>CM055102.1:22344159-22956659 GCA_029204225.1 Diphasiastrum complanatum
GTCTCTTAGAACGAAAGTGATCTGTAGCTATGGCCTGAGCAAATTTGATTTATTTTTTGTAAGAGCTAGCGTTTTTTATTTTCTTCAAAAAACTACTTACATATGTTTGAAATGCAACCAGTTTATATGGTTTTTTATTTTCCAATGACAAGAGAAGAAAAGACGACAAATGTTTTGGAGCAATGACTAACCTGGGACAGCTGTCCATTGGTACGATTTTTGTGACAATGAATTTATGGATTGATACAACCTCATTATAAAACAAGACCTTGAGGATGCTCGAAAATGACTTATTCTTGACACTAATGAGGTGCTTTGCTTTGCTTTGCTTTGCAGGTGCCCATCATAATGAGATAGCAGCAGCCAGGTTTGTGTGAACTAGCAGTGGTTAACTGATTCTCAATGACTTTCTGGTTTATGAAATCACCATCCTAAATATCGTCATAACTCCGTTGGTCTGCTAATGTGTTAGAATTATTTTGTGGCTCAGGAATTATGATAGGGCAGCAATTAAACTTGGTCACACCGAGAAACTTAACTTCCCATTAGAAGACTATGAGTCTGAAATGCCACTCCTATGGTCAGAGTACAGAGTGTCGTCTGCATTTAAAGTCAACTTTATTATATATAGTGGGTTATACAGCTAGGTCACATTATAAAGCGCATTGCTTTCCAAATGTTTGAAGAAGGGTCTTTTGATTTTAATGCGTGTTTAATCTCCCATATGTGAGAAATAAAAAGTGATAATTTATAGTTCCCTGGTGTACATTGGTGACTGCAGTGGGAGAAATACGATGAAGACGACATTTTTTCATATAGTTCGGTACATGAGTCGGAAAAACTCTTCTTTGAGTTTTGTAGAAGCTGCAATTCTTCATGAACATTCACCTGAGAAGAAGACTAGTGGTCATCGTAGAAAAAGGTTGGAAATTTTAAGGCACATATATATGTTAGATGTTCAGATGATTATAGACACCGGTTGTGGTTTAGAGCTTTTGTTGCCAAGCAAGTTGTTCAACCATATTTGTTTGATTTTGCTACCTAAACAGGATATTACGGTCGAGGGGGTGGGTGGTGACAAATAATCAAAATTTCCTTTCGTCTTGTTTCGGGTAAAAATGATAATTTGCAATGGTTCAGTGGCTTCTAAAAATGTTCTTGATTCTCATTCTCTGCAGACAGCTTTTGCTTCCGAGATCCAATCAGAGTAAATCTTCAGGTCATGCGAAGCGAATCGTGTTTACTAAAGGTAGTGTTGATACGTGCAGTGTTGTGCATTTCATCTCAAGATTTATAGAAAGCAAGGTGTCATTAATAGTTGCTCAAATCTAATCATGTATGTTTATTTGAGCTAAATTTCTAGTTGTTTGTTTCCAATTCGAGCAAATTGTTTCCATCTGCTTAACAATGTGTTGAAAACTCGTATGTTCTTTTAGCAACACCCAACAAAGCAGCAATAGTACAAGAAGAATGCAAACTCGCCTATAGGGACCTATTTGGACCAGTAGATGATGTTGAGAAAGATGTTTCAACGACCAAAAAATCAAGTTCACCTTTCTACACGAGCTTGCAAATATTCCCTTGGAGGAGCTGGAGATGGTGAGAATTTTAAGAATCCCTTCTAGCCTAAAAGTATTGATGCTTAAGATATTAGCCACTTCAATCCAAGCTCTTTAAACTGTAATCATGTTTCTAGGCCATATATGTCTAGTCAACTCGTTTAATTATTAACCAAGAAGGATCGAATATGATTGCTTTCAAATGAAAATGTTGTAGGAAAAGGAAGCCGTACTTCATGTTAGTTCTCAACATCAATATGGTCGAAAGCATTAGGAACTTACATTTAATAGACTATACAAAACATTACTTGTTTAAATTGAATGTACTACATGCCTGCTTTGCAAATGTTGGATTTTTTATAGAAGCTTGGCAAATCATATCTTGTTATCAAATGCTCATAGCTCTTCAAATAGTTATGTTTGTGTTATTTTTCTTCACTTCTAGGTAATTGTGAGAAATGGTATTGAGCATGGTGATTCCATTAGGTTCAAGGAGTAATATTTAGCACTTAGCAGACATGACTCCTATTGTGCATGTATGCTAACAAATTAGTCTAAGAAACTCCAAATTATTTGAGAGAGAGAGAGAGAGAGAGAGAGAGAGAGAGAGAGAGAGAGAGAGAGAGAGAGAGAGAGAGAGAGGTCCACATAATGAGCATAGTTGACATTTTAGATACCTTTGATTCAGTTGATAAACACACACACACATACACTAATAAATATATAAATATATACAAACACAGAAAAGTGCACACACACACACACACACACACAGACACACACATTCAGTTGTACTTCCAAGGATTGAATCTTGAAAGGAAAGAGCTAAATCCTAATTAAAAATTCCAACCCTATGTAGTGTTCTGTTTTTTTTTCTAGTGTCTCTCTATTTTTTGTTCTTGGTGGTGCAATTATCCTCCGAAGTGGTTCTCGAAGTTCTTGATCATCCTTACTAAGGCATCAGAGATAGAGATTTATTCAAATCCATATTAACAGACTGTTTAAATATTAAAAAATCTACTGAAAGTTGATTGGTGGTAGTTTTTTGTGTTGATGCATTAGTCATGAAAAATAAAAAGTTCAAAATAGTTACATTCTGTAAAACAATTTAAAATTAAACATGAAGAGACTAAAAATTACCAGAATTGCTATTTTTTAAATAAAATAGTCAAACCAATCTTTGAAAAGTTTACCATTGATTCAAAATAGTACAATTTGCTCAACTTGAGCTTTGTGAAGGTTAGTATGCATCATAAGTTAGTTTGTTGTGCAGTGTCATTATGAACCATCGTCGACCTAGTTGATAGACACAAAACATCAAAATTGGGTTAGATTTTAAACAAGCAAATCCACTCAAAATCTAGCAAAATCAGTCCCAAACTATCCCTACAATGCAGTTTTAACACTATTCATGCCACAACAAGATGTCTAATACAAGCTAACCATCAGCCAAACATGTTGCGAACTGAAAAATCGGCGTAGCTCCTCGGCAACGGTGCCAAAATTGTAGTGGGTTTCTTTCCTTGCCTAACCTGAATCCAAGATCTAGTCAATCTAGCATCAAAGAGACGGAGTTAGTTGTCATGCGAAGGTTCGTTCCCATGAGAGCGATAATATAGTTCAGATTTCAACATGAATGGAGGATCTAACACTAACATCCATTAACACTAAGCATTAACACTACATCCATTAACCCTATTTCCACTAACCCTAAATCTACAACAATGATAGAAACTTACTCTTCTCTCTCTCCCTTTCTCTCTCACAAAAAGCATAAGAATCAAAGAAAACATATAGAAATCAGGTATCACTACCTTAGAGAGAAAGTACACAGTAAGGAAGTAGTATTGATTTTCTACAGAACAAATTACATGGCAGTAGATTACTTCACAAAGGCTCTATCAAAGGAGCAACATCTCAGATTTAATGATATGTCAGGATCCACATCAAGGGGGAGTGTTAGATTTCTTATGATCAGCCTTAAACAAATCGTTCAAGTAATGAGCATCCTGAAAAAACCGAAGGCCGACAACATATTTTTGGCCTTCACATTTTTTCCCTTTGAAATCTTCTATGTCTTGGAAATCATTTTAAGTCACCTTTGCCTTTTTTGCTTCTTAGCAAAAATACGACACACTAGCCAAGTGGTCGGAATACCTTAAAAATCAATTTAAGGCACCTTCGTCCTTTTCGCTCCTTAGCGAAAAATGCGACACACTAGCTAAGTGCCCAGAATACCTTAAAAATCTTTTCTAAGACACCTTTGTCTTTTTCACCTTTTTTGCTCCTTAGTGAAAAATGCGACACACTGGCCAAGTGGCCAGAATACCTTAGAAATCATTTTTAGGCACCTGCGCCTTTTTTGGCCTTTTTCGTTTTTCCCCGGTTTTGGCTGACCGACTTCGCCAACTTACGAGTAACCCTAAAACAGCTGGACAAACAAATATCCCAAAGGCGGTTGGCGGTTACCGAATTTTGTACATATGCAAAGACTGGCATAAATAGCCTTAAAGGCTTGTAAGATATTTTTGACACTTGTAAATCTCTATATTAGCTAAATCAAGCTATGTAAGTGTTAATTTTTTGAGTTTCTTTTTTCAATCAGAGTTATCTACAGCCAACGTTATCATGCTCAACAAGCTGAAGTTATTGAAGTTGATATTTATCAGAGTGCAATTTTTGTCTCACTACTGCGTCGTTGTTGGAAAAGTTGTTGGATTACCAAAGACACTGTCAAAGGAGCTTCAACCTTGTGAAGCTTGTGTTCTGGCAAAATCACACAGAAGGCCTTTTCCTAGATCAAGCATCAAGACAAAGCAACCATTGGAACTCGTGCACTCTGATGTTCATTTCTTATCAACTAAGAGCAAAGGAGGAGCAAATTGATTTGTTTCCTTTGTAGATGATTATACAAGACATTATTGGATCTATATGTTGTCTTCTAAAGCCATGATTTATGATGTTTTTCTTACTTTCAAAGCTTATGTATAAAAGCAGTTTTCCTTCAAGTTGAAAGCCTTGAGAAGTGATAGTGGAGGAGAATACACCTCCAATAAGTTTAGAGACTTTTGTGAGAGAGAGGGTATGCAAAGAGAGTTTTCTTGCTCATATACTCCTCAGCAAAATGGAGTTGCTGAGAGAAAAAATAGAACTTTGTGTGAATGTGCAAAAGCCATTAGGCTAGAAGCTTCTTTGCCTAAAGAGTTTTGGGGAGAGGCAGTTGCATGTGCAAACTATCTTTGTAATAGGCTTCCTAATCTTGCAATAGGAGACACCATTTGAGATGTTGTATAAGAAAAAGCCTAAGGTAGATCATCTTAGGATGTTTGGCTGTGTATGCTTTGTGCATGTGCCTATAGAGACTAGGAAGAACGAAGATCCTAGTGCAGTTAAAGGAATTTTTGTAGGATGTGCATCTACTAAGAAAAGCATACAAAGTTTATCTACCCTCTACTGACAAGCATGTTGTTAGTAGAGATGTGATCTTCCATGAAGATCAGAAGTTTAACTTGGATGATGCACATATCCAGGAGTCTCATGCAAGATCTACAATTATCAATCTTGATGCTACTCAAGAAGTGGTGAGGCCGAGGCTTGAGGAGGAGCAACTTCAAACAACCACACCAAGAAGATCTACAAGAGCAATATTTGAGCCAAGGAGGCTTACATATGATAAAGAAGGAAGGCAAGTGGAAGGTGAAACTTCCTATTATGCTCTCTTCATATCAGATGAAGAGCCTAAAGATGTCCAAGAAGCTCTTCAATTCAAGAGGTGGGTTGAAGCAATGACCCAAGAGTTTGAAGCTTTGATGTCAAACAACACATGGGAGCTTGTGGGGCCACCAAACAACATGCATGTGATTGGATGTAAGTGGATCTTCAAAATCAAGTATAATCATGATGCATCTATCAATAAGTATAAAGCAAGACTTTTGTGCCAAAGGCTACTCACAAATCAAAGGTCTTGACTATGAAGGCACCTTTGTGCCAGTTGCAAAAATGGTAATAGTCATCATACTCATATCTCTTGCATGCTTTCACAATTGGAGAATGTATCAATTTGATGTTTATAATGTCTTTCTCAATGGTTACTTGGAGGACGAGATCTACATGGAGCAACCTCCAGGTTTTGTGAAAGAAGGTGATGAATCAAAAGTTTGTCTTTTGTTCAAAAGTCTCTATGGACTAAAACAAGCACCAAGGTCTTGGTATGCAAGTCTCAACTCCTATCTCATATCACTCGGATTTTGTCTAAGTGAATATGACCCTTCTCTGTATTATAAGTTTGTAGATGATTTTGTAATTATTCTTATGTAGATGATATCATTCTTTGTGGAAACAATGAGAAGCTAGTTGAAGAAACTAAGCATGCGTGAGTTTAAGATGTAGGACTTACGAGCTCTTTACTATATTCTAGGCCTTGAAATAGAATTTTGGAAAGGTCATGCATTTAGAAGTCAAAGTAGCTATGCACTTTCCATGCTCAAGAAATTCCAAATGGAAAACTGTAAAGGCATAGATACACCTATGGCGCACATTGTAAAAGTTCCTAGGAAAGATGATGAAAAATCCTTTGTGGACATCACTCTTTATAGGAGTCTTGTTGGCTCACTTATATGGTTAACAGTGACTAGGCCTGATATAAGATTTTGTGTGCATAAGCTAAGTCAACACATGCATGATCCAAAGTTATATCATTGGAAGTTGGCTAAAAGAGTCTTGAGATATATATCTTCTACCTTAGATTATGGATTATTCTACAAAGGAGAAGATCTGACTTTGATTGCTTTTTCAAATTCAGATATTGTAGGAGACAAGTTGTATAGAAAATCCACAAGTGCTTACACTATTTTTCTTGGAGGAAACTTGGTTTCTTGGCTATCAACAAAGAAGCAAGCAACTATTTCCTTATCATCCTGTGAAGTTGAATACAAATCTCTTACAACCACAACAAAAGAGGTTTTATGGATCAAAAGGCTACTTTTGGAGCTAAAGTGTTATGGAGATGAAGACCTTCCAATTATCAAGAATGATAACATTTCTGCTCAGGATCTTGCAAATAATCTAGTGTTCCATGCAAGGAGCAAACATATCGAAGTGGCTCATCATTTCGTAAGAGAAAAAGTGATTGGGAGAGAGATCTCATTAGAACATGTTGTATCTTCAAATTGTGTTGCATATCTTCTCACCATGCCATTACTCAAGAATGTCTTTATCAAGATGAGGTATAATCTTGGCCTAATTTCGAAGTCCATGTTGGATAGGAACATAGATTTTGAGGAGTGTGAAGGTTCATAAAATATTATCTTCCTATCTCAAATTTTGGGACCATGTCCATGGTTATTTCCATTGTAATCTATGTTGTATATAAAAGGTATGCAAATTGAGCACATAACCTTCTAAAATAGGTTGAGTTTGAGTTAGGTAGATTCAATTTTGATGACATGCAACTATTTAAATAGCATGCAATGTCCTTCTGTATGCATGCAAGCCACATCCAATCAGTGCATGCAACATGCAAAGTGGTTTCTGTGATCTACACATGTCTAGGCAGTTTTATGAGTTGACATGCAGTACATGCAATATCTATGCATGTAGTTACACATGTGGATCCCTGGTAGGTGAATTAGCTCAGTGAAGTGGACTTTCAATGCAACCCCACTGTAGGAATTACAGTCTCTTTGATGTAGAGAAATCTTGGCATGTTTTGCCATATTGTGAATAATGAGATTTTGGTGTTTTGGACTCATTCTCTCTCTACTCGAGTTTTCTATCATTAATTTTCTCTCTCTACCCAAGAGCAGCCTATTTTTTGATTTATTTCTGACATTCATTCCTCATAGTGAGAAGTTAGTTTATTCAGTCAGATGTGTGCCATTGTGTTCTTGCCTTAGATTTTTCAAGTATACTATTCATGGATCAATCTTGTGCAATCACAACACCTCAATAGAATCATGTAGGTTGTGTGGTGAAGTTCACACGTGCTAAAAACTTCACAAGGTTAACCTCTGCAATGTAGACACTGATACGCATGTTGCATAACAAAGGCCAGTATAGTTAATCAGATTGTAATCAGTTGCAGGTCCGTTGGGACATTGTCCTGAAAAACAAATACATACAACAAATTTTGACATTGTTTTTGTAAACTTCTCTAGATCCTATATTCTGTGAAAATAGGTGGTAAATCCTTAGACATTCACTTTTCAAGATCGTGAATAAGTATGTATAACAGAATTATCTCCATTACATGATCCACATAGCCATCATAAAGGCTTTACAAACCAATGACTTTCTGCTTCTCTATGATGCAAATATTTGCATATTTAGGAAAAAAGTCTCTTCACCCATGTGAAGATGAGATGATAGAAGCTCACAATGATTCATTGCTATTGGTCTTATAGAATTGATTATTGAGCCAACTATCCCTACAAAGCTGAAATCCTATCCCAGGATCAAATCGTGGGTTATATATTTCCAGTGACTTAGTTAGGAAGAGTTGTATTGTAGGCCCTTGTAAGTCCATTGATCCTCAAACCTTCATAGACTCCTCAGAGGGTGGCACTTGAAAACCTTCAAGCAACTTCTTGATTGTTAACTTGGAAGTGAAATTTGGCTTAGTGACATGAAGCCTATGAGCTATAGCATTTATTTTTCATTGCATACATCATCTATTGTGGTTGTGAGAGCAGATTCAGGCTAAACATTTGTGCAGAATTCATTTGTCAATGTCATATATAGAAAGAAAATCTCATGGATCACCATTGAAAATATATTAGTGAGCTTGTTCTTGTTAACTGTTAGGTGAAATTCACCAAATATCAATCAAAATACCTCTTACAAGATCATTGCCAAGGCCATGACCCGCCCTCTATTTTATCGGTTGAGCAATTCGGTTTTGTCAAGGGCCGCAATATTATGGACTCCCTCTTAAATGTTTGGTCCTTTGCTGACTCCTTGCTTGCCTCTCATACCCCCTCTCTGATTCTTCGACTTGACCTTGATAAGGCGTTCGGTCGCATTGGTTGGGACTTTATCCTTGCCAGCTGCAGTGCCCTAGGTTTTCCTCCCTCCTTTTCTACTTTTGTCCATGCCCTTTGTTCCTCTACTTCTTCTACCTTTGTCTTTAATGGTTCACGTTCTTCTGTCTTCTTTCCTAAGTGCGGAATTCATTAGGGTTGTCCCCTCTCTCCCCTGCTCTTTGCCATTGCGACTGAACCTCTTTCCTGTGCTTTTCGACATGCTGCTTCCATCCATTCTATTGCCCCAATTCAGTCATCAATTGTTTGTTGACGATGTCACCTTGCTCAGTCTCCTTTTTGGGCCACATATTGTCCAGCTCCTCTAGATTTTTGCTAAGTTTTGTTATTGCTCTTCCTCCCATCTTAATAAGGAAAAATAGGAGTTACATGTTCTTGCTACTGACACCCCTACCTGGATCTTTTGATTAGGCATTTTTGTTGTGCCACATAGTGTGGTTACTCGTCTTCTAGGTTCGCCTTTTGGTGTTAGTCTCACTCCTCGTCAACGCACTGACTGGTTCCTTCCCTCATTTGTCCATAAGCTTTCCATTTGGGATCCTCAGTTTCTTTCTTTCCCTGCCACGGTTCTCATTGATAGACACATTATGGCTGCTTATCATATCTCCTTCTCTTCCATCTTCTCGGCTTCTGCCTCTCTTCATTCTTCTCTAGCTAGTCTCATTACACGCTTCCTTTGGATGGGGAAATGACCTCTTCTCTCCTGGTCTGTTTGTTCGGCCCCCACCCGTGAGGGTGGCCTAGGTATCCATGATCCACGTATCAAGAATACCTCTTTGATCCTTCGTCGTTTGTCATCTTTGGTGCTTCCTTCTCATCATTGGCATTTCCTCCTCCTCCAATACATATCTACTTCTGCTGTCGCCCCTTTTCTCCTCGAGCCTTCTCTCTCTTTTCGCTCTCTCCTTTCTTTTGGGGGATCTTTTAAATTCAAAGGCCCTTTTATTCTCCAAAATCTGGCCTCAGCTTTCCTGGACTTCAGGCATATTCTCTCATGGACTGACCCTTCTGTTTCCATCCAATGAGCCCATTTGGACCTCCTGCTTCTCCTTTCCTCTTTACTTGCTATCCTTGTCTTTCTCTTTCCCTCGCCTGCAAAGGCCGCCTCTCTGTTCACCAATTTTCCAGGTGCTGATCCATGACCTTCTTCCTTCTCAACCTCTTTCCTCGTCGGAGCACTCGCTTCTCCAATTGGCTTATGTTTCCACCCTTGGTCTTTCATTAGCCCCTCCTTCTGCAGGCATTGAGGGGTGGCTCTCTGTCCTTTCTTCTTCCGTTTCCCTACACTCTTCCCTGATTTTTTCAATATTGTCTGGTCTCATTTTGACTCTCCTGACTCCTGGCGTTCCCCTTCCTCTTCCTTTCCCATCGCTAAGCTACGTTACTTGGCTTATCGCATACTCACTAACTCCTTGTTTCTTCGTGCTAAGTGGACCTTCCTTTCTAACCGTCTGTCCTCTTTGTCAGTTGGAGGAAGAAACTGTTCGGCACCTATTCTATCATTGTCGTCAAGACTTGTGGTCTAAAGTTCGTTGTATTCTTAACCGTTGGTGTACTATGCCTCCTCTTACAGTTGACATTATAACTGTTGGAGGTCCACCTGTGATACATTGTTCTTCACTTCCTTTCTGGCATCTTTGCAGACTTTCTGTTTTGTGAATGATCTGGCTGACACGCAACAAGCAGGTTTTTGACGGCTCTACTTCTCCACTACTGGCTACTACTTGTCGCGGCTTGCTATTTATTTTTCTACAGTTGTTTAGTAAGTTATGGACAGCCTCCTTGCGTGGTGTGCTATAGTCCTTTTTTTTAGAGCTACTTGTTGTGATGGCTTTTGATACCATGTACAACGTCATTTTGCTTGTACATTTGTCAAAATCTAATAGTATACTTAATCTTTGCAAAAATATATATATATATCAATCAAGAATGTTATCATAAAGTCTGAAATAATCTTCTTCATGATAGTCTAAGACAAATGACACAAATGATAAGATTGTTGCATGGAGTGGGAAGCGAGTCTTTGGAAAGGGAGTTTATCCAGAGACGAGTGTGCCTCACAGCTAAAGTTGATTATCTATCGAATCTCTCCTGTCCTGAAAAGTTTGGGATTTGCTTATCATATTATACCTCAATTGGCATATTTCAATGGTAACAAACTGATTTGCCTATGTTTTTCTCTGCCAAAGCTCTCACAATATATATTTTGAGGTGTATGTCAACTTTGTGCTGTTGATGATGGAAATTTATTCATGTGAAAATACTCGTTCAAGATTTTCCATTGTGGCAGACAGATATATCAAAGATCTTTTGATATCAGATAATTTATCTCTTTAGTCGATACTGTATGAAAGTTTGACTCAAGGTTGCTTTCTTCCTTCAATTTAACTTTATTGGCTTCAAAAATGGTACATTTACCCTTCAAACTTCAAGGGATATTTCCTTCTTGAAATCTAAATAGTACTTTTTAAATTGTGAAACTAACTCTCTTGGAGACTTCAATATCAATATGCTTCATCTTACGACGACATTCATGCAAACACATGGTTTTTAACAAACTATCACTACACCAACAACATTGTATGGAAGCCAGTTAGATCATATATTGACAAATGCACACAACTCTAAAAGTCAATTAGATTATATATGGACAAATGCACATGTACACAACTCGAAAAGCTTTTACGGAGCCACGCATTGTTATTGGAGTGACCAGTCAACAATTTATTATTACCTATGCAGTGACCCAAATATCATGTAAGCCTCCTTCATTGGGTTTCTATTGCTGGAAGTATTGTTGCTTCTTATGAAACTCAACATAAAGAGTAGCATTACTGTCATCGCATTCCTGGAAAGAACTAGGACAACTTGCAACTACTCTACTGGAGGACTTGCATCAAACAATAACTTTTTAACCACCTCCTAACATTCACACACCTCACATGCAATTTTTTGTACTGCGATGAGTTTTCCCATCTTTTGTTAATAAAAATAGACAATTGCTTTTCGTGTCACATTTACATCTACTCTAACGCACGTAAAATAAAATAAAATACCAACTCAGGCAAGGCCAAGTGGCTTGCCACACTCGCTTGTTTAACTTGGTAAAATTGACTCTTTTGCTTGGGCGTATCCTCTAACCAGATCATCTAACCATATCCTCTAACCAGGATCCATCTAACCAGGATCCATTTGTCTAATGTACATCTGTCCAAAAGTACATCCATCCAAAGTACATCTATCTAAAACAAGTACATTATTTTAGGTCTCCAACTGTCATCGAGCAACAATAAAACATAATATATTGGATAGCGAACTGAAGATGATCCAATAGTTTCACGTGCATTTTATCTACGTTTACAGAAAACATTGTCATTATATAAAAGACCAATTCTTCGACAAACCATAAAATACTTTCGTCTATCTTGACATCAACTTCCACAGTTATCCACTAATATGGCTATTGTATGCACGCAAATAAAAACCAGCTTGAAGCTGCTGCAGATGCTTCACTACTGCCGGCATAGCCTTCAGCGGCATCCTCAGCACTATGATCGAACACTTTAAGATGGAGCAGGTGCTGTGGTGCCAGCACGGGGATAGGTATATCCAAGCGAGTGTTGTGGAGTTTGTTCTTGCTGATAGTTGTATCCGTCAGGCTTATTATAATCCACAGATATATGTTGCTGATATTAATACGGATAGCCAGAGGCGTTAAGTGGAGGACTGCTAACAAAAGTAGTCGCTGGTGGTGGGATGTGCACTCAGAGTGGCGAAGCAGCGTACGCAGCATAACATGGTTATAACGAGTAACCACGAGCATATGGTGCAGGATTCAATAAGTGGAAAGACAGCATACTGAGATGGCGGGTTGAACGGATGAGTTTGAAGTGGAGTATTACCTTCTCTGAGTTCATGCATGCTGTGATATGGAGGTAGTTCGCTACAGTACGGGGCTGTAATCTGTAACTGCGGCGCTGTTCGTCTTGCTTCAGAGCTATCTATTTCCCAAACAGGCGCTGCTGATGGTGACAAGAGGTATGAACTCGGCTGCAGCCCAAGAGAGAATATATCAAGCACTCCCTGGCCGGTTTGGCCAGAGGGCATCTGTACAGAATAGGATAGAGCAGAAGCAAGTCCACCTAGAATATCTTTCAAGAACATGCTTACTATGCCAATCAGATTGTCACGCAAAATGCCTTCGCATTTGTTGCATATCTTAGATGTGAGAAGCAGGTTGCCATACCGCAACTGCTTCTCATCCACCACAAACATAAAGCTTTGGTTTAGCTTCTGGTTGTGTGCTCCTCGATCGTCTACCGGGGTTGCATACTTGGTGGATGAATGAATCCATGCAACCACATATGGCTTTATCTGTCCTAACAAGGCAACTTTAATCAGATCATGTGCCGACAGAATATTCACATCCAGTACTCTTGTCAGCTCATCACCCATATTATCTACTAACCAACAAACACAGCAACAATTATCTCAGCACTGAGATATCACGTACTGCTTCAACCAAGTGAAGCAGAGGTTGGAAAGAA
Source organism: Diphasiastrum complanatum (assembly GCA_029204225.1). Lineage (NCBI taxonomy): Eukaryota > Viridiplantae > Streptophyta > Lycopodiopsida > Lycopodiales > Lycopodiaceae > Diphasiastrum > Diphasiastrum complanatum. The sequence continues at coordinate 22,357,303 of CM055102.1, forward strand.
GAGACAGAAGACCTCTGAGCAGCAGCACGCTGCTGGCAACAACGAGGATTGTCCACCACGCCATCTCGAGGACTGCTAAGAAACTACCAAAAACATCAAAATTTACACGCAGCAAAAGCTGTAATGATTCAACGAGAGAGTCGTTTCTGAGGGAAATGTGGGTTTTGCTTTATTTTGTTTGCGAGGTGATTGATAGTTGTGCGTAGATGGCAAACCGATAAGGACGTGGTATCAAAAGCCGAAATTGGAAACTGTGATATGTTGTGCCAATAAGCCGCCACCAAATAAGATGTTTCTTGCATGGACCTGTCAAGTTGGATAACCTATATAAACACCCTGGTGCATTTATTCATATGAAAAAGTAGTAGGTACATTGATGAAAAAGATATATACACCCGGAAGGGAAAGTTTAAACGAAAGTAAGCTCAAACAAGAGCGAAGCTTGCAGTAAAGTTAAGATTAATCCAGATCTTGGCATTAAAAATAAAAGTGCACAAACTATGATGATGTCGGTGGGAGTCAACCAACTGACTGCACGGATCAGAAAAGTGAAGAGGTGGTGAGTCGGCTGATGAAAGGAGATGAGATGTAGCAGACCCAGCCACCGTCGCCCGTTGCAGAATTGATAGGGCCTAAGCACGTTGCAGGGCAATGGAAAAACGTTGTTTGAAAGAAGCCACTAGAATAGAACCAGGAATACCTTGACGCTCTCCCGCCTGATGAGAACACATGCGAAGAAAATCCTCAAAGCGTCGATGCAAGGTGCCATATGTCTAATTTGCCAGGGGAAGGAAAGCATCAGTGGGGTGCCTATTGGAGTAGTTTTTTTCCTTCTTGTGTACTGCCACGCCTGCTGCTTCTTCTGGTGTGAAGGCAGAGCGAGGCAATAGGTCACCAAGCGTGGGATTAGTAACAACAACATCTGCCAAAGTACAAAGCCCATCCCGAGAGAAGACAATGTCAACCCACCTGCGGGAAGAGTGAGACGCAGAAGAAGGAAGTACATGAGACAACTCTCTGAGGACATGGAGGAGGTGGATAGCAAGAGCATCAATAGGGTGACCACAAACACACCTGGAGAGACCCAAGACCAAAGGATGAGGTAGCCTATAAGGGAAGCTCCCTAAGATCCTGCTTAGAAGACAAAACACAATGGAAAACACACTATGGAGCAACCACCCAACCAAGTAGAAGCAACCAATCAACTCTAGAAGCTTCACCCTCAAGCCAAGGAACAAGAAGCATGAATGTAGAGTAAAAACCCTGGCAATGAATCCATGATAACAATTAAGGAGAAGGGCAAGTTTGGATCTCTTATACACAGCAAAAAGCATCTTGGGCACATAGCCATGCATAGCCCTATGTTCCCTATACATAGATTCACCTAGAATAGAGTTCTATGGATGGACCAACTATTCATAGAATTGCTATTGATAACCCTACACATGCATACACTGTCTCATACCTTGTCTAAACTGCATTTAGTGTGTTCTGGGCCTCACAAGGATATTAGTTACTTTCGGGTCACATCCCGTATGATGTGGCATAACTAACAACTTGATTTACTGGAGTGTCATGTATCCAAGACTAGGAGTATAATGAATCCTACTTACAGGTCATGGACATAACATTCTTCCCTCCTTAAACTGCTTGTATCCTTAGAAGCTCTCTAAACAGGAAAGAGTTACAGGAACAGCTCTTTTAACTTCAAATATCGACCTAGAAAATCATTATCCTTAGTCTAACTTTCACATCAAACAAGTACTCAGAGATAATCCTACTTCCAAGTGATAATCTCTGTACTGGAGTACAACTCAGGTTTGAAAAAGTACACTAAGCGATAAATTTTTCATCTGGGTTACATTCACCATAAATTAGTAACATCAACTTCATGTAAAGCATTTACATGAAACACTGGGTGAAATAACCTAACTTAAGAGATTAAAGTTAAAGAAATAATTATAATTATAGTCTGAAATTATCCATAACTCTGACAGATAATTTATAAGCTTTCAAGTACAAATATCCTTAGAATCCAAATTCTAAGATATGATAATTCATTTATCTAGAATCTCTAGGCGAATCATTAAGATATAGAATGATTAAAACATAACCTTGAATATCCCAGATACTCTTTTGAGTTAAATGCTTCTATTTCTAGCACCAAATACAAGAAAATAGCATTCATTCATCTTAATAGACTTGTCTGTCTCCTACGATAACTGGAGATCCAATCAAATGAAGAATTGTACTCAAGCATCTATAGACCATAAACTGTAGTAGAATAACATCCATTAGAAAAATTAAATTCTCCACAAATAAAATACTTTCATCTTTTCCATATCACGAAAACACCATTGATCATCAGATCTTTACAGTCATAGAATTTTCTTTCCAAAATTACTGATGTCTTATACCATCAACTTGTCCTTCCAGAAAACCCTTAACCGTCTTATCCGATATTCTAGAGATCCATTGATCATCTAGTTGTTCTACAATCACTATAGGAAATTATCTTTTGTTCCCAAACACTGGAGAATCCTATTTATTTGGATGACTAGCATGCCTATCAGATGGATACCCATAATCCACATCTGATTATATGACTTAGATAGGAGAATTAACATGGCTCACTATTACACTCTGAATCTTTCTGGTTATTGACAAGCGAAACTCTATTGATGCATCAAATTTAGGACAAGCTTTTGACACTAACAGATCCAGTGTAATCCACGTATCAAATTCCACTTCTAATCTCACAATTGACATGCAAAACTACGGATAACTCAATGGTTACAAAGATATCAGTTACGAATTCAACTGAATTCTAACCAGAAAATTAAATACCAATATCAAGCAATTTCTTTCTGGGATTTACACAAAATCCTAACTGCGAAATACATTTCCAGATCACACTTACTACCTCTGATGTCCACTCTTCTTCCCTCCTTAGAATTTTCAGTTCCCTGAAAATCTATTTCAGCTAAGGTACCAAGAAGACGTAATGACATTAGTAAATGTTTAAAAATTAATTAATGTAGGAAAAAGTCTGAAACAATTTCATTTTTGTCCTATACCTAGGCTGAATATCTGATATATCAAAAATCATTTACTAGTATGTGAAACCGTACTAGTCTGATCTTTTGAATATAATTCAGCATAGGATTTTACTGGAAATGAAATCCGTTATGTAATTCCTATATTACAAATAACCAAACAAGTTGGACTGTTCTTCCTTTCCAACTCCAAAAGTTAAAAGAAACATAGTAAAAACTGTCGGCAATTCATTACGGTTCCTTTTGTCAATTTTAACTTATCTATTACCGGGAAATAATTTAGACTTAGTGAAAACACTGTGATCAATTTTGACTGATAAACTCAGTTTAATCAATTTACTAATCTAAACTAATTCCATAGATAACGAAAAAAATGACCAAAATTTAGATTTTTTCAAAAAACTCAGTTTTTATTTATTTTACGTAATTCGAAAATTCTGACGAAAATACTGCTAGTACAAAAAGACAATCGAAGTCAAAAAAATTGAAACACTATCGGATTCCTAATGTTAATAACCCAATGTCAACCTGGCATGCAAAGCACACTACATCAGTCATAACGTCATTACAGAATTTTTTACGTAAACTTCGGTTTTAGAGAATTTGTCAGCCATTAACACTGATTTGTGACCCAACTGTCAGAGCACATGCGTATGGCCACTCAAATCGATTGTAAATCCCTCATGCATGTCAGAATCACTCTGAGAATTAGCATGCAACTAGTCCATGCAAACATAGTACTACAAATCAGAGAAATGATTGGCATGCATGAGGGATTGTGCATAAGCCACCGGCCATCAATTCATAGATCTAATAGCTTGCTGGGAAGGTAAAAAGGAATACTAATCATGCTATAATTTATTCCAGAATGATCTCCTTATGGATTTAAAGAGATCCATCCCCCAAAAATCACCAAAAATGGTCATTTTTTAAACTTTTTTGACTTCCTACAAGTTCAATTGCTGGAATTCTTGGCTCTAACTTCAGGGAAAGTTTCAAAAGACTTTGGTCCACCTTTTTAAAAGCTCTACATGGTGTTTTACAGCCACCTACTATCCAACTTTATAAGAAAACAAACAAAAATGATGATTTTTGTCTATTTCCCTATTTTTCTCTCACTATAAAGTGAAAATTCATGACATACAGCTCTTTCTCTAACACATGCAAACCAATTTACAGAATTACAGCCATCTAATTGATCTAATCTTGCTGGACTTTGGTTCTTACTACCTATTTTGTGCCAAAAAGCATGAAAAAGCAAGCAATTTGACCAAAACATAGCCTAGAATTATAAATCATTGGAGAGAACCAGCATGCAATATTAATTTCATCATTAATAAACCCTAAAACGAAAGCACACTTGCTGGAAAATTCAGATCTATCAAAGATTTGATCTACACAAGAAAAAACTCCAAAAAAACATCAGAAATTGGCGTTCAAGGACAATTCTCCATAAAACCACAAAGAATTTCAAGAGAAATGGATCTTAGCAACATGCAAATTGAAACTGGGATAGTACACCCACTTGCAACCTTGCTATCCACCTTGGAAGAGAATTTGCATGGATCCAATCCAAAATTTCGATGAAAGGTAGCCCTTCTCTATGTTCTCCAATCTTCGTAAGCCTTGCTCTGATGGAAGCTCCCTAAGATCCTGCTTACAAGACAAAACACGATGGAAAACACACTATGGAGCAACCACCCAACCAAGTACAAGCAACCAGTCAATTCTAGAAGCTTCACCCCCAAGCCAAGGAATAAGAAGCATGAATGTAAAGTGAAGACCCTGGCAATAAATCCATGATAACAATTAAAGAGTAGGGCGAGTTTGGATCTCTTATATAGAGCCAAAAGCATCTTGGGCACATAGTCATGCATAGCCCTATGTTCCCTATAAATAGATTCACCTAGAACAGAGTCCTATGCATGGATCAACTATTCATAGAATTGCTATTGATAACTCTACACATGCATACATTATCTCATACCTTGTCTAAACTCCATTTAGTGTGTTTTGGGCTTCAGAAAGATATTAGTTACTTTCGGGTCACATCTAGTATGACGTGGCATAACTAACAACTTGATTTACTAGAGTACCGTGTATCCAAGACTAGGAGACTTACAGGTCATGAACATAACATAGCCCCAAGCAAAGACGAAGAGCAATGGTGAAGATGGCCGAAGACAACCGAAAGGAAGGAATAATAGGCCGAGTTGACAGCCAAGCCACCGCACCAGGACCCACACAAGAAAGAAGCGGAGCTCGATGCAACGCCGAAGGAGCCTTAGAGAGTATGCTAAAAAGGGTTTTCTTGTGCACGCGTTCCAAGAGGGTCTCTTGCAGGTAATCAGAACTGAAAGTGAGGAGTTGCTCAAAAGGAGGAAGACAAGCTTGGGCAGAGAGGGGGAGGAGCTCTTGTGCAGTAATGAGGAGGTGCTGGAAAGGTAGAGGACCGCTATCCACATGAGCAATGCAATCCACCAAGAGAGGGCAAAAGCGAAAGGGGAACCGAGAAGACAATGTAGGGGCGCCAAGAGCCCAACTCCCAAGAAAAGCTACAGGCGCAGAAGAAACCATAGAGAGAATACCCACACCTCCACAAGAAATGGGTAACCGAGCCTGGTTTCGAGCTGAAAGGGTCTCCACACCATTCAAAGAACTTGGGCCCAAAAGGTGGCCAAAAACATCCATAATAGAGTTGTCAAAGGAAGAGAGAAGATGCAAAAAGTCCTAAGTACTTGCTACATACTGGATAATAGAAAGATCTCCAGAGCACACATGGTGACTGTAAAAGAGAGGAGTCTCAGTAGCATAGAACAACTGCACAAATGGGATAAGCTGAGCCAACTCACCACTAGCCGCGTGCAGCTCCTGAAAGATCGCAGCTCTCAAAACGGAGTTAAAAATATTGGAAACACCCACTTGGAGAACAACCTAGTCAGGATGGAGATCAAGGGTGGCACGCAACTCATGAATGACAGCTTCATAGCCGCCAGGAGTAGAGATGCCAAACTGATGAGAGGAGAAAAAAGAGACAAAAATCTGTTGAAAGTGAAAATAGATAGAGCAACTAACAAGATAGAGGAGGACTTCGCCAATAGCGATGGGACGGACGCCACCCGAGGCTTTAGTCCTGGCGATCAAATGAGATGCAGACAAAAGACGTGCAACAGAAGAAGGAATGTGACCAGAGGAGATGAAAGAGCAGACTTGAAAGAGTTGAACAAAGCCACTAGCAGAGTTCTTAGGTGGAAAACAATTACGAAGGTGTTCATAGACCACACCGGAGGGACCACCAATAGCAAGACAAGGACTACGATGGAAGGCATGAGAGAAGGAATCACGATCAAGCACCAAGTCAACATCAGACACAAAGTCCTCCACAAACAAGGGAAGAATGCCTTCAGAAGCAAGATGAAGAGCTTGCAGAGCAGCAACAGTATCAATAGAAGAGGGAGCAGATGTGAGAGGAGCTAAAGCTCGAGGTGCACGAGAATACTCACCAACTTGCCCAAGATGTAGGGTGCGACCAAGGTGACGGTGGAGAGGTGGGGTGCCTTGAGGTTGAGAGTTCTGTGAGTTGCAAGCAGAAAATGCCCGACAACGAGAAAAGTGATCATCATGAAGTCTTTCTCAGTCTCCTGAAAGAAAGCAACGAAGGCAAGCACGAGTTTCTCTGTGACCAACATCCCCACTCCTTGGAGGGAGGACTGGACACCAAAGGAGAAAAAGAAGAAATAGATTCCAAGCCGCAATGTCAAAGGGGTCAATAGCCAAGCGATCAAGATGAAGACGCATAGCAACTTGAGTTTCACGATGAAGAACGAGGGGAATATGAAAGTAGAGCCTTGGACTAGAGAAGCCCAAGTGAAAAGCTCTGAGGACATCAAGGGAAGAAATCCAAGACCAAGCTGAAGCAAAGGGTGAATGGGGTGCTGAAAGAGGAGGACGATCTTGAGATGACTGAAATAGTGCAGGACAAGAACGCTGGTGACGGGCAAGACCTCCTCTGAGAGAGAAAAAATGACCACAAGCATGACAAGGAACCCGTTTAGGGGGTTGAGAAGGCAATGCAACAAGGGTCGAAGGAGGTTCACAACCAAGCGAAGGGGCAACAATGCCATGGAAAAAGGTGGGCGAAGGAGGAACGGAGGGTGATGAGGCAAGCGTGGAACCTAGCACAGCTTGACACAAACAAGAAGGGGAGTCTGGACGGGGAGAAACAGTTGAAGCAGGTCGTTTGAGACTTAGAGGACAAAGTTGGGAGATGTCCAAAGCTATGAGAACAACTGTACAAAGGGATCCCTGTGATGGACCACCTCACTAACTGAATTGAGATCTTTTTTATATTTTTTTGATTTTTCTTCACACGGAATGTCATTAACCTTGATGGAGTCGTTAGTCATTGTAAACCTTTTGCAATAGATTCCGGAGAACTTGCCTAAACAAAAGCGCCCACCAAAATTCTAAAAGACCAGCAATAGGAATTGTTTTGAAAGCTCTACTGATGCTCCTTTGTTGCCAAGAGGGAGATCTTCTTCAGGTAGTTGTAGTCGGTACGATACACCCTATTCTTCTAAACACGATATCGAAGGAAATGTTAGAAATTTAGTGTATAGCTTTCATCTAACAAAATTTTGAGCGAATAGTTGTTTGAAGTCTGCTCTATGTATAAAACAAATATGTTTCTATTTATGCTCCATTTGTTGCCAACTTTTCTTGAATCCAATCATAGAAAGCTTCTCTTCTCTCATAAAGGGAGTAGAGCTCTGCAGGAAAAGTTGAGAGATAGCCTCTTATCTTTCAAGCTAGGAAATTACTAGCCAAAGGCGGAACTGGTATTTCATGAAAAAACATAAAATTAAAAGATAAATGTTTGTTCGTATTAGAGCTTTGTGAAATTTAGTGTATTTGCAAGTGTAAACTTTATGGAGAAATTGTAGAGTGTTTACAAGAAAACAAAGATTTGTATCTTATGCAGATGACCTCACGTGAAATGAAGTTAGACCTTTGTGGGGAGGGCTCAACATTGTCCATGATGCATGTCGATAGTCCAGGTTATGTTGAATGGTTTTCTAGATGAGCATGCTAACCTTGTGCAAAGTTTTGCCATTCAAAGAGTCTTGCCAAGTGTGGTTGACTTGCAAGAAATTTTATTGGCTGAAGAACATAGGTTGCAATCAAAGCTTGATGGTGCATCCTTGCAAGGTGGAGGTGAAGAGGCTTTCTTCACAAACGGCAAAGTCAAAGGCAAAGGTAAAGGCAAAGGGAAATGGTCCAAAGGTGGTAATTCGGATCATGATGATCACTCTTCCTCCTCCTCTTCTACTTATTTTAGAAAGAAAGACAAGTCAAATCTCAAGTGCTTTTATTGTGGGATAAAAGGTCATTTTGCAAATGAATGTCATAAGAAGCAAAGTAATGAAGGTAGCAAGCAAAACAACTTTTGTACTTCTAATGAGGATCTAGATTCTTGTGATTCTCTCATGATGTGTTCTTCAAGTCTAATGTCAAGTGGAAGTGACAAGCATTCATGGTGGATAGATAGTGGATCTAGTTCCCACATGACTAGTCACAAGGAGTTCTTTACTTCTTTGATCTCTTATGTTGGAACCAAGAAAGTGGTTCACATGCCAAATGGTGGTGAGTGTATGATCAAAGGTATTGGCTCAATTCCTATTTGTCTTTCTACTAATAGGAATGCAAGGCTTCACGATGTTCTTTACATTCCTTCACTTTGAAGGAATTTGCTAAGTGTTGGTCAAATGTTAAAGAAAGGGTACAAGACAAAGTTTGTTGGGGATGTTTGCTTCATTACTAAGGGAGATGTCTTGATTGCTAGGGGCAATAGACAAGGTAGACTTTACAAGCTTGATGCATTTGTTATGTCTAACAAGAGGAATGAAATGGATGTTGGTGGTTCTCTCAACTTTCAAAAGTCAATTCCTAGCATCAATAAGATTGGTATATCTTATGCAAAGTCTAAAGAGCTTCCTTATGCTATATCTAGGTTGAGATCTAATGAGGTTCTTGGTAATAGTTATCGTTGTGCTAACTTGGCAACATTTGGTGAATCTATGATCAACGTTTTGGATCCATTGGATCTTGAAGATGGACTAGTGCTACTTACCAGTCAAATGGAGTCATGTGGTGCTAAATTAGTATCATGTTTGAACTCTGCTACTCATGGATTTTTAAGTCTTGGTGGCTCTTCAGTGGAACTACATGGCAAGTGCAAAAATGTAAAAGGTAAGAAGAGAGCTAACTTCATCAATAAAGGTGATGAAAACTTGTCTTTGGAAATGGTTGTTGCTAATGACTTATTTACTCATTTGGAAAAAGATGGTGCTTTGAGCATGTTTGAAGAAAAAGGTTCTTTTGCATCTTTATGTGATGAGTCCAAGAAAGTCATTTGTGCAACAAGTGGTGTCACATGTATTCATAAAGAAAGTAGATCAAAAGGTTCTATCATGAGACTTGGTGAGGAATATCTCAAGTCAAAAGAGAGAGATGAATGTGAAGTGTTCAAAGTAGGATGTACCTTGAATGATGCTTTTGTGAATGATAGTGAGGGTTCATTATCATTACCTATATCACTGATTAGAAGTCCAGGCTTGACAAGAAAAAGTACTTCAATCATTCTTATGTTGAAGGTACGATGTGTTCTTTTCATGGCTTCTAGTGTTCGAGATTCTTCCATTTCTTATGATGTAACTATCAAGAAAGAGATTGCTAACTTTTGTGGTGTGATCATTAAGAGGGAGTCTTGTGACAGAAAGGGCAAAGGGAAGAGTGACTCTTTAGAAGATCCAAGATATGGATCTTAAATCTCTTCATCAACTCAAAGGATGTTGTAATTGTGGCCTCAATGTCAAGTTACTGAATAAAGTTGGGTTTCCCTCTTGTGAGGTTACTTAACTTCATTTGAGTGTCTCTCAATCAAGAAGTGGCAAGAGTGTTATTAGATTGAGGATAGATCATAGGTTAATCAAGAGTGCTTTGTGCATTGAAACAGGTTGAAAGAGAGGATCAGGTCATTGCTACATGGCTGTGTCAAGTGGAGTCATGTTGGAAGCCATTGATAGGCTTATGTCAAGTAGCTATTCATTGTGAAAAGTGAGGATGGAATCACTTCTTGAGATGATTGATGTTATGGATATTGTTGTAGGTTTGGAGGAGATACCAACAACACAACAAGATCAATTGAGGTATGACAAGAGGTCCATGAAGGCTCTTCACATGATAAAGATGAATGTTACCAATGATCTTCTCAAGGAAGTTGGTTATAGTACTTCATCAAAGCATGCTTGGGATTCATTGAAGAAGCTTTATGAATCCATCTGCTTTTATTTTGAGAGTGAAATCATTGAATGATGATTTGGCTTGCATTGATGAGAGCATTAAAGAAGGAAAGATTGCTCAAGTTATTCTTAATGGATTATTGGATGATCATTCTAACATTGTTCAAAGTCTTGCTATTCAAAATACTTTGCCAAGTTTGATTGATCTTCAAGAGATCTTGATCAATGAAGAATATTGGCTTCAAGCAAGAGGTGGATCTTCATCAACATATCAAGTTGGAGAGAAGGGTATGTTCATCAAAAACAAATTCAAGGGCAAAAGCAAATTTAAGTGGTATAAAGGGCAAGATCAAGTGGATACTTTTTTAAATGGCAAATAGAATGATAGATCAAAGCTCAAGTGCATCTATTGTGGCATCAAAGGACACTTTGCATGTGAGAGCTACAAGAAGGAGATAGATCAAGGAGACAAGCAAGGTAATCTTACCCTTGATGAGGATGGTTTGGGTGTTCAAGATGCACATGATGATGCTTTTGTGATGTCTTCATGTATGCTTGCTAATGATTCATGGTGGACTGATAGTGGGGCAAGTTCACACATGACCTTTCACAAAAAGTACTTCACTTCTTTGTTGGCATATCGAGATGACAAGAGGGTGATCTACATGGCCAATGATGGTGAGTGTGCAATCAAAGTGATAGGCACAATTCCTATTTCTCTCTCTACAAATAGCAATGTTCATTTGGAGGATGTTTCGTTCATTCCATTTATTACCAAGAATTTGCTTAGTGTGAGTCAATTGCTAAGTAAAGGCCTCAATGTTGAGTTTGATGGAGATGCTTGTATGATCAGAAGGAAGGATATATTGATTGACAAAGGTAAAAGACAAGGGAAGTTGTTTAAACTAGATGGTTGTATTATTGCTAACCAAGTTGGATGTGTTGCAAGAGAACAAATATCTATTCAAGAGATTTGGCATAAAAGGATGGGGCACCTCAACTTCAAGTCATTGGAGGTAATGGCTAGAAAGCAAGTTGTGATAGGTCTTCCAAGTTTCTTAAAAGGTATCAATCATGTTTGTAAGTCTTGTGATTTGTCAAAGTCACATAGACTACCTTATACTAGATCTACATCTATATCTATAAAGCCTTGTCAAGTTGTGCAATCGGATATTCATCGAATTATTACAATTGACAATAGTGGAGCTAAGATGTATGTAACTTTCATTGATGATTTTAGTAGATTTTGTTGGATCTATCTACTAAAGAGCAAGGATGAAGTGTATGATGTATTTGTTAAGTTCAAGAATGCAAGGGAGAACCAATTTTCCACAGGGATCAAGTGCTTAAGGAGTGAAAATGGTGGTGAGTATGTATCTACCAGGTTCAATGATTGTGAATACTAATCATGAATACTCGTGAATACCGATCGTGAATATTCGAATATTATGAATACCGATGGTGAATACTGTGTATATTGATTGTGAATCCTTGCCAGCTCTAAAATCCCAGACTGACGTACATATTTAGTGATCAAACTATCAAACCCACTATAAGGAACTATCATCAAATGAAAATCACCTACTTATTGGCAATATCATTTCATACACAATTTTTAGTCTCTTTAAAGCTCAATGTGCAATCTTAGTTCTACGATTGTAAAAACTTTAACTACTTTTGTAGTAGTGATTGTTGTACTGTAAGTTCCTACAACTTGAAATATAAAAAACAAAACAAATGAATCGCCACAATAGCTTTTTAACTTTTCTATTCTTACCTCTTTGTGCAACTTCAGACATTAGAACAAATTGATATCAAATTTATTATTATAAAATACAAGCTTATCAAAAGCATATGTATATTTCAAATCCAAAATATATGACAATATGTAAATTAGATATGAATCACTTGAAAAGTGCATTAAATCATAAATTTTATCTTATTATGCTCTCATGCTACTTAACTAACATAGCAATAGATTGATTCTACTGCAATAGATCTACAGTAATTTTCACGTTCATCTAATTGGTGTTAGATTAGAAATCAAAGGTGAGCCTTTTCATGTGAACTCAATAACAAGCTGGCATTTAGCAATTTTAGATTTACAAGTCCAAACTCATCTTATAAAAGACAAAAAGATGAAAGTTGTATTGTAAGAGATTGAAGTTTCTAGTTCTTGTACCAAACTTTGTTATCGGTAAATGTATGTATTCAAGATATTATTGTGGTATTATGTCACGAAGGCCTTGCCATAATGCTAAAATTGTTGGATTAACCAAAAAAAAAAACATCATTTCATTCCATAAAACAATCATCAAAATCTACATTCTTTTAATCTTCACGAAAAATCAAAAAGTTAAAATATGACTATATGACATGGCAAGGCCTTTGTGGTACAATTCCAGATCGTTCTTGCTTCACATGTATTTTCTGAAACACAATGAGTGATTTGACCCTAATTGACTACTCTAGAGATGGCGCATGACAGCCATAACATGGTAGCCTAACGCAATGGGTGGAAAATCCAGCACATGTATTTGAAAAAAAAAAGACATGAATATTCTACTTTTTAAGATACTCAAAAAATAGACAGAATAAGCATAAGGTATCCATTACGCACCCGATATGTCACTGAATTTAAGCATGTAAATGCAAATGGGGAGCTCCATTAAGGACAATGTTTATAGTATTTTTACATCTCATACCTTGAAGGAAAATACTTTGAACGTTTTCTAACCTAGCTTTACTGAGCGTGAGCCAATTTTGACATCCTTTTAGTAGATCCATTGATCTAATGTAATCTTCATGCTATAACATCAATCCATACCAACAAAGTGGTATCAAAGATGTGTACACAAAGTTTTTTTTGCATAAAATTGTTTTCATCACATACACAATATATGCCATACAAACATCTTTTGATACCAATTCTACATACATAAGATCATTACATCTAGAATGTAGTCCCATAGACTGTGATTCTAACCATTGATTATAGTAACATAGAAAGTTCATCCATTCACCTATTTTCTCTTGTCCATTAACTCTAGCAATTTTGTTAAAATTCGATTTTAAAATTCTAACCGTATATTTTTCTTTGCATGCAATAATATATGAATTTTTGGAAAATTGTTGGGTATTTGATATGTCTCGCCACATTACATTGTATAATTAGAATTGTAAGCGGAGGGTCACTGACGTGTTGCATGTGTAAGACCAACCCAATGAGCACAACTCGTGAAGTTCCTGTTTAGAATCAAGTGACTTGGGCATTAAAATCAAATGAGAAAAGTTAGAGGCCTAAATTCAAGTTTAGTTAAAGGGCTAAGTATAGCAAGTTGAAAGGGAATCACGTGTATTATGTGAAGGCTCTTAGCACTAGTCTCTTTGACTCACACTCAAGCACACCATCAAACCACTAGGTATGACACACAAAGTATCATGCAAACACAATGCTCATACAAAGAGTCTATCACACTCTTGACCAACTGACTCGTCCCTATCCAACTGGAACACAAGTGGACCACATGAGCAACATGACACAAACTTAGAAAATTTCATAGCCACCATGAGACTTACATCCTCCATCTAGCTAGGCTGACATCTCATCATACACTTACAAGCATAGACCTATAAAGCTAACATAAATGAGTGACTAAGTCTCAACCTGTGAAATCTTACTGCCACTACAAGACTATACCCTCACAAGATAGATAGCTAGTAGATATAATGACAAGTCACTGAGCATATGAAATGATTATTTTTTTCTGATGTAACAAATGCACAACTAAATACAACTCTAACTCAGATCTAGAACCTCGTGACAAGGTAACATGCAAGCACACATTCATGCAAACCAACACTAATACATCTCCTCCTTCTCTATATTGGATTTTGGGCATTGTGTCCTTGATAGCTTCATACTAGGGTCGAGTGGGAAGTGGCTTGGTTTGCAGTCAGTCATTCCATATTTCTCTAGCACATTAGTTAGATATATCTGCCGACTGATGAAAATCTATATGTTGGATCGAATTCGAAAAATCTGAATTCTGAGACAATCGTGGGCTGGACCCATATCAGTCATCATGTATTCCTATGCTAGCATGCATTTGGTATCCTTCAACAAATTTGTATTGTTACTAAATAGTAATCTTTCATCTACATAAAGAGTAACGATGATGAAGTAATTCGATACAGACTTGAAATAAACATTTGAGTCTACTGAGTTTGGAGTAAAACCATTTTCGATTTAAAAAACATTAATTTTTTGAAACCAGGCTGTTGGAGACTATTTTAGACCATACAGAGCTTTGTGAATTTTGCAAACTAGGGGCAAAATCAATTTGGACATCCATTTGATGAACTTCAAGATCTGTTGCAGTTGCATAAAAAAGTAATAACACTACTAGGTTGAAGGTCTAGAATTTGTGAAAAATCCTTGGCAACTAGTCTGGCCTTGTATCGATTTAATTTTCCTTCAGCATCATACTTCACTTTGAATATCCATTTGCATGGAATCGAATTTCGATCCTTTGGCAACTCAGTTACAGTCCATGTTTGATTCTCAATCAAAGAGTTGAATTTTGAGTCCATTGCAGCTTTCATCTGATCAGCATCGGGTGTTGACATTGCCTTGGAGACAGTGTTTAGATCCTGCACAAAATAACAGGCCGGATCATCCATGAATCGGAATGGAGGCTTTTTGGATTGACTCGATGTTCGGGGTTGAAATTTGATCATGTGATGTTGTTCGATATCTTGAGGTTCTGGCTCATTTTCTAAGTCAGTATCGATTTTTTGATTTTCGATCCTGGAGCTGTTTTCGATACTTGGAACGAAATTTTCTCGAGCTTTTCCCTTGTGGTCATTTAACTGGTCTTCCACAAAAATGAGGTCTCTACTTGTGAATGCTTTCTAGGTGTCCAAATTGTAGAGCTTGTATGTCTTGTGATTTGGGAAATAGCCTATGAAAATTGATTTTCTGCCTTTGTTGTCAACTTCCTTCTTAGATCAGCAGGGATCTGAGTGCAGGCAATGCAACCAAAAACTGGAATATTTTTGAGTAATGGTTTTGATCTAGTCCACACCTCATAAGGTATCTTGCCATTTATGGCCTTAGTGATGGATCGATTCTACAAAGAGGCAACTGTAGTGGCAACTTCTGCCCAAAACTTCTTTGGAAGGTAAGCATGGACCATCATGCTTTTGACACTTTCAATAAGTGTCTGATTCTTTCTTTCTGCTACTCCATTGAACTGTGGTGAGTAGCTAGTGGTGTATTGTTGATGTATTCCATAGGCCTTCCAAACTCCTTGAACTTGGTGGAGATGTATTCTCCCCCTCCATCAGAACGTATAGTTTTTATTTTCTTTTGGGTCTAGTTTTCTGCATATGCCTTGAACTGCTTGAAGAACTTGAAAGTCTCAGATTTGTTCTTCAGAAAATAAGTTGCAGTTTTTCTAGAAAAATAATCAATAAAAGTTAGAAAAGAGCTCCCCCTATGGAAGAAGTCTGCATTGGGCCACAAATATCACTATGCAGAAGATCTAGCAAATCTCTAGAAGTATGAACAATATAAAAAATAAATGGACTTCTAGCATGCTTGTTGATAATACAGTTTTCACAAGGAGTATCAGATTTGCTAATGGAAGAAAGAACTTGAACTAGATTCTGATTTGACATTTGTTGAATACTATTGATGTCCAAATGGCCTAATCTGAAATGCCACAACATGTTAGCTAAATCAGAAGTAGATGTGTAAAGAGCTTGACTATTTGTGGAATAGCAGTGACTAAGCTTCTAAAGATAGCCACAACGTCTACCAAATGCTAGAATGTTTTGAAACTTGTCAAGAATGGTGCAGCCTTCTATATCGAATTCTACCCTACGACCTGAATTAGTGATTCTGCTTCATAGAAAGCAGATTTTTGGTAAGATTCGAAACTTGTAAAAATTGGACAACAACTTAATATCACCTTTTCAAAATTTGACCCTGATTGTTCTTTCACCTTCATGGAATGGCACCAGTCCCGATGGTGAGTCATGTATTGGGTTGCTACGGAGTCCAAGTACCATGAATTGATGTACTACAGATTTCTGACCTTGGTCATGAAGGCAGCTTCATCTTCCTCTTGTTGTTGGATCGAGTGACTGGTTGAGACAACATTGGCTTGTTGTTGGGACTGCTTGTTTCTTTCACTATTGTACTTGAGTGTTCTGCAATCCTTAATGAGATGGCCAGTCCTCTTATAGTATTTGCAAAACAGTTTTTGCATTGGCTGGAATAAGGAAGAATTCGATCCTAAACCAGAATTTGATCCTGGACCAAAATTTGATCATGAATCCAAATTCGATCTTGACTGCATGTTTCTCTTCCTGTCAGTATAATCTGATTTTGTGGATTTCTTTGGTTTGAATTTTTTGTTGTACTTTGTATACAGAGCTTGAGGATCCGATCTTGAGTTTGAGGAGAATCCATTTCATCTGATCTCTTGTAATAGCGTCAAAATAATTATTGATAAGGTGAGATGCTATTGGGTCGAAATGGCCATGACCCAAGTTTCGTAGGCATCACAGATAGACTCAATAATGACTCATCAATGCATCAAAATCTTTTATGACTGAGCTGGTTGCAATCATCTACTCCATAAGGTTTTTGAATGTATTAAGATGGCTGGAAATGGTCTCTGCATCAAACATTTTCAAAGTGGATAATTTCTTCCCTAGATAGAGTTTAGAAGGGACATCTCTGATGTCATAGAGAGTATCTAGGATGTCCCAAACATCCTTAGCAGTCTATGTTGATCGGATATGATGGATTTTAGAGTCTTTGATATTCAAAGTGATTAAGGCAAGTGCCTTGGCATCTCATTGCCTCCATTTGGTAATGCCAGCTGCATCAGCCTCTGGCTTAATTTTAGTGCCATCAACTATGTCTCATAGTTCTTTGGCTAGTAGAACGACTCTCATCTTGATCTTCCAAAGATGATAGTTCTCTCTATCAATTTTTTCAATAAAAAAAGAACTAGAGGATGGATCCATTCTGGTATTGTAGTGAGATCGTTGATAGAAACAACGATATCAAAAAACTGTTGGTTGCGCACTTGCTGAAATGAGATCTTGGTAAAAACAAGACTGATAACTTAGCCACTCGCTCTGATACCATGTCAGAAATCAAGAGAAATCGAGATGTGCAGTGGAAGTGGAGCATGTGGTCAATGAATCAGAAGTGCAACAGTTACCAAGAATGCATTCAAGATGAAATCGAATACCAAATGTGCAATAGAACAACAATGTAGACAAAAACCTGCACTCTGATAATTATGAAAAATGCGAGTACAAGATATTGAAGCTGGTGCAAAACCTTCAGCTGAGTTCGTTGATGATAACTTGAAACTCAAAAAATTAAACTTGACTATTTACAACATAACGCCCACACAAAATGATAACTTGATCAGTGTGTTGACTCCAATACAGATCTCCCTTGATCATTAATAGTCAAGTGATCAGTATACTGAAAATTGACATTAATCTACTTAATTAACTACATCGATCCTACAATAGGTAGCCGTCATTTTACACTGAATGTATGTACAAGACTAGGTGGACTATCAGCATTACAATGTGAGACATATTCCTGACAGTATCAAAAATTTACAAAGACTTGAGAATATACAAAGACTCGAAAAATAAACACTGACTCGAAAATTACAATGACTCGTAAAATTATGGATTTTCCGAGTCGTTTCCATTTCAAAAAAATTGAATTTTTGGGTCTTGAAAAAATTACAATTTTTTTGAGTCAATATGGTATTGGAAAATAAAAAAATCTTGGATTTTTTGAGTTGATACAGTATCGAAAATTTTTGTAAAATGCGAGTTGAGTTTCTGCTATAAAATTTTTTTGAGCCTTTTTTTTTTTTTTTTTTTTTAAGGATAGATATAAATAGGGTTTTTCAAGATGCTCATTACCTAATGGAATTAAGCTTGAGCATGAATTCCAATACAAAAAGGCAGTCATAGACTTATCTCAAGTAACTACTCATTGTGGAAGGTGAGGATGGAATAACTTCTTGAAATGAATGATGTGTTGAATATTGTTGTAGGTGTGGAAGAAAGGCCCATGTCACAACAAGATCAAGTGAGGTATGACAAGAGAGCTAAAAGAGCTATACACATGATAAAGATGAATGTTACCAATGAACTTCTCAAGGATGTTGGTAAGTGTATTTCATCAAGTGAGGCTTGGGAAGCTTTGAAAAAGCTTTATGAATCCAAGTCTACATCTAGAGTGTTGACTCTAAGAAGACAAAACTTTCAAAGTTTGAAAAAGAAAGAAGAGAGTCCTAATACTTTTATTTTGAGAGTGAATGCCTTAAATGATAAGTTGGCTTACATTTATGAGAGCATTAAGAAATGAGAGCTTGTTCAAGTTATTCTTAATGGTTTGTTGGATGTTCTTGCTAACATTGTACAAAGTCTTGCTATTCAAAGAACTTCTCCAAGTTTGATGGGTTTTCAAGAGATCTTGATCAATGAGGAATATAGGCTTGAATCAAGAGGTGGATCTACATCGACATCTCAAGATGGTGAAGAGTCAAGGGAAAAGGAAACGACAAGTGGTCTAAAGGGTAAGCTCAAGGTGAGTCTTCTTCATTTGGAAAGAAGAAAGATAGGTCGAAGTTAAAGTGCTTTTATTGTGGTATCAAAGGTCACTTTGCTAGTGATTGCTACAAGAAGAAGAGAGATCAAGGAGACAAGCAAGATAATCTAACTCTTGACGAGGATGGTGCTGATGTTCAAAATACAATTGATGATGCTTTTGAGATGTCCTCATGTTTGAGTTCTATTTTTGGAGATACTGATCCATTGTGGATTGATAGTGGTGCAAGCTCTCACATGACTTTTCATGAGTACTTCACTTCTTTGTTGGCATATGGAGATGACAAGAGAGTGATCTACATGGCCAATGATGGTGAGTGTGCAATCAAAGGGATTGGCACAATTCTTGTTTCTCTCTCTAGAAATAGGAATATTCATTTTTAAAGTGGAGTTTGATTAGCATTAATTGTCAATGCATGGATTATCCCCACATGGATTGTCCACGCAAATAACTGCCTCCCAGCACCGCCCATCTTCTTGTGAGAGATTTCAACTAGTTTAGTCAAGTTTAGTCATATTTCAATTAATTGTCAATATTAGGCCGATATGCACTTTAGACTTAAAGATAAACTTTATGAAAGTTATTTTAGTCTAAAAGCATTTAAATAAACACTTTTGGAAAGTATGGGAAAGTTCTTAGGTCAAATTTGGACACGTTCAAATTTGAATATTAGATGCATTGAATCTAGTCATATTGATGATAGACTTTGAACTAGAGGAGTTTTGGAGGGAAACCAGACTTAATAATGAGACATGGATCTACTATATATAGTGTAAATTCATGAGAGAACAGACTCTTCTCTATCTCTCTCTCTCTCTCTCTCTCTCTCTCTCTCTCTCTCTCTCTCTCTCTCTCTCTCTCTCTCTCTCTCTCTCATTTCATGCTTATACATGAGTTCTCTTGGGTTCATCTATCCATTGGTGCACTATCTTTATGATATCTTGTAAGCTTGTGTGTAGAATGCTCATATTTTTTTTTTTTTGGATCCAGGTGGGAAATACAGTAGGGTACTGTTATTGTATGGAAGTAAACTTCATTTGTCATATATTTGATGTTTGATCAAGTTCTTATTGTGTTTTCATCTTTTTCATTGATCAGATGCTGATTTTTCTATATTGGCAATGTTGAATGTTGTTTTGACTCTCTAACCAAAGATTAAGGGACACATTTTGGATCTTAATGATCTGAAATTCTTCACATGGTATCAGAGCTCTTGTGTTTTAGATTATAAAAGTATCAACCACATTTATCAAGGATTTGGAAGAATTACCAATGCTAGAGCATGCTAGATTGATTTCTACTCAAAAATCGGCATTGTGATCTTTTCTAGGTCAAAACTCAATTCAGGTTTATGAACTTGTGGAATTCTAATGTCCTACTTGGCTTACTAAATTTGGGTGATCTTTGATACATTAGGAAGGTCTCATTAGAGGCTACAAGATTCAATATCAAGCTTTTGACAATTGCATGTAGAAATTAGAAGATTCAATTTTTGTAATTTTGTCAAAACCCTAATTTTGATTGGATCTCTATCTTTTGAAGTTGTTGGACTTTAATAGAGTGTGTATCAATCTTAGAAAGTGGCAAGATTCAATATATTGTTGGTAGATCATAGCTTGATCAAGAATTATTCATTCTATGTGTTGGATTTGCTATGTTTGGTGCAAGGAAGAGATTTGAGAGGTTCCATATCTTTGTGATTTCTTCTTGAGTTCATTTATTGACATTCAAGAGAGTGATTGTGTGCATTAGTATAGGGGGTTGAAAGATAAGATTAGGTCATTGCAACATGGCTACAAGTGGTTCCTTTATGTTGGAGAGCAATGATGGCTTACCTCAATCAACTATGCTAAGTGGAAAGTGAGGATGGAGTCCTTATTGGAGATAAATGAATTGATGGAGATTGTTGCAGGTGTGGAGGAGAGGCTTAAAGCACCTCAAGATCAAGTGATGTATGACAAGACAACTAAAAGAGCTCTACACATGATAAAGATAAATATTACCAATGAACTTCTCAAAGAAGTTGGTAAGTGTACTTCAAGTGGTGATGCTTGTTTCATTACAAAGGAAGAAATCTTGGTTGCTAGAGGCCATAAAAAAGGTTGACTTTTTAAGCTTGATGCTTTTGTTATGGCTAACAAAAATGATGGAATGGAAAAGGAGATTGCCCTCAACTTTCCAAAGTTTTCTTTTAGCATCAATAAGATTGGTGGATCTTATGTAAAGTCTAACAAGCTTCTTTATGCTAGATCTAGGTCAAGATCTAATATGTTCCTTGGAGATGTTCATCTTTGTGCTAGCTTGGATAGTTATGAGGATAATGATGGTTATTCAATGGTTCTTCATGGCAAGTGCATGCATGCAGAAGGTAAGGAAAGAGCTCAATGGAGGTGGTGAATATTCTTCCTTGAAAAAGATTGTTGCTGATGATTTCTTTGATCATATAGAAAAAGATGTTGTTATGTGCATTCACGAAGAAGGTGGTTCTTCTACAATTTATTGTGATGAGTCCAAGAAAGTCATTTTTGCAGCAAGTGGAGTCACATGTCTTCATAAAAAGAGTAGATCAAATATTTCTATCATGAGACTTGGTGAGGGAGATAGTCACAAGTCAAGAAGAAGAGAAGTATGTGAAGAGTTCAAAGTAGGATGTACTTTGAATGATGTCATTGTGAATGATAGTGAGGAAGAATCATTATCATCTGAGTAATTACCTAGAACATTGAGTAGAAGTTCTTGTTTGAAAAAAGAGAGTGTAAATTCATGGGAGAATAGATTCTTCTCTCCCTCTACAAAATTTGAGCATTCTACACACAAGATTGCAAGATATTATCAAGATAGTGCACCAATAGATAGATGAACCCAAGAGAGCTCATGTATAAGCATGAGAGAGAGAGAGAGAGAGAGAGAGAGAGAGAGAGAGAGAGAGAGAGAGAGAGAATGTTGTTCTCCCATGCTTGTACACTATTTATTACAGGTCCATGTCTCATTAATGATCTTGATTTCCCTCCATATCAAAAACCGTACTATTAATGTAGACTAGATTCAATGAATCTACTATTCAAATATGAATCTACCAAACTTGAGCCTCTTGTGCACATTGGTGTGAAACTTAAGAGATGCCTTTAAGAATATGTTTCATGAGTAGTTACAATTAAATTAATTTAATTACAAATATTTTAATAGAATAAATAGGAAGAGAAGTGTGAAATATTATATGAAATGTTGAGATATATAAACACAAAAAATCTCTACTAGCAACAATTGAATATATTTTTTCATACAATTCAATCAATCTCATCTGCAGACAATTCCTCATTTACACCGTCATTGAGTCAAGTTCTAAACGTAGTTCAAGCCTACGTATACTTCCCGGTATAGGTGCCTGCAGTTCATCTTCTTGATCGTTTGCATCACTTTCACACTCATCTAGTAGTCTAATTCTTTCATGGATTTCAAACAGATGGTCTACTCTTGTTGTAAGATTAGAAGTATAATCATCAATGTTTTCATTGATTTGAGTTTTGGCTCTTACATTGTCAATAACATCCCAATTGTCATGCTCATTTGTCTCCATGAGATAATCAATTGTTTCTTCCTTTTCATTATGCAAATTCTCTTCTGCATGATTTTCCATATCGCGATCACTTTCATCGTCTTCGTCATGATTGTATATTGTCGCATCTTTGAGCTCAATATTTTGGAATTCTTTTAATACAAGTGAGTTGGAGAATGAATCTAGTGTGCTTAACAATTGATTTATAATTAAAAGTACTAGTGATTGTTATATGTTCACAATTAATTGGTAAGACCAATGTCTAATTGGAAGGGGAAATGATCTTTGTTGAATCAAGAGCATATAGTCCATTTGAATCCAATCGTATAGTTGCATGTGGCCCTCGACATGGAATTTGAAACCATTTAACATTGAATAAAAAGATCTTGAAATATCTATAGTCGACTTCCAATATATCTTGTATGGTTCCAACGTAGTCCAGGTCACTTTCAACCATATTGGTATCCCTTGCACTACTACAATTGGCTTGATGAAACATTGTCATCACCCCGCAATCAAATGTCGTTCTTTTTTTGTCGATGCATTCAATGTGAAAGTGTTGTCCACTAGACCAAAGAGTGGTATGCCGCCTATACTGCCATATTGAAAAACACATATATCAGATAACATATTTTTGAATAATATGTTACAATTCCAAAGCAATTATTATGTAAATAATAAATGATGAGTCTGAGTTTAGAGACGAACATGCCAACTACAACCATGCCCAAGTGTTGGAGTGTTTGCGGATCCCAAGGCAGATCTAACCCTAGTTAATAAGTGAGAGGGATTTAGCACCCTGTGTGTGTAAGTCCAACTCGATGAACACATAGTTATTTGATTAGTTACAAGTCAATAAAATGACTTTAGGCCTTCTTGCGGGACTTTCAATCTCGTAGGGCCTAAATGTCAAGTTAGTGAATAAAGTTGGATTTCCCTCCAATTTGGCTGGTTCCCACTCTTTTTTAAATTTGAATAATTAGGGAGGCAAAAATGGACCAATAGGATTCAGAGGCCAAGGTCCTCCTCTCTACTATAAAAAGAGACCAACTCGAGTTTCTGCACATGTTTCATTTTGTCATTTCAATAAAGCAGATTGGTTCTCTTGTGAATTGAATGTGGAATTTCCTTGCTCTCTATCACTTTTCCTCCATCCTCATGCTTTATTTGTGATTTGCTAATTGTTGGATTTGATTGTTATTGGGATTGCATGTTATTATACTTTCTATGAGGGAGAAAGGGAGAGAGAGAAAGAGTAAGCTATCTTTGTTGTGGATCTAGTGTTAGTGGATGTAGTGTTAATGCTTAGGGTTAAAGGATGTTAGAGTTAAATTTGGATCTTCCATTCATGCTAGCATCTGAACTATACTATCGCTCTCATGGGAATGAATCTACGCATGACAACTAACTTCGTCTTGTTGATGCTAGATTGATTAGATCTAGGATGGAGGTTAGGCAAGAAAAGAAACCCACTACAATTTTGGCGCCATTTATGGGGAGCTACGCCAATTTTTCAGTTTGCAACATGTTTGTTGGATGGTTAGCTTGCATTAGGCATCTTGTCATTGCATGAATAGTGTTACATCTGCTCCAGGGTTAGTTTGGGAGCGATTTTGCTTGATTTGAGTGGATTTGTTTGTTTGAAATCTAATTTGATTGTGAAACATGAAAAGCTATTCAGATCACCAATCTTCATATCACAGAACCTTCAATTTGAAGGTCGAACAATCCTTCCTAGCAGATTTTCAGAAACATAAGAAAAACCATCAAAAAACACCACAAAATCACCAAAACCCTAAAAATACAAAAAAAGAACCTTTGTTCGATTCATTTTGCATAGGTGTGATTTAGATCTATTTATTGCCAAGTCGGCCAAGAATAATACGAAAAGTAGAAGGTTTTTTCAAAGGATCAGTTGTCATATCGTCATATTTTTGCCAAAAAAGTCATTTTTTTTGCAAAAATATCAATATTACTGTTGATGCTTCACCAAAACCTTCGCCGAGTTTTCAAAACATTCTATTTATAGTAAAATACTATTTATGAGTTTGACAAACATTCCATATCATAGAAAATCCTGATTTTTACCCTCATCAAACTAAAGAAACTGTGTTTTTTTGTGTCAGAAACCTTCGTAGGGTTTCCCCTAGTTTTATCTGTTAGATTTTGAATCTGACAGTCAAATTTTGAATCTAACAGTTCGACGAATGTTATTTCCATAGAAATTGTTAGAAAGATCTTATCAGAGTTTTTTTTTTTAAAATAGCACTGCTGAACCTTCGCCGAGTCAATTTTTGCCTAGGGAACCTTCGCCAGTTCTATTTTTAGGTTTTGATTTTTCAAATCAAGTCTCTGTCAAAATTTGGGTCAAATTTAATACAGTCTGATTTAGATTCTGAGAAATTTTTCATTTTTAAGAAGTATCGATTGGTTGAATCTCAAAATCTTTTTCATGCTATAGAAATCTGATTCTTGAAAAGTGGAATAGATTTGGCAGATCTGATCTGAGATAGTTTTTGATTGAAAAATCTAGATCCAATCTCATTGTCTACTTGATTTGAATCTATGAAGATGGCTGCCCCTGGAGGTGCTCCTCAAGAAGTCAATCCAATCATTGTTAGAAGAGCATCCCATTTGGATCTACCCAATTACAATGGATTAACTGATCCAGTTAGATTTCATCATATCTATGCTGAATCTTGTGAAGTCTTTGGCGAAATTTTTCCCAAGATAAACTTAAACTTTTTCCTATGGCCTTAACAGGCGCAGCGCAAGATTGGTATTATAATCAAGGTGAAACTAAGCGTTGTTAAAATAGCCTTTATCACACGGTTCAAACATCAAAAGTTTATGGAAGACCATTTCCTACTTCTAAGTAAAATTAAAATGGGAAAGCGGGAAATGGTTTGAGATTACATTGAAAGAGTGAAACGTCTCAGATCCTGAGCGGATTAACGAAAATGCCATGATTATGTGGTTTTTGTTACCTAAACGGATTAGATGAGAGCTAAAATGCCATAATGAGTATGCAATGTTGCAGAACGCTATGGATGATGCAATTCGGGAGGAGGATGAAGATTCAGACGATGAGCTGAATATCAATATTAGTACAAGTTTTATCTTAAATCTCCACAGATGGTAATTGGCTCCATCAACCTTGTCCATGAGAGGACTGGCTTTCCTAATTAGGAATGAAAACCTCCTTCTATCGTCTCTTCTTCTCTCTATGCCCCATCATCGAATACATAGATGGTATCCAATATATACATAGTATTACAGCTTTGCAGATGTGAAAGTACAAAGTAGATGTGCTGTCTATAAGAGATTGTGGGTGGCTGTAGTCATTGTCCAATCTGTTAGCGCAACTGCATAAGGTGAGCGTGGAAAGGGTGCGACGTCAGGTGAATGTTCGTGATGATGCAAAAGTGCATCACTCTTACGAATGACCTTAGGATAAGATTTATAGGGTGTCTTAGCTTTTAGGGCACTTTTGGCATTCAGTAAGGTAGTATCCCCTTTTCACCTGTCACCATAACCTGTGTGAGAACACAGTGTCGCGATTTATTTGCCTTTTCTTCATTTGTGCAAATTAGCGTGTAAAAATGCAGATTGCGTGACAACGTTAGAAAATATGCAGCATGAATGGAGGCAGATAAAAATTGGGATTTAGGAGAGTAGGAGGAGTAAATCCAACACACATTTCTCGTGTCTCGCCCACGGACCTTTCCTGTTGGAATCCGTCCCCTTCCCTCTTCTCTTATTCTTCCTTGCATCATCGTCAGTTTTCTTCTCGGATTACCTTAACCACCTTTGGTTGACTTTTGACTCTTCGCTATCTACTAATTAACCTATCTAGCCACTTTAAGGACGGGCTGGGACCCTTTTTGGTCCAACATTTTTCCTTAACTTTCGTCGAATCCACAGTGTTTTGGTGCTCGTCAAATACTTTATAGCTGGTTTTCACTTCAAACTTAGCCCGATTTTTGTCGTCAAAAATTTGGCTAACAATGTGGCCCCCTCTAGCTGCGACCATAGCTCCAGCGGTGGCCATAAATCCAAGAATTGGTTAAAAAAGCCTTATAAACATCACTAGATTATTAACAAATGTCACTACATGCCAACAATTGTCACTTAAACGTCGCTACATGCTAACAAATGTCGCTAACTTTTTAAAATTGATTATGTGTCGCCCGACGACATTTGTTGCGACATGTATCTGTCGCCTAGTGACAAACGATTTGAAATTTCCTTTGCACGCCATTTCTGATATTTCTTCTCATTTTTTCTCTCATTCTCAATCATCTCATTTTGCTTCCTTGCTTCCTTGCTTGCCTTTGCTCATTTTGCTTCCTTGCTTCATTGCTTTCTTGCTTGCCATTGCTCATTCATTTCCATAGTGATCTTGTTGCTTGTTACTTGTATTCTCATTTTTATTTTCATATTCGTAGTGATCTTAGCTTGTTACTTGTTAGCAATTAATTGGTTGCAATCTTAGTGTTTAGTTTAGTTATCTTATAGTAATTTAGTGTAATTTTCCATTCAGTTTTCAATGTTTTTTACGTGCTTAGTTATTGTATCACTGGTATTGATGGCTAGTGGAAGTGGTGGATGACGCGGTGGCATGACCGGTTGTATAGTTCTTCTTGGGGGCACACTTATGAGGGTGCACCCCCCTCTAGTAGCGGTCATAGCTCCAGAGGTGGCCATGGAGGTGTCACCTCTGGCAGTGACCAAGAGGAGGCGCTTCGTCTCATGAGAGGCTTGCACCCTTCTACTCATCGGGTAGTCTACGAGCAGTCGATGCATGAGGACGTGGCGACTGGGTTGCCTATCCCTACTGGCGAGTCTAGCACATGCCCATATGGGATTCATGCTAATGGATCTTTGAATATGGGCAACAATAATGGATATTTGGTCATGAGACGAGCTCGTGAATTGACCAAATTATACATTAGCAATCCTTGATCAAGAACTTGTGCAGGATAACCAAGCCGAGAGGATAGCGACAAGAACTGGCATCGGCAGTGGCGGGGGTGATGACGATGACGAAGAAGAAGGCATTTGTAGAGGCGATGCCTTCTTCTCAAATGAAAACTGAAGCCACACCTGTAAAATTGTAAGTATTTTTTTGTAAATCGAATACATATTCATACACATTGCGATTTCAAATATGTAGCACAAAAAACGTGAGCAATTTTGATCAATGCTGGTGCTCATCTTTCACAAATAGAATTCCCTCAAAATAGAGGGAGGTCGCCCATTATGTAATCTCCAAGCAAAAAATTGGGGACTCGCGAGTGCCCCAAAAAAAAAATTTGAAACCTAAACAAACATCGTTGGGCGACGATCTGCTAAACCCTAAAAATTTTAAAACAAATGAGTGTTGCTGAGCGATGTTACTTTCAAAATCCCTTTGTAACATTTGTGCGAAGCTTACACTAGCATCGCACAAACATTGCAAAAAGATTTTGAAGGTAATGTCACATACAACCGTCTCATTGTGATGTTGTATATCCTGTTCAGAAAACGACCCGAGAATTGGCTGTCGTACGGCGACATTTACGAATAAGTAACGTGCGATGACGGATGTAATGACACGCAGCGACAAACAAAGTGTCGCCGAAAGACATTTAATCATTGCAAAACTGTTGCTAAGTTTGTCGTTTTCATCGCTGATATGTCGCTATATATGTCCCCGGGCGACAGTCCAATATTGACACTTAAAAAAGACGATAGGGACATTTATATAGATCATATCTGTCGCTAAAATAGACATAAACATTGCTATAAATGTCGCTATGTGTGATTGGTGTGGTAGTGTATCTTTCATGCCTCATCTCTTGTCTCAGACATGGCATATCCCTTATTGGAGAATTTTGTTTCTCAATAGTCTATACCTGACAAAAAAAAGTCATATTAGAAAATTATTACTAGATGTCCAAATTGTAAAGTTTGTTTCAAAGCAAAAATGACAAGTAGATGAAAAAAAATTTACTCAAATAATGATGTGAGGCTTTGGTCACTCCATCTGTATTTGGCTTGAAGATTTAATAGAAATAGAGAAGTCACCAAAGGAGATGCCTTTGCTCCAAGGTACAATTCTATCTTTACCATTCTTCTTGCAGATTCTTTTCTTCATTAGACAAAAGTGCATCCTCATCTTCTTCATTGTCTCTATCTATATTATTGTTCTCATACACAGCATCCAACATGTCTCCGATAACATCAAATTCTTTATTCTTTGGAAGCTCATTTTCATTGTTGAAACTTGTTTGCGAAGAGGTAGAAGAGCTAGATTCAGATGCACTGGTCTCTTGATTAAAGCACTCATCAATTTCCATCATCTCTCTTAAGTCGTGACGCTGACGATGAGATAATTGCTCTATATGAGGACCGTTGTATGACATTCGTCGTCTATGTTAGTGATTACGAGGATTATTGTCTCCAACGCTAAATGAGGATGAAGAATCCTATATACAAAAACAACAAAAAGTTGAAACTATGCTTGATAGACAAATCTGTCGGAAATTAGTGAAAATGAGCGGAAGCTGATGAGCGAGCTTGGTGTAAGATCGGAAGCACCAGCATAATATTCAAATTGAATGATTCAAACAAATGCTCAATGAAACAATATAGTAGTGAGACTGGGAATTTTCACTCTGATTAATATCAAACAGTGAGTACAATGCTTGAAGTGATAACTTCAGCTTACAATCGTTGAGTGTGATAACACTGGCTACAAAAGGATTGATCAGATTAAAAATTATCAGAAGAAGTTTTCTAATGAAGATTCTAGAATTGATATACAACAAAATATCTACAACAACCGTTTTTTAAGCAGTTATTACAACTGCCTCATTGTAGTTAATGCATGTACTTTCAGATGTTTTTCTGAAACAATATGCTCTGACAACTATATTTTGTGATAATCAAAGTGGGTGGACTATCAACACAAAATCGTTGGGTCGGATTTTAAACCGACAATATCAAAATTTATAAGTATCAAAAAATATACAATGACACAGAAAATTACAGATTTTCCGAGTTAATCTCGTATTGATAAATTCTGATTTTGGATATCGAAAAATATAGGATTTTTTGAGTCGATACGGTATCAAAAATTTCTAGAAAGTTCAATCCTGAATTTTTTTATCTTCTACTCAAAAATTTGAGCCTTTTGATTTCATAATGTCCATTATTGAATGGATTTGAGACTGAGCATCGAATTCCAACACTCCGCCTTAATTTGGATCTTGAAAAGTCTTGATTTTCAGATTCAACATGTCCTTGATTTGAGATGGTGCTCCTTTGACAAAGCGTTTGTGAAGTAATTTGCTACCATTAATTATGTCCTACAGTAGACTAATGATACATCCTTGCTTTGCACTTTCTCTCTTAAATAGTGATACATGATTTCGATATGCTTGCTTTGAGAATGAAATCTTGAATTTAGTGAGAGCTATGGTACTTCGGTCACAAAAGATGATCGTTGGGTGTAACTATGCAAGGTCGATTTCTGCTAGCAGCTGCCTCAGCCAAATTGCCTCTTAGGTAGCATTCATGGCAGCAATGTACTCTGATTTGGTTGCTAATAATGCTATTGGGTTGTTTTCAACACCTCCGACTTTTTTGCATTTTTTCGAAAAATGCGAAGAGAGAGAAAAAGTCCCGAAGGTCATCTACTTTCATAAATTAAATTGTTTTCAAGACATCTTCGCCTTTTTGAGGGCACCTTCGGCTTTTTGCAGAAAATGTGAAGAGAGAGAAAAATCCTGAAGGACGTCTAAAATAAACGAGGAACATTCCAGCAATGTCCTCGTTTGCGTCAACGATGCTGAATTATTGACCGTAAATATTGTGTAAAGTTGTCACATAAGCCATATACTTACAAGTACAACGGCTTTTCTAATTAGGTGGCAAGCATTCGATGTAATTAATACACGGATGAAACCTATAAATAGGTTATCCAAGCACAAATTGCGGGTTGCTCCATCCATGAGACACATTATTTGAGCCTCTCAGTTATGCTGTCATTTTTTATTGTAATTGTTATTTGTATTATGCTTCAGTGTAATATAACAGCAGCTTGTACAACATAGATGAATGCTTGTTGTGATTGAATGCACTTTCGTTGTTGTTTGATCACGCTTGTTTACTCACTCTGATCAGAACACGAACATCTACGACTCCTTAGTTTCTGATCAGACGATGGCTGTCTTTGACGCATGAGAAAACTCGCATTATCATACTGCTCTTCCATTTATTTCAGAACTATACTTCACATTGAATCTGATTTCAGTAGTATCACGCACAAACCATCTCTAGTCTCTTCAATGGATTGTACTCTTGTTTTAGAGTATGAATCAATTTTTA
This sequence comes from Diphasiastrum complanatum, assembly GCA_029204225.1. Taxonomy (NCBI): domain Eukaryota; kingdom Viridiplantae; phylum Streptophyta; class Lycopodiopsida; order Lycopodiales; family Lycopodiaceae; genus Diphasiastrum; species Diphasiastrum complanatum. The sequence goes on from CM055102.1 coordinate 22,388,251, forward strand.
AGATCCTGTTGGGCCATCAGAACACTTAAAGTTGTGATTACATTTAGCATAAGCTATCTATTAGACTGTTTTTGCATTTAGCAGTCGATTAGAATGGGAGAGCTATTCCACAATATTTTTGTTCTCTTCTCCGTTCATGTTCTTCTATCTCCTTTGCCCCATCAGTAGTAACAATTTTCGCCCAAAATTTTCTTAGAAGAGAGGAATGTGCCAGCATGCTCTTGGCACTTTTGCTGAGTGTCTGATTCTTCTGTTCAGCTACACCATTAGACTGAGGTGAGTAGCTTATTGTGAATTGTTGATGTATTATGTTGGCCTTGCAGAACTCCTTAAATTTTGTGGATAGAAATTCTCCCCCTCCATTTGTGCGTAGAGCTTTGATCTTCCTCTAGGTCTAATTTTCTACAGATGTCTTAAACTGCATAAAAAAACTTGAATGCCTTTGATTTGTTCTTCTAAAAATAGATTGCAGTCCTTAGAGAGACGTCATCGATGAAGGTTAGGAGGTATAGAACTCCCCCTTTGGAAGTAGTCTACATTGGGCCACCACATATGTCGCTATGTACAAGATCTAGCAAGCCTTTGGAAGTATGAACTGAGTCAAAAATGAAAGGCTAGCATGCTTGCTGATTATACAGCTTTCACATGGAGAAGTTGGCTTGTTGACAGAAGGCAGATTTTGTAATAGTCTCTGAGTCGACATTTGTTGAATATTATTGAAGTTCAAATGGCCTAATCTGAAATACCAAAGCAAATCAGTTGCATCAAAAGTAGAAGTGCGAAGAGTTTGACTGTTGGAAGAATAACAATGGATGAGGTTGTAAAGATTGTCACTTCTTCTCCTGAAAGCTAAAACTTTCCAGAATTTGTCAAGGATGGTGCAACCGATTGTATCAAATTCGACCCTCCAACCTAAATCAATGATTCTGCTAACTGAGAATAGATTTTTGGTCAGATTTGGAACGTGTAGAATGTTGGACAGCAACTTGTTGACTTCACCTTTCTGAAATTTGATTCTAACTGTTTATTCACCTTGGATCAAATGTGATAAGTTGTCTCCAAGTTGCACAACTTGAGAGTGGGTGAAAGATTTATAACCTTTGAACTAGTCTTGATGGTGAGTCATGTACTGAGTTGCTCCATAATCGAGATGCCATGAATCGATATCTTGTTGTTCTCCGATCTTGATCATAAAGGCTGCTTCATCTTCCTCTTGTTGTTGAGTCGAAAAACTGGTTGAAGCACTATGTGCTTGTTGCTAGAATTACTTCTTTTTCTCATTGTTGAATTTCAAAGTTCTGCAGTCCTTGATTTCATGTACAGTTCTCTTACAGTGTCTGTAAAATAGTTTCTGCTTGGTTGGAAAGATGAAGAGTTCACATTTGACCCTGAGCCAGAATTCGACCCTAGACTGCATATTGCTCTTCTTTTTGGATCTGAACTTTTGAGATGATCTTGGATCAAAATTGCTAGGACTCAATTTCATAGGCCTCAAGAAGACTTGATAATAGAGTCATAACAACATCGATATCCTCCATGATTGAGCCAGTTGCAGTCATCTGCTCCATAAGATTTTGGAAAGTGTTGATATGGCAAAGCACTTATTGTTTCAGACATTCTCAGGGTGAAGAATTTCTTCCTCAAATGGAGTTTGGAGGTGACGTCCCTAATATCATAGAGGGTTGCTAGGATGTCCCATGCATTCTTAGTCGTCTGAACAACACGTATGTGACTGATTTGATTGTTTTTAATGTTGAGAGTGATCATGGCAAAAGCCTTTCCATCTTTCAGTCTCCATTTGGTGATAGTGGCTGCATCTCCTTCATGTTTAACTTTTCCACAGTTCCTTGGCTAGTAGTATGACCTTCATTTTGAACTTCCAGAGATGGTAGTTACTCCCATTGAGTCTGTCGATTAGAGAAGAACTAGTAGATGGATCCATTCTGGTTGAGCGATATTGTTGGTAGAAAAAAATATACAATGACTCAAAAAATTACGGATTTTTTGAGTCAATCTTGTATCGAGAAATTTTGATTTTGGGTATCGAAAAATATAGGATTTCTTGAGTTGATATGGTATCAAAGAATTCTAGAAAGTTTGATCCTGAATTTTTCGATCTTCTACTCAAAAATTCGAGCCTTTTGTTTTTGGTTTTTCAGGATGCTCATTATTGAATGGATTTGTGGTTGAGCATCAAATTTCAACAATTTCCTTCCCATACTTGATAGATCTAAATGTTGCATGAATATAAATTTCAATTGCGTTAAAAAAGTACGCACATAACAATGTATCTATTAAACCATTATTCTTTCCAACTTGTTAACATTCAATGAGCTCAAATTATCATAGCAACAATAAAACTACCAATATATCAACAATATACCAACATACCAATGCATCTTTTAGAACATTCTTCATTTCAACTAGTTAACATTCAATAAACTCAAATAATTACATGCTTTTATGTATTTACATTTTATATAAATTTCACATACATTATTTTTCACTTATTATATTTTGTAGACATCTACGCAAATGACAATTGGACTTAACTTTACAAATAGTTCTCCTAACATTCTACAAATCTTTCCCAACTACACTTGATGAACAATAGCTCTCCAATCTTGATCATAAGTGTAGTGGCACACACCAATCCTTGAGTGCCATTTGTAATTCTCTTAAGATATTTTACTTTGTCACATATGGATTATAATTAAAATCACAATAATAAACATGATACCAACATACATATTTACATATTTTCACCTACATATTTATATCTTTACACTTTTCACACACATTAGCCAAATAGTTGTCAAATAGTTCTCCTAAAATTTGACAAATTGAATGACACAAACCAAATACAATCACGAATGCATAGATTATACATATTCATTGCATATCAAAATAATTTCAATATTTACATTTGACTTATTGTCTTTTGCAAACATTTGGGCAAAGGACGGTTGAAACTATCCTTGATGAACAATAGCTCTCCAATCTTGATCATAAATGTAGTGGCACACACCATTCCTTGAGTGCCATTTGTAATTCTCTTAAAATATTCTACCTTTTCACATATGGATTATGATTAGAATCACAATAATAAACATGATGTTGGAATGAAAATCATCACAGCAACAATAAAACTACCAATATACCAACACACATATTTACATATTTACAATTTTCACATACATTAGCCAAATAGTTCTCCTAAAATTTGACAAATTTAATGACGCAAACCAAATACAATCACGAATGCATTAAATATGTGCCCTTTACATTTCTAGTAAAATATTCTTCTTTTCCATTGTTGTGTTTCTCAAAATCACAATTTGTGAATAAAGGATGGCCAATGGAACTATTTATGTAATGTTTCTATGCACATCTGGATGTCCATCAATGTATGTACGATTGTCTCTTGAGATCTTGCCTCCTTGCATGTGTTGCTCCTCTAAAGAGCAAGCATTTGAATTCAAACACACTTGCATCCACCATTGGTGATGACACAAAGCATGCCAATCACCCCAATTGTTTTGAGGTCCTCCATACGGCATCAATGCCACAAAACTACTTAGAGGGACCTCAGTACTACTCAAAGCAAAAAGTCCCAAACCAGCTTCAAGAAAGTGTTCACTAGGCATGATCATATACATTCGACCCCAATATGTAAATGGTGTTCCATTTAATGATAATGATGGTTCGAGTGGCCAACATATATATCTGCCTCTCATGAAACTTTTTACTAATGGTTGCAAGCTAGTTGGAAGAGGAAGGTCAGACAAAGAATCTAGAATGTCTTTTGACACATCAATAGTACGTAGTAACTTGCAATTATCTTTCAAACTAGTCGTAATACATCCAAGACGTGCTCTCTTTTTTAAAGGGGTTCTAAAGTTTGTGGAATCCACATGGAGTATCATGGATGATTTATGTGCAACGTCTAGAATATGTGGTTGGGTGGTAAGAATGCTCTGGAGATGGGACATGGATTGAATTACAAGGCAATGATGAACTATCATACAAGGGATGATCATCAACAAGAGCATCATCTAAGGCCAATGATGATCCAAAATCAACATTCATGTGATTTATCCTATCAATAATATTCTCGATCTCTCTTGCAACTCTTTTCCTTGAAACCAACTAATGTTCCTTCTTTTGCAAAAATTGAAAATGTTAGATGTATCAGTTTCTTTTCAAACAAGGTATATTACACACCTACAGAACATAATATGCCTCACAAACTCTAAACCACTAATGTAGATCACAAGAGTAAGGACTAGCTAATATCTCATTCTCTAAACCACTAATGTAAACCACAAGAGTAAGCACTAGCTAATACCTCACATAAATGTCATATTTTATGATTTAGACATTACAGGATATTAGAAGTCAAAACGGGCTCGTTGTCAAGATGTTGCTTTTGACTTCGCACACTTTCAATGCTTATCTATCCCAATGAATGGTGTCCATCGGTGATGAATTCTAACAGTGGTTGACAGACGGAAATTGTATTTAACTTTCCCGGCCAAATTTTTGTGATTTTCAAATATCTCATCGAGCAGAACAAATAATCGTGATTGGACCTTAGTTATTGCCTGAATACTCTTATGATGTCCGTCATTGTACACTCGAGGTTGATTTAACGTCAATAGTCGTAAACTATTAACTAATCCTTGTAGTTTAGGAACTTCTTGTCATTCATAGGTATACCTCTCATTTTCTTCATTCTATCTCTTATTTTGGATTGTCATTCTTAGGTTTACCTCTCAATCTCTTCATTCTCTCTGTTCTCAGCTTGCGTACACTTATTTTCGACTAATGGCTACACATAATCGGAGATCAAGAGGAACCGTTTATGCAATCAATATTTGCAATGAAAAAAAATGCAGAAGATCAATGGATACCAAGAATATATATAAAATATCAATGGATCTTGATGATCTCTCTGCAAAAGGCTCATTCGGAAAAGAAAAAGATCGGATAACATATATAGAAGCTCTTGGAAAGGTAGGATAATGGATTTCAAAGTGTCACATGTCGGCCAATCTATCACGGAAGTTTTAATTCAGCATGCTTATCTTCACAATGAGCTCAACATTCATGATTTGAATCCAAATGATAGAAGAAAATACAATTGTATGTATTCAGATTTAATTTCTTTAGAGTGAGCATTTTCTTTAAAATATTTTATTTGTGATATTTTTGTTGGTTTTGCAGATTTGTATCCATTAAATTTTGTTGAATGGCAAGCAGTTCAATCAATTGCAGGAATAATCGATGTCATACATTCAGATATCAGTATTTTACAATATAAAGGTCGTTCTCCAAAATCACTTTTAAAGTCGGGAGTTTTCTTCTATGATCACACCTATTTTCTTGATAAAAATAGTTTAGTTGGTAGATTAGAGTCATATCCTCTACCGGATTTTGAGTGAGGAATGGATTTCTCCTGATGCAGCAATTTTAGAAAGTTTTCGATCTAGGCTATATATTGATATTCAGAGTATATTAAAATGTAACACTGGATCAAAGAATAATAGATTAAGTTGGTATCTATCGTTTACTATTTTTGTTGATTTTTTTCCAAATGCAATGTTCAAAAAACGAAAACAATGTTTATTTGTATGGAATTGAGTGCTAAAATAATGGTCAAGTTGTTGGATGATGGTTGGAATACAAAACAAAATCAGCAAGTTGAGTGCAGAGTATGTTACTCATCAATGACATTTAGATATCACATCAAAAAAAATGCTCACTTTGCTGCTATATTATAGAAGATGGAGTAAATGCAAAAAATGTTTGGAAGCCACTTGATCAAGATTTTGGTATAAACCCTCAAGAGCAACTTCAGATAATAGTGAAAAGAAATGACAACATTCTTGCAATGGTTGAGGTCAAGGAAGATTGGTGTCTCAATCACATTCGAATAGAACTAGACATGTTGCAATTTGATCTACCTCAGTACTATCAATTGTGATTGAATGGTGTAAAGATACGTTATGCCATATGAAAATGTTTCTTTTTTTTTATTTCTAAGTGAATCAGTTTCAGAAAAAATATTAACTAAAACAATTTCTCTTGTGCAGGTTAGAGTAAGGCAGGAAGAGCATATAAAATACAAAGACATTGGAACATCCATCGAAATTGAAGATCCATAGATTATGAACAATGAAATTTTGTATTATGTAATACAATTTTTTGTATACATCATTGTTGAAAATATATGAACCACTTTTTCTATGAGGCTCTTTCATTTCTATGATCTCCATTTCCATGATGCAGAACACAATGTAATTGCAACTGGATAATATGAGTTTTCAATAAAAAGATTCATTGTCTCCTACAGGAAATGCATTATCTCCATTGGGGAGATCTTCGGTGAGTGACCACTACGATGCTTGTCCTTGTTGAAATCTCGGATATATCGCCTATATTTTTGGCCTTCATTGCCTTGGTATGTATTGTCCTTGTCTTGGCATATTTGGATATGTTCAGAAGATGATCTGATCAAAGCTTTGTCGCAACAAATCTAAGTGAACTTATGTCACATGTTTGGATTGGTTGTGGCAAAGGTTCAATCAGATCATCTTTCTAGACTTATCCAGAACCATGGTAAACACAAGGCAGACCAAGGCTATGAAAAACAAACATGTAGGAAAACCATGGAAGTTGAAGATGAATGAATGATAGCCTAAATTAATAACTGGAAAAAAAAAATGTAAGAACAACCATAGAAAATTGTAAATATATTTCTATAAAATATTTTGTACATGTATCTCATCCACATCAAAAGAGACCAACTTCTTATCAGTATCAACTTTCTATGATCTCTACATCCATTTCTTCATTTGGAAGTAGCTTGGGTGGAAAACACGCTGCCACTGCAACTGGATATGAATTTTTTATCACGAGCTTTATGGTCTCCTGTCTGAAGTGCATTATCTCCATTAGGGAGAGGGCATTTAAACTGAAAAAAACAAAAACACAATGAAATGTTATTAATCAAAGATTAGTTATTAGGGATGTGATTATGAAAAAAAAACAAAAACAGAATTAAATGTTATTAATCAAAGATTACCTCTTCCAGATTGGTAAGTTCATCTTGTAGTGCAAGCCAATTGAAAAAGTGTTTGACATTGCATACCGTATACCAACCACATCTGACAAAATCAACCTACTAGGAGGACTGTAGTTCTCGATATAAACGAAAGTGAGTGGCCAAATTTCAACACTATGTAATATCGGATCAACGCGCAAGAGGTTATAATAAAATCTACAATGGAAACAAGTGTGCGTCAAACCAATATCCAAAAAATATTGTTTGAATATCGGATCAGCGCGCAAGATATGAAAAGAAACCAAACAATAACTACAAGGGCGTGTCGAACCGATATTGAAAATTTTTTTACCTCTGCATCAACAAATTTCAGCTTCGTATATGCTTTTGCATGAGGTACTAGAAAGAGTTCCAGTATTTTCTAGATATGGCTCCTGGCAATTTTGTGTGTGTGCGCGTGTAATAGAGTTCATTTTTAAACAAATTGGATTACACACACCCTCATCATTGACATATAAGGACAACACATATAAGCTCCAATGATCACTGCAATCAAAAAACAATAAATTTATGAAAAAAAAATCAAAATTCATATAAAAGATTCAACTTAATAAAATTTGATAGAAATCTACTTACTTTGTTATGTATGGGAGCACAAGAATTGGAGTCCCTAGTTTGACGTATTGGAGCATATCTTCGTGCAGACTTTTGAAATTAGGGAAATCAAATGCAGCCATGAATTGAAGTAGAAACAATGCTACATCTATAAACAGTGGGGTCTGGAAAATCTCCATCCAGTATTGAATTGCCCCCCTCCTACACTGTCCCCTAGCATTTTATCCCTACTTTCTAATTCATTTGTATCTAATTTAGAAACAGGAAGACCAGCATTGGTTTTTGTCATCTTAAAACTGTATAGAGGACCTAAAGCTTTAAGATATGTAACACCGTCTCAATTAATTTTGGATTTTCCTAAAATGTACTAATTTTTGAAAGAATCAAATTCTTTTTACTGATTCTGGAATCGGATATCTATTACAATATTGTGTAAATGGACTTGAGAATGTCCAAAAATAGTTGAAAATGCCCACCATTAAATACTTTTTGTATGGAAGGCCCATCCGCCGTGGCGGATGGACCCGCAGATGGGGGGGGCTTTTGATTGAGGGTATTTAAGACGTTAATTTATTAAAAGACCGACTTTTTGCAAAGAACAAACTTAAAGCAATCTGAGTGACCGCACATAATCGATTTCCCATACTAGGGCCTCAAGCGCTTCTTCATTAGCGTGGTATCAAAACTCGACTTTAGTGGGCAAAAACCAACTATAACCAAAAAATCAATTTTTTCACCGTGGTATCCCAAACTCCAAACTGACTCGAACCAAAAACAGTGATTACTTCATTTTGGCCGACATCGGGGTGGCATCACGCCTCCATAGGTCCATAATTTCACTAAAATGCTCATAACTTAAGCAAATGAGCTTTAAACAGAACCTAGTAAAAAAATGCAATTGAAACAAAGTAACAACTAGCATTTCCACCATTCTAGTACATATTCTCCACCTGGCCTGGGTTGTGGGCATTGGTACTTTTTCTTTAATTATTATGTTATACCTAGCCCAGGTTGTGGGCTTATTTCACTTTTGCTTTGTTCTACTTTCATTTGTAGCGTGCTTATAGTGTTGTATGGCCATGTCCTCCTATGGATGATGCTCTCGGTGTTGCTTGTACATATTTTCTTTTTGGTCTTATGTATGTGAGAAATAATTAGAGCAAGGCCAAAGAATCTAGCTTTTGATTTTACTTTACACAGTTAGATCAATCAACTCAATCACATTAGAAAGACAAAATGATTACAGAACGATCAACCCAAACTACAATCACATTCTGCATACATTTGCCAAGAAAGGGTCAGCCTCATTTTCACATCAAGATCCTACAAAAATTTGGGTCACTAGCCCCTAACTCTTAATCACTAACTACTTTACATGACTCGGATTCTAATAGACTCTAGGGCTATGAAATGCCCATTGTGAAACCCAATTCACTAAAACCCACATACCCTCTCTCATTTCATAGCATCACTGCCCTCTCGTGCCATCACTCAGACTCTCTATTCCCATGTGACTCCTTAAGATTACAAAACATTGCCTCAACTCATGATATTTGCCAGCATTCATTCTATCTGTGACAAAATCCAAACAACAGAATCCATTCTTGTACCAGGTCCCTCACGAAGTGGTACTATACTGCAATATGCTTGTTTCTTTTATAAAACCCTACGGTTTTGCTTAGGAACAAACAACCTTGGTTATCATTTAGCAACTTCATCTCATCAGTTATGACACCCACTTCGTTCATCAGGTTCTTCAGTCAAATATATTCTTTTGTAGTACGAAAGACCCCCCATGTACTCAGTTTTAGTTGATAACAGTTTTGTTGATGCCTATTTTTTACAGCTCCAACTCACACATCCTCCTCCTACCATAAATACATATTCGCATGTGGATCTCCTGTCATCTTGATCCCCTGCCTAGTCCGAATCAGCATACCCTAATACCACCTTGTTCGTCTTCGTAAATACCAGTCCAAAATCCTTGGTTCCCTTTAGGTACTTGATCACCCTCTTACTTGCCTCCTAATGTTCTTCACCTGGATCCGTTATAAATTAATTGAGCTTCGTCATTATCGTTGCAATGTCTAGTCGGGTGCTTATCATAGCATATTTTGAATTAACAATAAACTATCAAGGAGATGCTACGAACTGGACGTCATTCTATAATCTTGAATGTGAAGAGCTTGTTAGGCTCAAATCTCTCTCTCAAGGACCTTCTTGGTGAGAATACATGAGGAGTCTCAGCTTTTCTATCATTCTGATTTATGTCTGATTCTCCATCCTTCGTTACTTGCAGCTTTCTTTTGATCGATCTTTTTCGAATCTGTAGCGGTTGCACATATAGGCCAATAACCTTTGTGAGAAATAATTAGAACAAAAACAAAGATTCTAGCTTTTGATTTTACTTTACGTAGTCAGATCAATCAACTCGATCACATCAAAAAGACAGAATGATCATTACAAACTAAAATGGCAAAAAGCATAAGCGCCACATGGCATTTCGATCATTATATCACATTTCTGTGTATATTTTCCAAGACAGGGTCAGCCCCCTTTTCACATCAAGATCCTACAAAAATTTGGGTCACTAGCCCCTAACTCTTAACCGCTAACTACTTCACATGACTCGGATTCTAACAGACTCTGGGGCTATGAAATGCTCAATGTGAAACCTGATTCATAATATCCACAATGTACCCACGGGTGCCCAAAAGATGTTAATAAAGCTCTCTCTCTCTCTCTCTCTCTCTCTCTCTCTCTCTCTCTCTCTCTCTCTCTCTCTCTCTCTCTCTCTCTCTCTCTCTCTCTCTCTCTCTCTCTCTCTCTCTCTCTCTCTCTCTCTCTCTCTCTCTCTAACACACACACACAGACACAAATACTCTCTCTCTCTCTCTCTCTCTCTCTCTCTCTCTCTCTCTCTCTCTCTCTCTCTCTCTCTCTCTCTCTCTCTCTCTCTCTCTCTCTCTCTCTCTCTCTCTCTCTCTCTTGGCCCTTGGCCCTTAACCCTTGTCCCGTAAATGTTGGCCCCTAACCCTTGTCTCTTGGACCTTAACTCTTAGACCCTTGGCCCTTGGACCTTAATTCTTAAACCTTGACCCTTGGCTCTTGGCCCTTAACCCTTGGCCCTTAACTCTTGGCCCTTAACTCTTGGCCCTTAAACCTTGGTCCTTAACTCTGGTCCTTTAATCCTTGGTCCTTAGTCGTTTATCCTTGACTCTTTCCGTTTATCCTTAGCTCTTATCCCTTAGCCCTTAGACCTTGGCTCTTGGACCTTAACTCTTAGCCCTTGATCCTTAACCCTTGGCCCTTAGCCCTTGGTCCTTGGCCCTTAGCCCTTAGCTTTTTTCCCTTAGTCATTCTCCCTTAGCCCTTGGCCACTGATACTTAACTCATGGCCCCCTTGGTCCTTATGTCTCTATAATCCTTGTCCTTTCATCTTTTGCCCTTAGCCCTTAACCCTTCGCCTTTCGTCCTTTGTACGGGCCCTTGGCCTTTCACCATTGGCCCTTAGTGCTTCGCCCTTGGCCCTCAACCTTTAACCCTTGGCCTTTAACCCTTAGCCCTAAATCCTAAATCGTAAACCCTTGATCCTTGGTCCTTCGACCTTAACTCTTAGCCCTTGGCCCTTAACCCTAAACCCTAAACTCTAATTCCTAAACCCTTAAGCCTAATCCAAATCCTAAACACTTGGCACTTACTCCTAAACCCTAAGCACTTAGTCCTAAACCCTAAACTCTTAGTCCTAAACGTTTAAACCTAAGCTCTAAACCCTATACCTAAACCCTAAGACCTTAGACCTAAACCCTAAGCCTTTAAACCTAAACCCTACACCCTAAACCCTAAAATCTAAATTCTAAACCCTAAACCCTAAAATCTAAATTCTAAACTCTTGGACCTTAAACCTAAGCCCTTATCCCTAAACCCTAAACTCTAAACACTAAACCCAAAACTCGCAATCCAAAATCCTAAGCCCTAAGCCCTTAGCCCTAGATCCTAAATCTTAAACCCTAGCCTCTAAGCCATAAACCCTAAACCCTAAATCCTAAACTCTAAAACCAAATCTCTACATCCTAAAATTGAAACCTAAATTCTTGGTCCTTAACCCTAAACAATAGACCCTGAATCCTAAACCTTAAACCCTAAACCCTTGGCCCTTACTCCTAAACCCTAAATACTAAAGCCTTAACCCTAAGCCCTAAGCCCTAAACCTTTTGCCCTAAGCCCTAAGCCCTAGACCCTAAATCCTAGACTCTAAACCTTAAGGCCTTAGCCCTAAATCCTAGATCTTAAATCCTAAACTCTATACACTAAACCTTGGCCCTTAACTGTAAACCCTAAATCCTAGATCCTAAGCCCTTAGCCCTAAATTTTGGACCTTAAGTCCTAAACCCTAAATCCTAAATTCTTAAACCTTAGTCTTCAAACCTAAACCCTTCTCTCTTGGCTTGTAGCCCTTGTCCTTCGCCATTGGCCATTCGCCCTTCATTCTTAGCACTTGGTCCTTGGCCCTAAACCCTAAACACTAAAGTCTTAACCCTAAGCCCTAAGCCATAAACCCTAAACCATAACCCTAAGCACTAGACCCTAATCCCTAAGCCCTTAGCCCTAAACCCTAAATCCTAGATCCTAAACCCTAAACTCTAAGCCCTAAATCTTAAAACCTAATCCCTTGTCCCTTAACTATAAACCCTAAACCCTAAGCCCTTAGACCTAAATCCTAAATCTTAAATCTTAAATCCTTAAACCTTAGCCCTAAATCGTAAACCGTTCTCCCTTGGCCCTTAGCCTTTGGTCATTTGTCCTTCGCCATTGGCTATTTGTCGTTGATCCTTAGCCCTTGGTCCTTCGCCCTTGTTCCTTAGCCTTTGGTCGTTAGCCCTAACCCTTCTCTCTTGGACCTTAACCTTTAGCCCTTGGCTTGTTCCTTTACCCTTAATCCTTAATCTTTGGTCCTTAGTTGTTGGCCCTTAGCATATAATGTGTGTGTGTGAATGCACGCGTGCGTGCGCGAGAGAGAGAGAGAGAGAGAGAGAGAGAGAGAGAGAGAGAGAGAGAGAGAGAGAGAGAGAGAGAGAGAGGGAGGGAGAGATATTATATAATGGGGGAGAAAAAAATCTTTTATACATATATATGGGAGATATATATGAGAAGATGCACCCTCCCCATACAAAAAAAACATCCAATAAAAAAGTATGTCAAAATAGGATGTATAGGTGTACACCTCATACATCCCCTCACCTCATGCATATGCATGGGGTGTACAATCAAACTATAATATCTATGTTAAAGGTGTGTGTGGGAGGTGTCCACCCACCATGATAGGTGGCAACTCGAGAGCCACATTTTGTCTACAAAGCCAGATCATGTGTGTCTACTACAAAAGAGTTTGTATGGCCCTTAAGCAAGCACCAAGGAGTTGGTCTGCTAAGCTTAACACTTTTTTACTCTCTCAAGAATTTTTTATGAGTGATTATGATCATTCACTTTACTATAGGTTTGTTGGAAATGATGTTACCATTTTGTTAATCTATGTGGATGATATCATCTTGAGTGGTGGAAACAATCAAGATGTGGAAAATATCAAGAGTGCTCTTAAGAAGGAATTTGAGGTGCATGATCTTGGTAATTTGCATTATTTAGTCTATTTTGGTCATACTTGTATATTTGGCAATTGAGGCCAATTTTTATATTAGACTTAGAAGTTGACTTTTCAAAGTTATATGAGTCTAAAAGTATTTGAATAAACACTTTTTGAAAGTGTGAAAAATGTAGAAGTCGAGTTTGAGTAGATTCAAATTTGAATGTTGGGTACATTGAATCTAGTCCCAAGAATAGTAGGATTTTTTCATATTGGAGTGAAACCAAGTGGCAATTTAGGTCTTAGACCTGTTATAAAAGGATGTAACTCGTGGAAAGAGTTAATAGTCTCTCTCTCATATCTCATTCATGTTTATACATGGTTCTCTTGGGTTCTACTATCCATTGGTGCACTATACTTGTGATATCTTGCAATTCTATGTGTAGAATGCTCATTAAATGTTAATTTCATATTCACACATGTGCAATACAATAGCTTACTGTTATTGTACGGACAACAACATTATTTTATGTTTTGGTTCATGTATGATCAATATCTATTAAAGTTTGCATCTCAATCTTATTATAGATGTTCTACATTGGCAAGATTGGTGAGTCATTTGTTTTTGTAACCAAAGATCAATTGTAGGTTTGGATCTAAATGGATCTCAAGTCTTTCACATCTAGCTTGTATTTGACTTTGAGAAAGAGGTCAATGAAAACTTTACATGTAAGCAAGATGAATATGACTAATGAACTTTTCAAGGAAGTTGGTAAGTGCACAATGTGAAAGATTCAACTAGTTTCATCACATTTTGCAATATTTTCATATTTGGCATATTGAGGCCAAAACTTGTTTTAGACTTAGATGTTGACTTTTCAAAGTTCATTAGTCTAAATTTCATTTGAATAAACACTTTTTGAAAGTGTGGGAAAGATAGAATGCGAGTTTGAGTAGATTCAATTTGAATAAGTTGGGTACATTGAATCTAGACCCAAAATTGGTAGGGTTAGCATTTTGGTGGGAAAGCCAAGTGGCCAAATAGGGTTTGGACCTACTATAAAAGGATGTAACTCGTGGAGAGAGTCATCTTCTCTCTTCTCTATCTCATTTCATGCTTATACATGGTTCTCTTGGGTTCTACTATCCATTGGTGCACTATCTTGGTGATTGCTTGCAATTCTATGTGTAGAATGATCTACATTTGCTATTTTTGGATTCACATATGTGAAATATAGTAGCTTGCTGGTTTTGTACGGAGAGCAACAATACATAATCATTTCATTCAAGTTTGATCAAGTTCTATTAGTGTTTGCATCTCAAATTGTGTGTAGATGCTGATTTTTCTACATTGGTGAAATTGGTAGTGTATCTCTCTTTCTAACCAAAGATCATTCAAGTAGATTGGATCTTAAGGATCTGAAATCTTTCACATGGTATCAGAGTTTGTGTTTCAGGTTATGAAGGAGGAAATCAGATCTATCAATGATTTGGTGAAGATATCAAGTCTAGAGCATGCTAGAGAGAATTCTACACCAAAATCGGATTTTTTGCTTTTGTAGATTGGATCTTTTGTAGATCAAAACACTAAATAGGTCAATATACTTGTTCAATTCCATTTTTTGAATTCACATGCTGGATTTGGCCAATTTTTGGATCATTGGTTCAGCCTAAGTGGTGGCTTATAGATTGCATATCAAATTTTCAGCATTTGCATGTAGATTTGGAATAGTCAATTTTTTGTGATTTTGTCAAAACCCTAATTTTGATTGGATCTCTAGATAGTGAGGTTACTGGACTTTATCTGAGTGTGTTTCAACCTTAGGAAGTGGCAAAAGTCATTAGATTGAGAATAGATCATAGGTTGATCAAGATTCCATGATTCTATGTGTTGATTTGCTTGGATAAGTGCTAGAAGAGAATTTGTGAGATAGTTTTAAATATTGGTGATTT
Source organism: Diphasiastrum complanatum (assembly GCA_029204225.1). Lineage (NCBI taxonomy): Eukaryota > Viridiplantae > Streptophyta > Lycopodiopsida > Lycopodiales > Lycopodiaceae > Diphasiastrum > Diphasiastrum complanatum. The sequence continues at coordinate 22,403,466 of CM055102.1, forward strand.
CTTTTAAAATCATTTGTTGTTGTTCAAAGGAGTGCTTTGTGTATTGAAACAGGTTGAAAGACAAGATCAGGTCATTGCTACATGGCAACCTCAATTGGAGTCATGTTGGAAGCCAATGATAGGCTTACCTCAAGTAACTATTCATTATGGAAAGTGAGGATGGAGTCACTTCTTGAGATGAATGATGTTTTGGATATTGTTGTAGGTTTGGAGGAGAGACCAGCAACACAACAAGATCAATTGAGGTATGACAAGAGGGCCAGAAGGCTCTACACATGATAAAGATGAATGTTACCAATGAACTTCTCAAGGAAGTTGGTAAGTGCACATCATCTTTGGAAGCTTGGAATTCATTGAAGAAGCTTTATGAATCCAAGTCTACTTCTAGAGTGTTGACTATAAGAAGGCAAATCTTTTCTTGTTTGCAATAGAAGAGGTGGATCTACATCGACACTTCAAGAGGATGCTATGTTCACAAAGGGCAAATTCAAGGGCAAAACCAAAAGCAAGTGGTCTAAAGGGCAAGATCAAGTGGATGCTTCTTCAAGTGGCAAAAAGAAGGATAGATCAAAGCTCAAATGCTTCTATTGTGGCATCAAAGGACACTTTGCAAGTGAGTGCTACAAGAAGAAGAGATATCAAGGAGACAATCAAGGTAATCTTACTCTTGATGAGGATGGTTTGGATGTGCAAGATGCAAATGATGATGCTTTTGTGATGTCTTCATGTATGCTTGTTAATGATGGAGATCTAGATCCTTGGTGGACTGATAGTGGAGCAAGTTCACACATGACCTTTCACAAAGAATACTTCACTTCTTTGTTGGCATATGGAGATGACAAGAGGGTGATCTACACGGCCAATGATGGTGAGTGTGCAATCAAAGGGATTGGCACAATTCCTATTTCTCTCTCTACAGATAGGAACGTTCATTTGGAGGATGTCTTGTTTATTCCATCTATTACCAAGAATTTGCTTAGTGTGAGTCAAATGTTAAGTAAGGGCCTCAAGGTGGAGTTTGATGGAGATGCTTATTTGATCAAAAGGAAGGATGTCTTGATTGGAAAAGGTAAAAGGCAAGGGAAGTTGTTCAAACTTGATGCTTGTGTTATTGCTAACCAAGTTGGATGTGTTGCAAGGGAGCAAATTTCTATTCAAGAGGTTTGGCACAAAAGGATGGGACACCTCAACTTCAAGTCATTGGAGGTAATGGCAAGGAAGAAGGTTGTGATTGGTCTTCCAAGTTCCTTAAGTAATGAAAAGTATGTTTGTGAGTCTTGTGCTTTGTCTAAGTCACATAGACTACCTTATACTAGATCTATTTCTAGATCTACAAAGCCTTTTCAACTTGTACATTCGGATATTCATGGATTTACTACAATTAGCAATAGTGGAGCTAAGATGTATGTAACATTCATTGATGATTTTAGTAGATTTTGTTGGATCTATCTACTAAAGAGCAACGATGAAGTGTATGATGTCTTTGTCAAGTTCAAGATTGCAAGGAAGAACCAATTCTCCACAAAAATCAAGTGTTTGAGAGGTGACAATGGTGGTGAGTACATATCTAACAAGTTCAAGGCCTTTTGTGATGAGCATGGGATCAAGAGGGAGTATACAACATCAAGGACCCCACAACAAAATGGAGTGGTTGAAAGGAAGAATAGAACTTTATGTGAAAGTGCTAAAGCTATGAGGTTAAGTGCTAATCTTGACAAACCATTTTGGGATCAAGCTTTGTTGTGTGCCAATTTCTTGTGCAATAGGTGGCCGAGTGCTATTTTGGATGGAAGGACACCTTTTGAGATGCTATTCAAGAGGAGGCCTAGTGTCAACTTTCTAAGAACCTTTGGATGCACATGCTATGTCAACATTACTCTTGATGATAGGACCAAGGAGGATCCATCTTCAAGAAGAGGTATTTTTGTTGGATATAGTGAGGTGAGTAAAGCCTACAAGGTTTACATTCCTTCTACTAACAAAGTGATTGTTGGTAGAGATGTCATTTTTGATGAGGGAAACATTCCAAAGGTGTCTTCAAGCATGATTGATGGTAAAGTAGATGGATCTAACATTCCTGTAGTTGATGAGAAGGATCCTACTTTGGATGGTGGTGATGATGGACCTTCATCAAGTCAAAATCCAAGGAGAACATCAAGAGAAAGACAAGTACCTTCAAGGCTCACATATGATCAAAAGGGTAAGCAAGTAGTTTCTGGAAATTATGTTGCTTTTCTAACCTCTTTGGATGAGCCTACAAGTGTAGATCAAGCAAGGAAAGAAGAGGAGTGGATCCAAGCAATGGATCTTGAGTATCGATCTCTTATGAAGAGTAGAACATCTTTTGAAAGATCTTCTTGTGTACATGGAGCTATGAAAGTGGATGGATGTTATCTTTCTGTAAAATCAAGTAATGGATCTGGAAAACAAAGTTTGTTCAATGACTTTGATAGTCAAGTTGAAGATCAAGAGGTTGATCTCAAAGCACTTCAACTAGTCAAAAGGGAAGGTGGCAATTTAAAGCTAATCAATATTTTTCCAGAGAGTTCAGAGTTGGAAGCATGGTGGAATCATTTCATTCTATTTGATTCTTCATCTTCTAGTCACATTTTTACATGTAAAATTGATGTAAGAAATAGTGAAGCATCCCAAGTGGACACTATTCTCTATATCAATTATGGTTGTTTCTATTTTGAGAATTACATGATCATTAAAAAGAGATCTATTCTTAGGACGAAGATCATTCTTATAATGGATCAAAGCCCTATTGGCAAAAACTATGCTAGGAGCATTGGAAGCTAGGAAAGCGAGTTTTGAGGTACATCATTGGAACTTGAGATTTTGGCATATTGTATGAGGGATCATCACCTAATCTTTTTGGATTTTTAGATTCGGACTATGCTGGAGATGTAATGGATAGGAAATCCATTAGTTCTTATTGTATTTTCATAGGTGATGGAGCTATATCATGGATGTCAAAGAAACAAGTCACTATCTCATTGTCATCTAGTGAGGCCGAGTACAAAGCTCTTACACATTGCACAAAGGAGATGGTATGGATCAAAAGGATGATCAAGGATCTTCACTTGCTGGATTTTTCAGAGAGCCCAATCATCTTTTGTGACAATCAATCAGCCCAAAGAATGACATCCAATCCTATCTTTCATGCTAGGAACAAGCATATTGAGATACAAAATCATTTTGTGAGGGAGCGAGTCATTGCAAAGGAGGTGGAGCTTCAACATGTGTCTTCAAGAGAACGTGTAGCTGATATCTTCACCAAAGCATTGGAAAAAGACTTGTTCATGAAGCATAGGACTTCACTTGGAGTATTATCAAAGTCTATGCTAAAACTAGTTGAAGAGGGAGTGTGAAGATTCAACTAGTTTCATCACATTTTGCAATATTTCCATATTTGGCATATTGAGGCCAAAACTTGTTTTAGACTTAGAGCTTGACTTTTCAAAGTTCATTAGTCTAAATTTCATTTGAATAAACACGTTTTGAAAGTGTGGGAAAGATAGAATGCGGGTTTGAGTATATTCAATTTGAATAGGTTGGGTACATTGAATCTAGACCCAAAATTGGTAGGGTTAGCATTTTGGTGGGAAAGCCAAGTGGCCAAATAGGGTTTGGACCTACTATAAAAGGATGTAACATGTGGAGAGAGTCATCTTCTCTCTTCTCTATCTCATTTCATGCTTATACATGGTTCTCTTGGGTTCGACTATCCATTGGTGCACTATCTTGGTGATTGCTTGCAATTCTATGTGTAGAATGATTTATATTTGTTATTATTGGATCCACACATGTGAAATATAGTAGCTTGCTGGTTTTGTACGGACAACAACAGTACATAATCATTTCATTCAAGTTTGATCAAGTTCTATTAGTGTTTGCATCTCAAATTGTGTGTAGATGCTGATTTTTTTACATTGGTGAAATTGGTAGTGTATTTCTCTTTCTAACCAAAGATCATTCAAGTAGATTAGATCTTAAGGATCTGAAATCTTTCACACACAACATCAAGTGAGGCTTGTGAATCTTTGAAGAAGGATTATGAGCCCAAGTCTACATCTAGAGTCCTAATCATAAGGAGGCAAATTTTTCAAAGTCTTTGAAAAAGATGGATGAAGGTGTCCATGCTTTTGTATTCAGAGTTAAAACTTTGAGTGATGAACTACCATGCATCAGTGAAAGCATTAATGATGTGGAGCTTGTTCAAGTTGTTCTTAATGGCTTTTTGGATGATCATGCTAGTTTGGTGCAAAGCTTTGCTATTCAAAAGACATTGCCAAGTATAGAGGACTTGCAGAAGATGTTGGTGAATGAGGAGTTTAGGCTTCTATCAAGAAGAGTGACATTTTCTACATTTCAAATTAGAGAGGAGGAATCAATGTTCATGCTTATGCTCAACCTTAAACAAATCGTTCAAGTACTGAGCATCCTGAAATCGAAGGCCGACTACATGTTTTGGACCTTCACATTTTTTTCCTTTGAGATTTTTTTGCCTTAAACATTTTTTAGACACCTTCGTCTAATTTGCGAAAAATGCGACACAGTGGCCAAGTGGCCAGAATGACTTAAAAACTATTTTCAAGCACCTTTGTCTTTTTCACCCCTTCGCGAAAGATGCGACAAAATGGCCAGAATGTCTTAGAAACCATTTTAAGGCACCTTCGTCTTTTTCATCTCATCGCGAAAAATGTGACACAGTGGCCAAAATACTTAGGAAACCATTTTCAGGCACCTTCAACTTTTTCAGCTTTTTCGCTGTCTTTAGTCTAAGGCACCTTCAGCTTTTTCGCTACCTTCAGTCTAAGGCGCCTTCGTCTTTTTTCATCTTTTTTTACCTTCTTCGATGTCTTCAGTCTAAAGGCACCTTCAGGATTTACATACCTTCAGTCTAAGGGCACCTTCAGGATTTGCATACCTCCAGTCTAAGGGCACCTTCAGGTTTTTTCGAGTTTTTCACGTTTTTGCTACATTGGCAAACCAACGTCGCCAACTTATCGTCAACTCTAAAACAGCTGGAGAAACAAATATTCTAAGGGCGGTTACCAACTTTGTACATATGCAAAACTGAAGTAAATGGCAGTTAAGGCATAAAAAAATTTTCTCTTGACACTTGTAAATATATATACTAGCTGAATCAAGCTATCTAAGTGTTAATTGAATTCTTTTTTCAATCAGACTTATCTGTAGTCAGCGTTATCACGCTCAGCAAGCTGAAGTTATTACTGCAAACCATTAAATTCGTGCCAAGATCTCTTTTGCATTTTGTCACTATTTTCAACCAATATCTTTGAATTGCTATAACTTTTTAGTAGTAGCTCCGAAGTATGACATGTAATATATCATGCGCTTTCCAACGCATCAATTTTCATCGCATTTTGATATGGCAATCAAAAGTTATACTATTTTTAGTGTAGATTCAAAATGTGATTCAAAGAAATAATGTTACGTTAAAGCCATTATGTTAAAAAAACATTGGGCCATTTGTACAAAAGAAGTGAATAAAATTGAATAAAAAATAAAAAAAGAATCTGTAACAAAAGGTTTTTTTTTTTTTTTTGTGTGTGTTTAAACTTCCTATAATGTTTAACGCATGGTTATTGTGTGGATAATACTTTGGGTAATACTCGTTATCGTGTGGATCATACTTTGGGTAATAGAAGATTATGAACTTTTACTTCACATGAATACGTGGGACGTAGAGACGTAGAGTCTCGTCTTTCTGTATCACTGCAGGAGAGAGAGGGGGGTGTCACGTAGATGAGGAAAAACATTCCTTGAGGTTTTTTAGTCTCAGACAACAAAGCACATCTCGTAAACTAAAGTGAGACCATTAGAGACAGTCGTGCAGCTTCAGGAAATGGATTTGCTACGATTTTTGCGCATGTGTCCACAGCGCTGTACAAGCCACGAAAACACTTTTCACCAGGACCCTTGCTGCACACAATACTGAGATCAGAAATAATCGCGGGAAGAAGTACTATCAAGGATCATGAGATGTTGACCATCGCTGCTGGCTTTCAGGTGAGTACATTCTCTGGCCATTGATCACGAGTGCTGATCCTGTGAACTAAATCACAGAGCGTGCCGAAAAATACCTGAGCATGGATTCCCCCATATCCTTTGATTGCTGCCTGTGACTGCAGTTGGAACGTGAGTGCGCCATCAGATATCAAATCATATGCAAACTGTGTGCTCGTCTGAGTACCAACCTTGGGTGATACCTTCTATGGATCGAGTGAAGCCGAGCAATGGTTCCAAATGTTTGAGTATCAGTCTTTCAAAGTTTCTAAATAGTGATCCACACTAAATTGCTTTCATCTGAAGTATGATCCTCTATGATAACCTCTTTGAAGAGTCTTCTCCCACAGCTATACTTGTTGGAGCTACAACTTGAGCAACACAGTTCAGAGGAGCCTGGGCATTGACCAGCAAGACTATTGATTCCCATCTACTGAGTGAGTCATATGCATCATCTTCTCTATGAATTTTCTACAGCCTAAGACTAACCGAGTCACATGAACTTAGATTTATCATCATTCTGAGTGCGCTGTACACACAGGGCCACGTTGATGTTGAGCGCTGCCCTGCTGTGACTGCTACGTGAAGCTACTTGAACGCTGATTTCAGAGCACTACATTCTAACTATAGCATGTCTTACCTACTGAAGAGAGCCGAAAGATCAATAGTGAAATGGGATGATTTTTGACCAAGGAAGAGTGCTCAATTGTGAGCACCATGTTTTGAACCACGTGTGTCATTGAGCTTATGTAGCACCAGTTACGCGAGCCTGAGTCAGTGAGATAGAACTGTTGACTGAGATGCTGCTACCTGAGCGCTGGCGCTGTCCGTGGAGGGCTTTTCTAAAGCAAATCTTCTGTTCATCGCTATCTATCCGAACTATGAAGGGATGAGCTCTTGTCAGTTGTTAGAACCTGATCAGCAAACCATTCCTGTCATCGTTGAGTGCCATTTGAGTTGCAACGTACGATGGAGTCTACACTTCTATTCCTGAATGAAAGATTATGTTGAGAGAATCTCATACCTGCAAGTAGTCAATATGTGTCTCTAATTCTCCTTCATCACACGCCGTTGAGTTCTCAAGCTGATATAACTCTGAGGAATGACTTCTCTGCTGAAGGCATTGTTGTTTAAGTATTGCCTTGAGAGGACGTTGATATCAACCATCAATGACAAGTGTGTGAGCTAAATGTGATCATCTGTGGTTGGTCTCTGATTTCCTGCGGGCTGGAGTTGAACGAGGCCTGAGAAGAGAATCTCTCATGTAAGTTTCAACTTTTTTCTTTCTCATGTCACTACTTGTGTATTGAACCTGTGAGGAATGGTATAACTGTGCATGTCATAAATGTTGCAGCACTGATTACAGCTTCTTATTACTAAAATCTTTGATGCATACTGTTTTCTTCCATGTCTTCATAAAGAACGATTGTAGCATGCTAAAGGGAATCATAGATAGTGATGAGAGTGTGAGTGTGTTCGGAGAATTCGCGAAATGCTCTGATTGCCACTGATGAGAATCAGTCGCGAAGCTTTCGCGAATGTTTCGCGAAATTGTCTCGATCACGACTCAACCACTGATCCGGATGGAGTTCAGATGTGATCACTGGACACTGCTGGCTGAATCACTGCTACAGTTCTCCAGGGTGTAGTCAGGCACTGCTGATCTACGGTTATAAAATTAATGCAGCATTCAACATAGTTTCAACCAAGGTGCGAAATTAAAATGAACAAGAAAATTCAGACACAAGAATAACAGCAGACACTTTTTCATTCGAGATCAGAGCAAGAAAATCATCTATATTGATCTTTCTCTGATTCTTCAAGCACTGCATGCAAATTCATGCAGTGCGTTGGCATCGGAGAAACACGGCTCTCTCACGAGTAATCTTCTCACTTTACTAGCGAACAGTTGGATCTTCTGATCCTAGACAGAATTGTCTTCGCAAGCAGGCGGACATGTATTTTGTATTTTCGTCTTGATTGCTTACTAGCATCGGACGTGTGAGGAACACCAGACTTGCATGTTCTGTTCTGGATGTATGTGGTTGTAGCTACTGCTTCAGCCCACAGTGCCCTTGGAGCATTGACCTGCAGTCCTTCTGTGAATGATGCCACAATCATTGCAAAAGTCAGTGAAGCGATTCAAGATATATTCGCCACCTCGATCTATTCTGATCTACTTCACCTTGTTGCTTGTACATCTTTCTGTCCAATACACATATTCTGTGAATTTATCAAGTGGTTCAGATTTATTCGGAATGAAATATACTCTAACAAATTTGCTATAGTCATCAATGAAGCTTATATAATATTTTGAACCTCCTACTGAGATCACATTGAATGGTCCGCAGATGTTAGAATGCACTAGCTCTAGAATCCTGGTCGTTCTGTAGCATTCTTTGATGAATGGAGTGCACGATATCTTGCCCTTCAAACATGCATCACAGGTGGTTGAACTTGTTGCATTTGAGATGTTGACCCCTGTTATCCCTCCATGATGGCTTGCCTGTTAAAGTGTCATTGAGTTCATGTGGCAGAGTCTTCTATGCCACAGAGTGTCTGGCGAGTCGTCATGAGTCTAATGCACCTGATCTAAAGGTAGGCATACCTTCAGATGATATAGGTTCCCTTTCCTTCTGCCTTGAGCGATCAAGGTACTGGTACTGGCATCAATCACATTGCATGCCTCGTCTGAAAATGTCACAGAGAGCAAGTCTTGATGTAGTGTGGGCATGAACAGAACGTCTTTGAGTCATCTGTGTCTGCCGTTGGTGTTGAGCCATAGTGAACCAATACCATTCACTTGATGTCTAGATCCACCTCCAAGAACTATGAATCTTGGGGGATCTGTACTTCTGAAATCAGACATTATTCGTCTTGATATCACAAATTGTGAGGTGGCTCCTGAGTCTAGAATCACCTCATGTGTGTCAGATGTTGATGTTGTACACATATCTTCATAGATGTAAGTGGTCAAACAATTTATGCTCATTATTTCTTTGCCCATCTTCAAGATCTCGGGCTCCTCGACATAGGATGAACTGTTGTTGTTCTCCTGTCTATTCTGTGCTAACTTGTTTCTCGGGTTCTGGCGGCAATCCACTGCTGCGTGGCCCTTCTTGTGGCAATGGATACACTCAATCTTGGGATTGAGCCAGCATGTATCTACTGTATGCCCGTCTCTTCTGCATCTCACGCAAGCCTTCTTGTCTACACTATGCTGCTTAGAACGTCCTTTAGTCTTCCAGTTGCCTTTGTTGGTCCCCTCTGCTTGCTTATCACAATCCTGCCTCTGATTCAACTCCCTATTAGGCTTGAATTGCTTCTTGGATTTTTGCTTGTTGCTGTAGAGGGCCTGGTCAGAACCATCCTTGTGATCAAGGTGTTCTCTGGCCTCGCTTTCCTCTCGAATCTCGACAATCGCCTTTTCGAAGTTCATGGTAGGATCTTTCGCGAACAGGGTCCTCATTGTCTAGAATGATATGGGTAAGGCTCTTAACAGGTACATGAGCTGCTTCTCAGTTGACACAACATTCTTTGCTCCAGAGTTATGTAGTGATAGAAACATATCCTTCATCTTTCTCACAAAAGAGTTGAGGTCCTTTCCATCTCACTGTAGATTTGTCAGCTGGTCTTCTAGCATCATGATTTGACTTCTTGATTTCATCTGAAATCTGGTGAGTAATGCATCCCACATCTCCTTGGATTTGGAGAGTGTAGCCAGGTCAAGTGTGAGACTATCTTCGATTGAAGATGATAGCAAGGCTACTGCCTTGTCATTTTCTCCCTCCATTCGCGTAGTTCCTTGCCTGTTGTTGTAGGCATTTCTTCTGTGCCCTCCACCCAGGGAAAGAGTCCTTTGCCCTTGAGTATTAAAGATGTCTTAACTTTCCAGGCTAGAAAGTTAGATCATGAAGAATGAAGTATTGTGCAGATCTTGCTCTGCATGTTGCTGATTGAAGCCATTGCTTCTTGGAGTCTGTTCCCTTGTTGATGGTGGTTCGTCTGAATCCTTGGCCTCCTGGATAACAACATCGGGTAAAAGCCCATTGCTTCGAGAAGGGGGCCAGTAGCCTGAAGCCAAGGGGTTACCAGTGTCTTCAATCGGATCTGTATCTGATCTATTTACTAATAGAGCAGTATTAGTTCTGATTGAATATGTGTGCAAAAATTATATGCGGATACATCTCTTTTGTCTTATCTCGCTGTTGTATCTCTGATTGAGTTAGTTACAACGAGTAGTGCACATGTATTTATATTTCTACAGACATGTCTTTTGGCCTTTTATTTACAGGTCTTTTGGCCTTTCGATGTTGTAACAGTAGATATCTATCCATTTACGATGGTTGATATTCAAATAGACACTCTGTTTCCAAGGTCGAATAAATTCTATTCGCAAATTATTCATGACAGTCCATCTCTTTGTCTCAACTTCATGTTTCGCGAATTATTCGCAACACTTGTCTCTTCACGACATTTTCGTCTTTCATAAATTGTTCACGACAGATAACAACTTTGAGCATGGAGAAGAAATTCAGAATATTTCGCGAACTGTTCACGACAGGTGAGTTTGAAGAACAGTTCAAAAGACTTCGCGAATTGTTTGTGACAATTTTGCGACATTTGAGGTTTGAACAAGAAACAAAATATTTTTGTGACAAGATTTTGTTCGTGAATCTTTTGAGCTTCAACAAGAAAGCCATGAGCTTCTACAAAAAACGGTTTTGCAAATCTTTCGAGTTGACTGCAAGACAAATTTTATGAATTCTTTGTGAATCTTTCGAGTTCGTCACAAATAGAAATGTTTCGAGTTTGTGTTCATTTCTCTCTCATCATTTGTCAAGTAAACTGTGCACTTTGTTAGTAGAATCAAGATTTGTCTGATCAGTTGTTCTATAGCTCCCTCTCAAAGTGGGTAGTTGGATTAACCCCAATCTTCTTCGTTGCTTCTCGAACAAAGCCTTGTTGAGTGGCTTCGTAAAGATATCAGCTGTCATTTCCTCTGTGGGTATGAAGACTGTCTTTAGTATCTTCTTCTCGACTAAGTCCCAAATCACATGATATTTGATAGCTATGTGCTTCATTTTTGAGTGAAATACAGGATCTTTTGTAAGATAGATTGCTAAGTGTTATCCATTAACAAAACATAAGGTTCAGAAATAGATTCATCAAATCCTTCCAACATATGTATAATCCAGAATAGTTCTTTTGCCATCTTGGCTGCTGCTACATCTTCTGCTTCACAGGAAGATTGAGCTACTGTTGTTTGCTTCTTGCCTATCCAGAGTATGGTTGCACCAGATGCTAGAGTACAACCTCCTGAAATACTTTTGTTATTATCCTTCATGGATGCTCAGCTTGCGTCATTGTAAGATTCGATATGAAATCTAGCTTTCTTCGAATAGGCTTTTGTTTCTTAAAAATATTGTAGTACTCTTTTTGCCAACTTCCAATGCAATAATCATGGGTTCTGATTGTATTGGCTCAACTTGTATACTCCAAATGCTATATCAGGTCTGGTGTTGTCTGCTAGATATAACAATGATCCAATCAACCTATGATAGGGTGTTTTGGCCATTTTGTTCCTCTTCCTGGAGAGTCTATGGACAATCTGCCTTGCTCAATATTGTTTCAGGTATCATGGGAGTATGCACACCTTTGCATTTGAGCATGTGGAAGTCTTCAATGACCTTCTGAGTGTACTTTTGTTGGTGAAGACACAACCTACCACCTTCAAAGTCTCTCATGATCTGCAAGCCTAGATAGATTTTAGCTTCTCCTAGGTCAGCGATCTCAAATATTTCAGAAATGTCTCTTTTGATATCTGAAATTAATTTATCTCTTCTTGAGAAGATAAGTGTGTCATCGACATAGATAGCTAGAATGATTATTTCATTTTGGACATGCTTGATATAGATATTTGATTCGACAAATAGAGGTTTGAAGGCTATGGAACATAGTGCTCCGTCCTTCTTTCTATACCATTGTCTGGCTGCTTATTTTAGACCATAGATGTTTTTATTCATGTGACATCCGTATTCTAGATATTCTTGGCTTACAAAACCAAGTGGTTGGTCTATGAATAAGTCTTCTTCCAATTCTACATGCAAGTTGTGAAAAATACAGATCCTAAGTGGATCTAAACTCCAAGATCATTGGCTTGAATGCTTGCACTCCAAACTACATAAGCTAGGAATTGGCAACACATTCTATGCTACCTAGAATGCAAAGAACTTGATCAAAAAGCATTTATCACAAATGGAAACTTCCATAAACATCAAGTGCAGCCCAAAATAGCATTATACAGTCCATAATACATCAGCCTACCACTTTTGGAAAGCACCTAAGATCATACACACAAAGCTTGAACTCAATCACTACACAATGCCAACAATGGAAGGAGAACCCAATAGAAAAATCTCTCATTAAGCAAATGAATACAATGGATCTGCTCCAACCTGTTTCTCCACGGCCTACCTGCTATATATAGCTGAGAGAGATGACTCTCTCTCCTCTCTCTAGACCCTCCTTACCTAAAATATGCCCTATATAGGTAAAATTGGCATATATGTCCAAAATACATGAAAATGGACTCATTTCGAAGGTCTTGAAGTTTGACACTTCTTCATACTGAAAAAATACACTTACTAAAAATATCTAGACCTGTTTCACACGTGTGAAAAGTCAGATCCTAAACTATGTGCCATTTTTAGCAATTTTGGCCTAAAACTAGACAAGGAAATGTTGACAATTTTCACACTCCCTCTTCAACTTAACTTGCTAGTTTTACAACACTACTTTGTTCCAACTTAAGAATGATCTCCATCATCAGAATAGATCTCTTCTCAAGGATCCTAATATGTACAAAATAGGACACAACATAATTGATATAGATAATAGTGTCCATATAGGATGCTTCACTATTTCTTACATCAATTTTACATAGAATCATAAAAATGGTACATGTAAAAGAACATAGAATCTCAATTAATGAATTCCTCCATGTATCCATCTCTGGTTTCTCTGTAAAATAGCAGCAAACAAGTTGTAAATGAAAGTGATCAACAAGTGTTTGCATGCCTCCTCCACATTTCACTATACATATAGTGAATGCAACATGTATCTCCATGAATGAACTTCCATCACCACCTTGCCTTTGTAGATCTTCAATCCATGAAAGCCTTTGAGTGAATGAATGCCAAAAAGATGTGTTCCCTACTCCATTTGAATGACCAAAACCTGAACTTGAAATACTTGAAGTACCTCCACAAGATTTGCACACAACGCTTGATCCTACAATGTCAACAAGTTGCCAATTTGCCAACACTAGAATACTAGATCTTGAACTTTGTTCAAAAGAAAACATATTGACCACTTCAATACCTTTCAAGATCTGAATGAATTCATGTACTTGATCATACAAACCAGCAATGATAACTATTCCATCTCCAAGATCCAAAGGATGCAAAACTATGGAACTAGTTTTATTGAAATTTGACAATTTCAACACATTGACATAACAATGTTCATACATGAGATTAGGCAAGTGAGGTAGAGTAAGAAGACACTTCGTTGCAGCTCCAAAGACCTTACTTGAACCTTCAAGAACCTGTAAAAACAGATCCAAAATGCCTTGACCATTTGTCTCTTCTTTGATGCTTTTCACTAGCTTCGAATTGCCACTTGTCTCTTGGTGTTGATGAAGCAATCCAAGATCAACCTCTTGATCTTCCAATAAGACATCAAAGATCTTGCATATGTGAACATCTTCAGATCTGAAACTCTGAAGATACTCCCTCTCAAACACATGATTAAGATCCCACAAGATCTCATCAATGCTCAAATTTGACCCTTCACTATAGTTAGTGAAAACAATGCCACCATCATAAACCAAAAGATAGATTCCAACATTTCCATTTAACATGAAGTAGAGTAGGTGAAGATGAGTATCAAACCTAATAAAAACAGCCCTCTTGAGTTCATAACAAACCTCAATAAGCTCACCAATGATATCTCCCTTGCCTTGAAGAAGTTGCCACTTGAGTTGCTCCATGTAGTCTTCTTCAACCAACATTTTGCCATCTTGACCATGAATGAACAATCCACCACAATCATAGAATGCTTTGAGTTGATGAAGAGATGTTAGATCCATGCTTTGGATCTTCCCAAGAACCACTCTTCCATTGCCCTTTCCTTCACAAGACTCCCTCTTAATGCTAGCACCACAAAAGTTAGAAACCTCCCTCTTGATAGTTGCACCATAAGAAGTAGAAGACTCTTGAATATTAGAAGCCAAGAAAAGAATCCTTAGTACCTTCAACATAAGAGTGATTGAAGTACTCTCTCTTTTCAAACATGAACTTCTACTCAATGATCTAGGTAATGAGTCATATGATAATGATTCTTCCTCACTATCGTTCATAAAAACATCATTCAAAGTACATCCTACTTTGAACACTTCACATACTTCTCTTCCTTTTGACTTGTGATCTCCCTCACCAAGTCTCATGATAGAAACCTTTGATCTACTCTTTTTATGAAGAAATGTGACACCACTTGTTGCACAAATGACTTTATCACAAAAAGATGTAAAAGAACCATTTCCTTCAAGCATGCTCAAAGCACCATCATCTTTTCCCACATGATTACATACATCAATATGAAAAGAATTAGAAGAACAACCATCTTCTTGCAAAGAATGACACTTAGCATCTCCATCTTTTTCCATATGAACAAACAAGTCATTAGCAACAATCACTTCCAAAGAAGAATCTTCATCAACTCCATTGATGAAGTTAGCTCCTTCCTTACCTTTTCCATTTTTGCACTTGCCATCTAGCACCATTGAAGAACCACCAAGCCTTGGAAGTCCATGAGTAGAAGAGTACAAACATGATGCTAATTTAGCTCCACATGACTCCATATGACTAGTAGGTAACACTAGTGCATCTTCAAGATCCAATGGATCCAAAAAATTGACCATAGATTCACCAAAGCTTGCCAAGTTAGCACAACAATTATCATCTCCAAGAAGTACATTAGATCTCAACCTAGATCTAGCATTTTGTTTCTTATGGCATTCATTTGCAAAATGTCCTTTTATCCCACAATAAAAGCACTTGAACTTTGACTTATTGTTCTTAGTAGAAGAGGAAGAGGAAGAGTGATCATCATGATCAAAGTTACCAACTTTGGACCATTTCCCTTTGCCTTTACCTTTGCCCTTGAATTTGCCTTTTGTGAAGAAAGCCTCTTCACCTCCACCTTGCAAGGATGCACCATCAAGCTTTGATTGCAACCTATGTTCTTCAGCCAATAAGATTTCTTGCAAGTCAACCACACTTGGCAAGACTCTTTGAATGGCAAAACTTTGCACAAGGTTAGCATGTTCATTTAGCAAACCATTCAACATAACTTGGACTATTTCACCATCTTTTATGTTCTCATCAATGCATGCTAAATCATCACTTAGGGACTTAACTCTCAAGATAAATGCATGAGCACTTTCACCCTCTCTTTGCCTACTAGAAAATATTTGTCTCCTTAGGGTCAATACCCTAGATGTGGACTTTGATTCAAAGAGCTTCTTTAAGGCATTCCATGCCTCACTTGCACTTTGACACTTTCCAACTTCCTTGAGAAGTTCATTTGTAACATTCATTTTAATGATATGAAGAGCCCTTTTGGCCTTCTTATCAAACCTTTGTTGCTCTTGAAGTGTGAGAGGTCTCTCTTCAATTTCTGCAACTATGTCCATGAGTTCATTCAACTCAAGTAAGGACTCCATCCTCACTTTCCAAGTAGAGTAGTTTGATGAACTCAACCTTTCACTAGACTCTAGCATGATCCCACCATTGGAAGCCATGATTCTAATGTTTCTTCAACTTTTAGGTTTTGTCCTAAAGCACTTAGCACTCACTTTTCTCTCAACAAATGATAGATAAAGAGATCTATGAAGATTTAGGACCCTAAAACACTTCTATCTTGAACCTAGATGGTTTCCAAGCATAGAAAGGAAGATTGAAACACATGCAACACTTTGCACACACTAAGAATGGATTACAAAATCAAACCAACCTGAACACACTCTTGCTTAAGCTCTCAAACTTTCCAGCAAGTGACCAAATCAAGTTATGGTGTGAAGAGTTACTTGCATTCTTAGAAAATACCCAAAACTAGGATGCCAAGATTACCTAGTAATGAACAAACTTGATCAACATATGATCAACACACTAAGATATTGATTCAACCTGTAAAACCACATGTAAACCACACTTCTAAAAGTTTATAAACTCCAGCAAGTGATAAATACAAGATTTAGAGGTGAATGAATGAGCACACTTAGTGAATCACAAGACTAGCTTCACTATCTTGTCAAATCTTGGTGTTTAGATGTAGATCTAAGATCACTTCACATGAGAATGTTCCTCAACCTGTTAAGAACCTGAAAACACACTTGCATAATGGTTAACACCTTCCAGCAAATGCTCCAATCAAATTACATAAGGAGAGTTACTTACATGCTCAACAAAGTACACCAAAATTTATGCCAAAATTGATGACAATCTTTACAATATGCTCTTCACAATGGAGCTTACAATATGTTCACCCAAAAAAGGGGATCTTTCATCCAAATGGGAGCTTTGCTCAGCCTTTAGGAGAATTACAACTCACTCAAAAGAGCATTTGTCATCCACTTAAGGAGAAGTTTCATCCACTTAAGGAGAGTGTTCATCCAAGAATGGAGATTGTCAACAATAGGATTGAAAAGAACATTGTTAGTATTGAATATGCACAAGCCTCACAATCACAAATGATTAGGTGTTATGATCTGATCCAAAATAGTTTCTTTTCAGCCTCTGATCTTCAATAGACCTGAAATATGCTTTTGATCCACAAGTTCAACTCACAAAACAAAGGTTAGTAAGATTTGATCAACAAAGCAATGCAAAATCATGCTAGAACTTGATCAAACATCCAAATATCACCAAAAATGGAATACTTACTATGAATAGAAGCCAACCAGCTCTGATACCATGTGAAAAATACAGATCCTAAGTGGATCTAAACTCCAAGATCATTGGCTTGAATGCTTGCACTCCAAACTACATAAGCTAGGAATTGGCAACACATTCTATGCTACCTAGAATGCAAAGAACTTGATCAAAAAGCATTTATCACAAATGGAAACTTCCATAAACATCAAGTGCGGCCCAAAATAGCATTATACAGTCCATAATACATCAGCCTACCACTTTTGGAAAGCACCTAAGATCATACACACAAAGCTTGAACTCAATCACTACACAATGCCAACAATGGAAGGAGAACCCAATAGAAAAATCTCTCATTAAGCAAATGAATACAATGGATCTGCTCCAACCTGTTTCTCCACGGCCTACCTGCTATATATAGCTGAGAGAGATGACTCTCTCTCCTCTCTCTAGACCCTCCTTACCTAAAATATGCCCTATATAGGTAAAATTGGCATATATGTCCAAAATACATGAAAATGGACTCATTTCGAAGGTCTTGAAGTTTGACACTTCTTCATACTGAAAAAATACACTTACTAAAAATATCTAGACCTGTTTCACACGTGTGAAAAGTCAGATCCTAAACTATGTGCCATTTTTAGCAATTTTGGCCTAAAACTAGACAAGGAAATGTTGACAATTTTCACACAAGTATGCAGTCTTCTCATCCACAATATGGATTTTTAGATCATGAGCCACTTCATACACAAATAACAAGCAAATTGATGTATGTTTGACTACCATTGAGAAAGTGTCAATGTAGTCGATCCCATACTTCTATGAAAATCCTTTAGCAACTAACCTTGCTTTGTATCTGATGATTTATCCATTAGGACCTGTTTTGGTCTTGTAGATCCACTTGCATTTGATTGATTTTCTGCCATCAGGTATAGGTGCAAGTGTCCATACATTTTTCTTATGCATGGATGACATTTCGTCCTCCACTGCCTGAATCTAGCGATCTTTATCTGGTCCATCAACAGCTTCCTAGAATGTTTGAGGTTCATCAGAGAAACCAGAAAATTTGATGGTTGTATTAAAAAGATCCTGACCGTACTTTTTTGGTGGTTTACGTTGTTTGTCAGATCTTCTCACAGGTGGTTTTGAGTTCGATTCTGATTTGAGCTTTTCTGCTAGAATTTGAACTTGCGATTCGAGTTCATCATGCACTCGATCTTGACTTCCCTCTGAATCTGGTAACTCTCTTTCATCTTCTACTTGTTTTTCTTCTATCGTTGTTGGTAGTTTATAATAGTTTTTGAGAATTTCATAGCCGACTAGACCACTGTCCGCTATGTATTTTGTCTCATTAAATTTATATCTCAAACAATTTTTATCTTGCCAGTTTTGGGTACATAGACATGATAATATGACGAACGTAACTCAAATTCTACCAGAAAATATTGTGACAATTAAATGGATAGAAATTCCACAAGTGCTTATACTATATTTATTGGAGGCGATCTTGTATCTTGGTTATCCAAGAAACAAGATATTATATCATTATCATCATTGTGAAGCTGAGTACATGAGGAGATTTATCTGGTATTCGAGATTTCAGAATATGATTCTGAAGATAATTTGATGTAGCCACTGCTTCTGCCCACAACTGTTTTGATGCTTTTGCATGAGCCATCATACACCTAGCATCTTCCATAAGTGTACAATTCCTTCGTTCAGCTATTTCATTGTACTGAGGTGTCTAAGATGCAGTCTTCATGTGCATAATACCTCGATCAGTATAGTAAGCCTTGAATTCGTTGGAAACGTACTCACCTCCACGATCTCTGTGAATCTGCTTCAACTTATTGTCTATCTGCTTCTCAGCCCAATTCATATACTCAATGAATTTCTCAAAAGCTTCAAATTTTGTACGAATAAAGTATATCACAACGAACTTGCAAAAGTCATCAATAAATGTAATGAAGTACTTTGTATCACCCAACGACAATACTCCAAATGGTCCACAAATATTTGAATGCACAATTTCAAGTACCTTAGTTGCTTTATAAACATCCTTACAAAAAGGTGTTCTAGTCATCTTGCCTTTAAGATAGGATTCGTAGGTAGTTTGAATATGTCTATTTGTGATTTTGACTCCTTGAATTATGTGGCTTTTGTTGGCTTGGTACAAGGCTTCCATGTTCATGTGACATAGCCTCTTGTGCCATAGTACATCTGTTGATTCCTGAGTTTGATTTGCTTGTTCGATTCTTGTTTGAATGTTCAGGTGATATACGTTTCCTCCTCTGTTGCCTTTAGCAACTAGGTTATCAGAATCTTCCTCGAACAGTTTACAAGAGTTCTTAGTGAAGGTTACTGACATGCCTGTATCGACTATCTTAGCTATGGATAGAAGATCTTTGTCAAGAGTAGGGACATAGAGAACTTCCTCCAGTTTCTTGTCACCTTGATTCGTGTCCAGCCATAGTACACCAGTTCCATCAACTACGTGCTTAGAACCATCCCCAAGTATAATGAATCTCGAAAAGTTCGTCTTCTTATACTAGACAAAATTCGTTTCAAGGAAACAAAGTGTGAGGTGGCTCCCGAATCAAGTACCATTTCTCGAATTGAATTTGTTGAATAGCATAGATCAGCACTAACATAGGCTACTGAGTTCTTTGTCGCCCTGTCTTGTGCTGCTCTGGAGCATTCTGCTTTGTCTGCGACATAGTTTGAATCTGAAGGTTCGCTTCGATTCTGCTCCTTTTTGTCTCTGGGATTCTGATAATAGTCTACTACTGCATGACCCCATTTATGACAATGAAGGCATTCAATCTTTCGGTTTAACCAACAATTTTGTTCTATGTGACCTAATCTTCTGCATCTGTTGCAGATCTTCTTATCACCAGAATTCTTGTGTTGTTTACCAGATTGTTGTTCATTTGTCTTAGACTCGTTCTTTTTAGACGACTCTCTCTTAAACTTAGACTTCTTAGAAGATTTATTCTTATGAGTAAATAGAGCATTTTCGGAATCGCCATTGTCGTCATAGCATTCACGAACTTCTACTTCTTCCTTAGCTGCGTCTATTGCCTTTTGAAGTGCCATTGTCGCATCTTTCGCCAAAAAGGTTCTTGTTGTGTGGAATGACTTGGGTAGGGCTCGAAGAAAATAACTAAGCTGCTTTTCCTTAGAAATTGTATTTTTTGCACCAAAATTCTGCAAGAAAATAAACAAATCTTTAAATATTCACACAAATGTATTTAGGTCTTTACCGTCCCACTATAGGTAAGTCAATTGGTCTTCTAAGAACATGATCTGATTACGAGATTGAGTATAAGAGAAGCTCCCTAAGATCCTACTTACAAGACAAAACACAATGGAAAACACACTATGGAGCAACCACCCAACCAAGTAGAAGCAACCAATCAACTCTAGAAGCTTCACCCCCAAGCCAAGGAAAAAGAAACATGAATGTAGAGTGAAATCCTGGCAATAAATCCATGATCAAAATTAAGGGGTATGGTGAGTTTGGACGTCTTATATAGAGCCAAAACATCTTGGGCACATAGCCATGCATAGCCCTATGTTCCCTATACATAGATTCACCTAGAATATAGTCCTATGCATGGACCAACTATTCATAGAATTTCTATTGATAACTCTACACATGCATATATTGTCTCATACCTTGTCTAAACTCCATTTAGTGTGTTATGAACCTCACAAGGATATTAGTTACTTTTGGGTCACATCCATTATCATGTGGCATAACTAACAGCTTGATTTACTGGAGTACCATGTATCCAAGGCTAGGAGTGTATTGAGTCTTACTTACAGGTCATGGACATAACATTCTTCCCTCCTTGAATTGCTTCTATCCTTAAAAGCTCTCTAAAAAGGAAAGAATTACAATTCCTTTAGCTTTCAATAACAATCGAAAAAATTATTATCCTTAGTCCGACTTTCATATCAAACAAGTACTCAGAGATAATCTCTGCACTGGAGTACAACTCAGGTTTGAAAAAAGTACACTAGGCGATAATTTTTTGTTTGGGTTACATTCATCACAAATTAGTAACATCACCTTCATTTAAAACACTTACATGAAACACTGGGTGAAATAACCTAACTTAAGAAATTAAAGTTAAAGAAATAATAAAATAATTATAATTACATTCTGAAATTATCCATAACTCTGACAAATAATTTATAAGCTTTCAGGTACAAATATCCTTAGAATCCAAATTCTAAGATATGATAATTCATTTATCTAGAATCTCTAGGAGAATCATTACGATAAAGAATAATTAAAACTCAACTCTGAGTATCCCAGATACTCTTTTGAGTTAAATGCTCCTGTTTCTAGCACCAAATGCAAAAAAAATAGCATTCATTCATCTTAATAGACTTGTCTGTCTCCTAAGATAACTGGAGATCCAATCAAATGAAGAACTGTACTCAAGCATCTGTAGACCATAAATTGTAGTAGAATAACATCCAGAAGATAAATTTAATTCTCTAACTGAAATGCGAGATATTCAAGTTCTATAAACCACTGGTAATTAAGAATATAGTGTTAGAAAGTGTCAAGGCTATAGCCCTTGCACAACACTCTTGGAACACAAATGGACGGGTAGCTTAGTGGTAGAGCACCCCACCGAAATGGGGGAGGTCCTAGGTTCAATCCCTAGCCCGACCACAAACACCAAGTATAAAAACTTTTCACATGGTATCAGAGCCAAGTACAAGAGCATAATCCATTGATCTAAAAAATCCAGCTACAAACAAGGAACTTTTGAGACTCCAATAGAGAAGGATGTCCATGAATGATCTTTCATCACCTCTTAAAGGATCCCTTACAAGATGTTCCAAATATGTGTCGATATACATGTAGCACACTTCAAAAATATACATCATGCCAAGCAATGGATTCCAAGGCATTTTGTGCACTTGAAGATACATCAATTAAAATATTAATTGCATAAATAATGTTGCCAAAGACAACTTGCCTTGCTTGATCCATATGATTGAGCCTTGATGGCTCCATCTTGATACTCAAGATTCTTCTTGGAGTCCTTGGGTCTTGAGCTTGATTCTCCACTTGACTTGACTCCAAAACATCAATGAATTGAATAAGGTGTTGATCCAAAGGTGCTTCTTCAAGTTTACAAATCTTTCACTCTTGAAAGATCACATTTCCACCATTGACAAATTCTTTGGTTGAAAACAAGTAGATTCTACAATCTCTACTTGAAGAGCAAAACACTGCCATTATTCCTATCATTGAAATAGGATAATCTTTGGTCCTTGCATTGGAATGATCATGCACAAAGCATGTGGACACAAAGATTTTCAAAGCAAATGATGTTTCATCTTTTATGACTCTATTCAAACTATTACAAAGATATTTATCCAATGAAATTGCTTGATCAACAATAAATGTAGATTTCAAAGCATCTCATTTTATTGTCTTGTCATACAAAGTAATAAACACCATGGATCTTAAAGGTAAGAAACAAGTCACCTCATGTCTACTACTACTTTCCAAAAAGTATTCAAAGATAGTAGACTCTCCAATTCTCACCACCCTTGCAAGATGCACACTTGAATGGACAATTTGCATGCAATTTGATGACTCGGCAATTGTCATTGAGGACTCCCTTGGAACTCTCAAGCTTTGACGCTGATCCTCAAGATCTTCCTCCTTTTGATGCTCCTCCTCAATGCAAGCAAGATCACACTTTGCCAAGATCTCCTCTTGAGTGATCTCCTCCTTTGCCAAGCTCATTCTTTCAAAAGCAACACTAGATTCCAACTTAAACAATCTTCCATGTTTAAATCCCTTTGCAATGCAAACATCATTCTTCAAGATAAAGCAAACATCATACTTAAAGTGGATGTCCAAACCACTTTCTAAGAATAGACCAACACTAAGCATATTCTTGGTGATTGATGGAACATGAAGGACATTTTCTAGATCCATGCATTTTGAGGATTCTAGACACAAAGAGATGGTGCCAACACCATCTATCCTACACTCTTCATCACTTGTAGTAAAGACAAACTTTTTAGAAGCATTGAAAGAGTGTAAGGTTGAGAAAAAGTCCTTTTCAGAAGACATGTGGGAGCTAGCCCCACTGTCGAATCACCAATTGTCTCTTAAATTGCTCTTGCTTGTTGGTGAGGATGTAGATGCCATCAAGAATACATCTACATCATCCTCCTCCTCCTCCTTTGCAAGGTTTCCTTTTTTGTCCTCCTTCACTTGTGCTCTTAGCCTCTTGTAGCATTCAGATGCATAATGCCCCTTCTTTCCACAAAAGAAGCATTTCTGCTTTGACTTGTCCTTTGAACTTGATGCATCATCCTCTTCTTTGGCCTCCTTTGGATGCTTCTTCTTTCCATTGGTCTTTCTTTTTGCCCTTGAATGAGAAATTGGATTTCTCATCACCATCCTGCAAAGACAAGGAACTCATCCTAGATTTTGCATGGAGCATCCTACACTCTTCAGCCAGTAATACACTGTGAAGTTTTTCTATAGTTGGCAAAGTGTCTTGGATGGAAAAACTTTGGACCAAATTTGCAAAGTCATCTCCTAGACCATTAAGGACAATTTGTACAAGTCTCCATCATGAATCTTCTCTCCAATGGAAGCCAACCCCCTATTTAGAGACTTGATTCTGAGTACATAATCGTGTGCACTCTCCTCACTTCTCCTCATGCTTTGCAAAATTTGATTTCTAAGCATAAGAACTCTAGAAGTGTTGCTAGACTCATAGATTTATTTTAAAGACTCCCAAGCCTCTTTAGCACTAGTACAAGCTGATACTTCTCTCAACAAATCATTGCTCACATTCATCTTCACACAATGAAGTGCAAGCCTAGATCTCTTCTTGTATCTAGCTAACTCCTGTGCACCTAGAGGTTCATCTTCATATTCAATCAAGAACTCATAAAGGTCTTGGAGCACCAAGAGTGACTCCATCCTAACCTTCCAAATAGCATAATTTGTAGAATTCAACCTCTCACTAGCTTCTCGAAGGTATGCTCCAACAGATCCCATCTTACCAGTGACTTCTACAAACAAGAAATAGATTTGATTGACTTGAAACTCACAAAGGTCTCACACTTGCAGTGTTTCACTCAAATTTGATTTCTAATCCAACAAATGGACTTATAATCATAGTTCTATCACTCCCTCACAAAGTTGGAATGAAGATAAGATGAAGTGAAAACTACTTTCAAACAAATCTTGCCAAGAAATGGATTTGATTGTCTCTAGAAACTCACTAAGTTCTCTCTCTTGTAGTTTTTCACTCAAATTAGATTTCTAATCCAATAAATGGACCTATAATCTCAGTTCTAGCACTCCCTCACAAAGTTGGAATGAAAATAAGATGATGTGAAATCTACTTACAATCAAATCTTGCCAATTTTGGCTATTTTTTGACAAAAAAATGACTTAATCTCTTTCTTCCTTCTTGGTGTACTTTCAAGACCTGTTTTTAACCTTAATAGGACTTGAACTCAGGCTAGATTAATTAGATTTCATGAACAAATTCAAATCTAATCAATGGCAAATGATCTTGGTAGATTATCCTAGGATCTCCACCAAAAATTACACCAACAGCTCACAAATTGAATTTTTTTGGATCAAATAAATACCATGCATTAAATTCAGGTTCAGAGGTGCCCACACATGTGGATAGTACGGATTTGGACCCCTACCAAGTTTGGGATCAAATCTCCTTACCAGAATCAAGATTCTAGTTGGCCCTCTCAATACTAGTTTTTAGCACCAAAACTTGCTAAAAATGGATTTGCATTAGATCAATGGCTTATGCTCTTGTACTTGGATCTGATACCATGTGAAAGTACTGTACTTTAGGACCATAAATGGATCTACAAAAGATCCACAAGAGTGATTGGATGCTTGCTTAACAATCTATCAAAAAACTAGACACAAAAAAGTTGATCTAGATTGGCAATTTGACAAACAACAAGCATCAACAATCAAAAGCATTTATTAACATTGAAATCCAAGCACACATGTGTGTAATACAGGCTTTAGTACGGCCTTCAACCTGAGAAACAAGTACAAATTGATTTGGTTTCATTTGGATCACAAAAACTCAATGTACATAGTGAACTAGCTTGAGATTGCCAATGAGCTCCAAAAATTTTCTATCTTCTCACTATGGGAGCTTGGAATACATAGCAAATTCGACTTCCTTCTTGAAGTTAGGTGGATTTCCAGCATGTGATAAGGAAGTTAACTCACCCTTCTTGCCCTAAAATGAAACCCTAGCCTAGATCCTAGAGTTATGCTTGGTAGGTAGCTAGTTGGTCAAATTTGCACCTTAAACTTATGTGTAGGTCCTATAAAGTAGGGATGACCACCAAATAGACATGACCAACTCTTTTGACTTGACCTAACCTACATTAGGAGTGGGTTGCCACGTCGCATCTTGGCCTTACATGTGTGAAACTCAATTATACACGATATTTACAATGTTCTACATGGTCTTTGATCAAGCTAGATTTGCCAAGTTTTGGTAATTTTTCACATATAGCTTGCAAACATTAGTTACCAGAGATGACTGGTCTATGATAAAAAAAAGTGCTTCAAAACCTTCGCAGACAACCATATATAGAAAGCATACCAAATGACAATCATCTTCAACTACAAAAGCTTTAGATTCCAATCCAGAATCACATCTAGATACCCAAAGTCCTGCTAAATATCGATTCAGTTATTATTCTTAGATTCATTGTGATTCACTTTCCAATTGAGCTCTCTAGGATACAATCACTAGTGAGCTGAGTCCCTTCCTTAACTAAGGAATACTCTATCCCAAGAATATTGTATATCCAATGCACATAATTTCAACTGATGGACCCAGATGATTCACTAATCATGAATCTTACAAGCAATATAATTTAAAACACCATCAGTTCCTAGTGAATCCACATCACACTGATTGTTTTACCAATTAACTTCATTCGGGAGTAATCAACTACTCAAGTTTATTGCCAATGATTCAGAAATCTCAAATGTCTAGGTGAAGAATTCAAATATACTAGTATAGCACCACATTTAGATCCTTACCCAAATCATTTATAGGCTAATCCATAAATCTTCTATACAAAGATTTGTTAGCTCTACAAGTATCTGTCAAAACAATACTTGATCATATGTTCATGTTCACCAACTAGGTTAAGTGCACCAGATAACCTTAGTAACTAAGATTACACAGTAGATTTATACAAGATTAATCATGCACATATGAGAATAATCTCACTATGACCCAGTACATAAACACATTCTTACTTGGCAGATTCCTCCAGAACCCACATATGTTACTCACATATCTCACTGAGATCTTGTAACTCATCTACAAAATATTTTCTATTTCTCATGAGTAAATAACATATTCGAAAAATCTCTGAGACGAATAAAATCTACTCTCAACAGTTTTCCAATCCCACTTACCTCTAATTCCACTAATTAACCCCTCCCTGATCCTAGTACTTAAACTAAGATTAGGTTGATCCAATATAGAACTCCTAGATTTAATTCTGATCAAACTTACTTCTATTCCAATCAAAATGGAATTAGTACCTTTTGACCTTTTACTGTACTACTTATAGATACTGATTCAGATTCCAAACATGTTCCAGTTCCAGATTGTCCATACAATCCCTAGAGATTTTTTCTTATTAAAAAATTTCAATCAGGCATCTTACTCTGAATCTATGAGAAATTCCTTCAGATCCAATCTCATTTCTATACCCTAACTGGCTCTCTTCCGAAAGCTATGCAACCAATAGATTTCCAAATAGAATTTTATCCCACCACTTCACCCCTCCTTTTAAAAAAACTATAAATTTTCATAAAAGTTAACTGGAAAGATGATATATGAAAATATCTAAATCCTAGAAAAGTCAGTAATAAGTGCTTCCACTAAAGGATTCACCCTATTACACGTAAGACTTCTCCTTCAAATATCTTCACTCTAAGTGATAGAAACTACTATTCCATCCAAATCCATTTATGCAACAGAGAAATTTTATGGTTTAAGAAATTGAAGAATAACTTCATGTTGGAAAGAATTCATATAAACTAGTCTGATTTCTTATATTTGAGAAATTACTAAAGAAGTAAAGGATTAATTAAAAAAGCGAGAAATAGTTTTGAGGGCCTTTGATTTTGTAAATAATGAGATATCATACTAGGATCTAGATTAAAACTCAAAATTTTCTAAAATACCGCACATTTGATCGAATGGTTTACTTCTTTCCCATATCGCGACTAGGTATTAAACACGCCATTGATCATCAGATCTTTACAATCCTAAAATTTCCTCTCCAAAATTACGGATGTCTCATACCATCAGCTTTTCCTTCCAGAAAATACTTAACCGCCTTATCTGATATTCTAGAGATCCATTGATCTTCTAGCTGTTCTACAATCAGTATAGGAAATTATCTTTTGTTCCCAAACACTGGAGAATCCTATTTATTTGGATGACTCGCATGCCTATCAGCTGGATACCCAAAATCCACATCTGATTATGTGACTTAGATAGAAGAATTAACATGGTTCACTATTACATTCTGAATCTTTCTAGTTATTGACAAGCTTCAAAAACATATTAATGCATCAAATTAAAGACAAGCTTTTGACACTAACAGATCCAATGTAATCCACGTATCAAATTCCACTTCTAATCTCACAATTGACATCCAAAACTGTGGAGAACTCAATGGTTACAAAGATATCATTACGAATTCAACTAAATTCTAACCAGGAAATTAATAACCAGTATCAAGCAATTTTTTTCTAGGATTTACACAAAATCCTAACTGCGAAATAATTTTCAAATCACACTTACTACCTCTGATGCCTACTCTTCTTCCCTCCTTAGAATTCCCTGAAAATCTATTTCAGCTAAGGTACCCAAAAGACGTAAAGACATTAGTAAATGTTTAAAAATTAATTACTATAGGAAAAAGTCTAAAGCAGTTTCATTTCTATCCTATACCTGGGTTGAATATTTGATATATCAAAAATCATTTACTAGTATGTGAAACCGTACTAGTCTAATCTTTGAATATAATTCACCATAGGATTTTTTCAGAAATGAAATCCATTATGTAATTCCTATATTACAAATTTCCAAACAAATTGGACTATTCTTTCTTTTTATTGACTGGTTTGGCATTACTCCGTTAATATTGACAAAACTTATCCAAACATAGAATATGAAATTACATGAATGGAAATCCCACCAATAGCATTTTCAGTAATTCTTGTACTATATCCTCTTGTCAAATTTACTGAGTAGATAAAGAATACTATTGACAATCATCCAATTTAATCCTTTCATATTGTTTGATGTTTTTAGTTCAGATTGAACAAGTATTTTGCACAAACGTTCACCGATCAACATTGATTAGAAAACTATCAGACAAGTAACTGATTTCCAATTTTTATCAATTGAAATTCAACAAAAAGAAAAAATTCAAATATTAACTTTCAATCTGGGAGTTCCAACTCCATAAGTTAAAAGAAACACAATAAAAATTGTCAACAATTCATTGTGGTTCCTTCTGTCAATTTTAACTTGTCTATTACCGGAAAATAATTTAGACTTAGTGAAAACATTGTAATCAATTTTGACTGATAAACTCAGTTTAATCGAATCACTAATCTAAACTGGTTCCATAGATAATGAGAAAATGACCGAATTTTGATTTTTTTGGAAAACTCAGTTTTTTTCTTTATTTTATGTAATTCAAAAATTCCGACAAAAATGTTGTTAGTACAAAAAGGCAATCAAAGTCGAAAAAATCAAATTTGACCTCCATTCTATGGATCACAAAAAATTCCTCCAACAGGACCTTGATAGTCTCATTGATGAAATGGCCTCCACAATCACTGACTAGCTCAACCGAGCATCCAAAGCGCACAATGATATTTTCATAAAGAAACTTTGTAGTGGTCCTAACAGCTACTCTTACTACCTTGGCTTCGACCCATTTGGTGAGGTAGTTGGTGGCTACGATTATGTATCGAGCCTGGGAACTCCTTGTCGCAAGGTGAATTGGACCGGTGTAATCCAATCCCCACTTTTCGAATGGTGCTTGGGCTAAGACCGCGTGCAGTAGGTCATAATTCAATCTCGTTGGCCTTCTCGCCCTTTGGCACACATCGCACTATTTCAAGTATTCCTATGAATCCTTGTGAATCGTTGGCCACCAACATTCTGATTGCAGGATCTTGCAAACTGTAATGTTGGAAGCAAAATGGCCTCCACCCATGCCTTCATGTGAAAGCAAAATGATCTGGGTGGCCTCATGAGGAAGAATACACCGCCGAAGAATTTTGTCTGGTCCTCTTTGATACAACTGGCTGGCAATCAGCTGATAAGGTCTAGCCTTCAAGATCAATTTCCTCTGTTCCGTCTTTGGTAGTGATTTGTTTGGTTGGTCTTGCATTAGATATATCCTTGATGTTGAGTTTGAGCTGCATAGAACACAACATATTCATTTATGACAGGATCCATAAATGGTTCATATGGTCCGTACCATTGCTACTGCTCAACTTGAGGTGGCATTTGCATCTCTAGTTCCGCTGTTGTTAGGTTTACATGGGCCACTTGTTGGTTCGCTGGCCCTAGTGGTGCAGGTAAGGCCGTATGTTGTTGTTGATTCGGTGTGCCATACCTTGGTGCCGTGTTGGGTCCCCCTTGATGGTAAGGATAAGAAGTTTGATAAGGACTTCTCTTCTATTGAACAATCTGTGGGTTAAACGGACAAAATGTCGTATCGTGCGATGTTGCATTGCACAGATGGCAGAATCTATGTGTCAGTCTCAGATTTTGCGTTAAAACTGGACACTTGTTCGTTGTATGGTTCAGATATGCATTCGGATGATGGTACATGATGTAGTTGCACCTCCTTGGATTGTACCTTCTCCCTCACAAAGTGGTTAGCTATCTCAATATGCTGTGTTCTAGCATGGAAGATAGGATTGAAAGCAGTTTGTTGAGAAGCTTGATTGTCACAATATATGTAAGGGATATCCTCGGCCTTTAGCACATGTAGCTCCATCAAGAGTCTTCTTAGCCATAGGAGCTCTTTAGTTTTTGAAGTCAATGCCTTGTACTTGGCTTCACAAGAAGATAGTGAGATAGTATCATATCTTGCTTTTTGGAAAGCCAAGATATTACTCCTCCACAAAGGAATGTTGCAAATGCACTAATGGACTTTCTATCCATCTTGTCACCTGCAAAATCTGAATCCGAGTAGGCTCTCAAGTGCAAGTTGGATCCTTCATAAAGTATGCCAAAAAAATCTAGTACTAGAAACATATCTAAGCACTCTCTTGGCACTTTTCCAATGATGCACTAAAGGAGCTTGCATACTTTGACTCAACTTGCTTACAAAAAAACTTAAGTCAGGTCTAGTGATGGTTGAATATATTAGGGACCCTATAAGCTTTCTAAAGAGGGTGATGTCCTCAAAGGATGCTTCAT
Source organism: Diphasiastrum complanatum (assembly GCA_029204225.1). Classification (NCBI taxonomy): domain Eukaryota; kingdom Viridiplantae; phylum Streptophyta; class Lycopodiopsida; order Lycopodiales; family Lycopodiaceae; genus Diphasiastrum; species Diphasiastrum complanatum. The sequence goes on from CM055102.1 coordinate 22,434,028, forward strand.
CACCTTCATTAGTTGCTTTCACAACATGCTCCATAGGGGTGTCAATCTCCTTACAATCTTTCATACCAAACTTTTCAAGAATGGAAGTAGCATACTTAGATTGACTTATGAAATTACAATTGCTACTTCTAGACACTTCTATCCCAAGTATAAACTTTAGGAAGCCTAGATCTACCATCTCAAACTCACTAGATAAATCAACTTTTACTTTGGCTATGCCTTCATCATCATTTCCTGTCATAATGATGTCATCAACATAAAGCACCAAAATGATGATCTTTCCTTCATTACATTTGAAATATAAAGAAGTTTCATAAGAACTTAATACAAAGCCAAGGGAATAGAGAAAACCATGCAACCTAGAGTACCAAGCTCTAGGTGCTTGCTTCAACCCATATAGGCTCTTCCTTAAGTAGCACACTATTTGCTCCTCACCAACCTTGATGAAGCCCTTGGGTTGCATCATGTAGATTTCCTCTTCTAAGAAGCCATTCAAAAAAGCATTTGTCACATCCATTTGGTAGAGATCCCACTTGAACAAAGTAGCAATGCAAATGATTAATCTAATAGTTACAAGCTTAGCTACAGCAAATGTTTCTTCATAATCCAATCCTTTTACTTGAAGAAATCCTTTAGCAACAAGCCTAGACTTGTACTTACTAATAGATCCATCTTGATTGTACTTTATTCTATAAATTCTTACATGCAAGTGGCATCTTCCCTCTTGGAAGATTTAAAAGATTCCAAGTATGATTTTCTTCTAATGCATCATACTCTACTTGCATTGCATCTCTCCAAACTTTAGATCTATATGCTTCTTAAAAAGATGATGGTTCTTCAAGCAATGTAACTAAGAAGGAGTAAGAGGTAGATTATGTAGAGTCTTCCTTTTGCTTTCCCTTGTCCACATAGGTGATCCTTGAGGGCTCGGCCTTGCTTCTTGATGATCTTCTCGGCCCCCTTTGACTAGGATCTGTGTCTCCATCCTCGGGTTTGTCAAGATCCTCCTCGAATTTGTCAAGATCCTCTTTGGGTTTGTCAATGCACAATGGGTTAGATCCATTAGACAAGCTTTTAGCAAATTGTGACTCATCAAAACTTACATCCTTGCTTACCTTTACTTTCTTGGATATAGGATCATATGTCCTATAGCACTTGCTATTTTCTCCATAGCCAACAAAAATCCCTTTGAAGGAGGTAGCATCTTCCTTCCTTCTTGTCTCCAATGGGATGCAGACATAACAAATACATCCAAAAATTTTAAAATCTTTTACATTGGGTTTCTTACCAAACAAAGCTTGATAAGGTGAGATCCCATCAATAACACTACTAGGAAGTCTATTACACAAGTAATTAGCACAAGTTATAGCTTCTCCCCATAATGAGATGGGAAATGATGCATCGGGTCTTAAAGACTTTACACATTCACAGACTCCTATTTTCCTCTCAGCCACCCCATTTTGTTGGGGGGTGTAGGGAAATGTGTATTGCAATCTAATGCCATTGCTCTCACAAAAGTCTTTCATTTAATTGGAGGTGTACTCTCCTCCATTATCACATCTTAGTGCCTTGATGGAAGTACTAAGTTGCTTCTCAACTAGAGACTTGAACTTAATGAAAGCTTCATATACAAGACTTTTCTTTGATAGTAACTCAATCCATGTGAATCTAGTACAATCACCTATAGAAGCTACATACATCAAGGCACCTCCATTACTTGCATGTGAAAAAGTATGTACATCAGAATGTATGAGATCCAAGGGAGAGGGAGATCTTAATGAAGATCTCTTGTAAGAAGATTTGTGTGACTTTTCAAGTAAGCAGATATTATTTATCTCGTCTTAAGCAGTGAATGGGTGTGTCCCATTGTTGTATTTCCAAAGAAGAAGATTGAAAATATTCGAATTTGCTAGGATTTCAAAAAACTAAATGCTGCTACCAAGAAATATCACCATCCATTACCCTTCACAGATTCCATTCTAGACCAGGTTGCTGGAATGTTACAGTTTTTGTGATGGCTTCTTTGGCTATAATCAAGTTGGAGTAAGGAAGGAGGATCGATCGAAGACCACGTTTACTACTGATTGGGGCACTTATGCCTACAATAAAATGCCCTTGGTCTTTGCAATGCACCAGCTACTTTTCAGATAATAATGATGTTAATTTTTGCTGCATTCCTAAGAACATTTCTCGCACTTTTCATTGATAATATTTGTGTTTATAGTAATATCAAGTCTTATATTCAGAAACTGAAACTTACATTGCAGAGATGTCGAAACACTTGTTTGTCCCTTCATCCCAAAAAATGTGTAGTATGAGAGAAGGTATACTTATGCGGCATAGAATATCCAACAGAGGAATTGAAGTCGACAAAGATAAAGTCGAACTCATAAAGAATCTGTTGATACCAACCAATTACGAGAACGAAGAGGTTTCTTAGGACATGTTGATGTAGCCCTTACACAATTACTTAAGAAGCAAGTCACTTATATTTGGATAGTAGAACAACAGAAAGCATTCGAAGAACTTAAGCGGAGGCTGATTAATGCTTTAATTCTAAAACCGCCTAACTAGACGATACTATTTCATAGTTATGTTGATGTGTTAGCAATTGCTATTGGTGTCTGTTTGGGCTAGAAGGACGAACAATACAAGATCATCCAATATACCATGCTAGTCGCCAGCTTAGTTTCTCGGAGAAAAATTATTCGGCAACAAAAAGAGAAGCACTTGGAATGATTTTTACTGTAAGAGAATTTTGGCATTATTTGCTGGGATATGCTTTTATATTCCATGTTGATCATTATGCTTTGAAGTATCTTGTTAATAAACTTGATTTATCTGGACGAATTGCTCGCTAGGTTTTTTTGCTACAAGAGTTCACTTATCAAGTTGAGCTTCATCAAGAAAAATATCATACTAATGCTGATTATCTTTCACGACTTAGCACGGGAAGGATTGAAGAATCATTAAATAATGACTTTCCAGATGAAAATCTATTTGAGATATCTTCTACGAATTCTTTATATTCTAATGTTATTATTTATTTCAAAGATCAGATATATCCTAACAGGTATGACTTGGAGAAGAAGACAATATTTCAATGCAAAGTAGCTCCTTATACCATTATTCACAATGTTTAGTATAAATTTGGTACAGATCATCAGTTAAGAAGGTGTCTTGAAGCTGAAGATATTCCAAAGATTATTCAAGCCTTACATTCTGAAGATGTCGATGGACATTTTGCCATGAAGAAGACTGTTAACAAGATTATGACCACCAAATATTGGTGGCCTACCATGTTTAAGAATGTCTCTACTTATATTTGATCTTGTGATCCATGCCAGAGATCTAGTAAACCAACCAAATCTATGAATTGGTCATTGACGCCAATCCTACTACTTGCACTATTGGAAAAGTGGGATTGACTTTGTTGGTCCAATAAAATAGGTAACTCGACACACTTATTCTAACTGTCAATATATTTTGGTTGCGACGGATTATGCAACGAAGAATGTTGAAGCGGAAGCGACGAAACGAAACAATACAAAAACTGTCGTCGCTTTTCTATTCAAATCTATTATCACACATTACGGTTGTCCTCTTGAGTTGGTCAATGATCATGGTACCCATTTTCTTAATGATATAACAATCCGACTATTGACTACTTATTTTCTAATTAAACACATAAAGATGACCCCTTATGATCTGAAAGCAAATGGGTTGACTGAGAGAGCGAATGGAATACTATGCAAGATCCTAAATAAGATCATTGTTGCACATGCTACAGATTGGGATCAAAAGATACCCTCAGTACTTTGGGCATATAGAAACACGGAGAAGATCACAACGAAACAGACTCCTTATTTTCTTACATATGGTATGCATCCAATTTTGTCGATTGAATTCAACATGCCAACTTTTTGTATACAAGCACAACGAACAGATACAGATTGTATTAATGAAAGGTTTTTGACTATTGAAGAAATGTCCAAAGCTCAAAACAATTTGAAGGATGCTACTAAAAAAAATTTAGAAACAAGAAAAGAAAAAGCATGGTACTCATATCAAATTTGTTGATCTTAAGGCTGATGATTAGGCTTTGATTTATGACAATCGCCATCAAAAATTTTCTGGGAAGCTACATATGAGGTGGATGGGACCGTACAAGGTAATTGAAGTATTTGAAAACAGTTCTGTCCAGCTTCAGTCATCGGAAGGTGACTTATTGCCAACGTGTATTAATGGTTTCAGACTGAAGAAATATTATGTTTATTGAAGGATTTCGAGGGGAGAATCTTTCGAGTATTTTTTGAGGATCTACCCCCAAAAAAAAATTTCTTTGATTTATATATTTATTACTTATTTGTTATTTATTATTTTATTCATTATTTATTTTTTGGATTTGGTAAATCCTTTTTATTAAATGTTTACGCTCACACGTGTTTCCATGTCATTCATATTTATGTCCACATTTATAACTACGTAGAAGACTGCGTAGACATGATATTTTAAATTTTAACGATGTTAATCTAATCAAGATTATCTCTTAGCCATCTCAAAAATCGGTAAAGATATCGTCTTTTTATGAATTTTACAGGTGTCAAATCAAGTTGTCACGTGGACATCGTCACCACTGTGTCATCGTTTAACACTGTTACTTTCTATTTTCACTTTACACTTTCTTTTTATTCTCACTCTTTCATGTTTGCTCTCGCTTTCCATCACTCACCAGCTCTCGAGTGCAAGCACCAGCTCTGCTATCATTTGGAAAATCTAAGCTTCAATCCGTCTAGTTTCAATTTAATCTTTGTTGGATCAATGTAGACTGAGTAGAGTAGCATTTTGATCCATAAAACCTCCTTTGTTGTGGTTGTAAGAGATTTGTACTTAGTTTCACAGGATGATAAGGATATAGTTGCTTGTTTCTTTGATAGCCAATTAACTAGATTTCCTCCAAGAAAAATTGTGTAAGCACTTGTGGATTTCCTATCCAACTTGTCTCCTACAAAATCTGCATTTGAAAAAGCAACCAAAGTTAGATCTTCTTCTTTGTAGATCAATCCATAGTCTAAGGTAGAAGATACATATCTCAAGACTCTTTTAGCCAACTTCCAATGATATATCTTTGGATCTTGGATGTGTTGGCTTAGCTTATGCACACTAAAGCTTAAATCAGGCCTTGTCACAATTAACCATATAAGTGAGCCAATAAGACTCCTATAAAGAGTGATGTCCTCGAAGGATCTTTCATCATCTTTTATAGGAACTTTTACAATGTGCTCCATTGGTGTATCTATGCCTTTATAGTTTTCCATTTGAAATTTCTTAAGCATGAAAAGTGCATATCTACTTTGACTTATGAAAGCATGATCTCTCCAAAAGTCAATTTCAAGGCCTAAAATGTCCTGAAAAACTCCTAGATCTTGCATCTTAAATTCACTACCAAGGGCATGTTTAGTTTTTTCAACTAGCTCCTCATTATTTCCACTAAGAATGATATCATCTACATAGATGAGAAGACTAACTACAAAGTTATTTACAAACTTAATGTACAATGAAGAATTCACTAAGATAAAATCCGAGTGATATGAGAAAGGAGTTGAGCCTTGCATACCAAGACCTTGGTGCTTGTTTTATTCCATAGAGACTTGTGAACAAAAGACAAACTTTTGATTCTTCACCTTCTTTCACAAATCCAGGTGGTTGCTCCATGTAAATCTTCTCCTCAAGGTAATCATTGAGAAAGACATTAGAAACATCAAGCTGAAACATCCTCCAATTGTGATAACATGCAAGAGAAATGAGAATTCTTATAGTTACCATTTTTGCAACTGGTGTAAAAGTGTCTTCATAGTCAAGACCTTTGATTTGAAAGTAGCCTTTGGCACAAAGTCTTGCTTTGTATTTGTTGATGGATCCATCATTGTTGTACTTGATCCTAAATACCCACTTACATCCAATGACATGCATGTTGTTTGGTGGTTCCACAAGCTCGCATGTGTTGTTTGACATCAAGGCTTCAAACTCAAGGGTCATTGCTTCAACCTATTTCTCGGATTGAAGTGCTTCTTGGACATCTTTAGGCTCTTCATTCTGATATAAAGAATGTATGATAGGAAGTTTCACCTTCCACTTGTCTTCCTGTCTCATCATAAGTGAGCCTTCTTGGCTCGGATCTTTCTCTTGTGGATCTTCTTGGTGTAGGTGCTTGAAGTTGCTCCTCCTCAAGCCTCAGCCTCACCACTTCTTGAACAGCATCAATATTGATGATTGTAGATCATGCATGAGACTCCTTGATCTTTGTTTCATCCAAGTTAAATTTTTGATGTTCATGAAAGATCACATCTCTACTTACAACATTCTTGTCAGTAGAGGGAAGATAAATTTTATATGCTTTCTTAGAAGATGCATATCCAAAAAAAATTCCATTAATAGCACTAGGATCATCCTTCTTCCTAGTTTCTAAAGGTACATGCACATAGCATAAACAGCCAAAGATCCTAAGATGATCTACCTTAGGCCTTTTCTCATACAACATCTCAAATGGTGTTCTTCCTTCTATTGCAAGATTAGGAAGTCTATTACAAAGATAATTTGCACATGCAACAACTTCTCCCCAAAATTTTTTAAGTTGAGATGCTTCTAGCCTAATGGCTTTTGCACATTCACACAAAGTTCTATTTTTTCTTTCAGCAACTCCATTTTGCTGAGGAGTATAAGAACAAGAAAATTCTCTTTGTACTCCCTCTTTCTCACAAAAGTCTTTAAACTTGTTAGAGATATATTCACCTCCACTATCACTTCTCAAAGCTTTCAACTTGAAAGAAAACTGCTTTTCTACATAAGCCTTGAAAGTAAGAAAAACATCATAAACCATGGCTTTAGAAGATAGCATGTAGATCCAAGAATATCTTGTATAATCATCTACAAAAGAAACAAAGCAATTTTCTTCTCCTTTGCTTTTGGTTAAAGAGAAATGAACATCAAAGTGCACGCGTTCAAATGGATGTTGTGTTTTGATACTTGATCTTGGAAAAGATCTTTTATGTGAGTTTGCCAAAACACAAGCTTCACAAGGTTGAAGCTCCTTTGACAGTGTCTTTGGTAGTCCAACAACCTTTCATGCCTTGACCATAGTTTGCATGGATTTGAAATTGGGATCTCTTATGCCACAGATCCTCTTGATGAAGCTTGGTCTCATAAGCAATATCTGAAATGTTAGCACTCTCCCTAGAATCTAGTTTGTACAACTTTTCAATCCTAGATCCTCTAGCAATCACTTTATTTTCTCTCAGGATTATACATTTGTCCACATGAAAATTGACATCCAATCCACTATCATACAACTATCCTACACTAATGAGATTCTTGGTTAGTCTAGGTACGTAAAGTACATCATGCAAATGAAAAGCTTTTGATGATGATGCATGCAGTGGAATACTACCAATTCCTTCAATTCTACACTCTACATCATCAGCGGTAGAGATTAATCTTTTTGCACCTAGATATGGCATGAGACTTGTGAAAGAGTTTCTAGAACTAGACATATGGAAACTAGCCCCACTATCTATCCACCAGATTTCTTCATTCTTGAAAGGAAAGATGAAAATCTAGACATCATTAAAGAATCCTCTCTTTCACTCTCAATACCCTCACACTCTTTCTCATTAGTAAGGTTAGCTTGTCTGGATTGGTTTTTCTTCTTGAAACAATTTAGTGCATAGTGGCCCTTCTTGCCACAAAAAAAACATTTGACCTTTGATAGTTTCTTCTTGCCACTGGATGTTGCAACTTATGAGGGTTGATCCTCACTACTTTCTTTGGCTTTGTCCTTCTTGAAGTGTTGTTCACCTTTGCCCTTGCCTCTTGACTTGTCTTTGGTGAAGAGTGCTTTGTCATCTCCACCATCCTTCAATGAAAGTCTGTTGATCCTCAACATCTTGTTCTCTTGCTTGCTTTCTACAACAATGAGAACACCTTGAAGAGTCTCCAAGGATGGAAACTCCTCCCTGACAGCACAAATCTGCACAATATTGTCATACTCATCTTTAAGTCCATTAAGAACTACTTGAACAAGTTCAATGTTCTTAAGAGCATCACCAATACCAGCTAACTCTTGATGCAGATCCTTTACTCTCATTACATAAGATGAAACACTCTCATCTACTCTCTGATAACTTAGAAAGATTTGATTTCTAAGTGTAAGCAATCTAGAAGTATTCTTAATTTCATAGATTATTTTTAGAGTGTCCCAAGCCTCTTTTGTGAAGTTTTTAGCATGTGTGAACTTCACCACACACCTTCCAGGATCTTACTGAGGTGTTGCGATTGCACAAGATTGATCAAAGAATAGATTACTTGAAAAATCTAAGGCAAGAGCACAATGGCATACATCAGACTGAAAAAACTACTTTTCACTATGAGGAATGAATGTCAGAAATAATTCTAAGTGCTCAGTATGGGAAAAATAGCCTGTTCTCAGGTAGAGAGATAAAATCAATACTTTACAACTCGGGTAGAGAGAGAATGAGTCCAAAACATCAAAATCTCAATATTCACAATGAGGCAAAACATGCCAAAGTTTCCTACATCAAAGAGACTCGAATTCCTATAGTGGAGTTGCATGGAAAGTCCACTTAACCTAGTTACTCAACTAACAGGGATCCACATATATAACTGCATGCATGGATATTGCATGTACTGCATGTCATCTCTCAAAATTGCCTAGACATGTGTAGATCATGAAACTACTTTGCATGTTGCATGCACTGATTGCATGTTGCATGTTGAATGACATTGCATGTAATCTAAACTTTTGCATGACATCAAATTTGAATCTACCTAACTCAAACTCGACCTATTCTAGAAGGTTATGTGCTCAATTCACATACCTTTATGTACAATAAAGTATACAATGGAAATAACATGGTCATGGCCCCAAAACTCAAGATAGGAAGATATTATTTTACTAATCTTCACACTCCTCCTTAAAATATATGTTCCTATCCAACATAGACTTTGAAATTAGGCCAAGGTTAGACCTCATCTTGATAAAGACATTTTTGAGCAATGGCTTGGTGAGAAGACCTGCAACACAATTTGAAGATCCAACATGCTCCAATAAGATCTCTCTCCCAATGACTTTTTCTCTTACAAAATGATGAGCTACCTCGATATGTTTTCTCCTTGCATGGAACACAGGATTATTGAAAGAGCCTAAGCTGAGTTGTTATCATTCTTGATAATTGGAAGGTCTTAATCTCCATAACACTTTAGCTCCAAGAGTAGCCTGTTGTAAGAGATTTGTATTCAGCTTCACAGGATGATAAGGATATAGTTGCTTGCTTTTTTGATAGCCAAGAAACTAAATTCTCTCTAAGAAAAATTGGTGTATCTATGCCTTTACAATTTTCCATTTGGAATTTCTTGAGCATGGAAAGTGCACATCTACTTTGACTTGTAAAGGCATGACCCTTCCAAAAGTCAATTTCAAGGCCTAAAATATAGTGAAAAACTCCTAAGTCCTGCATCTTAAATTCACTACCAAGTGCATGCTTAGTTTCTTCAACTAGCTTCTCATTATTTCCACAAAGAATGATATCATCTACATAGATGAGAAGAATAACTACAAAGTTATTTACAAACTTATTATACAAGAAGGGTCATATTCTCTAAGACAAAATTCGATTGATATGAGATAGGAGTTGAACCTTGCATTCCAAGCCCTTGGTGCTTGTTTTAGTCCATAGAGACTTTTAAACAAAAGACAAAATTTTGATTCTCACATTCTTTCACAAATCTAGGTGGTTGCTCCATATAAATCTCCTCCTCAAGGTAACCATTGAGAAAGGCATTAGAAACATCAAGCTGAAACTTTCTCCAATTGTGATAACATGCAAGAGATATGAGTATTTTGATTGTTACCATTTTGAAACTGGTGAAAAGGTGTCTTCATAGTCAAAACCTTTGATCTGAGAGTAGCCTTTGGCACAAAGTCTTGCTTTATATCTGTTGATAGATCCATCATTATTATACTTGATCCTGAAAACCCACTTACATCCAATCACATGCATGTTGTTTGGTGGCTCCACAAGCTCCCATGTGTTGTTTGACATCAAGGCTTCAAACTCTTGGGTCATTGCTTCAACCCACTTCATGGATTGAAGTGCTTCTTGGAAATCTTTAGGCTCTTCATCTGATATAAAGAGAGTATGATAGGAAGTTTCAACTTCCACTTGCCTTCCTTCCTCATCATATGTGAGCCTTCTTGGCTCGAATCTTTCTCTTGTAGATCTTCTTGGTGTAGGTGCTTGAAGTTGCTCCTCCTCAAGCCTTGGCCTCACCACTTCTTGAGCAACATCAAGATTGATGATTGTAGATCTTGCATGAGACTCCTTGATCTGTGCTTCATCCAAGTGAAACTTCTGATCTTCATGAAAGATCACATCTCTACTTACAACATTCTTGTCAGTAGAGGGAAGATAAATATTATATGCTTTCTTAGTAGATGCATATCCTACAAAAATTCTTTTAACAACACTAGGATCATCCTTCTTCCTAGTCTCTAAAGGTACATGCACAAAGCATACACAGCCAAAGATCCTAAGATAATCTACCTTAGGGCTTTTCTTGGAGGAGTATAAGAAGAAGAAAATTCTCTTTGTATTCCCTCTCTCTCACAAAAGTCTTTAAACTTATTTGAGGTGTATTCACCTCCACTATCACTTCTCAAAGCTTTCAACTTGCACATAAACTGCTTTTGTACATAAGCTTTGAAAGTAAGGGAAACATCATAAACCATGGCTTTAGAAGATAGCATATAGATCCAAGAATATCTTGTATAATCATCTACAAAGGAAACAAAGCAATTTGCTCTTCCTTTGCTTTTAGTTGAAGAGAAATGAACATCAGAGTGCATGAGTTCAAATGGATACTTTGTTTTGATGCTTGATCTTGGAAAAGACCTTCTGTGTGATTTTGCCAAAACACAAGCTTCACAAGGTTGAAGCTCCTTTGACAGTGTCTTTGGTAGTCCAACAGTTTTTCCTTCCTTGACCATAGATTGCATGGCTTTGAAATTGGGATGTCCCAATATCTTATGCCAGAGATCCTCCTGAAGGACCTTGGTCTGATAAGCAATATCTGAAATGTTAGTTAGCACTCTCCCTAGAATCTAGTTTGTACAACTTTCCAATTATAGATCCTCTAGCAGTAACTTCATTTTCTCTTGAGATTATACACTTGTCAGCTTGAAACTTGACATCCAATCCACTATCAAACAATTGTCCTACACTAATGAGATTTTTTGTTAGTCTAGCGAAAGGATTTTGATGATGATCCATGCAGTGGAATACTACCTATTCCTTCAATCCTACACTCTACATCATTAGTAGTATAGCTTGATCTTTTTGCACCTAGATATGGCATGAGACTTGTGAAAGAGTTTTTAGGGAACTAGCCCCACTATCTATCCACCAGATTTCTTCATTGTTGAAAGGAAAAGATGAAAAACTAGACATCATTAAAGAATCCTCTCTTTCACTCTCAACACCCTCACACTCATCCTCATTAGTGAGGTTAGCTTGCTTAGATTGCCTCTTCTTCTTGAAACAGTTTGATGCATAGTGACCTTTCTTGCCATAGAAAAAACATTTGATCTTTGACGCCACTGGATGTTGCAACTTGTGAGGATTGATCCTCACCACCTTCTTTGGCTTTGTCCTTCTGGAAGTGTTGTTGACCTTTTCCCTTGCCTCTTGAATTGTCTCTGATGAAGAGTGCTTTGTCATCTCCACCATCTTTCAATGAAAGTCTCTTGATCCTCAGCATCTTGTTCTCTTGTCTGTTTTCTTCAACAATGAGAACACCTTGCAGTGTCTCCAAGGATGGAAGTTCCTCCCTAACATCATAAGTCTGCACAATATTGTCATACTTATCTTTAAGTCCATTAAGGACTACTTGAACAAGTTCAGTGCTCTTCAGAGCATCACCAATACCAGCTAACTCTTGATGAAGATCTTTTACTCTCATTACATAGGATGAAGCACTCTCATCTACTCTCTGATAGCTTAGAAAGATTTGATTTCTAAGTGTAAACAATCTAGAAGTATTCTTAATTTTATAGATTGCTTTTAGAGTGTCCCAAGCCTCATTGGCAGTGGTGCATGTACTTATCTCTCTTAACCCTTCATTTGTGACATTCATTTTTACAAAATGAAGGGCAATTCTGGTTCTTTTATTGAATGTTGCAGCTTCATTAGGTGCTGCAGGTTCTTCTTCAGCTCCACTCACAATGTCCATTACATCTTTTATAGTCAATAATGATTCCATTTTAATCTTCCACATTGCATAATTGAAAGATGTTAATCTCTCACTGTGCTCCAAGAAATGTGAACCAGATGAAAACATTTTCTCTATGAGAAATTCAAGTAATGACAAAGATGGAGTTGAAAATGTCGCTTGCTATCTCAACCTAGGATCTAACACTGATAATGTTGATCCAACCTATGAAATCTAGAAACAGAATGTGAGATCAAACTCTCAACAGAAAAAATAAATCTATCTTGAATTCGGATCTTGCTTCAATCATAGAAATGAAGCACATGCAAGTAAGAAGTCAATCTCTCCCACGAGTTTCAAATAACTGATAAACTCTCTAGGAACTTACTTTCAACTCAGACACAATAATTTGTGTGAAATGAAAAGTCTAAGACCTCACAAAACTCACTTCTATCCAATTCTACTTGATTGACAATGAAAGTTAAAGAAATTGGTGAAAAGAATTGATGTGTGCTCACTTTGGCAGATTCCACGAGATGAGTACTCTCTCAAACTCTCTGATTGCCTAAAACTCTTTTAAAAACAAATCAAATTGATTTAAAAACTTGAGAAACACATTCTACTCTTCAATACCTATCCAACAAGCTATAGAACATCAAATTTGGATCATTCCTTGTGAAGTAGCACTCAAACAAAGAGGGCTGATGGCAAGAGCACAATGGCATACATCAGAATGAAAAAAACTAACTTTTCACTATGAGGAATGAATGTCAGAAATAATTCTAAGTGCTCAGTATGGGAAAAATAGCCTGCTCTCGGATAGAGAGAGAAAATCAACACTTTACAACTTGGGTAGAGAGATAATGAGTCCAAAACATCAAAATCTCAGTATTCACAATGAGGCAAAACATGCCAAAGTTTTCCTACATCAAAGAGACTCGAATCTTAAAGTGGAGTTGCATGGTAAGTCCACTTAACCTAGTTAACTCAACTAACGGGGATCCACATGTATAATTGCATTCATGGATATTGCATGTACTGCATGTCATCTCTCAAAATTGCCTAGACATGTGTAAATCATGAAAACTACTTTGCATGTTGCATGCACTGATTGCATGTTGCATTTGTGCACTCTGAATGACATTGCATGTAATATAAACTTTTGCATGACATCAAATTTGAATATACGTAACTCAAAATCGACCTATTCTAGAAGGTTATGTGCTCAATTCACATACCTTTATGTACAATAAAGTTTACAATGGAAATATCATGGTCATGGCTTCAAAACTTGAGATAGGAAGATATTATTCTACTAATCTTCACATCTTTGGCAATGATGCATGTACTAATCTCTCTTAACACTTCACTTGTGACATTCATTTTAATGAAATGAAGAGCAATTCTGGTTCTTTTATTGAATGTTGCAGCTTCATTAGGTGCTGCAGGTTCTTCTTTAGCTCCACTTACAATGTCCATTACATCATGTAGAATCAATAATGATTCCATTCTAATCCTCCACATTGCATAATTGGAAGATGTTAATCTCTCACTATGCTCCAAGAAATGTGAGCCAGTTGAAGGCATGATTCACTTGGGAAATTCTAGTAATGACAAGAATGGAGTTGAATACATTGCTTGCTATCTCAATCTAGGATCTAACACTTATAATGTTGATCCAACCTATGAAATCTAGCAACAGAATGTGAGTCAAGCTCACAACAGAAAAAAACAATCTATCTTGAATTTCGATCTAGCTTATACCAGTGTACATTAATAGATACAATCTCACCATTCCCAGACTATGACAAATCAACAACCTTGCATAACCAAAAAGGATGGCCAAGAGGATTGTCATTTAAAAGTGTGGCAGCCATTGTACCCACTTTGATTTCTTGCACATCTGCCCTCCAAAAGTTAGCAAGTATTTCTTGTCTTTGACAAGATTTGTGAGTGCCCAAACACATATACTGACAAACCGGATTCTCAAGAAAGCAAACAAGGTTATTCTCATATTAAATCTAAGCATTTCTTGGATTTTTGTGAGATAAAAAAAAATGACAGTTTTTAATGAAAAAAAGATACTATTTTTTAATAAAAACACCTCCCTTGATACATAAAATCGATACCACGGATCAATTTCCTTATGAAATTTTTCTTTATCCATACGGAAAATTGATACGGGGTATCGATTTTACGTATCATAAAGAGAGGTGTTTTTATTAAAAAATAGTATCTTTCTTTACATATCAATCTTAAATATTGATACTTAATATAATTTGAGTTTGCAATCATTTCAGAAACATACTTTTCTTTTTAAAATATTGATATGTAAAATTGATCTATCTTTGACGAGATTTGCGAGTGCTCAGATACATATGCGAGAATTGTGAGATTCCAAACACATTTTATTTATATCTTTCCCAAGGATATTGTTTTCTTGTCATTGTATGTGTTTTTATTACAAAAGATTATGCTCCAGTAAATTAAAATAGTTATTGAATTTTTCTTACTCTCGAACTATAAAAATAATTTTTATAAAATTCCAACTACTAATTTTTCTCATCATTGCTCGTTGTTTGGATGATATTACACATGATGTTTTACCTTTTATTACAATATGGATTTGACATTATCCAAATGAAAGACTATTTTTTAGTTAGTAGTTTAAATATGAAAAAACACAAAAAAAGACATAATCTATTATAACATTTAGTTTTAACTAAAAAGAATATTCTATAAACATTTTGTTTAATCTGTTTGTTTTGGATTGTAAATTTTTTACTTGTAAGACTTTCAAATCTTAGTTTATTTTTGATGAATTTTGTTTTGTATCGTTGTTTCAAAATATAATAAAATTTTTAGATGTATATAAATCGCTTCTAAATTTTTATTCCATGTACAAATTTTCATAAAATATAAGCTCTTAGTATATTTGAAGTGTAATAAAATTTGAGGATAAAAAACTAATGGACATTTTATAGAATGGCTATAAAAGAGCCAAATATTAATGGGAATCTACTCACTAAGATCTTTCTAGTGATAGGATTGTAGACTCTATATCCCTTGCTATTTTCTCCATAACCAACAAAGATACCTTTGATGGATGTAGGATCATCTTTCTTTCTTGTATCTAAATCTTGAAATACATAGCAAGTAGACCCAAAGATTTTAAGATCCTTTAGATTTGGCTTCTTACCAAATAGAGCCTCATAAGGTGTTATCCCTCCAATGGACTTGCATGGCAATATATTACACAAATAAAAATATTCTAGCCTCAAGGATTTTGCACACTCACAAAGAGATCTATTCTTTCTCTCGGCTATGCCATTTTGTTATGGAGTATATGTTAGCTCTCTCTTAATGCCATTGGTTTTTCTACATTGGCAAGATTGGTGATTTGTTCTCTTTCTAAATCCAAGATCATTTTGTGGATTTGGATCTTGATTGATCTAAATTTCTTCACATGGTATCAGAGCTTGTAATTCAGGTTATGAAAGAATCGATTACATCTATCAATGATTTGGAGAAGATATCAATGCTAGAGCATGCTAGATTGGATTCTACACCAAAATCGAGTTTCTTGCATATGTAGATTGGATCTTTCGTAGATCAAAATTCTATTTAGGGTTATAATCTTGATCAATTTCAATTTCACACATTACATGTTGTATTTGGCCGATTTTTAGAGCATTGGAAAAGCCTAAGTGGTGGCTACAAAATTGCATATCAAGTTGTAGGCAATTGCATGTAGATTTTGAAATAATCAATAACATAGTCTCAATTAATTTTGGACTTTCTCAAAATCCATTTTAAAAAATGGACAAGAGAATTTCAAGATGTTAATTAATTACAAAATAATTGAAACTCTGACAATGTTTGATACTTGTTCTATAATATATATATATATATATATATATTTATATCTATATATTTATGATGGAAGCCCCACCCGCCAATCCTTGTCCTTTAATCCTTGGCCCTTAGCCCTTGATCTTGACCCTTGCCTTCACTCTTATCCCTTAGCCCTTAGCCCTCGGTCCCTAACCCTTGGACCTTATCTCGTCTCTATCTCTTGGCCCTTGCCCCTCAACCCTTTCCTCTTGGCCCTTAACCCTTAGACTCTTGACCATTAACCCTTGGTCCTTAATTCTTGCTCTTTAATCCATGGCCCTTAGCCCTTTATCCTTGTCCTTAACCCTTAACTCTTAGCCCTAAACCCTAAACCCTAGACCCTAAATCCTTCTCCCTAAACCCTAAACCTAAACCCTTAGCACTAAATCCTAAATCCTCAATCCTAAGCCCTTAGCCCCTATCCATAAACCCTAAATCCTAAGCCCTTAGCCCTACACCCTAAATTCCAAACCCTAAGCCCTAAGCTCTTAGCCCTAAATCCTAAACCCTAAATTCTAAATCCTAAAAAATAAACCCTAAACCCTAGGCCCTTAGCCCTAATTTTAAATCTAAATCCTAAACTCTAAACCCTAACTCCTAAATCCTAAACCCTTAGCCCTTAGCCCTAAATCCTAAACTCTAAACCCTAAATCCTAACCTAGCCATAAATCCTAAACACTAAACCCTTAGCCCTAAACCTTAGATCCTAAATCCTAAGCTCTTAGCCTTAAATCTTAAACTCTAAACTCCTAAATCCTAAACCTTAAACCCTAAATTCAGAATCTTAAAACCTAAACCCTAAACCCTAAACAATAAATCCTAAACCCTAGGCCCTTACCCCTAAATTTTAAATCCTAAATCCTTAACCCTTAGCTCTAAACCCCAAATCCCTAGCCCTAAACCCTACATCCTTCTTCCTTGGCCCTTAGCCTTTTGTTCATTTGTCCTTCGCCATTGGCCTTCATCCTTAGTCCTTGGTCCTTGGCCCTTGGTCCCTTGGCCCCTTGGTTTTTGGACCTTAATGCTTAGCCCTTGGTCGTTGGCCCTAGACACCTGGCCTTTCATCATTGGCCCATAGCACTTGGCCCCTAATCCCTGGCCCTTGGTCCTTGGCCCTTAACTCTTAACTTTTGTCCCTTAGCCCTTGGTTCTTGGCCTTGAACCCTTCTCCCTTGGACCTTAACACTTAGCCCTTGGCTCTTGGCCCTTTACCCTTAATCCCTGGTTGTTGCCCCTTAGCATGTGTGTGTGTGTGTGTGTGTGTTTGTCAGAGAGAAAGAGAGAGAGAGAATCTTTTATGGAGGGGAGAATCTTCTATAGGCCGACCCGTCAATGTACATGAAATGTACATATATATGGGAGGATGCACCCTCCCCATACAAAAAGAAACTTACAATTACAAAGTGTTTCAAAAGAGGATGTATGGGTGCACACCCCCATACATCCTCTCACCTCATGCGTATACACAAATTGTTGCATATATTATGATATATATGTTAAAGGTGTGTGGGAGGTGTCCATCCGCCATGATAGGTGGAGCCTCCCATGTTAAATAGAAATAAAAAATAAAAAAAATAAAAAGAAGCGAAAAAAAAAAGAGAAAAAAAAATTCGTTTTTTTTTTCCGGGAGAATACACCCGTCGCGGCGGGTGGAGCTGCCACATTCTAAAAATAGTCCAAAACTTTTAAAAAAAGTCCAAAATTAATTGAGATAGTGTTTATTTTTTGTGATTTTGTCAAAACTCTGATTTTGATTGAATCTCTAGATTGTGAGGTTACTAAGCTTCATTTGAGTGTGTTTCAATCTTAGAATGTGGCAAAAGTCATTAGATTGAGGATAGATCATAGGTTGTTCAAGATTTCACTATCATGCTAGAAGAGAATTGAGAGGTTCCATATCTTTGTAATTTTTTTTGAAAACATTTGTTGTTGTTCAAAAGAGTGCTTTTTGCATTGAAACACGTTGAAAGAGAGGATCAGGTCATTGCTACATGGCTACATCAAGTGGATTCATGCTAGAAGGCAATGATAGGCTTACCTTAAGTAACTATTCATTGTGAAAAGTGAGGATGGAATCACTTCTTGAGATGAATGATGTTTTGGATATTGTTGTAGGTTTGGAGGAGAGACCAGCAACACAACAAGATCAAGTGAGATATGACAATAGAGCTAAGAAAGCTCTACACATGATATCAATGAGCTTCTCAAGAAAGTTGGATAGTGGAGCTAAGATGTATGTAACTTTCATTGATGATTTTAGTATATTTTGTTGGATCTATCTACTAGAGAGCAAAAATGAAATGTATGATGTTTTTGTCAAGTGAAAAAATGCAAGGTAGAACCAATTTTCTACAAGGATCAAATGCTTGAGGAGTGACAATTGTGGAGAGTCCATATCTACCAAGTTCAAGGCCTTTTGTGATGAGCATGGGATCAAGAGGGAGTATAGAACACCAAGGACCCCACAGCAAAATGGAGTGTCCGAGAGGAAGAATAGGACTTTATGTGAAAGTGCTAGAGCCATGAGGTTAAGTGCTAACTTTGATAAGCCATTTTGGGATCAAGCATTGTTGTGTGCTAATTTCTTGTGCAATAGGTGGCTGAGTGCTTTAGTGATGAAGCCTGCGAGAGTTAGTATTGATTATTGGTGAAGATCAAGCCAAATTAGTGGTTTTGAACCCTCGCAAACAGTGAAATTTTCAGTTAATACAAGAGTTAACTCTCGCAGAGATTTTTAGAGTCGATCTAGGCCAGATTCAGTTCCTGTGATTCTTGCGAGAGTTCCTTCCCAATGATCTGAGAGATATCAAGATTTTTTGTCTACGAAACAGCTAAAGAACCCTCACACAGCCAAGCCTCGCACTAAAGAACCCTTGTAGACTAGATCAGTGGAAAGATCTAGATCAGATGCAACTACTATCAAAATCTCAAGACAATCAGTGCAAGGAGTAAAAGTTATCAAGGAAAAACCACCGTACAAGGCTTGAATCCTCAACACCAATCTATCAGTTGATCAGATCTATAAGATCCAGATTGCATCCCACTACACAAGTAAGATCCAACTATTTTGGACCCCACCATCGGATGAATCTGAGATTTGGACGATCAGTAGCAAGAAGGACAGCGAATCAAGCACCATCCGCTTCCTCCAGATCTACGAACAAGCTTTTGAAATCTACGGCAATCGGACACTTGACTAACCTCTCCATATTGATTGGGTGGTTCATGCTCCATAGGTGTCCGTTTGGTTTGCATGTGATTGGAATCTTGTAGATCTTCACTTGGTGGTTCTTACAAAAGGTAACCTATCTCAAATAGTGAAAGCCCTCTATTTTTTATCTTCAAAGAACTAGCTAGGAAATTGGATTCAATGTGATCCATTAATGTAACTATTGGTTCTAGTAGAAAAATTCACTTTTTTGCACAAACCCTATAGAAAATTCATGCAATTAAAAAATGACTAGATAGATAATTCATGAGTAGTGAGACTGGTTCCACCCACAAAATATGCTTCCTCCTGCTTTCACTTTTCCTTCTCCAGGCTTTGTTTCATCTCTATACCTGAGTTTTGTTGAGAATAATGATTTAAGAAGTGGCCAATTGTGTCACCATAGACATACTTGAATTCTTCCTATCAGCTTTTTTGCTTGTCTCCTTTGTTTTAGCCACTCTAGGTCTAGTAACATAGCTCTCTTAGTTTTGGTAATTGATGTGACATTCATGTCTCAATGGTCATACTAGAAAGTGATTGATCATGAATGATGCTAAATGTACAAATGATATTGATATACCTAGTTGGCATGCTATTTAGTAAAACCATATCAAATTATTCTCCTAAATTTGGACCAACAGTAGCTAATATATATTTATGATATAGTTCATCATTATGATATGTGAGAAAAGGAATTTTGCAATGATAGAGGACTTTGCCATTCTTGGCTTGTGCACCAAACAAAGTAGACAAATTTTTTCACACTACATTTCCCACTTAAGTAATGTCGTTGATTGGGATGGTCGTGACTGAATGCCACTAAATACATCCCAAAGGCCTTTTCCAATAAGTAAAAGCCACATCTTGACTTGCTAGATATTAAAGTTTTCACCTTCAAAATTGTCTATATTAGACTCGCCCCTACTAAAAAATTGGTGTTAAGTGTTAGTTCTTTAGTGAATCTGATTTGAGAAGATGTTCCCCCATATTTATTGAAATAATTCATTCTTTAGAAAAATTGCTTATGTGAGTGAGATATAATAGAATTGATATTGAAAATGGTGAAATACATAAAATAATCGAAAACATAGAGTAGGTTGAGATGCTAAGCTATTTGTATGTGCAGTCCTATGCAAAAATATCGGAGTTCAACTTTTATAACTCCATAAAAAACCTTAGTGATGCAAAAAAAACTAGAGTGATAAACAAGTCTAGACTCTCCTAGAATGAAAAAAAGGGACACCATTCTTTGTCGATCATCCCTCTTACCAAGAAAATGAAACATAGAACTACTTAATGATTTCCAATAATTCTATGCAACAACTGTTTTCTAGCTAACAAATGAAAATGCTAAGGAGAAATGTTTGCAAGCTAAAAAAATGTATTAGCTAGGGCATAGATTGTGCCCTCCAACCCATAAAATTTCTCAATCGAGCAATGATTTCAGGGCATTATTGAACTTCTAGGGCAACGATCCATCATTAAAGCAATTTATTGATTTTAGGCTTTGATTGGACATCAATCAAAGTTTTGGATAACAAAAGTTCTCCTTGAGTGAGCTGCAACTAACTCCAATTTTGGACAAGAAATCCAACAAATTTATGCACACTTTTTGAACATCAAATCCTAAGCACGTGTTTGTAGATTAGAGCAACATTTTTAACGAGCTAGGATAGCCAACAAATGTGCAAGTTAGGGTAGCAAAAAGTCCCCTAACTAATGGATTCCTCAGTGAGTTTGTGAAAAACTGGGCAACCAATTCATGCACCTTCAAAAAGTTTAAAACAAAAAATTTGAAGGCAAAAAGTGCACATGGCAACTAAATTTAGTGAGCTAGAATAGCAAGAAATGTGCCATCTTTCTGTGGATTTTGGGCAACCTTGCCTGTGGATTAGGGTAGCAAATTAATGTGCCTATTTCAAGTTTATCCATGGGAGCCATAATCATATATTCTTGGGTAGCCTTTTTGCCAACAACCTCTTCTTGCACAAATATCACTTCATTTGTTAGCTTTCTTGCCTCTTGGAAGTGAGCTACTTGTGGAATCAATGCATTCTACTTACAACATTCTATTAGACTTCTAAGAGCTTTGAAAGTTCTGAGCTTCTATCTCAAACAATGCTAGAACTATTACATTGCCTACCATAACTTCTTGCTTCAAATTTATGCCAAGTTTCTAACAAATGCATGAATTATATGGATGTCTTTCCTCACCACTGTGATGCCATGTAGAAATTTTAACAGTAATGTTGCATCCATTCATTACAATAGCATAAAAGAATAAGCACACAACATTGATAGAGAGAAACCTCTTTACTCCATAACAATGGTGAAAGAGCAATACAAAAAGCTGACATACACTAAGGAAACTCTCTCCTATATAGGGAGGAGTGCCTCTCTAGTTCTTGAAACTGAATAGTCAAGGGACACAAGTAACAAAAAACCACAGGTCAATCAATGGTCACAAAATATGGAAGGCCAAACATCAAGAGTTTGTTGGCACCCACCAAGAGTCACTAGACAAGTGAATGGCCAATAGTCAATTGACCCAATACTAAGGTGTATCCTCAAAATCAGCTTACTACAATGGGTTAGATACTAAATGCCCCTAATGGACCATAAGGCCTACTAATTGGACATATCTCAGCGAAGTGTGGCCACATGTCGCGGCCATTCCCTAAGATGCATTGTATCACTCATGAATGAACATAATCTCTCAATCATCTTTTGGTAACTTGCCCTTGCCTTACATATGCCATTCATTTTGTGAAGAATTGAAAAAGATTATCTATGTTAGATATAGGGGTCTTATGTTTTTTACATCAAGCATCTAGGTGTAGGATGTTGATAGGAATAAATTTGGTAGAGATGGCAAATTATGCACTTCCACTTGTAATGCCACTATTGAGCCAAAATAGAGTAAGAGACTAAACACATGCCAATTAGAGTGTAGACAAGTGTAAAGCTTATGTTTGATGAATTCCAAGAGGTCCAATAGGATTTAGAGGTGGAACCTTGTGAGGTCCAATAGGAAATTGAGGTGTGCTTGAATATAGTCCAATAGAATTAAGAGGTGCATGGATCAATGATCCAATAGGATCAAAAGGTGACAAAATATGGTCCAATCATAGTTAAGCATAGTGGTAGCTCGTGGATCTACTAGTATCATTGTACTCCTCATTTTGAAACTAATTAATTTGGTGATTTCACGGATTTTGTGAGTTATTGGATTTCTAGCTTTCTCTCAAGTGGATCTTAATTCCACTAATTATGTTTTTTATGTCTCTCATGAAAGGCCAAAGAATGTACAAGAGGCACTCAATACCAAGGAGTGGTATGATGCCATGAAGCAAGAGTATGATGCATTGATCACCAACAATACTTGGGAGCTTGTGGATCCTCCATCCAACAAGCATGTGATTGGTTGCAAGTGGGTATTTCGGATCAAGTTCAATCATGATGGCACCATCAACAAGCATAAAGCAAGATTATGTGCCAAAGGATTTGCTCAAATCCATGGTCTTGATTATGAGGAGACCTTTGCACCCATTGCAAAGATGGTGACAATAAGAATTCTTATTTCTCTTGCTTGTTTTTTCAAGTGGAATGTGTTCCAATTAGATGTATTTAATGCTTTTCTAAATGGTTATCTTGAGGAGGAGATCTATATGGAACAACCTCAAGGATTCATCAAGGATGAGTCCAAAGTGTGCTTGCTCTTCAAAAGTCTTTATGGACTCAAGCAAGCACCAAGATCATGGTATTCAAGACTTAACTCTTTTCTTATCTCACTAGGATTTACTCTTAGTGACTATGATCCTTCCATGTATCTAAAGTTTGTTGATAGCAATATTGTCATTCTTATCATTTATGTTGATGACATTATTCTTTGTGGAAGTTGTATCAAGCTAGTTGATGAAACCAAGCTAGCACTTGGATGTGAGTTTAAAATGCAAGATCTAGGAGAGATGCATTACATCCTAGGCCTAGAAATTGATTTTTATGAAAATCATGTCTTTATATGCCAATCTAGATATGCTCACTCTATGTTGAAAGAATTCCATATGGAAAATTCTAAGAGCATAGATACTCCAATGGAGCAAATTGTAAAAGATCCTAATAAAGGTGATTAAAGATCCTTTGAGGACATCACACTTTTTAGGAGTCTTGTATGCTCCTGGATTTGGCTTACAATTACTAGGCCCGATCTAAGTTTTTGTGTGCACAAATTGAGTCAATTTATGCAAGATCCTAAGATCCATCATTGGAAGATGGCCAAGAGGATTTTAAGATATGTATCTTCATCTTGTGATTATGGTCTACTCTATAAAAGTGAAGATCTATCCATTATTGGCTACTCGGATTCGGACTTTGCAAGTGACAAGATGGATTGAAAGTCTATTAGTGCATACACTATCTTTCTTGGAGGCAATCTTATATCTTGGCTTTCCAAAAAGCAAGATACTATATTTCTCTCTTCATGTGAGGCCGGCTCAATATTGGCATTACAAGTGGAAGTGCATAATCTGCCATCTATGCCAAATTTATTCCTATCAACATCCTACACCTAGATGCTTGATGTAAAAAACATAAGACTCCTATATCTAACATAGATAATCTTTTTCAATTCTTCACACTCCTCCTAAAAAATTATCTATGAAGATTTGAGCATTGATCTTGATATAACTCCAAGATTAGATCTATGCTTGATGAAAGCACTTTTGCTCAAAGGCTTGGTGAGTAGATCGGCAATACAAGAGGATGAGTTGACATGCTCCAAATAGATTTCACCTCCAATAACCTTTTCTCTCACAAAATGGTGTGCCACTTCTATGTGCTTGCTTCTTGCATGAAATATGGGATTATTGGCAAGAGCTTGGGCCGAGATGTTATCACATTTGATCATTGGTAGATCATCCTCCTTGATGCACTTTAGCTCCATTAATAGCCTCTTGATCCAAAGCACTTCTTAGAGTAAGAGACTAAACATGTGCCAATTAGAGTGTAGACAAGTGTAAAGCTTTTGTTTGATGAATTCCAAGAGGTCCAATAGGATTTAGAGGTGGAACCTTGTGAGATCCAATAGGAAATTGAGGTGTGCTTGAATATAGTCCAATAGAATTAAGAGGTGCATGGATCAATGATCCAATAGGATCAAAAGGTGACAAAATATGGTCCAATCATAGTTAAGCATAGCGGTAGCTCATGGATCTACTAGTATCATTGTACTCCTCATTTTGAAACTAATTGATTTGGTGATTTCATGGATTTTGTGAGTTATTGGATTTCTAGCTTTCTCTCTCTGCCCGAGAGCTCATGATGCTTTTTATCTCTCTACCCGAGGAGAGCAGCTTGTTTTTACTTAGATTATTTTTTAAATACTTCCCACACGTGTGAGTGAGAGTTGGAAGTGATTGAATGCATGTAGTAGTGTGTTTTTGCCATAGGATCCAAGATTGATCTTGAATCTCAATCTACTCTTGATCTTGGTGCATCTACACACCTTAGGAGATCACAAGTACATGTTGTGGACAATCCACACGTGTGAAATTCAACACATTTGTCTCTTTCACTTGCATTTCATGCCCCCTCATTGTTTTGTGAGAGTTTTATGTGCAATTATTTAACATAGAAAGTTGTATATAAGACTTTGTCATGATGGACAATTCCTAAGTGCCATTTTTGGCACATAGGGATTGCAAAGTTGGCAACCCCCTTGTAGCTGCTTTTTAAGCACCTTCACATTGGGCTATACTCTGCCAACAATGGGTTCATGGGTCCTTTTGTAATCTTGCCCTCCCTAACCCATGAACCACTTATGTTTTCCTACTTACTCCAAACTTGTGTGCTTCTTGTGCTTTCATGGGCATGTTTCAATGTTGTGGCACATCATTGTCTACCTGTCTTTTGTAGCAGCTCATACCTTGTCAAAAATTCAAGCTTGTTGTTGGAGGTTTGTGCCATCAAGTGAGCATGCATTTCTATGAGTTCCATGCAAAGACTCTCTACTTGAAGGAGTCAATGTAGGCCTCCCCCGTGTCATTAGCCGGATGTGAATAGACTACAAGAGTCACTTCACTGCTTGAGCCAATTATTTTCAAGGGTTTAGGGTTGTATCAAGGCTTAGAGTTTACCACCTAAACTCCAAAATCCATATGAAGGGTTCAAGAATAGGCTTAGGATTTAGCACCCAAATCCCAAACCTGTTTCAAGGGGGGGGTTACCAATGGGACTTTGCCTTGGATGGTTGCCAGAAGAGAGGAAACAAGAGAGCAAATGGATAAGTATAACCAACATATTTGTTCTTGCCTACTACTGATACTTGTAAGCTGAACCATGAATGATGTAGTGCGTAATGGCCATTGGGAGGGCCATCCTCATATCTTACTGGCACGGGAGATTTGGCTCCGCCTTAGTTCCGCCCTTTCATATATAGTGAAACTGCCGTGTATCTCACATGCATGTGTGGGCTTGGATGCATGTGTGCTCAGGCCTGGTTCTGGCACCAGTGGCATCGACACCTGGCGCTCACGACTGGCACCGGTGCCAGTGGTCTCGGCCGGGGCCACTGGGCGCCGACGCCTGGCTCAGTGTGGTGGCAGGCCGCCAGTGGTCCCGACGCCAGTGTGGTGGCCGCCGCCGCCCGGCACCGCCTGACGCCCCTGCTGCTCCGGCGAGACCTTGTGACAGGAATTCTTGTCCTCTGCCCAGACTCCACATGTCACATGCTTATTGGAACAAGGCCAAAGTTGTCCCCAAGCTGTCCTTATGCCAATAAGCAACAGCGATGGGTCATTATCACAAATAATCCGAACTCGGCAGCGAGTGACGGGCCCCAGATTATTTGTGGTAATGGCTCTCCCAATGACCATTACTTACTACGTAATTGACGTGGGGCTGATTTTAAGTCCTTTTTGGGCCCTAATATAGGACCCATACAAAATCTTTTTGTTTTTTACATTTTTGGCCCTGTCTTACAAGCAGGGGCACATAGTAATCATACACAGAATTTGACATGCTTGTGTGTTTTTTATTTTTCAAATTTTTTTATTTTATTTATTTTTTTAATATTTAGGTTAATTCATAAAAATGCCACCTATTTAAAAAAAACTTTTTAAATACATCTGTGTAGTTTTAGGCACAAATGTTTAAATACATCTATGTGTTGTCTCTGCCTATTGCGTGTGGATGTGTTGGTGGCTTCTCGCATGGATACATGCTATTTATTTGTGTTACCGGGTTTTATGATTCGTATTTTCACGTATTGCCATTTCTGAGGTCTTCAATGTGGCTGTGGTTGCATGCAGCGCAATGAACGGATGTTCGGTGTTAATGTTGTGTGGTTTCATAGTAGCTCCAAGTTTTCGTTTTCGTTTTTGTTAAAAAGTTTGGGTGAGGCGGTGTTGCGGGGGCTATACCTACGTTGGGATTCTTACCTACGAAGACCTATTTTTGGCGCTGTTTTCGGTCTTCTTCCTGTAAAACATTTTGTGTGAACGTGTCTCTTTGAAGTGTTGCGATCTGTTGCGAAAAAATATGAATTTCTGCAACAAAAAAATATGAATTTGTCGCTGTTTCCACTGTATTTTCAAGAGAAGGTAACTTTCGTTGCTCTGTCGAAGTTGTTTAATTTGCTTCGCTTGGTGATGAAAGGATATGGAGTGTTGACACCAACAACGAACTTGATGAGTTTTGTTGTGTGCGAGCTGAATTATAAGAAGTATTAGACTCAAGATCTTCGCACACTGGAAATTAGTTGCAAGTCATGACTTTTGAATTTCAAGTAGTGTTTTGGTCGCCTTGTTTTTTCTAGGTTGCTTGCTTCTGTCTTTTCATTTCTTGAAATTTGTAGTAAGTCTGATCACTTTTTGTCTGTTTTTAATGTTGTGATTTCTTCTGGAACTTGCTTTCTTTTGCAGGTGCTGATGATAGCTTGGGTGTCTAGGAAGCGAAGAAAAATGCAAGTTCATCTGTTTGAACGAAACTAAATGCTTTCAAGTGACGGATTGTCAATATGTTTTGGCCTGTCCTCCAGCTCCACGGCTATCATCTGGTTGGAGCGACGCATGAAACACCATCACTGTCCTACGAACCACTCCTGCAAGATTAGCAGAATATTTCAAATGACATGCGTAGTGGCACTTGAATCTAGTCTTAGAAGAAGCTATTTTAAGTTCCGATGCCTCCAACTTCCAAGTTCCTCGGATTTTCTTCGTAGTCATCATCAACTAGGAAATAGACTCATACCTTCACGCAGACATTTCTTGTGCACTTCTATCCATTTAGCACAAGCAAGTAGCAATCAAGCCAGATCAAGCACGAAAAAACTTTGTGCTGTGGTATTTCCAAGCATAAGCAATCCAACTCTCAAGCATCGCAATTGTCTTTTTTTTGTACTTCCAAGTATGTAGAACTGCGGTAAATGCTGACAACTGAACACCAGAGCTTGAGCTATTGAATCACATTCCTAACTGAAAGAACTTTGTTATAAATTTTTCTACGATTGTTTTGGGTGTGTCTCTTGGAGAAGCCGATGCTGCTTCCATCACTGCTGTAGCTGCAGTGGCTGCAAAAGTGACCACAATGTCGGTGTGGAAAGCATCAACGCTCTGAATCAACTCCAGATCAAGATGAAAAGGCAGGCTCTCTTTGGGTTCCCAAGACTCAAAGAATAACTAGCCCAGGAGAAGCAGCAGCATGAAGCTCGATCATGGCCATACTTGTAGCTGCCAAGCAACTTGAATCAATAACATCAAAAAGGATGCTCAAGGCATTTTAACCAAAGGAAGGAAGCCGACCTAACAAACACCCTACTAATTTCCTAACTACAAAGCCTGCTGAACTGGCAAGATCTACAGTTTTCCAAGAGACCAATTGATTACAATTTTCACCTTATTAGACACCTGATAAGGCCGAACTTCACCAGCTTTCCAAAAGAGCAAGATAGCTTGCAGTTTTGAAATCCAAAAGCAAGAAATGTAGCCTCTGTTCAGCATTGATTTTTGGCCTTCAACTGATGATGACTCGAGCTCAAAAGGAATTGCTGAGAAACTAGTAATTACTATGAAGTGTATAGTGTAAATCATTTTTGCTTCATAGGCTAGAAGATTATACACAAGTTTAGAAATTCAAAGGGCCATCTCTCAACGCCATCATACATAATATAATAACGCATTGTTAGGTGATTTTGAACATAATTTTGACTCTCTGAATTCAGCAAACGAGATGATTAGATGCTCTCAGAGCTGCTTGCCATCTGCTTTGCTTTGAACAACCATGTTTTTATGCTAAATATAGCTCTCAGGTTGCTTGAGCTTTTCAAATGAAAAACATATGTATTTCTATTTCTGAGATTTATGTTTTCTAGTTTGCAGACTTGGGTGATCTTTGTTGGAACTTGTCTTTTCGGTTGCCAAATTTGTTCAGAGAGTCCTGCCATCTCAAAAATTCATGTCTAAAAATTCTGATCAACAGTAGTTGTGATGAAGAGTGGAAATCCTGGATGATGCATTGTTGGCCACACATAGTACCTACAAATTCTTGAGTTTTGAGTTTTGAGCACATCCAAGTGAAATGATCAAACTGAGTATTGGTGGCCTACACTTTATAGAGATGTTAAATGCATGTCAGAGGATGGGGAAACCCAGCTTTGCACTGAAAGCACCACAGAAACTGGCCTTTCTTGCTTCTCAATGCTTCTAGAAAAATCCGCGGTCAAGGCCAAAAATGAGTGTTGTTGAAATGCTGAACAATATAGTAGTATTGTCTGATTTTGGAAGTCCATGCTATAGCAATGACGTTGCGTTCTTTTGAAAAAGAAAAGCAAAGGTTCTGCCTAGGCTTCTGACTTCCAAACATAGGATTCAATCCTTGAAAAAAAAGAAAGACCAGTCAATGAGCAGGGGAAATGGGCGATTAGTTTTGCATGTACTATCAACTATTCTCATTGCACATTGTTGACAATTGGATGGTAATTGAAAGTAGGTGTGAACTACTAATATATGCTGCAATTTTAAATGATAGTTCTTCAATGCTGCCATCATCTTAATTCAACTGCCTTGAATCATTCCTCATAGGAGCAATGGATGATATTGGGCCATGTGTGTTATAGGGGTGGATTGTGCTTGGTGTAAGTTTACTTAACATAGTTCAAATTCCCGCTCACGTAGGCAAATAGCTGGGCCTTGTGTACAAGAAAAAAGATAGTGATGCATGATAATATTCATAATCGTAAATTAATAAATTTATGCTTATGCTAGTATAAACATTTGCAACCATCAAACAATTTGATTCAATCATTGATAAAACTAAACTATGTTAAAATTGTTCAGTAGATGTTATTGTAAAAGTTAAATGCTTTGATTATGCATTGGAAAACTATTGAGCACGAGGTGTCCATGCTGTAACCGTAACAAAGCTTGCCCACATAGTCCATTTAAACATCTACTATATCTCGTGAGTTGCAAGAGATGGCTATGACTAGCATCTCTATCATTGGCATGTATCGGTGTGAACCATGGCCTCAAGTTCAGGTACAACATTTTTTCCTGGTAGAAGATGCATGTACAAGTGATCACTATTCACAACTCTATATCATTTTTCACAATCTATACATCATGGGCATAGGACCCCCCAATACATCTAGATCTTGAAGGACAAATGAAAATTAACATTTTAATCTTAAACTGGTCTTCATGATTTCAACAGGGATACTTTACTAGACTCGAGACGGTCTTTTTTAGACTTTGGTTCAGTAACTTGCACCGACGTCATTTTTTCGATTGCTGCTCTCCCGTGCATCCACATGCATGTGAGACTATTATACAGTTTGCACTTATATGGCTTATTCGACGGTGCATGGTATTGCTTATGGCATATTGTTTCTTGCTGCCCAATGAAGTGGTGCTCCAAGCAGCCTTTAAACAAAAAAGTGTGGTTGTCACCTCACCGGGGTCAAACGGTACAATGCTTCTTAAATGCGAGGATCCTCCAATACCTAGTACGTCACGTTGCATCGCACGACTCATTATGACCAAAATGGGACTTCTAGTACCCCTGAAATCTAGATCTATTTTTCTCTACTTTTTGGCACCTTCATGTGTTCTGAATGTCTCATATTTTCAAGTTTAATTCTTTTAGGCCGTTTTAAAATGTTCCTAACAGTAGGGCATGTGAGAGTATAGATATGCCTTTACCCAAAAGTTGGATATTGCTACTTTAAGTTCGTTGGCTTTTGGAACTGCTTTCTCAAGCTATGGCATAATAATTACCATAGATATCTATATTGTTGTGGCAACTTTAAGCTTAGTTATGATGCTGCCACCATCATGATTATGGCCTCGTAGATCCACCAAAGGCCACTACTACGTGCATAAATTCCATTTCATCCTTCGTATTTTATTTCAATATTACTACCAAAGTTATTTTGATCTTGGTTTATTTACCTTCTACTCTCTACTTTAGCATTTTGTGTTGGCAAACTAAAAATCTATTTGCAATTGGCATGTTCTTGTCCATCATGGTTGCAAATAAGGTTCGAAAGGTTTTATGATGTACATGAAATTCATTTTTTTTTTGTATACAAATTACGCAACTAGTAGTTTTACACAACATATATAGCCTGACAACACCATGTGGGCAACACCAAGTGAGGAGCAAGGTCCTAATATGTCAAGACATAGTGGTTGGGATTCGAGCCTACACCTTGCCGGTTGCAGTCAACAACTACCCATAGACTGTGCTATGATGAACGTATCTGACATTCTTGAAGCACGGTTATTTTCATTCAATAATAGATAGACCAATTTTGAATTTATAATTTGTTACAAATTACAATGTGGTTCAATACATTATGCACTACCTTTGATACCAATAAAGTACATTTTGACCAAAATTTGTATTAATCAATAACATATGTAAATATTGAAGATCATTTGCATTTGTAAAGGACTAAGGTATGGTTTTAGGATCACTTCATAGGCTAGTTATTGAAATAGTTCCCTTAAGTATACTTTGTGAATGTGTAAATAGTGACACACATGTAGTAGTTACTTATGCAAATGGGCTTATTAATAGAGATTAATTATTCTACGAGATTTTCAAGTTTTTTGAATACTTCTAGGGTTTATTTGTCCAATACAATAGATATTTGAAGCACATTGCCTAGATCATAGATAATTGACCATATGTGCACTTATAATAACTAAGGAAAGCTTTTTCTTAAGAGGACAATCACAATTGTCAAGATAATAATGACGTAGATATTTTTAAATCACACAAAGGTTACGTGTACAATTCTTACTCTCATCCATGCTTGTTGCGAGTGGTATAACTTGATGCTCAAATTTAGTCTTTATGCAAGTCATGCACATGCATATCATCTAGAGAGTTGACAAAGAACAATACATTGCACAATTGTCATAGATGCCACCTTCCTTGACCATACCTCTTAAATAACAAGCACTAGACAGTCTAACTCACTATTAACATCGATTTTGATGTGTTGCAAACATTCTTGTAATGTGCATGCAATATATGGCTTCTTGATTCCAATAGTATTACATAACGGGGAAACCAATCAATCCTTGCATTTGCTTTCCATGGATGTTTTCAGGTTTCATCAAAATATTCATTTGATTCACATTCTGAGTATTCAAATGATAAAATCCACAAAGAGAGAAAAATTGGCCATACTTGGCTATTCAGAAACATTCGGACTCGCTTTCCCAAGCATGACAGTTGGGATGTACCCAACAATGAAGATGACCTGCACCAATGGGCTAAAATGAGATTGAATAAGTCCCCCAATAAGTGGCATGTTGTCCATAAGCGGTGAGTTGGCTAACACTTCCTTTCCTCAAAACTGAGGTTAAGAGTTTGACTCCAATCCACAACACAAAACGACAAGCTACAAGAAAAAATTGGTAAATGCATAGTTTTATCTTCTTGAGGTCATGGGTTAGACTCTAATCAGCTCATAAAAGTGTGACATCCAATAGAGAATAAAATGCTTAGAAATCAAGGGAAATTGAGAATGTCTTAGTATCTAGCTAGTAGTCTTTACCTGAACATCTTCTGCAAATGCATATATTAGCAAACCCTAAACAAGGAATGCATCACTGTCACATATTTGTGTGCCTTCTGTATCAGATAAAACTCTGACAGATACTGGTCCGGTGCTTTACATAACTCATTGATGAATATGAAAATCAAGTCAATATTCATGTTGCTCTGAGTAGGTGAATGAGAACTGACTACATTGGATGAAAGATGTGGCTGTGGATAGTGTGTGCAATTCATTGAAACTACATGAGAATACAACACGAGAAACTACATCTAGTGTTCCATATTAGCTCTGAATTTCACACATTACAAGGGACAAGCTTGTCATGGTAGGGTAAGACGATAGGACTCTTTCAGACAAGAGCAACCAGACAGCAGACACCTTAAAGAATCCATATTTAGTGCAGTAGTGACTTTGAATGTTACAAAGCATCGCAAACTTTTAGTGTTTGTGCATCTTGATCTGTCTGCATTCCTTCAGCAACAACATTACAGATGCAAAATTCAAATCAGCATGCGTAAAGATTTTTAACGATTGCAAAGCACCTGAAACAATCGTAATAGACCACAGATAGAACATCACTACCTAGTGCCCATTCAAAACAAATAATTGAAATATTACATACACAAATGGCTAGCCAGACAATGCAGTTAGAGTTGCTAGTTGTAACATACTCTCTAAAGCTCTCACAACTAATCTTTGATCCATGATATCTCGAACCTGCTTCTGATTGTGTGCAGGAAGTGATGGATCAAGGCAAGCAGCTTAACTGTACCTTTCATCAAGAAATTATATATTTTGCAGAGCCAAGCAGAGCAAGGGGAATTCTTTCTCAAGAGCTACAAGAACAATTTTCATCGTCCAAAAAAATGTAAACACAAGTTCTAAGATTGGGCGTGGTATTTCAAATGATTATAAGTTACAACAATTATGGCCAGAAATGTATAACAAATATTTTCAGAATTCAGGGAAATTGAAGTGATAACAGTTCTGAAACAAATTGCTTCTGCAATAAAAGTTACTACTGTTTGATTTATGTTGCTGGTAATGTAGCATCAAGTTCCAAATCTATGGCATGAGATGCCCAGACAGATCGTAACAAATATCAAATATAAGAACAGATGAACAAGCAGACATGGAAACACATCCCTCATGGTGTTGCAAATTGAAAGAAAAAGACTAACAGCGGCACCAAAATCTAGGATCATTCCACCCTCACCAGATGCGTCCAGATGAACAGTGTTAAAAGAAACAGACATTGAAATGCCTCCAACCTTCATACCATCATACAAGTTAGTGTTTGTATCAGCCTACAGGACCACTGATCAGAGGCGTGAAGAAAACCCCTGCAGGTCTTGCACCTGGGCAGGAGATGAGAGAGATGCTACACCTCATACACAATGCATCAGAACTTGGTTAACTCATTAAGTAGAGCATGTAACTTTTGTTCTACAAAATAATGAACGAAGCTGCATTCTTTTTTGAAAGAGATTCTTTTCGTGAAAGGTGAGGAGCCCGGCATGTTCTTTCAAAAATTCATCACTGGAAAGAAATGAGTTGCTGAACAAAAAACTAGAGAAGAATGAGCATCAATATAGCAGCTGCATAAGATGGTTTGACAACTTTACACTCTTAGTTCGTTATTCAGATAAATTTGTTCCCTGTTGACTTTAGTACACTATTCTAATAGCAGTACAGGCAACAGAGAAATTGGAATAAATGATCTCAACCATGCTCCGCCCCCTTCACCATCCAAGTGGCAATGACATACAGGCAATCAGTAATTTGGATTAAAACATTGCTATGGCAATGGGTATCGTGTGCTTCTACACAGCAAGCAAGCAAATGCAGACAACGATCTTGTAGGTGTGAAAGGTGTTGAGTGCAGACTGCTATTGAAAGCAAGGAGCACAGTTATAGTGTTGAACAGAAGAAAGAGCAGAGGATAAGGATGAAGGTATGGCTGGAAGACAGCCTGCAATAGAAGGCATACATGGGCAGCAGGTGCTCCCAAATAATTCTTAAAACACATGGACGAGACCATAGATGTTCACAAAGTCACAGCTGCACATGCTCAGAGACGTGTGCATCACTGGGTGTGTATAGAAAGTTGCACATTGTTCCTTAAACATTTTTTATTTTTCCTGGATACTAGCCCAGTCCAATTTGTAACTATCCAAAGTGAAAATCAATTTGACAATATAGAAAATTAGAAATGCAAATGCTGGTATCAAAATCATGTTCGTAAAGACACAAGTGCAAGTGCTCAGAGACACACAATACTTGATGTGTAGAAAAGTCTGGCACATCATAATAATTGTTCTGCAGTATTTTAAAAAATATGTATCTTTTTAAAAAGAAAAAAAACAGCGTAGATTTCTTCTTCGATCTTCTATCCCATTGTCCAAATCTCGTGAATGATTCTTTACAGAAAGAAACAGAAGCAGCTTTTCTGTGGGGTTGATCTGATGCTCGTTGAGGAGTTATTTCATCTCAATTACTGTGCACTGTTTGTCGGTTTGAGCTTTCTGCTACTGACATCTGTCCGGGTAGCCAACTGATTTGCAAATTGCAGCTCCCTTGATGCTATCGCAGCTGAAGAAATGGAACGAGCGCCCACTGTTAGGCGAATATTTCATTCTTAGCTTCCAGGTTCAGTGAGATCTATGTAGTTTCAGCAGAATAGTTTTTGAGCTAGGCGTTGTTCAATCCAGCATCAACATGCAGATCAAAAAGTAATCTGATTATAATCTATTCTATCCCATTGTCTAAATCTCGTGAATGATTCTTTACAGAAAGAAACAGAAGCAGCTTTTCTGTGAGTTCGATCTGATGCTCGTTGAGGAGTTATTTCATCTCCATTACTGTGTACTGTTTGTCGGTTTGAGCTTTCTGCTACTGACATCTGTCCGTGTAGCCAACTGATTTGCAAATTGCAGCTCCCTTGAGGCTATCTCAGTTGAAGAAATGGGAACAAACCGCCCACTGTTAGGCAAATATTTCATTCTTAGCTTCCAGGTTCAGTGAGATCTCTGTAAATTCAGCAGAATACTTTTTGAGCTAGGCGTTCAATCCAGCATCAACATACAGATCAAGAAGTAATCCGATGATAATCTATTGCTGATTTAACAAGGCAAAAAACAGTGATAGATAATGCACGCTTGAGACAGCCATCCAGTAGATCAGATTGAGACAGCATCCAGTAGTAGATGGTTTGTATGCAGGGGCCAGACCTGTTTCTTTTATATTTAAGAAAAAAAATGGTCCAACCTACTACGTTCCGGAACATACAGTACGTTCTGACCCGTTTAGGTCGGAACCGTTTCTAATACACACATGGTCACATAGATGCCTTTCCAGCCCAATCCACACCATCAAGAACAAGAACATGACCAATAAGAAAGAAATATAGAAATATTTATTCGATGAAACGCAAACTAGAAAACCTAACTACAACCATACATGGAGGATCTAAAACCTTAGAAGAGAACTAAAAAAGAGTAAGCTACAACACAACTTGATAGGCAATAAGTTGCAGCCTCAAACAAACTTTGAAAGCATTGTGATGAAGAGCTTGGTAGGAAAAGAGAATATATAAGAGAACTAGAAGCAAGTGATTAACCTTCATGAACAATAGATTAGGAACTCAAACAAACTCACAAAAAAGAGCCAGGTAAAGAAGATGCAAAAATAAAACATAGGAAAGCATAGAAAATTGCTTAAAAACATCGAATAAGATGCAATAGTTCTAATTACTGTAAAATTAGACTAGTTATAGGGGCATGCACACCCTCCAAAGCTATGCCAATAAAAACATACAGCTGGCCACTACTTGGACAAAAATTAATTACAAATTTACATGTCCGCTAAAGTGACCAAAAAAAATCTCTTTGTGGGATTGAAATAAATCCAAATTCAAACCATAGAACCCACGGTTCCCAGAACTGTGGGGTCTGGGAACCGTGGAAAGAACCGTACCACGGTTCCTTGAACCGTGATACGGTTCATCTAAATAATAAATTAATTACTTATTTAATGAATTTCCCCCCCAAAACCCCTCAATGCTCATTTTTGTCCCTCATTTCACATTTTTTGTTGTAGAGGTTGAGAGAGAGGGTGCTTTGGTTTGAGAGAGAGAGCTGCTCAGATTGATGAGAGAGAAGAGGGCAGGGTAGTGAGACCGTAGCGGCCTCTGTAGAGAGATAAAAAAGATTAGGGTTTAGTTGTAGGTTCGCTTTTTCTGCTGCCAGCCACATTCCACCACCTGCACCTGCACGTCGCCTCCCTGGGCCACCTCGTCATGTTACACCGGCTTTTGCAACTGGTGTACAGCCTCGGCCTCATCTTACAGCAGCTGCACCATGGCCTACTGCCATGCCAGAGGGTTCCACTCATAGACCCCTTCTCCCACCAGGTTACTATCCACGAGGAACTGTCCCTGCCCGGCCTGCAGTACAGCCGTATTCACACTCCGCCTACATTCAAGGTGCTTGCATCTCGTGCCACACCCATTCCTGCATCAGCGGCACCTCCTACTACATCTGCTTCCACAGCACCAGCTCGGAGGCGTCCAGGAAGGCCTCCAGGATCTGGCAGGCCAGAGAGGCAGAGGTTCTAGCCAGACAGTGGCACGTAGACAGAGAGGAAGGCCGTGTGGCTCTGGCAGAGGTGCATCTCGCATCACTTTGTCAGGGACACAGATTGAGGAAGAGGTTTTACATGACTTCAGTCAGGCTGTGACAGAGGAGGATGAGTTAGATGATTTTGATGATCCGGATGCCCCACAGGCATCTTGAGGACATGTTGTAGATGTTGTCATGTTGTTCATTTTTGTTCCATCACAC
Source organism: Diphasiastrum complanatum (assembly GCA_029204225.1). Lineage (NCBI taxonomy): Eukaryota > Viridiplantae > Streptophyta > Lycopodiopsida > Lycopodiales > Lycopodiaceae > Diphasiastrum > Diphasiastrum complanatum. The sequence goes on from CM055102.1 coordinate 22,471,322, forward strand.
TGTATGTTTTTGAGGTCAGACCCCAGTCGTATGTGGCGGGCTCTATATAATGAGATTGTATACATAGCATCTCACTTGTTTTCCAAATGGATGGCCAATTGATGTGCGTTGTGTACACTGATGAAATGGTTTACTATGATAGCCTCCCCCTCTCTCTGTCTTCCCTATCTCTTAACAATTTGGGTATTTTTTCAACTTTTTTGGCCTTTTTTTTGCCTTTTTTTTGGGCTGTTTCTGGGGGTGGGTAGTTTTTAAAAAAAAAAGGCCAATAAATAATTTGAAGTAAATAATCTTTTTCTGGAATTTTTTTGGCATTTTTTTAGCATCTTTATGTGCTATTTTTGAGGGTGGGACAAAAAAATTAATTATTTAATTACCTGTACGGTTCACCACGGTTCCAGGTAAAAATTCCTGAGAACCGTACGGTTCACTGTACGGTTCTCAAGACCGTGGTGAACCGTACACTGTTCATTATTTCTATGATTCAAACATTTAGTTTGAGAAGTCAATGATTAATAATGTGCTATCTGGGTTTGACCCAGTGTTGATGGAGAAGCAAATATAAATAAAACGCAAAGCAGGGACTCTAATAGTTCAATAGGAATTCCTAATCATATGCCTTGATGTAGCGTTAAAACTAGAAACCATCTGTGAAAGAAGTTATAAAATAAACATTACACAAGGAACAAAATGGTGAGTCTGCCTACAAAAAATATTCAAAGGAAAAACTCTAAAACAAATTTCTGTTGACCAACCACACAACAAGCTCAAAGTAATTTAGCACTTGATTATGCTACAAGGTAACCACCTTACAATGTTGAATGAACCATGAACTCAAAAGGCCCCACAAATTATAAGGAGCTACGTAGAGAAAAGGGAAAGGTGGCAAAGGATAGATATCAGAATGCCAAAGCTATTCGCCATTAATCCACAACAAAAAGATATGAAATTAGATCATTTGTCCATACATACATTGATGTTGAAAAACTTATCCTACTATGTTTAACTTGATGTCGGAATGTGATTTGACAGCAAAAGATGATTGGGAGTCGATCGTTCCACGAAGAGCACTGATGCCCGCAACAGCAATAGGAGCAGGATAACAGTTTGCAGAATTTTCAGTAACACCGAAAAGCCCCTCACAATCTGCTTCTAAATTCTGTAGCACTGATCTGTTCCCTTGCCAAAAAAATGCTCTCTTTTTCCTAGGTGCCATTTAAGTCGCCATTGTGGGACCTTGAAGGATTCAGGCTTTGGATTGCGATTGTGATTGGATGTTTGTGACTGAGGAACAAGCTTTTGTAAGGCAACCCTAATTTCCATCCAGGATACCCAATTCACAAAGAGCACTGATATCCACAACAGCAATAGGAGGACAACTGTTTGCAGAATTTTCATTAATACCGGGAAGTCCCTCAGGGAGACAAGCCAAGCTGAATTGTACGGAAATGCTGGTATGAAAATCATGTTGAAGCTTGACTAGAGCAATAGTTTGGCCAACATACACCATATTACTACTTCCTATCTTATAAATGACATAGATTACTTGGGTCGTATGGAAAGGCATAGAAGTATGCAATTGTTTTTCTCAAAGACATCCGATGTGAATATTTGTATAATGAGTAACTTAATAGGGCCTCCTCCAGAATTATGGAATATTAAGTACATTTAGACAAAAAATTAAACCTTTCTCTATGATTTATACCATTTCCACCACCAAAACATAGGGGTAAAGGGATGGAAGAGCAAATCTCTACAGCATTGATAGGAGATTTAAATAAAACAAAAAGCAGGGACTGTAATACATAAACAAGAATTACCGATCATATGCCTTAATGTAGTGTTAAAACTAGAAACCATCTATGAAAGACGTTATAAAAAAACATTACACAAGGAACAAAATGGTTAGTCTACCTACAAAAAATTATTCGAAGGCAAACATTACATAAATGAAAAACTTCAAAACAAATTTCGGTTGACCAACCAAACAAAAAGTTCAGAGTGATGTAGCACTTTATTATCCTACAAGGCAACCACCTTACAATGAACCATGGACTCAAAAGACCCCACAAAGTATACGGAGCTACGTGGAGAACAGGAAAAGGTGACAGGATAGATATCAAAATGCCAAAACTATTTGCCATTAATCCACAACAAAAAGATATCATCCAAACATGCTTCCATTGGTATGAAATTAGATTGTTTGTCCATACATACATTAATTTTGAAAAACTTATCCTACTGTGTTTAACTTGATGTCAGAATGCTGAGTCAATCGTGACAAATTCCAAGGCCTAGCTATGGAGTATCATAACAGCATAGTAAGCACACTATGAAAGCTTGAAAAAACCAGCTATGGAGTAGAACACAAAAGCGAGAGAGAGAGAGGACTTCAAAGCTCACACAACTTGAATGATTATTCAAATAGTAGGGCGTGGAAACCCTTCCAAACTTTGGGCTACATTTAGCATGTAATGTATAGAGGTGGTGTCTGTAGGAAATCAAAGTGCCAAGATCCTTCTAACATTCAATCTCCATATACAAGAAGAAGAAAAAGAGGAAGAAGAAGAAGAGGGAGAGGGTTAGGCGCCCTCAAGGAGAGAGAAAGTAGTAGCAATGCTTGAAAGGGAATGAATTACAAATGAACAAAGAGTACATATAAATAGGCCTTCCAAGGGCCTAGACTCTTCCAAACTCTAAGTTCTAGAACCTTCCAAGACCCACTACTAATTATAGGGCACCCCCAAAAGTCAAGATAGGGTCCCTTAACATAATTAGACTTTACTTGGACCCACGAATTACTATTGGACCAAAATTGGGTCCAACTCAACTAAAACTGACTTAACATGGTCTAAATAATAAACCTAACCCATGGTTACACAAGTCTCGACCTTTTGGGTCAAAGTAACGTATGGGAAACTATCATTATCATTTATTACTTCTAACATGTCTTGCTAATTCTAGCTCTAGAACCCACATGGGTCCTCAACCTACTTGTTATTACTTGCCTAATTAGCACAATATGTACATAAAATGTTTTACCCCCGTGTCTTATGCACAACTTACAAGTTACAAGTATACAAGCCTTAAGGGGCAAAATAGGCATTTATTTCAACACCCCCCCTCAATGGCTACTTTGTTCATACCAACACCTAGCATGCTACGAAACTTTTCAAATTTTTCTCTACTAAGTGCCTTGGTAAAGATATCTGCTGCTTGATCGTTGGTATCACAGTACTCGAGCTGAATTTCTCCGCTTTGTATCTTCTCTCGTAAGAAGTGCTTATCCACCTCAATATGCTTTGTACGAGCATGGTACACAGGATTTTTGGCAAGCTGGATGCAACTCTGGCTGTCACACTGAAGAACTGTAGGACCATCCTGTGGAATCTGTGCTTCCCCAAGAAGTCTCCTGAGCCAAATTGCCTCGCAGGTAGTTTTTGCCGCTGCCCTGTACTCAGCCTCTGTCGATGATAAGGTAACTGTGGGCTATTTCTTGCTGCACCAAGAAATGGCCCCTGAACCAAGGTTGAAAGTGTAACCTGTGTTCGACTTTCGATCATCCCTATCACCTGCCCAATCCGAATCGGTAAAGCCTCCAAGCTGAAGCTTTTCGTCATCTGTGTACTCAATCCCATAGCAGGTTTCCCTTTGACATACCTCAAAACGCTCTTGGCTGCTTTCCAATGTGCTTCAGTTGGAGAACTCATGAACTGGCTTGCTACACCAACCGCATAGGAAATGTCTGGTCTCATAGTGGTGAGATAAATCAGGCTACCCACAAGCTGCCTATAAAGAGTCCGTCCACAAAAGGAGTGCCATCATCTCTAGATGGCTTACTGCTAGTATCAATGGGCGTGGAAACGGTCCTGCATGTTGAACCTGTTCAAGACTTCACATGCATAGTTAGCTTGGGAAATAAACACACAGTTTTCCTTTTTCCAAACCTCCAAGCTAAGACAATAGTGGATTAAATCCAAATCCTTCATCTCGAACTCATTTGATAAATGAGCCTTCACCTTTTCAATAAGCTGCCCATTGTTACCCGTGATGACCAAGTCATCCACATAGAGAATTATCAAAACAATGTTCCCATCTTCCTCCTTCACGAACAGGTTGCAATCCGATTGACTCTTTATGAATTGCTCCTTGGCAAAATAGTCGTCAATACGACTATACCAGGCCCTGGGTGCCTGCTTCAAACCATATAAGCCCTTCTTAAGCCTGCATACCATAGTTTCCTTGCCCTTAGCCTCAAAACCTTGTGGCTGCTCCATGTAGACTTCTTCAGTCAACTATCCATTGATAAAAGCACTCTTCACGTCCTTTTGATGGACCTCCCAACCAAAAAATGCAGCCAATGCTAAAACCAACCTGATAGGCGTCATCTTAGCTACCGGTGCAAACGTCTCATCATAGTCCAAGCCCTCCTTCTGTGCATAGCCTTTAGCAACCAGCCTTGCTTTATGCTTTTCAATGCTCCCATCCGATTCGTATTTGGTCCTGTAGACCCACTTATAGCCAATAGGACGCTTCCCTTTTGGTAACTTCACCAAATCCCATGTATCATTCTTGAGAATGGAGTCGTACTCCTCTTGCATAGCGTGTTGCCATACCTTCTCATCTGCTGCCTCAATGAATGTATGCAGATCTTGTGAATCCAAAATAGATAAGTGCATAGTTTGTCTCCTGGTATTCATGCGGTTGGGCTTGCCTTTGAGACCTCCTAGCCCCTGGATTGCTGCTCTCTCCCTCATCCAATATCAAACCATCCTGCACAGTTTGCCAATACCACTCGGGAAACTTCTTCCTTGCAGTTGGTGACGAAGACGGTGCATAGGACTCAACAGATTTGCCCCTTTTCTTCCGCTTCCTAGCCTCCTCGGATTCTTCCTCTTGATCACTCATATGATCATCCTGAGGCTCCCCAATATATGGATGTTGATCATCAAGTATTGGCACAAATTCACTTGTACCATCCTCCATCTCAAGTTCCTCTATAGGAGTCGTTTGATCTTCTTCAAAGATCACATCTCGATTTATGATCCTCTTCTTGCTAGTAAGATCGTAAAGTCAATAAGCTTTGCTTTCTTCACTGTATCCCAAGAAAATACACTTTGCTGATTTTGCATCCAGCTTCTTCCTGTTATCCTTGGGAATATGGGCATAGGCCGTACAACCAAACACTTGCAAAGCGCCCACCTTGCGCTTGATGCCGCTAAATGCCTCTTCTGGAGTCTTGCCTTCCAGAGCTTTTGTTGGACTTCTATTCAACAGAATCACTGTTGTGTGCATTGCCTCGCCCCGAAAAGAGTTGAGCAACCCCTTTGCCTTGAGCATGCACCTTGCACACTCCACAATCATAGTTCCATCGAACCGCGATTCAAACCACCTATTGCGGTTCGATAGGGGCCGATTCGAACCGGAAACCGGTTCAAACCGATTCAAACCGTTTTTTGGCCCCTCAACCAAAAAAACAAAGAACAAAAAGAAAACGGTTCGAACCGTTTCCCAATTCGAACCTAGCTAGCCGATTCGAATCGATTCAAATCGGCCGATTCGAATCGGCATGTAACCTTGTCCACAATAGTTTGGTTCTTTCTCTCTGCTACGCCGTTTTGCTGAGGGGTATGAGGAGCTGTAAGCTGCCCTTTGATCCCATTGGCCTTGCAGAATTCCACAAATTTTGTCTTAATGAACTCTCCACCACCGTCTGACCTGAGCATCTTTATCTTCTTTCTGAATGTTCTTCTACCAAAGCTTTGAAATGCAGGAAGTACTTGAATGCTTCAGATTTTAACTTCAAGAAAAAATCCAAATCTTGCGCGAGAAGTCATCAATAAAGGTCATAAAGTAATATGCCCCTCCTGCAGATTTGGTTTGGGTTGGCCCCCACAAATCTCAATGTATCAAGTCAAGTATGTCTGCTGCCCTGGTGGTGCTCTCCTTGGGAAACTTATGTCTTTGCTGTTTTCCCATAGCGCAAGCCTTGCAAACTGAAGATCTTGGCTTAACAACTGGAAGCCCTTCCACCATATGATGTTGGTTCAACACCTGCATGCTTTGGTAGCCAAGATGTCCATACCTCTCATGCCACAATCTATCCACATCACTTCTTGTTGTTGTATAAGCATGCTGACTAGGGATAGAAGTGTACAACCTGTATAGATTATCTTCCTGCAATCCTTTGGCCACAACCTTCATATTATCACTCAAGTCCAACACAAGACAAGAAGTAGCATCAAATTCTACTTTCATATTTTGTTGAATGATAGCTCCTATTGAAAGAAGATTTTTAGCAAGTCTTGATACATATAAGACATTCTTAATGACTTTGACTTCTCCTGATGGATGCTTTACAGGTACTGTGCCCTTTCCCTTGACCTTGTGTGTTGAGTTATCACCTAGGCACACCTCTTGTCCATCACAAATCCCCACAAAGGTATCAAACCAATCCCTATGAGGGGTCATGTGCTTTGAAGCACCTGAGTCAATGTACCAGCCACTTGTTGTAGCTTGTGAGGCCAATGCAACAAAGAATAACTCAGCTTGCCTTATGTCACTCTGCTCCTCTCTTGCAACACTCTCAACAACATTTCCTCCCTGCTTCTTTGTGCCCTTCTTTTGCTCTGCAAGCTTCTTCCTACACTCAAAAGCAAAGTGTCCATATTTACCACAGTAATTGCAATTCCCCTTCCTTCAAGGTGTGGAAGAAGTATTCGAGGAGGATTGTGCTTTTGACATCTGCAAGTTCTCCATTCCTTGCTCAAGTGTTTGTGGTGCTCCTTATTTCTTGCCTTTACCTTTCTTCTTATCCTTGGCTAGATTTTGCTTCTTCTTAGAAGCAAAGGCATGCTCCTGGAAATCTTCCCTCTTGGAGAGATTAACTCTCCTCATCTCCTCCTGTAACAAGAGACCATAGACCTCTTCATAGGTAGGGATCTTCTCTCTCACAGATATCATCATCACAAAGTTCTGATAAGCATATGACAACTATTCAGAACTATTGACACCAAGTCTTTGTCAGCAATAGACTCTCCAAGCACAGAAAGCTGATATCTAAGATCCTGAATCTTAGTAAGATGATCAGTAATTGTCTCCCCAATCTCCATTCTGAGAGTATACAACTTGTTCTTCAAGTAGAGAAACCTAGTTTTACTTGTTGTCTCATACAATGCACAAAGAATGTGCCATGCATCCACAGTCCCTTTGGCCGACCTGATTAGAGGAATCACATTATCCCTCACTGACATGCTGATGATTTTGTGTGCCTTTTCCCCTCTCTTGATATAGTCCTTGAGTTCAAGTTCAGATGTTGGAACGAGCTCCTCACCTGTCACAAGCTTCCAACATTCTTTGTCTTCAAGAATGTTCTTGATCTTGAAATTCCATATGCTAAAGTTAGTGCCATCAAGCCGACTGGCTTCACTCAGCAAGCTCTCTGCAAGACTAGACATAGCTGGATAGAAATAAAACGCAAAAGGTAAACTGGGGTTTTCACCCAACGAGGGTATGCAGCCACTTGCTCAATAACCCTCAGCTTCTGGATTTGAAGCTATCCCCCTGTATGGCTATCCTAGCCCTTGTCCAAGATCCACTCTGAACTTTCACTGAAGTCCCCACTATAGAGAGTGCCCTCCTATAGTCCTGGTTGTCCAAAAAGACTCAAAAAAATTTGTCCCAAATTAGAAACTTTTCGGCTCCCTGTACTCCCGTTGCCAACAGTACTCCAACCATGCAGATACCAAAGAGATCAGATGCCCCTACAAAGCGTGCTCCCTCCTCAAAGGGAAGCTGCTCTCTAGGAATGGCAAGAATCTAATCAAAACAGGTCCAAGCTTTCACCACACCACACCACAGGCAACATAACCTAAGGCCTAGCTATGGAGTATCATAACAGCATAGTAAGCACACTATGAAAGCTTGAAAAAACCAGCTATGGAGTAGAACACAAAAGCAAGAGAGAGAGGACTTCAAAGCTCACACAACTTGAATGATTATTCAAAGAGTAGTAGGGCGTGGAAACCCCTCCAAACTTTGGGCTACATTTAGCATGTAATCTATAGAGGTGGTGTCTTGCTAATTCTAGCTCTAGAACCCACATGGATCCTCAACCTACTTATTACTTGCCTAATTAGCACAAGTGGGGTGTACTATGTACATAAATGTTTTATCCCCATGTCTTATGCACAACTTACAAGTTACAAGTATACAACCCTTAAGGGGTAAAATAGGCAATTATTTCAACAAATCGTTCATAATAATGGATGCTAAGTGAACACAAGTCGATACAACCAACATCTTGAAATGGCCAAAAACCAGTGCTCACATATATTCTCATTTCCAACTTTAGCAATCTTAAGTGAAAAAAGCCATTTCAATCCTCGAAGGAAGGAAATTTGGTCGTCGGAAATGGTTAAAGAATATCCACTGACCATAAGTGCATGAGTGATATGCAATTCGAGTCATCGAGAACTAGGATTAGTATGTGCCAAACAAAAGGAGCTAAACGTCATACCTCATAGTGTAATAGTTTGCTATGGCATTGTGCCAAAGTGGTACATACATTGCAAATTGACAATTTTTAACCCAACTTATGCCAAGCCTGAGAACATATAACCACAGCCCTGGCTACCTGCACTAGCAGCACATGTAACTGACTCCCCGATTGACATGAATGCCGGCACAGAAGATGGAAACCCTTCTTAAGAAAAACCATACAAGTATTTATACACACTTTTTTCTAGCGTATGAGGTATTTCTGACAGATTAGAGAAACCCGCCGTGTTTTCAAGAATCGACAGGTAGGAATGTATAGAGTTTACTATTTAGCTCCTTGCATAGTTGCACTTGTACCTTTCAAAAAAAATGCTCTGTTTTTCCTGGGTGCCATTTAAAGTCGCCATTGTGGGACCTTGAAGGATTCAGGCTTTGGATTGCGATTGTGCTTAGATGTTTGTGACTGAGGACCAAGCTTTTGTAAGGCAACCCTAGTTTCCATTAGCAACTCCAGGACACCCAATCCACGAAGAGCACTTATACCCACAACAGCAATAGGAGCAGGATAACTGTTTGCAGAATTTTCAGCAATACCGGAAAGCCCCTCACAATCTTCTTCTAAATTCTGTAGCATTGATTTGTTCCCTTGCAGTTTAAAGCTAGTAAGCTCGTCATGATCCACACCTGCGTGAACACCATTTTTGCGGGCATTGTCCGAAAATAAGTGAGATGGAATAGGTTGCCTGAGAAGCTGCTCTTTGATGAGTGGAAACTTAAGCTGCGCCTCGGGCAGGTCCAGCTTGTTCAGAACAACGATGTGCGGCCAGATAAGATATTCGGGATTATACATCTGCAACTCCTCGCGAAGTATATTATAATCTTGCACAGGGTCTTCTGTAGCTGCATCAACAACATGAACGAGAAGCTTTGTTCTTCGGAGATGCCGAAGAAACATGCGGCCCAATCCCTTGCCCAAGTGAGCGCCCTTGATCAACCCTGGAAGGTCTGCCACAGTCGGACCCAGCGCAAACCCTCCATCGAGGCCACCAGGATCCCCCCCAATCTGACCTAAATTCGGCATCAGCGTCGTGAATGGGTAGTCTGCAATTTCGGGCTTGGCAAGTGATACTGCAGCAAGAAGGGAAGACTTTCCAGCATTTGGCAAACCCACAAGCCCAACATCCGCAACGACACGCAGAGTCAACTCCAATGTAACTTCTTCGCCGGGCATACCCTTAATTAGGGCTTTATCGCTCTCCTCTGTCATAACTGGCGCATTAATTGGCCGAAGATGTCTTCTATTTGTTTTAGGGATTTCTACAATGCTGATTCCGCCCCGGCCTCCACGGGCCACCAGAACCTCATCTCCCGGAGAAGCCAAATCTGCCAAAAACTTGCCCCCTCTCTTCCTCTTCACCACAGTCCCCACTGGAACATGCACTCGCAAGCTCGGCGCTGATACACCATCCTGAAGATGCGCTGACAACAAGCTCCCCATGGCATCCACATTCGAACCCCTTTTTGCAGTATACCTCCTCTTCCTGTGAAAATCCAGTAATGAGTCTGTGCCGTCATCAGCCACAATGACCACATCCCCCCCCTGTCCTCCCATGGGCAAGAGCAGAGACCCATCTGGGCCTCTTTTCAGGGGCCCCTTCTTTCTATTCCTCTTGCTCACCGTAGCTGAGGCCTCAGACTTACTCCCCCTTTTCTGCTTTGTCTCTGTTGCAGGAGAGGGCATGGTCAGAACAACCCCTTGGCCGCCATCCCCAGAACGCACAACAATGACTACCTGATCAAAGTATTTGTGAGGCTCTGTGTCAATATTAGGAGGTGCTTGAGATGGGTTTTCTGTTATAAGGCAACAGTATGCCTGCCTGCCATTTCTGGAAGAAAAAGAGAAACCCAGTTGCAAATCAAGCTTACTGGGACTTTTTGCCAGGGAAAAGTGCAGCTTTGTAGCCCAAGAGCGTTTGCACCAGAACAAATTCGGCAGCACAGACAAGCTAGACATTGAGGATGGGGAAGCGAAAGGGGGAGCAGAAACGCAAAGAGCCATTACTCTAACCGTAATTGAGACTTGGGGCTGATTTTTTTTTCACCTGTGCTCACACTCTCTCTCTCTCCCGCTCTCCTTGTGCTGCGCTCTCTCCCTCTCCCGTGCCTCTCTCTCTCCCCTGCTTTTTTTCTCTCCCATGGGGCGCGCTCTCTCTCTTTGCTGGCCCTGTCTCGCGCTTTGCTGCTCTGTCTCGATTTTGCTGAGCTCGCTCTCTGCCCTCCTCCCTATCTCTGCCGTGTGTCTCTCTGCCCTGCTCTCTCCTCTCTCTTTGCGCTCTCTCTCTCTCTCTCTCTCTCTCTCTGCCGTGCTCCTTTCTCTGTCTGCCACTCTCTCTCTCTCTCTGCCGTGCTCTTTCTTCTCTCTCTCTACGCTCTCCCTCTCTCTCTCTCTCTCTCTCGCTGCGCTTTCTCTCATTTACATTAAAAACTGCTGCGCTCTCTCTCATTTGGCAAGTCACATGGCCTGCATTAAATAGTCGTTTTAATTTTTCATATTTGTTACAAGTCTTAAAAAAAGCCTGCCTATTTTTGTTAGCAAAAAATGAGATAACCCATTTGGAGTACAAAAGAGTGTTTGTACAACGAACCTAGGTAGTTTACCAATTTTTGAAATAAGAAGTGGGTAAATTTTGTAATGGATCTGGGTTTTTGTTTAAGTTGTCGCATTGTAACAGCCTCTAAAAAAAATTCATAACATTATTAATGGATAACCATAAACAAAATCTAAGCCTTTACATATATGAGGTTATTAGCGCACTGTACATAATGGGGAAGGAGTTTATATAAAATTGGCATTCAGGGAAGTTGATAATGGAGAATTGACATGATGACAAAAGGTTGGTCCAATCTGCAGGTACTTAACATACAGACGAAAATTTCATAAACAAATGCAAATTTTGCGGAGTTTGACAATTGATAAAGATTATGATGCTTCTTGGTTTCCAAGGGGAGGCTCGAACCTGGGACCAAAGAAACTGAGCCAACCCCGTTGGGTAAGATTATGATGACAAGAGGTTGCTCTAACCCACTGCTGAAGCTGCCTGGTCTAATTTTAGCATTTGGCAAATGTAGTAGCAAAACAAAAATTCCATATGCTACTAATCAGCAGGTGAGGCAGATTGATTGTAAGAGATCAACAGAAATTGAGAGAGGATTGCTATCACTGTATGATGGGGGAAGACCTATGTGAGACTGCAAGTGGTGAGGAGTTTTGGAATCTGCCAATGGTGAGCCACATATGTGAAAGCTCAAAAGAGCTAACTCTTTCATAGAATTTGGCATTATGAAAATAACACGGTCAAAGTGTATCACAAAACTTTGCATCTACCATATGAAATCTTTTAGAATAGAATTAGCATACTTCTCTTGACAAATGAAATTAGATTGAGAATATTTAATCACTTATATTCCTAAAATGTAATGCAAATGACCAAGATCATGCACCTCAAATTCCTTCTTAAGAGCAATCTTGATCTCATTAACATCTTGATTGTTTCCACCACTCAAGATGATATCATCCACATAGACTAGCAAAATGGTAACATTATTTCCAACAAACCTATAATAAAGTGAATGATAATACTCACTCATAACAAACGTTTGAGAGAGTAAAAATGTGTTAAGCTTAGCATACCAACTCCTTGGTGCTTGCCATACAAACTCTTTTGTAGAAGACACACATGATTTGGCTTTGTACATGAAAAGTAGCTCTCGGGTTGCTCTATGTACACTTCCTCCTCAAGATCACCATTCAAAAATGCATTTGTTATATTCATTTTCCATAGATCCCATCCAAAAAGAGTAGCAAGAGGGATGATGACCCGAATGCTTACCATCTTTGCCATGGGTGCAAAGGTCTCATCATAGTCAATACCATGTTCTTGTGCATATCCCTTGGCCACCAACCTTGTCTTGTGCTTATTGATAGATCCATCTTGGTTTGTCTTCACCTTGAAGATCCATTTGTGTCCAATAGCTTTCTCAATCTCCATGTTTCATTTTTCATAAGAGCTCGATACTCAAGATCCATTGCTTGGATCCACTCCTCTTTGTTCCTTACTTCATCTACACATGTAGGTTCATCAAAAGAGGTTAGGAAATCATAGTTTGTACCTCCAACAACTTGCTTATCTTTCTCATTATATGTGATTCTTGAAGGTGTTTGCCTTTGCCTTGATATCCTCCTTGGCTTTTGACTTGATGAAGGTCCTTCATCATCACCATCTAAAGTAGGATTCATGTCATCACCATCAAGAATGTTAGATCCATCCACAACATTATTACTTAAAGACACCTTTGGAATATTCCCCTCATTAAAAATGACATCTCTAACAATAATCACTTTATTAGTAGTAGGAATGTAAACCTTATGCGCTTTACTCACCTCACTATATCCAACAAATATACCTTTCCTTGAAGATGGATCATGCTTTGTCCTATCATCAAGAGTTATATTGACATAGCAAGTGCATCCAAAAGTTCTAAAAAACTTGACACTCGGCCTCCTCTTGAATATCATCTCAACAGTTGGTCTTATATCCAATATAGCACTCGGCCACCTATTGCATAGAAAGTTAGCACCCAACAAAGTTTGATCCCAAAATGGTTTTGAAAGATTAGCACCTAATCTCATGGCTTTGCACTTTCACATAAAGTCTTATTCTTCCTCTCGACTCCATTTTGTTGTGGTGTCCTTGAAGTTGTGTACTCCCTCATGATTCCATGCTCATCACAAAAGGCCTTGAACTTGGTTGAGATACACTCACGACTATTGTCACTCCTCAAGCACTTGAACCTTGTAGAAACTTGGTTCTCCCTTGCATTCTTGAACTTCGCAAAGACATCATACACTTCATCTTTGCTGTTTAGTAGATAGATCCAACAAAATCTACTAAAATCATCATTGAAGATGATGGAAGAATCATCCTCACTGTGCTCCCTTGACTAGATGATGATGATGTGGCTGCCTTTGATGTCTGCGTCTAAGATTCCACCTCAATTGATGGTGCTAGCTCTGGCAGTATTGGTGCAATCCTGATATCCTCCTGCATTGTCAGCACACCAACATGCATACATAAAATGCCCATCTGCTGACCCAGCTTGGAGAACTGATTGACTTTTATTAATTTACAGAATTGCTTGAAAGCAATCTGTCCAAAGGCAATTTGTTCTCCATTTAAAACTCTCAGCAGGTATCCCATATTAGTATTTGAAATTGTGTACTCTTGCTCCGGTAAGAAGATAGAAGCAAGACAAAATCGAACGAAGCTCTTGAGATTGGGGTCTCTTATGTAAGAGAGTTTGTATCCTCGTTTCTCAAGATAAGCCTCTTCTTGAAAAGCTCCGCTCTCCACAATGAAATTTGGTTTAGTAACTGGCATACTGCTATCCATAGGCAATCCTAAGACACGATAGTAAAATCCCTCGGTGATAACAATCTCTTGATTGCGGACGGTTGTGGAAATATGTCCTTCTTCTGTTTCGTCCAAATTGTGGATCAGCTCATATCATAAGTTAGTAAGAATTACTGATGGATTGAATTGAAGAAGACCTTCAATTCATGCTCGAACAGCTAGTGGTTGTAATACTAGTATTACTGGCTTTGGGTGCGTTTTGAATACAATCGCCATAGTGCTTGCAGATGTAAATGAGCGATGGCAGACAAGAGCTTGATCACAACAATTCGCAATTCGGAGAGCAAGAGTGATGGAAAATGGTAGTGACAACAACTGAAGTGTTTGAGATGTTAGACATATTGATGGTATTTCGGTGGATTAGACTAATATTAAATGGAAGCATGTCCTTCGTTTTGAAGGTACATACTCAATAATAAAGTGGCTAGTCCTAAAAACAAAAATAAATATATAAATAAATAAACAAATGCGGAAGTAAGAGACAACTTAAAACAATTTTAGACAATAAGAACTATTGATCAAAAAATAAATTTTTATAACTCTGAATCTGAATCAGTATATATCTCTTGTTGTCTTATCTCGCTGTTGTGTCTCTGATTGAGTTAGTTACAACGAGTAGTGCACATACATTTATTTTGCTATGATACAGGTCTTTTGGCCTTTTATTTACAGGTCTTTTGGCCTTTCAATGTTGTAATAGTAGATATCTAACCATTTACGATGGTTGAAATTCAAATAGATGCTCTGTTTCCAGGGTCGAATAAATTATATTCGCGAATTATTCACGACACTCCATCTCTTCATCTCAGCTTTGTGTTTTGCGAATTATTTGTGACACTTGTCTCTTCGCGACATCTTCTTCTTTCGCAAATTATTCGTGACAGATGACGACTTCGAGCATGAAGAAGAAATTCATAATATTTCGTGAACTGTTCGTGACGTGAGCTTCAAGAATAGTCCAAAAGATTTCGCGAATTGTTCGCGACAATTTCGTGACATCTGAGATTTGAACAAGAAACAAAATATTTTTGTGGCAAGATTCTATTCGTGAATCTTTTGAGCTTCAACAAGAAAGCCACGAGCTCCTACAAGAAACTGTTTCGCGAATCTTTTGAGTTGACTGCAAGACAAATTTCGCAAATCTTTCGAGTTGGTCACAAATAGAAATGTTTCGATTCATGTTCATTTCTCTCTCATCCTTTGTGAAGTAAACTGTGTGCTTTGTTAGTAGAATCAAAATCTATCTGATCAGTTGTTCTACATCCGAAGCGCACAATGATATTCTCATACAGGAACTTGGCAATTGCTCGAGCATCGGCTGTTCGCATTGCCTTGGCTTTGACCCACTTGGTGAGGTAATCTGTAGCTATGTGCTTCGTTTTTTAGTGGAATATAGGATCTTTCGTAAGATAGATTGCTGAAGTGTTCCTTCCAACATCTGTTTAATCCAGATCAGTTCGTTTGCCATCTTGGCTATTGCTACATCTTCCGCTTCACAGGAAGATTGAGCTACTGTTGTTTGCTTCTTGCCTATCCAGAGTATGGCTGCACCAGATGCTAGAATACAACCTCCTGAAATTCTTTTGTTATTATCCTTCATGGATGCTCAGCTTGCGTCATTGTAAGATTCGATATGAAATCTAGCTTCCTTTGAATAGGCTTTCGTTTCCTAGAGATATTGTAGTACTCTTTTTGCCAACTTCCAATGCAATGATCTTGGGTTCTAGTTGTATTGGCTCAGCTTGTATACTCCAAACACTATATCAGGTCTGGTGTTGTCTGCTAGATATAACAATGATCCAATCAGCCTATGATAGGGTGTTTTGGCCATTTGTTCCTCTTCCTCGAGAGTTTGCGGACAATTTGCCTTGCTCAATATTGTTTCAGGTATCATGGGAGTATGCACACCTTTGCATTTGAGCATGTGGAAGTCTTCAATGATCTTTTGAGTGTACTTTTGTTGGTGAGGACACAACTGAGGTTTTCTCAAATCTCAACCGAAGTGCTTTTCTCACATCTCAACTGAAGTGCTTCTCTCAAATCTCAACCGGAGCACTTCTCTCAAATCTCAACCGAAGAGTTCAGCTGAATCTCGACCAAAGCGTTCACTTGAATCTTGATCGAAGCATCTCGACCGATGTGCACCCATCAAATCTCAACCGAAGTGCTTCTTTCAAATCTCAAGTGGAGCAACCTCTTGATCTCGACCGAGGCACTCATCAGATCTCAACCGGAGTGCTTCTATCAAATCTCAACCGGAGCGACCTCTTCGATCTCGACCAGCGCAAAATGTCAAATCTCAATCGGAGCGCTTCTCTCAAATTTCAACTGAAGAGTTTAGTTGAATCTCAACCGAAGAGTTCACTTGAATCTCGACCAAAGCATCTCGACCGATGCGCACCTATCAAATCTCAACCGAAGTGCTTCTTTCAAATCTCAACTGAAGTGACCTCTTGATCTCAACCGAGGCACTCATCAGATCTCAACCGGAGTGCATCTATCAAATCTCAACTGGAACGACCTCTTCGATCTCGACCAGCGCAAACTGTTAAATCTCGACCGGAGGTCCCAAACTCAAATCTCACGAACCGACACGTCCCATCTCGCTCAAAACCAGAAGACGACGACCATAAACGGCCTCACCCCGACGTCATTCGCACCTCTGCAAAGTGCGAATTCTAGCATTTTCTGAAGATGATCTATTGGCGATTTCCTTGCTATTGTGTCTGATCCCGGCGCTTTGCTGTTCCATATTTTTGTTATCGTCTCCACACCATCTACACTGACTATCAGCCATCCTCGTTCGATGCCACAAAGAGTGCAAGTTTTATTTGTTAGTGCTTAGACATAGTAGTATTCTCTTTGAAATAGCAATTATTGAAAAGTATGATAGCAAACAGGTTAAATCATGAGGTATACTAATCATAATCAAAATGTGTCAGTGTCTGAGTTGTATCTTTTGTATAATAGCATGATACTACAATGGCTTCGTCTCTGGAGTAGGTATGTAACCTTTCGTTACCTATGGAACAACCAAACATTCATATTGTCCTTTGAAGGATAGTAAAGCCTATTGTATACTGTAGTTATCAAAACAAACTTTCATCCTTTCATATCTATGATAAGGAGTTTGAATCCACACAACCATTCATAAGGTAAGAAGTGCTTCATCGTTGGTCATTAAGAAGCTTTTGTCTCAACCTACCATATGTGATGCATACCTATCATTATCATGCTTACAAAGTATGTGGAAGGAAGCATTGGTTCATCGCTAGACAGCTTACCATATATATCCACTTTTTGAGTATCTAACTCAAGACAAATCGTTGCAGGTCCATCATTGGACAGTGGACAACAACTCATATATCTTCAAAAAACTTCTACATCGTCGGTCCATCGCTGGACAGTAGATAGTATT
The DNA here is from genome assembly GCA_029204225.1 of Diphasiastrum complanatum. NCBI lineage: Eukaryota > Viridiplantae > Streptophyta > Lycopodiopsida > Lycopodiales > Lycopodiaceae > Diphasiastrum > Diphasiastrum complanatum. The sequence continues at coordinate 22,488,710 of CM055102.1, forward strand.
TATAAAAACATGTCATACAAAAAATGTGTATGAATCCTCGCTGATCCATCATTGTGGATAGCTTATTCATACCATCACGTTTATCACCCAGAAAGCTTGATACCATTCATATGTAGCAAAGAGATGAAAGTAATGATATGAAGTGAGCAGAACCACATACCGTAAAGTAGAAGCAAATTACTTCAAGCCGGAGAGGGCGCAATCTCTATCGTGAGCATATCTTCCAACCTTCTTCTCACCGTATAGTAGAAAAAACTCATTCGATTATAGGTTATATATAGTGGTTCCATAGGAAGTATTGTGGAAGCTCCCTTTCAGCCAAAATTCGTGGGAAGATATTTTTTGAAAAGTGTCATATATGGTTGGGTTGGCAACAAAGGCTAGGACCATCAAATCACATATGTTTATTTATAGCTTGATAGGGTGGTAACTTCTGATAAAGAAGAGTCTATGAGAGAGAGAGAGAGAGAGAGAGAGAGAGAGAGAGAGAGAGAGAGAGAGAGAGAGAGAGAGAGAGAGAGAGAGAACCCACCAACTGACCTGCAGCTACTGAATCCCTTAGGGGGCAGTTAGCTCCCCGTAAGGGATAGCTAATTGCCCACCATCAGACCTTTAATACATTGTGGTAGATCATAGAACAAACTCGGAAAAGTATTAGTCAAAAGTAGTTTGTTAACGATAAAGCAAAGCTTTTCCCTCATAAAACCATTTTTTCTGAAAAGCATCTAAAGCATGGATATGCTCAGGATTATGGACAGTAGTGCGTGACATTTCTTAAGTCACCAGGGTTAGAATAGCATGGATTTGCTCTGACACCGGCACACGTGTTCACATCATTTCTTTTAGCGATAAGCAGTATATACGGTGAAAATTTTTCGTACTTTTGCTGTAAACGAAATGCACTGATATGGACCAATGCCCAAAAACTGATCAACATGGCACTCGCCCTGATACGGTAATGGAGGGGCTTGGCCTATCGCTAAAAAATCGTCTTTGCATTTGGAAAGACTGGACTACAATTTAAAATACTATTTATGATGATAAGTAGTATAACTCTTTTTGGACATGGATAACAATTAACGCTCAGCTATGACACCTGTTTTCTCCACTATACTAACTCGTGCGGTTTTGTGTTGTGGGATGATGGCATAGATATCAGTTGGACGTTTTGAGAGTGGTTATGCTATATGGTGTTTTACTGTATTGTATTTTACTTTTCAGCTTTATTGTACCTTGTTGGTTTATGAATAAAGGCTACAAAGGGTTTGGTCTTGCTTTGTCAAGAGGAACTATGTGAAATTGTGTATCTCTCTCTCTACTCTTGTCCCTCTCTATCTAGAGTGATTTAGTCACATAATTTGGTGCCGTTGCCAAATTAGGTGGTGGCCTAGGCGTTATAGATTTTCACAAAATCAATGAATTACGTAGTATAAAAGGTTTGATCGTTCTCCAAGAGAGAGAATAATCTCATCTTTTGCATGATAAATGTATGTATGATGATAAACAAACTAGAGTGTATAAAGTTCACAATGAATACTACAGCGATATAACTGGTTATCCAAAGATATTTGGGTAAATTGGCTTCTAGGAACACCAATGATGAAACGATTTGGTCAAGGTCTGTAATTGTAAGAATAACTTTATCTTTCAGGCTCTTCAGGCATCACGAAAACAGTTAGAACTGACAGCAACTAGCAATTAGATTAATCAAGCAGAATCACATTAGCTAAAAGTTCTTCTTAATCAAACATAGAGAATTAGTTTTTATCGTAGGAAGCAAACAAGACAGAGCCTCAATCAATCCCATTATCTGAACACATAGCTTATTCAGAGTTGAAGGAGTTTCTACTAAAAGTTATGTTTAACCGCTTCGGCTAATTCCCTGCACACATTAGTCAGAATTATTACTTGCTGGTGTCGTCTGAAAATCTGTGTTAGAGTCACTGAAATTCAGTATAACTTAAGAAATGTGTGTGACGCAAACATAACAGTATCACAATCAATCACAGATCATACAGAGTGTGTTTGCACAAATGATAAGAAGTAATTTTGTGAGAGATAACAAAAAGGAAAGAATGTTCAAGCTGTAAGAACTTGCTCTTCGCTCTCTATTGATACTTAGCTCTGCGTAGAAATGTCTATGTATAATGGCACATAGTGCTATCCTTATAGGAATGTTCTTCAGCCTCAATGTCGCTTACGAATCATCAAATGTCGGTTCTGAACTTCTATTGCATCTCTTTAGTACGTCGCAACTTCTACTCAAAATATGAATTTACAAAGTGCGAAATAGGCCTTTACATGTATTTAGCACTATAGCACATTTTATATACATGAAAATTGAAATTTTTTTACAATATATGACAAAATTTGGATAATGTGATATCATAAGACTCCACATATCCCCTTCCTCAACTGTGCAACGACTCGCAAACAATCTGATTTATGTCTTCTCACTTTCGAAGGCCTTGGACTGCTCTTGCATTTCTTCCAACACTTTGAACGTGGCATCCTGCCTTCCTTTCGCTTCTTCAAGCTCTGTATCTTTTCTGCTCAACACCGCATTAGCTGCTTCAAGCTCCTCATTTTTATAGGCCAACTCAGACTTTGTTTTGCTCAGCTCTGTATCTTTTTGGGTGAGGTCTGCTCGGACTCTTTCATACTTGGACCCTAGCTTTCTGGATACCTTCTCCAAGCTAGCAAGATGCTGAATAGCTATCCGAGTATATGGTAGTAGTGTTCCAAAAACCTTTTGATATAACTCAACATCGAGGATTGGTTCATCGGCATCGTTTTCATTGTCCTGTTGGTCATCAGAAAGCTGCTATGCTCCTTGTGGTTTTGGCTCTTGTGGTATTTCAGCCTGATTATGCTCCTGATCAGCAGTGTCCTCTATCTCCTTTTCCGCATTACTATTTCCTTCTTTGCTGGATAGATCTTAGCTCCACTATTGCTAATTGGAGTAACTCCATGAATATCCAAATGTACAGCTTGAAAAGACTTTGTAGATCTAGATGTAGACCTATTATAAGGTAGTCTATGTGACTTTGACAAAGCACAAAACTCAAAAACATGATTGATGCTACTTAAAGAACTCGGAAGACCAATCACAACTTGCTTTCTAGCCATTACCTCCAATGACTTGAAGTTGAGATGCCCCATCCTCTTATGCCAAACCTCTTGAATATGTATTTGCTCACTTGCCACACATCAAACTTGGTTAAAAATAACACAGGCATCTACTTTGAATAACTTTTCTTGTCTTTTACCTTTTGCAATCAAGATAATATTCATTTTAATCATACAAGCATCTCCATCAAACTCCACTTTAAGACCATTACTTAACAATTGACTCACACTAAGTAGTTTCTTAGTAATTGATGGAATGAACAAAACATCCTTCAAATGAACATTCCTAATTGTAGAGAGAGAGAAGTAGGAATTATGCAAATCCCTTTGATTGCACACTCACCATCATTGGTCGTGCGGGTATTATATATCTTGTTCTAAGCAGTGAGTGGGTGTCACCAATAGTTATAGTACCTAAGAAGAAGACGGGCAAGATTAGAGTTTATCAGGATTTTAGAAAACTAAATGCTGTCACAACAAAAGATTATCATCCTCTGCCGTATACATATACTATTCTTGACCAAGTAGCTGGAAATGAACGTTATAGTTTTTTAGATGGATTCTCAGGTTATAACCAAGTCATTATAAAAGAGGAAGATAGATCCAAAACTACTTTCACCACTGATTGGGGGACGTATGCATATACGCGAATGCCCTTTAGTCTTTGTAATGCACCTGCCACATTCCAACGTATGATGACAAATATTTTTCAAATTTTTTTTAGAAAGTTTTTAGAAATTTTTATGGATGACTTTTGTGTCTATTCATCAACTAAAAACCATTTAGATGCATTAGAGAAAACATTGAGAAGATGTCAAGAGACATCTCTTAAACTGCATCCAGCTAAGTGTTACTTTGGGATGAGGGAAGACATCCTTTTAGGGCATAAAATTTCAAAGGATGGTATACAAGCCGACATCGAAAAAATAAAGATGATTTTAGAATTATTAGAACCAACCAATTTAAGAGAGCTTAGAGGTTTTCTAGGACATGTAGATTACTATCGGAGGATAATTAAAGATTATGCTATAATAGTAGCTCCTTTAAAAAAATCTGTTGAGTACCATTGGACACAAGACCATCAGCAAGCTTTTGATCAATTGAAACAGTCATTAGCAGAAGCCACTAGGGTTAGACCTCCAAATTGGGCTAAAAAGTTCCATGTATATGTAGACACATCATCTTTTGCGATAGGTGTAGTGCTTAGTCAGAAAGATGACCAAAATATAGATTCTCCAATTCACTATGCGGGGAGACAACTCGCTGCACCAGAAAAGAATTCTTCCTCTACAGAGCGAGAAGCACTAGGGATGATTTTTTCAATAAAGAAATCTAGACATTACCTTTTAGGATACCCTTTTGTTTTTCACGTAGATCATTACGCATCAAAACATTTAGTGAATAAACTTGTTCTTTAGGGTAGAATAGCTAGATGGGTATTATTATTAGATGAGTTTATTTATGAAGTAGAACTAAGAAGAGTCAAGGATCATCAAAATGCCGACTATATATCCCGCCTCCAAAGAAAAAATCAATTAGAACCCATTTCTGATGAATTTCCAGTTGAACATATAATGTGTATTCAATCAAAAACATCAATTTATAGGGACGTTATTAATTTTTTACAAGACCAAATATATCTTGAACATTTTAATAAACAACAAAAAACTGTTTTTCTTTCTAAGGTAGGACCTTACATGATTGTAAATAGTATATTGTATAAATTAGGAGCTGACGATAGTCTACGCCGATGTTTAGAACCAATCGAGACAACCGCTGTAATAAGTGCATTACATGAGGAAGATTTGGGGGGTCACTATGCTCTTAAAAACACTGCAAAAAAAATTTTCAATGCTAAATATTGTGGCCTACTGTCTATAGAGATGTTAAATTATTCATTAAAAAATGTGATGCATGCCAGAGGATGGGGAAACCCAACTTCGCAACACATTGGCCGCTTACGCCAATTATTCCCTTAGCACCCTTTGAGAAGTGAGAGATAGATTTTGTAGGGCCTATTAAACCGATCACGCATAAAACTTGTCATCGTTACATACTCGTTGCCACGGACTATGCTACCAAGATGGTAGAGGCTGAAGCCACAATTAAAAACGATGCTAAGACTGTAGCGAAGTTTTTATTCCAAAACATTATCACTCGATATGGTTGTCCCTTAGAACTAGTTAGTGATAGGGGAACCCATTTTCTTAATCAGACCATAGAAGCCATGTTGTCATATTTTTCTATTACACATCGTCAAACCACTCCATATAATCCAAAAGCAAATGGGTTTACAGAGCCGGCAAATGGAATTCTATGTAAAATTTTGAATAAAGTAACGGAAACACATTCTTCTGATTGGGATCAGAAGTTATCATCTGTCTTATGGACATATAGAACTGCTGAAAAGATTACAACTAGGCAGACTCCATATTATCTTGTGTATGGAATGCATCCCATACTACCGATAGAATTCGAAGTTTCGACGTTTCGCATTAGTAATAAAGAGCAAATGGATGAACACGATAGTCTCCGGGAGCGGATGATTTCTTTGACGCAACTGGAAGAGGATCGTCGTCTTTCATTAATCGAGACTAAACGAGTCCAAATAAAATAAAAGAAATTTTTGATCAATCCATCAAGAAAATAAAAATTAAACAAGGGGACTATGTGCTTCTGTACAGGCGGGAGGACTATAGTATGCAAGATCTTCGACCCTACAAGAACTATCTTCACCTGATTGTAACGGCTGAAGCCGTCCAAGAAACTATAGGCTTTTGCTCCAGCTACTCTATCTAGGACGCTTTCTGTAAATGGTAAGGGAAAATGGTCCTTCTTGGTGACTACATTTAACGCTTTAAGATTCACACAGATCCGCATTTTGCCATTCTTCTTGGGACTATGACTATTGACGACACCCATTTAGTATGCTCGATTTCATAAAAAAAATCAGCATCTAGCAATTTTTGCAACTCTTGCTTGATCAGCTCTGTGTAGTTTGGGTTGCAGCGATAGTAACGACTCACCTTAGGGACTGCTCCATCCACCAAGGATATAGGATGTTGGACTACGGTTTGAGGGATACCCTTCAGATCACTATAATTTCAAGAAAAACAATCCTTGTATTCCACCAATAACAAACAATCTTTTGAATTGAGTGGGTGTTAACTGCTCTCCCACATGCACTATCTTTTCTTCTTCACCTACCTAGGCTAGATTCATCTGTTGCGTTCGTGTAGGTCCTTCGAAGACTTGCTCCGCTAGTTCCTGACTTTGATCAGGTTCTCGTTGAGCTTGTGGCATCATAATTACTATATCGTCTAAGATATAGTTCTTGAAGGTCTCAAGCATCTCGTGAACTAGTGTTCAGTGAGATTCCTCCTTCAGCATATTGATTTTATCCCAACTCGTAATCTTTGGATTATCAGTCATTTGTGAAGAAGATGACGTTGCATCTGGGTCAATTCAGTCTAACTTCAAGGAATCCAACACCTTCTTTTTTCCTTTTCTACTCACATAGTTGGGTTCATCCTTGTTGTCTTTCTTTGGTACTGGTGTGACATTTGCTTCATGGTTGCGAATATCCACATCCACCATGGCTATGGCCTCCTCTGGTAGATTGCTCCATCAAATCATCTGGTTGTAACGTTGTCTCAACTGGTTCTTCTTGTTGGCAGATGCCTTGGGTAGATCTATCTTGGAAACTTTAGCCATGGCAGATTTTTGTGGTGGTTGAGCTGGTACTCTCTTGATTTCATAGCAATTTGGGTCCATATGTTTTAGGACTTGTTCATCTATTAGCTCAATCTCCTTGTTGTATATAAGAGCATGTTGCCAAGGGACTAAATCATCGTCCACAGGGTTCTCAATAGCTTCCGCTGACATCCATGCTACGTTGATCATATTCACCCCAAATGTGATTGGTGTGTCCATTGTATAGCACTTGGGTGATGAAGTGTCGGATTCAGGATCTGATTCATATTGATATGCTTGCCTAGCCATGCAATCAATCATTGCTAATGCATCCATCCATACCACAACATCTGTCTTTGAATCGTAGTGACCACTCTTGGCTTGCCTTGGGCGATCGATTGTATGATCAGTCGTAGATAATCTATCATCAGCTTTTGGTGCAATAGGTTTCATCGCCCATGTGATTGGATCGACCTTTACAACCTGTTCTCTATTTTTGAAGGTGAGCTTTTTGGTTTCTCAATTGTGAACCACTTGCACAGTCCTCAACCATGGTCTTCCCAGTAAAACACGGTATGCAGAAGGGGATTCTAGTATGTCCATCACCACAAAAGTGATGACAAATTGCATGCCTGCTATTTTAACGGGGATGTCGTCAACTACACCTTTTGGTTTTACACAAGATTGATCTGCTAGCTTGATTGCAAATTTTGCCAGCTTCAATCCCTGTAAACCCCACTTTTGATACAAGATAATGGAGATCGAATTGACACCTGATCCTCCATCTACCACTGCCACCTCGTCCTCAAATCTCTTGTGCTTGATTGACAAGGTGATGTTGTGTTCTTCACTATTCCACGCTGTTCCAATGTGGAGGACGTTGTTCGTTTCTTCATAGCCCGCACAGTATGTGGGCTCTGGTGCTACTGGCTCCATTTCTGATTTGGCCCATTCAACCAAAGGACTTTAGCTTGTAGTGCAATCTTCAACAGTTCTCCAAGGAATAAGCTAATACAGCTTGCTAGCAAACTTGCGAGCACTTCAGTGTGCGGTTCCTCGGGGTCCACCATGTGAAATGGTGGTTCATGATGATGCAATTGATCGTTCTGATCAGTTTGCAATGGTGAGCCCACTTGTGGTACTGACTTTTCAGCAATAGGAGGTTCTGCAGGTATGTCTCTCGCTTGAGCTTTTTCCTCCTCTTGTGCTTTCTGCACCCAATGGCGTATCTTCTAATATTGTCTTCCTTCTTCTCTCACATTAGGATATGGTCCTATAGTTGAGGGTTGATCTTTTGATACTGATGGAGGTGGTGAGGGAGTCACTTCCTTTCATTTTTGTGCTCACGTGATGGCTAACACCGGGGCGTGGAAGTGTTGCTTTTTTGGTGGTATCCCTGCTGGAACTGTTGTTGGTTACACTACAGTAGAATTTAATGGTTCACTTGTTCCAGGTCTCAATGGACAGTTCTTGTAACAGCCTCCGTATCCGCATTCTCAAGAAAAAGATGTATATTGTCCCTTGTATGGACATTCCGCAATTCTTTGTTCTTCTCCGCAACCATAGCAGCCGTAATTCCTCCCACCTTGATGCTGAGATTGAGCTGCATAGGTCATATATTATCATTAATGGTAGGATCCATAAATGGCTCGTCTGGCCTGTACCATTGTTGCTGCTCAGATTGAGGTGGTGCTGGTACTTCGTGTTCCGTTGTTGTCAAGTTCAGATGGGCCACTTGTTGATTGGCTGGCCTTGGTGGTGCAGGTATGGCCATGCGTTGTTGATTGTTCGGTGCCACATTTGGTGCCCCTTGATGATATGGATAGGAGGTTTGATAAGGACTCTTCTGCTGGATGGTTCGGGGGTTAAATGGGCAAAAGGCGATCTCGTGCGATAATGCATTGCACAAATGGCAAAACCTTTGTGTCAGTCGTAGTTTTTGCTTTAGGACTAGACACTCATTGGATACTCATTCACTGTATGGTTATGTGTGCAAACTGAGCATCATACATTTTCACGGCGGGGATACTACAGCTAGCTTTGATTTCATGGATTTGACATTGATGCTATAGCTCCCTACAAGGCCTTCAGTTTCTGATCAAACTGAGTCGTAAGTTACTCCATTTGCTATTTGTGTAATTTGGTCATTTGTTCCAACAACAGCTCTATGGACAGATTGGAAGCATTGGATGATGACGATGCCACCAAGGAAGCTGGAGTATGGGTGGTTGGATACTCATCGTTAGATCCCTCATCCTCTTCCCTGATGGCATTTCCATTGCCTCTTGCAAAGTAGTGTACTGCTCCCGTCATTTTAGCTCTTTTTTGATGCTATGTGGTAACTTCGAGAGGAACAACATAATCACTACATGATCGGGAGTTAGGGCTACATTGCATTCGGATCGCAAATGTTTGACCCGCTCGATACAATCCCTGACCCTTTCTCTTTTTCCCATTTTGACTTTGCTCAGCAAGAGAAATGGGTCTTTCAGTTCATTTTGAAACGTGTGATGAGAGTTGCTTTAATTGCTTCCCAGGTGATTTTATCTTCTTCTAACAGGTTGAATTACCAATCTTGTGCCACTGGCACAAGAGACATTGGGAACAACATCAATTTTTTTGTAGGTGGCCGATCGTCGTAGATCTCGTAGACTTGCTCGTAGATTTGGAGAAATCTGATGGGGTCTGATGATCCATCGTACTTTAAAATCTCCATCAGTGGTGCCCTCTGGACTGCTTGCAATGGTGCGACAGGTATGGGTTGGACCATTGGATCCATTGGTGCTAATTCTGGCTCTGTCTCGATTTGCACAACTGCTACTCTGGGAAGGTCTGGTGCTTGATTTACTACTCTTCTTATGATTGATCGTTCGGATCTTAGATTCATTCAAAGACAGGGTCCAAGTATGTTGGATCTTGCTAGTACAGTTGTTTGCAATCTGGATCTTATGGATCTGATCAAATTGATAGGCCGATAGTGAAAAATCAGGTCTCTTATGGTGGTTTTTCCTTTATAACTTTTTATTCATTTCACTGATTGATCTGAGATTTTGATAGTAGCTGGATCTGGTGCAGATCTTCCTATTGATCTAGTCTATGAGGATTAATAGTGTGAGGGTTCATTGTGCGAGGCTTCTTTAGTTGTTTTTACAGCCAAAACACCTTGATATCTCTCAGATTACTGAGAAGTAATTCTCACAAGGATCATTGGAGCTGCATCTGATATAGATTTGACTCTGAAATTCTCTATGAAAGTTAACCCTCACACAAAATAGGATTTTCACTATCTATGAGGTCCAGAACCACTATTTTGGCCTGATTTTCACCAATAATGATATTTTGGATCGATTGGAGTGGTCTACGAGAGTTACTTTTGTAAGGATTTTTTGGATCTTCAAATTTTAGTGATTTTTCAGCACTTAAATCCAATTTTCTGCTCATTGGAATCAAAATAACTCTCATAGACTCTTCTGTGTCTTGGTCTCACTTATATAGAACTTCAAAATTCTCTGCGAGGGTTCTTGACTATTGGAATTGGAAATTTTTGTGTCTGCAAGGGTTCTGATGGATTTTTCCTTTTTTTTTTTCACTAGGAACCTTCACACTGGCACTTGCACTGGGAACTAACTCTCACTAGCTTCTCTGTGTCCTTGTCTTATTGAGATGGAACTTCAGAGAGCTCTGTGAGAGTTCTTATGAAAATTTGGAATTTTTTCATTTTTTACAAGGATTTTTTGAATTTTTATGGTTTTTTCTCTGATTTTTGTAATCTGCTTGGAACTAACTGTCGCAGGCTTCAATATAGACTTGGGACAGTACCTTGGAGCTGCTACCAGTTGTGCGAGGATTAAATCTCACTAGTTTTGGAGAAAACAAAATTTGATGGAAAATTTGGCTCTTTTTTCCTCCAAAATGTTGATTGGTGTGTTTTTTGGATTTTTCTAGGTTTTGGTTTGGATGTCAAGCCCTTAGAGGCTGTTCAGGGCCTCCTCTACCCTCTCACACCTCCTCCGCTAGCTAGAAATAATCCAAACACAAAAAAATACAGAAAACTAACTCTTCCTACCCCAAAATCCACCTAAAACTACTCTAAAAAGCAAGAAATAACTAAAATGGCAGCTATACTAGTTAGAGAGAATCTATTCCTAGCAATGGTGCCATTGTAGGGACGTAGATCTTTCGTAGTAATAGCCCTTCAACCTATCAACAAGGGTTAGAACGTTGGATAGGTGCCTAACTATGTAAAAATGCAACTTTTAGATACTTCTCTACTTCCTCCCTTAACTCTACTCACCACTAACACTACCCACCATTAGCTCTACACCACTAGCTAATATTCCACATGATTTTAGAGAGAATGTGAAGGGAAGAGTAGAAGAGATAGAGGGGAGAAAAGAGAAAGGGAGTGAGGGTGGAGGTTAGTTCAAATGCTCCTTATGTTTGTTAATGGAGAAACATTCACTATCACAACCAAAAATATGTAAACTAGAAGCAAATAGAAAGCACAATAAAAAAACATTAGCAAGTAGTGAATAACAAACGAGAATGCTTCTTTCCAAGGTTTGGTAGAGTTTGCTCGTTCTCAATAAGCATGAAAATAGAGTACAAATGGTGCCTTTTTATAAAAAGGGAAAGGCCCTTGCCCCAAATTCTTATTGGCTAATATACATTGATCCTATCCATTCATCTTGGACCCAACTCAATCCAAGGGTCCACAAAATGTACATTAGAAATCACAAGATTCATATGAGTCCAAAATTGAACCCAACTTAAAAAAAATTAATACTAAGTTCTAATCTTGACTTTGGGCCTCAAGTTTTATTTGAATTACAAAAGGATCCAAGTCTATTGTTTCTATTTACATTTAACTTGCGTGCTCATTGGGCCATGGGCTTATACACGCAGGAAGCCATGCCCTTGCAACACATTTATTAACCAGATTTATTTATTTATACTGTGTTGGGACAACAGCCGTTACTAGTGCTGCAATCCTAACTATACAGAACTAATCAAGCAGGAGTTGCATAAATTACTTGAGGTCAATTTCATTTATGAAATCAAGCATGCTAAGTGGGATACTCCTCTAGTGCAACAATCAGAGCTGTATAGCTCTATCTATGAACCCATGAACTCATGCTAGAACCAAGCACATAGAGGTTCAGTTTCATTTTCCTGGAGAGAAAGTTTAGAATAAAGATATTGTACTAAGCTACTGCCATACGGACAATATCTTAACAAATATTTTGACAAAGCCATTGTCAAGAGAAAGACATTTTACTTTGGTAGGATTGTTAAGTCTCAATTTAAATTCAGATTTGTAGAAGTAAGCTTAACAGACAGTGTTGGAGTTTAATCTTACTCCTACGCATCCTTTCCACCCTCCCCATCACTCAAGGAAATCACTCTCTCCAGCATCTGTAGAAATGGTCTAACGTTTAGATAGTCTGCAAAAATACCCAAAGTGTATAAACAGGCAGAAACCAAAACACGATGCAGGTTACCGCCAACGCACTGCAAGAGACTTGCATGAGGTCACTATGTGAAGTTGACAAATGACCGAAGGAAACCGCATAGTTATCACTTGCGGTCAACGTGCGAACTACTGCTCACCGTCGAGGTACTACAAGGAAACCGCAAGTCAGCGCTTGCGGTCATCATGCGGCTTCAATCGACCATATTATCACGCTCCCGAAGGAGATTTCAAGTATCTATCTACATCTTCAGGCTCCGCGACAATAACTAATCTGTGGATCATGACTAGAACTAATGATCTCTTAAACTCTGTAAATAGAATAACATTAGATCATTAAACAACTATACAAGCAAATGAGCGATAAAAAAAAAAAAACATCAATCCATTGTATTCATTGCATCAATCGATCAAAAATCAGACAGAGATAAAAACGACCAAATTGGTCTTTAGTATCTAACTCCTCAAAGTTGGAGATCATTTAGACAGAGAAAAAGAGTTTGCAAAAGGATAGCAATTATTCGCTTCTATAAGTAGGATCACATGCTTCACGCTATTGTTCTGTGATCTGATTGTTGTTACTACAACACATTATTATAAATAGAAGCACTATTCTTCATAACAGTTGTATTTAGGTTGAATGTTTGAATGCCTCTCACTCTTTCTCCTCTATTATCAGAACCCATTAATGAAGAATTGTATGGCTATCATAGACACCTAAATGATTCACTTTTCTTTCTATCAGTAACAGAGAAGAGCACGACTGTGTGATATGCCTAATCGTTCGCATTCTTGTTATGGTTGGCTACAACACCTACACTAACTTTAAACAAATCAGAACTGTTTTATATTCCATTCTCTAAGTAATCCAAGATTCTATTTCATTATTAGTTTTGTACTATCCATACTTTTCTTTGTTGGAGTGACGGTCTTCTTCCGCTACAGCCTATCCGACCACCTTGTGTGTGTCAGTTCACTGCCCCAACATGGAAGCCTTGCAAGAGGTCTTAGTGGCTGATGAGCATAGGTTATAGGCAAGAGGAGGAGACACTTCTTCTCATGGTTGAAAAGATGAGGCATTATTCTTATAGAATAAGTCCAAAGAAAAAGGCAAGGTAAGTGATTCAAAAAAATCTGGACCCTTTCGTGTCTCTCTTATCATGTGGATATAGAGGGCAAAGAAGGGTTTTTGTGGATCACATTGTGTGTACTAATAGGTATCCATCCAATGGGGAGGGGGTGGGAGTGGGAAACTAAATGTGGAATGGCCTAGATCTGGGAGTGTTGTTCGTCTCTTTGTCTCTTCTCTTTTTGTGTTTTCTTGTTCTTGGTTTTTTGTTTTTTGGTTTGGTTTTCAGAGATCAGCACCGACTTTGTTCACTCCATTCACACAGTGATAGATGTTGATTTCCAGGTTACTCTACGCAACGCCACCTTTACAATCAATGAAGATGTGTTTTCTGAAGCCCTTGGATTACCATTTGATGGCGCAGCCAACACAACATCCAAGGACTCCATTGATGAAGCGACATATTTTTTGTCAAACTACTATGTACCAAGCAAAGGATACAAAATCACGATGGTGAGGGATGCGCAAATGAAGTTCTTCTGCAAGTACTCCAATCAAGTGTTGTTCATCATAGATGCTGATGCTACTATCTCGGCTCAAAATTCTGGGTACTTGATGGATGTGCTGGCAGGCCAGCTAGTATGCTTTGGAATCGTTGCCTACAAAGCATTTCTACGCTAGATAAAACACAAGAAGTTTGTTGTAGTGGGAGCACACATCTCACGATTGTGCGAACATTTTGGCATACTTATTGAGATGGAATAGGGTGTACTAACAAGCAGAATGCTTCTGACCACAAAGATTGATTTATCCAATCTCTTGAGAAGCACCTCTACTCCACAACTCCAGCCAGTTGCTACTACAGCCATGGAAATAATCCAAAAGAACTTTGTTCCGAATGCTGCTATGCAGATTGTTCTAGATTCCTCTACACAAGCCGACTCTTTGGTAGTCGTCCCACTTGGGAATGGGTCTTCTCAGAAGCCAAAGGGCCTCGCATCCACAGATGATGAAGACACAATCTCCGACACCCAAATGGAAGCCAAAGGCAAAGGAGTTGATGAAGAGGCCACAGATGTGGATGAAGAGGACAAATAGAATTGATACAAATGGTACCATCAATTTTGCTTGGGTGTCAAAGATATTGTTGGTAAAATCCATGCCTATGACCTGCACATCCAAGACAGCATAATGTAGTTGCTCCTGTGAAAAATTGCCTACATTGGCAAATAACTTAGCCTTGTAGAATATTGTATATTTTGTCAATATTTTTTGTTAGACACTTGAATGGCCAAAGTGTCACTTGTCAATTCACACCTAATGTAGGTTACCACAAGTCAAGAGGAGTGGTTGTGTCCATTTGGTAGTGACTCCTACTTTGTAGGATCTAGACCATGATTTATGATGAGATTTGTACCTATCATGCACCTACCAAGCATGACTCTTGGATCTAGGCTAGGGTTTTCACATTAGGGCAAGAAAGTTGAGTCTACTTCCTTATTACATGCTAGATTTTCACCTAAATTTTCAAAGGAAGTGTCTTTTACTATGTATTCCCATTCTCCATAGTGAGAAGATAGAAACTTTTTGGAGCCTCAAGGAGAAACTCGGATTTTCTCTCTATGTATGGTGATTGTGATTGATTCCAATGTAACTAAGCTTTTGCACACTTTAAACTTTGTCTACAGGCTGTACTACAGCCTCATTTTCACACATGTGAAGTCGGACATTAGTTTATGATCAATGATCTGATTGTCTCTACTTGTTTTCTATCAAGCTGTTAAACTAGATCTTGTTTTCTGATGACTAGTATCTGATATATTGTTTAACAAGCACACAATCAACCTTGTGGATCATTCAAAGGTCCATATATGGCCCTTAGTATTGTACTTTTCACATGGTATCAGAGCCAAGTACAAGACTATTGATCAGTGTTTGAAACTAATATAATTTTAGCAGGTTTTGGTGCAAAAAGCTAGTATTGGAAGGGCGAGCTGGTATCCTAGAATTGGTGAGGGGATTTGATCCCAAACTTTTTTTGGATCAAAATCCATACTGCTCACACGTGTGGGAAACTCTGAACTAGTATTTAAACTCCTATATTTGTTGGATCACTGTAATTTCATCTGGTGTCAGTTTGATGTAATTTTTGGAGCAAATCCTAGGATAAGCTACCAAGATCACTTGCCATTAATTAGTTTTGGATTTGATTTATGAGAACTAATTAATCTAGGCTGAATTCATACCTTCTTAAAGTGGAAACCAGGTCTAGAAAGTACATCAAAGTGAAAGAGAGAGAGAGAGAGTCATTCTATTGTCCAAAAATAGCCAAGATTGGCAAGATTTGCTTGAGAGTAGTTTTCACTTCATCTTATCTTTATTCCAGCTTTGTGATGGAGTGATAGAACTGTGATTACAAGTCCATTTGTTGGAATAGAAGTCAACATTTGAGTGAAACATTGCAAGTTAGAAACCTGTGTGAGTTTCAAGTTCAACCAAATCTATATCTTGTGTGTAGAATTTTACTAGTAAGATGGGATCTGCTGGAGCATACTTTCTAGAAGCTAGTGAGAGGTTAGATTCTACCAATTATGCTATTTGAAAAGTAAGGATGGAGTCACTCATGGTGCTCCAGGATCTTTATGAGTTTCTGATTGATGATGAAAGTGAACTTCTAAGTGCACATGAGTTAGTTAAATACAAGAGAAGATCTAGGCTTACACTTCACTATGTTAAGATGAATGTAAGCAATGATTTATTGAGAGAAGTATCAGCTTGTACTAGTACTAAAGAGGCTTGGAAATCTTTAAGATCAATCTATGAGTCTAGTAACACTTCGAGGGTTCTCATGCTTAGGAATCAGATTCTGCAAAGCATGAAGAGGAGTGATGAGAGTGCACAAGTTTATGTGCTTAGAATCAAGTCTCTCAATAGGGAGTTAGCTTCCATTGGAAAGAAGATTCAAGATAGTGAGCTTGTTTAGATTGTTCTTAATGGTCTAGGGAGTGACTTTTCAAATTTTTTTCAAAGCTTTGCAATCCAAGACAATTTGCCCACTATATAAAAGCTTCATAGTGTATTAGTGGCTGAAGAGTGTAGGATGATGCATACCAATGCAAGAATGAATGCTATTTCTCTATAGGATGGTGATGAGAAAGCTAATTTCTCATTCAAAGACAAGAAGAAGACCAAGCCAGCTCAAAGGGCAAGATCAAAGACAAGTCCAAGTACAAATGTTTTTTCTGTGGAAAGAAAGGACATTTTGCATCAGAATGTCTCAAGAAGAAGAAGGCACAAGAGAGCAAGCAAAGCAACATTGCACATCAGGAGGAGGAGGATGAAGAAGAGTCATCCTTGATGGTTTTCAACAAACCACCATCATCCAAGATCAACACCAATGATTCTTGGTGGATTGATAGTGGGGCTAGTTCCCACATGACATATCAAAAGGACATTTTCTCCACTTTACTTTCTTACAATGATTTACATAGATCAATCTATACTGCAAGTAGTCAAGAATGTAAGATAAGTGAAATAGGAACCATTCCATTGTATGTTGGATCATCCAAAAGGATGAATCTTGAGAATGTTCTTTATGTTCCTAAGTTAACCAAGAATTTGCTTAGTGTTGGCCAATTAATGAATAATGGCCTTGATGTACAGTTTAAGCATGGAGTCTATTCCATCCTTAGAAATGATGAATGTATAGCCAAAGGCTTTAAGCAAGGTAGATTGTTTAAGCTTGGTGCTAATATTGTAGTGGAGAGTGTTAACTTGGCAAAGGTGGAGTTATCAAAGGTGGAACTATGGCACAAAAGGTTGGGCCACCCCAACTTCAAAGCCATGGAATCCATGGTTGCAAAGGAGCTTACAGTTGGACTCCCCAAGCATTTGTCAAAGTTTGGGAAGAGATGTGAAGCATGCAGCCTCTCAAAGGCTCACAAAAACTACCCTTCTCAAGATCTACAGCAAGATCAAACTCTCCTCTTGAACTCATCCATTCGGATGTTCATAGATTTTCACATGAGTCTAATGGCGGTGCCAAATATTATGTAATCTTCATTGATGACTATTCTAGATATTGTTGGATGTACCTCTTGTCTAGCAAATCAATGGTGCTTGATTTTTTTGTAAAGTTCAAGACTTTGGTAGAAAATCAACTTAGTACCAAAATTAAGGTATTAAGGAGTGATAATGGAGGTGAATATATCTCCAATAAGTTGGTTGACTTTTGTAGTTCTAATGACATAGTTGTCATGTCCATACACCCCTCAATAAAATGGAGTGAGTGAGAGAAAAAATAGATCTCTTTGTGAGTGTGCTAAGGCCTTAAGGCTAGATGCTTCTCTATCCAAACCATTTTGGGGTGAATCAATAACTTGTGCTAATTATTTGTGCAATAGATTGCCTAACCAAGCCATTGGAGGAATCACACCATTTGAAGCTCTATTTGGAGAGAAGCCCAATCTCAAGGATCTCAAAGTTTTTGGATCCACTTGCTATGTCACCAATCCTTGGATAAAAGGAATAAGGATGATGCAACCTCCATCAAAGGCATCTTTGTGGGATATGGTGAGAATAGCAAAGGATATAGAGTCTTTAATCCCATCACTAGCAAGGTGATAGTGAGTAGGGATGTTATTTTTTATGAAGGACATGCTTGTGATTTGGATGATAATGCTACTAATCATCTTGGTGCCAAGGATCATGCTAGGATGGAGGAGGAGCTTCCAAGTGAAGAAGAACTTGAGGATCCACCTCAAGGTTCAAGAACTCCAAGAACTCTAAGAAGATCTACAAGGGCAAGGACCGAGCCATTGAGGCTCACCTATGATGGTCAAGGTGATCAAAGGGAAGGTTCATCATCTTTCACATCTTACACCTTTCTTACTTCAATATTAGATGAGCCAAAATGCTATGAAGATGCTTGTAAATCTAAAAGTTGTATGGATGCTATGCAGGTAGAATATGATGCTCTCATTGAGAATCATACTTGGGATCCTGTGGATCTTCCTCAAGGGAAGAAACCTCTTGATTGCAAGTGGGTATTTAGATTGAAGTATAGTCAAGATGGATCAATAAGTAAGCATAAAGCTAGGCTTGTAGCCAAAGGTTTCTTACAAGCCAAAGGCATTGATTATGATGAGACTTTTGCTCATGTGGCTAAGCTTGTTACTATTAGGTTGATCATTAGTCTTGCTACAACCTTCAATTGGGAGCTATTCCAACTTGATTTCACAAATGCATTCCTCAATGGTTATTTGGAGGAAGAGATTTACATGAGGCAACCCAAGGGCTTCATCAAGACAAAGCATAAAGGAGAAATGTGTTTCTTGAAGAAGAGTCTTTATGGGCTCAAGCAAGCACCTAGAGCATGGTACTCTAGGCTAAACTCTTTTCTCATTTTCATAAATTTTGTAATGAGTGCCTATGATCCATCATTATACATAAGATTTCATGATGACATGATCATTATTCTTGTTTTGTATGTAGATGACATTATCTTAAGGTAATGATCTAGATGGAATTAGAGATGTAAAATTGCTTTAGCAAAAGAGTTTAAGATGGTAGATCTCAGCCTATTAAGCTTCATTCTTGGAATAGAGGTTATTAGAGGATGTGATTTTATCTTCATTTGTCAATATAAATATGCTACATCCATCCTAGATAGATTTGGAATGAAGAATTGTAAAGGCATTGAGACACCAATGGAGCAACATGTAAAGCCATCTATTGATGGTGATGAAGCATCCTTTGAGGACATCACATTATATAGAAGGCTTATTGGCTCCTTGATTTATTTAACTATAACTAGACCTGATCCTAGTTATAGTGTTGGAAAGTTAAGCCAATTCATGCAAAGTCCTCTAGTTTCACATTGGAAGATGGCCAAAAGAGTCCTTAGGTACATCTCATCTACTAAAAAATTTGGCATTTTGTATAGAGGGACTAATCTTGGCTTAAGAGCCTATAGTGACTCAGATTTTGCAGGTGATTGTGAATCTCATAGAAGATCATGCAGGTTTATAGCTAAGGGCATAGCTTCTGTTTTTTTCATATCTATCTTTATACCCAATGAAGGCCAATCATCCAGATCAATTGGTGTTGGTTCTTCAAGTAGAACATCTACTCATAGATGTACAGTCAATGTGGACAAAAATTTAGAAGACAAAGTATCGGGTGCTGAGGAAGAGGCTAGGCTGGCTTTGATGTATGACCCTGCTCTATCACGGTCAATGGTAATACCTTCTACAGCAGGTGTAGAAGAACACGATAAAAGCAAGACACTGCTTGACGTTCTTGTATACCATATGAATAGCTTGCCATATTTTTCGTTGAATGATGTTGGGGATGTGTTAGACATGAGAGAGAACAAGGTCCTATTTGTAGTAGCCAATTCATTGTCAGAATTTTTGGATATAATAGACTTCAATCATGATGATTTAATTGAAGGGATTGACTATGAAGATGAAGGTGGTTGGAAGTCTGGAGAGCAAGCCTTACAAATTACAAGACAACAATGTCTAGCCTATGGAGCAAATGCTCCTAGTGAGGAGGAGTTCATTGAGTTTAAAAAAAGATATCCTCCTCCAGAGCAATACGTTTTCTGAGGTAGTGATAAGTATTCTTGCTGGGCATGACTTGCGTGGAAAAGGATTGTTGGAGTATGACATGGTAATTTTCATTTTCTTATTCCATCATAATCATATTTAGCATTGTATTCAACCAAATCCATTCGAAAATTAAATTGATTACAAATTTTTGTATTTATGTTGCAGGACACAATTGAAGTTGATAATTTTGCTACAAGAAGAGGAGGTGCCCGAGGTGTTGTTGGCGAAAAACATTCAACATTGTGCCATTACCTTAAATACTTTGTACAAAATGAAATCTGTATTCAACATGATAACTTTTATTCACAAGCAAAAACTATAGTAATGGCAATAAAGGCATTGTCCTATTTTTGTGATGGACATAGATATCCTAACAGTACATGCAAGTTACATAGAGTTGAGCAAACGAAGATCGATTGAGCATCTGGATCCATATGAGAAGAGACAATTTCTTCATGACCATACTGCTCAGCTGACCTTTGATACCGGTGAGGAGATGTAATGTTTTAATTGTTTTTCTATCACGATGATGAAGTTGAGCTGTTTCTCCTCATATGTTGAAATGCCTTTTTGAATGAAATGAGATTTGTTGAATATTTGGTTTGATATCTAAATTGTGCTCTTCTATAGAACCATTGAAATAATTGATATAAATAGCATCTCTTTGAATTATATCCTCCATGGTTGGTTGCTCGATGAAAAGCTCCTCTTGCTTGCCAATGCGATTTCTCCATACCTTGAGAAGACCATATGCTCATACTTCCATATTCTTTTTTAAAAAATGTGGTGTGATGTAATAGAATATGCTCCAACCAGTAAAATACATATATCAGAAATCAAACATATGACGTTGTTGAACGATTTTTGCACAAAAACAAATATTGAATTACCATATAGTGTGTAACATGATCCTTTCCCCAACATTCTGCTACCGATTTGACAAATATCTCACAATATTTTTGTAAATTTGAAATGTCGATTATATTTTCTTTCAAAATTGCTCATATAATCTTTATACTAAATGTAACATACTTTGTATTGAATTTATGCAGGTACGTAAAAGATATAAGCTTGAGATTAAATGCAGAGATATTGGCAAACTATCCAACTGATGGAAGAACACTGAGATTTACTATCAGAGAATACATATCCATCATTGTTACTCAAGATGAAAACAAGAATCTAAAAAAATTGCAATCCAATATTGTACTGTGGGCACAACTTGATTGTAAGAATCTATATTAATATCAATAAAAATTCCATAAATGGTTTGTTTACATGTAAGATTGTGTCTCCTTTTTCAGATGGTAACATATACACGTTCACAATTGAAATCCTTTTCAGTAAATTTATCTTTATTTTTTATATTAGTATCAGAAGCTGTCAAGACAACAATCTCCTGTCTTGTAATTTCACCTTCCTCTGTATTAGGAAGGACTTCTATGCCTCTTTGATTGTATAAGATAAGATCTGCATCCTGAACAACCTAAAAGGCTGTTAGGGCAAGAGCAACATTCTTTACAGTGCCCTCAAGCTGAGGCACAAAACGTACGCCATTATGTACAAACATTTTGATCAACTCTTGCCACAATCTATACACATCGTCAGGATTGTAGGGCGTAAGAGTGAATTGTCATCACAAACTAGGTGAATGAGTAAATAAGGGGAGGGTGACATTAGAATCCGATGACTGATCAATGCATCGCAATGCGATGGCCACGTCAGATGTCGGACATTGGACCACATCAACTACTACATAAAATTGGCCATCGCAATCTGACGTCCAACTAGGCATTGCATTGCAACATCCAGCTGGACGTCGAATGGCTATGACCAGCTGACACTCATCTGAGCAAGTCGTCCGACAAACCAGTTTTGAATGGGTGTTAGATTGTGGCGGACCCTGTGGCTGTCAGAATTCAACCGTCTCATTGTGACACATTGGCGACACCCATGCTGAAACAAAAATAATTAAACTTACGATTATCCATCACAGATCACGTCAAAAATCAGGACGGATGTTGTAGTGAAGCTTTTCAGAGTCAAGCATCTTGTAGATGAAAGTTCTTACAGATACACAAGACTACACCTTGGGATGTCAAATCATTTGTCAACGGATTTTCCAAAGGACTTGGCAAAATTGAAGGAACAAGAAGAGATCCTAGAGCTGAGTGTGAATTAGAAATAGCTAATGAACTTCAGAAGTGAGGCTAGATTATGTAAAAAATCTCTCTCGATTAGTTAAGATTGATCTTATCAAGGACACTGAATAACAGATGATCAAACTTCTCTCTCCAAATCATGCAACTAAAGGGTTAGTAAACCTTTATTGCTCATGAAATATAGTGTGATAGTTCGTGTTTTGGATTGTTATGTTAACATTAGGCCAACTAATATGCTCTCCACTCTTTAACAACACAATACTACTACCATTGTATCATGCCAGATATGGTTGATTTTGGCTTGATTAAGCATGATTTACAAACTTATGTGGTAGAGAAAGATGCCATTTATTAGTCTAAAAGAGCCTTATTAATCTGACTGAAGCCTATTGAAGTTTTCCTTCATATCTATTGTAGTCCTCTTGTGAAACCAGAAGCATATTTGAGCACATTAATGCACATGTTTAGAAAAGCCACTTGAAAAAAAAAAACAAGATTTGATATGATATGATTGACCACGGGTTTAAGCGTGACTTTCTATACGCTTTGTTTATGATATGTAAGATAAGCATCAAACATCCTAGAAAGTCAACTATGATGAAGTAATAATAAGATGCTTAACTTAATTGCTTTTCTTCTATCCACTTTTCATTTGACTTGGCAAGTTCACATCCAAAGAAGTCAAGTGTGATGAAGTCTTTTAAAAGCTTATTATCTTGATTGCTTTGCTTTATTTTAAGACTTGCTACACTTTTAGTTTTTTCCCATTACTTTAAGATTGCCCTTGTGGATAGCATGATCATAGTTTCTCTGTTATTGGTGTCTAAACTCAGTAAAAGCCTCAAATTTGAGAGAAAAAATCGAGCTTATTAGCTTCAAGTTAGCTTGCTATAAATGGAAGCGTACATACCATTAGCATCAAACAAGTAACAAAGTCAACTATGATGCGTTTGTGATCTTATTATCTTCAAGTCCTAGCATCAAGAAAACACGAAAGTCAACAATGATGAGCTTGAGAGATGAGCATGTGATCTCATTGTAAACATTATGAAGCTAATTAAGTATGTAGACATAACTATATGAAGAATATAATCAACAATCCTATGAAACTATAAATTGAATAGGAGCTTCATGCACATTTTGTTTGGTATCATTAAGACTTCTTTAATTATTTTCTTGCTCAGAATTTTGGAAGTGAAGTTTTATGTTATTGGTGTACATTAGTGTGGTATGTGAGTTCCTTTATAAGTAAATTGTTATAAGATATTGACAAACTGGGATTCTCACATGCACACTATAATATCTTGATGCATCAAACTATATGATACTATGGTATACTCTTGAATCAAGGTTAATATGATATTTTGGGTGCCAATGATGATAAATAGAAAATATTAGTTATACAAACTTCTACATTACTATACATCATGCACGTAAGCTAGAGGCTTACACTTATACAAAAGAAGCTAATTTGAACACAAAGAAATAATTTTATATCTCTTTTGTGTCAGTTTGAAGTCATCAATACCCAATTGCTGAACTCAGCTATTGATGGAGGAAAAAAGTTTCCTCTCCTAGCGTTAGAACTAGCAAATACATTGTCTATCACGTATTAGAGAGGAGTGAATTTTGATCGTCACAACCAAAGGAGAATCCTCTTTTACATTTTTCCTTCTAAACAATAATTTGCTAGAAAGTAAATGCACCTATAGATTGTCAAGGAGGTCCTCTACCACCCCCCCCCCCCCCCCCCCCCCCCCGCGGATGACGATCAGTTGTGTAGTTGTATCTAAATCTTATCTCTTTGATCAAGTCATACAGCTGAACCATGCAGGCCGCAGTTGTATGACAAAGGAAGAAAGGAAAATTATCAGATGCTATGATGATACCATCTCAATATTAACTAGGCAGGGCGCTATGATGATACCAGTTATATGCTGACACAACACAATACTATTAAGTATCCACGGGCACCTGCCACCCATATCGGAGGATCTATAATAAGAAGCGAAACAATCACCACCACAGCTAATGGCTTTGAGCATTAAGTGTTACAATTTGCAGTGATGGAATCATTCGTTATCCTGAACTCATAGACATTCTGTGAGTCATAGAATGCTTGTTTGTCACCAGTAACGATCCTTAGTATCAGGTGTAGTTGCCAGTGTGTTCCCTTGGGAAGATTGTGTGGTGGCAAGTCCTACTGATAGAGCCCTCTCTTGGGCTGTAGTAGGAAATCCTGCTATCATGACTCCTGATGCTGCAGCAGCAGCTGCTGCCGCCATGGCATTTTCGCGGTACCGGCATCTCATAATTTCTGCTCTTATGGCAGCAAGCTCTTGTTGCAGAGACTGTGACTGCTGCTGCAGTGCTGAAACGGTGCCCATGCATCCGTACACAGGATCACGAATGCGTGCATTTGCCTCATATACAAGACTGTTTGCTGTGTCTGCGCGCTGACTCTCCGGAACTTCCTGCACACGGGCATTCCAGGGACAAATTTATTTCCTTCAGTATAGCCTATCTCTGCTTCTTCCCACTGCCATTGATCAACGTAGAGAAATGAACCTTGTAAAGAGGGTTGTGATCAGTCTTGAACCGAAATTGAAAAGCAGAAAGGCAGGTTGCTTCATGATTTGATCATTGAATAATTTAAAAGAACTCTGATAATACTATCAATTAAACAAAAGCCATGATGCATCCATTTGCAGACCTAAATAATCAATGCTGGGTTCTTTCTGAGAAATGGAAACATGTACCATCAGCATCTTAGAAACGTTGCTTGCACCAAATATTTTGTGCACAAATGCAAACTTCTGAGGCTCATGGGGTGAGAAATATGGTGAGAAAGGACATTCCTGAGCGCAGCGTCTGCGCAGGAGCTTGCAAGCAGCGCATGGTGTGATTGTGTTGGTGCCACTGTGTGACCCTCCTATCATGGTGGCCCTTCTTGTAAGCCCCCCTTCCTGCTGCTGCTCAGCCACCAGCCTCCTCACCCGCTTTGAGTTCGTGTCAAATATACCACTACTACTGTCTCCAATTTTACCAAACCAAAATGGTGTAGCAGGCAAGGAAAGAATCAGCACATGAAAGGCTTTGTAATGGATCAAGCTCAGCAACCTTTGAGAAAATCTGTCATGGGATCATGGTGTCCTTACCTTTCCAGCTTCGACATCCAAACAAGAACTCTGAAATCTCCTGCGTTAGCCTGACATCCCACGCAGCAAATTAGCATCATCAAGCTTTCCTCGCAATAATCATGACATTTATGAAAAACTACGCATACACCTAGTTATCAGTTCAAGAAGTTTGTTAACTATCACTCGACAGTTTCACCCTAACTCTCTTCACGCAGGATCATATACCAACATGTAGTCAATCATCTATTGTATATTTAGCACGCATTCTGACAGAACTGCCAAGGTGGAGTGAGGGACCGATATTCTATTCCGTAATAAAAGTACATAACGCTTTGTGACTTGATATCTACTGACTGCAAGCCCCAGGGTATGCATCGGATTTCTATTTTGCACATCATGGCAACAAATTCCTATGTGAGGCAGACGAAAATCCGGATTTGATCTGCATCTAGGTATATTTTTTTGACTTTTCCTATTCTCCAAGTTTATGACAAAGAAGCTCAACATTATCTCATTTCGGGGTAGCTCTACAGGATTTAGCCAGAATACTAGTTCAAACGACAAATTTACATGAAAGTGCCATTACTCCATTTTTCTCCTGAGTCATAATCACACCCAGTACTCTTTCCTGTACAGTATTCACCGCCGGCGATCAACCAGCCAACAGGAGAATATTTTGTCAAATATTTCAAAAATGAGCTAGCTGCAGTGAATATGTTCGCAGATGTAAACCCATATTGGATCCAGTTTATCTCTATGGGATATCCTTTTGTTCCACTGATTGGAGGTTATTGTGGCCTTCACCAGCATACCCGTACTTGGGGGAATATATTGGATTCAGTTTAGCCGGATTTCCTATATTCTCTCTCTCTCTCTCTCTCTCTCTCTCTCTCTCTCTCTCTCTCTCTCTCTGGAAACTGGCAGATCACATCGACGCGTGGAGCTTCAAATCTGACATATCCTAAACTATGCGCATATGAGATGATCAATCCTCAAGGCTCACAATATTTGCGTACATTATTGGGTGTCTGAAAAGCTGATCACTTACTCGAGAAACTTATGACAATCCCAAATATGAAGATCAGTGTCCCAAGGCTTTCTTGTCACATGAGTTCTCGTCCATTACATATACATCTCGATCACTATAAAATCCCAAAAGCTGCTAAGTCCTGGGCGAGCGAGGACAAATTACTTCGTAGCTGCTAAGTTCTCCTTGAGCAAGGATAAACCGAGTGCATAACGAATACGTTTTCTAGTATTGCTGCTGATCGAGCCTCTAAGGCCTTGTTCACTGTCAATAACGACTACGTTTTCTAGTATAAGTGCTATTGATCATGATAGGGAAGTCTGTAAGACGAGTATCTGATATGATCATGAATCTAGACTTGATCAGTATCGTGGGCTATTGCAGAAGTGAGATCAGATAGAGCTGATTTACTGGCCTATTGCATCAGCAGCGAGACCAGATTCAACTGATTTACCAGCCTATTGCAACAACGGATCACACAATCATCTGATTTGCCCACACTGTAGCTGTCTACTATTGTCAGATCAGCATAGCTAGTAGCATCACAGGAGGCAGATGGGCATTGTTTGATCTGCAGATCAACAAGGAATCAGCAACAGGAAAGCAAAAAAAATCTGATCGATCACGCTGCCTTGCTCAGATGAGGCTGAGAGAAGACAATGGGGGGCAAGAGAGAGCTGATTATAAAAGCTAGGATTGTGGCAGTGTGAAAGGGGACTCTATTCCATTGACTTTGTGGTCCTTGCTTCTTCATCCAGTATTCCTTGCTGAAAGTCATGAAAAGGCTAAAAAGTTATGGGGCTTATATCAAAAGGTTAAAAGGCACCTTTTGATGTAACCCACTCAACTTGACGAAGCCATAGTTACCTTTCTGTGTGACCCCTTAACTTTCTCAACCTGTTTTGAGCTGAGGGGTTTGTTTTGGGGACTCCTGGTCCCATTTAGGGGTTTCTTCCCAAGGTATTGGCTCTTTTGAATTTCTTCTTGTTTGAAGCCTTGAAGCTTAGAGGTGAGACACAAGTGGCCATTGAGTGACTTAGGATGCATGAGGATGATAGGAGCACCACATTCTTCAATGGGTTGCACATAACAATGGCTTTTGACCTGGACCATTGGGCTCTAAACTCGTGTTCTCTTGTTATCCAAGGGCCAAGCACTTACATTGAAAAAGAAGACCATTGTGGTATACCACAAAGGCATTGCCACAAATTTTTTGTATAAAAAATATGTGTATCTTACCTAAAGGATTGAACTATCATTTAAAGTGTGTGCATGAGAAGATATATCACAACAATGAAAAAACATATATGAAATGATTTTGTGAATGCAAATAGACACTATGTATATGATTATTGTATCGTATTCTAAAATCTCAGATACCAAATAAAACTCCTCATGAGATATGGGGTAAGTTGAAGCCAAATCTGGCACATGTTCGGACATTCGGATGCGCTGTATATATGCACATACCAGATAAGCTGAGAAAGAAACTCGATGAAAAGACAAAACAAGATTTTCTGGTAGGATTCGAGTTACATTCGTCATATTATCATGTCTATGTACCTGAAATTGGCAAGATAAAAGTTGTTCGAGATGTTAAATTTGATGAGTTGAAATACATAGCAGACAGTGATCTAGTTGGCTATGAAATTCTCAGAAACTATTATGAGCTACCAACGACGACAGAAATAAAACAAGCAGAAGATGAAAGAGAATTACCAGACTCAGAGGGAGGCCAAGATCGAGTGTCTGACAGACTCGAATCACTAGTTCAAATCCTAGCAGAAAAGCTCGAATCAGAATCGAACTCGAAACCACCTGTGAGAAGATCTGACAGACAACGTAAACCACCAAAAAGATATGGTCAGGATGTTTTTAATACAGCCATCGAATTTTGTGGTTTCTCTGACGAACCTCAAACATTCGAGGAAGTTGTTGAAGGACCAGATAAAGATCGTTGCATTTAAGCAATGGAGGATGAAATTCCATCCATGTATAAGAACAATGTATGGACACTTGCACCAATTCTTGATGGCAGAAAACCAGTCAAATGCAAGTGGATCTACAACATCAAAATAGGTCCTAATGGAGAAAACATTAGATACAAAGCAAGGTTAGTTGCTAAAGGATTTTCATAGAAGTATGGAATCGACTACACTAATACTTTCTCACCGATAGTCAAACATACATCAATTCACTTGTTATTCGGGTATGTAGTGGCTCATGATCTAAAAATCCATATTGTAGATGAGAAGACTGCTTTCTTGCATGCAGAATTGGAAGAAGACTTATTCATGGACCAACCACTTGGTTTTCTAGGCCAAAAATATCCAGAATACAGATGTCACATCTAAAACAAGTAGCCAAACAATGGTAGAAAAAGAAGGACGAAGCACTACGTTCCTTAGGCTTCAAACCTCTATTTGTTGAGTCAAATGTCTATAACAAACATGTCAAAAATGAAATAATCATTCTAGCTGTCTATGTTGATGACACACTTATCTTCTCAAGAAGAGATAAGTTAATTTCAGATGTCAAAAGAGACATTTCTGAAATATTTGAGATTGCTGACCTAGGAGAAGCTAAAATCTATCTAGGCTTGCAAATCATGAGAGACTTTGAAAGTGGTAAGTTGTATCTTCACCAACAAAAGTACACTCAAAAGATCATTGAAGACTTCAACATGCTCGAATGCAAAGGTGTGCATACTTCCATGATACCTGGAACAATATTGAACAAGGCAGATTGTCCATAGACTCTCAAGGAAGAGGAACGAATGGACAAAACACCCTATTGTAGGCTGATTGGATCCTTGTTATATCTATCATACAACACCATACCTGGTATAGCAGGACTCAGAAGAATCCCAAAGAAGCATTTTATTACTGATTCTCTCCATGATCTAGTTGAAATGGTCCCTATTAGAGAGGGAAGCACCAAGAGGAAAGCCGAGATATCTAAAACTAGTCCAAGATTCAAGCACCAATCAGTAGGGGCATCATGTGAAAAGACAATAATGTCATATTTTTATAATTAATCAAAGAGTTGAAAAAATCGCAAAATCGATTTAGCTCGAGAAGGAGGAGGGAGGTAGAGTGTTGATGGAACTCGATAACGCATGCCAGAGTGTCGCGACAAATAGTTGTGTCCAATAGGAATATTGAGTGGAATCAATAAGGGTAAAAGTCACTATAAGGCACCTCATTCTTCAAAGTTATCTCTCATCCTAAAGAAGCTTTTTTCGATGAACTATGCATTCAAATTTGAAAAGAAATGGCAAGTTTATAGTTATTATTCAAAAATCAAAACAAATATATTAGCTTAGAGTGTATAAATTCTAGTTTTATTACAAAGTTGACTTATTTTTAAAGTAATTAGTAAGAAGAGTCACAAGTTTGAAATAATCTTATAAAAAAAATGAAACATGAGAGTTGAAAATGAATTATGGAAACATTATGAAAGTGATTGAACTTTTACTTTTACAGATATAGATAAAGCTCAAAGTTTGTCAATCTCATGAAAGTGATTGACTTTGTACTCTGTAGACTCTCATGGTTATTTGGCACCTTAGGATGTTTGTTCATAGATGAATTACAACAAAGACTCATTTTATGTCACAACTTATTTTAAGTATAGGAGCTTATGCAAAACTTAAAATATGAATGTATAAGGACCCTTTGATATATAATTGTATCTAGAACACGAAAATGCCACATTGCTGGTTGGATATGGTCAAGGATTCAGCTATCAAAAGTCCTTAGAAATGAGCCAAGTCGAAGCTGGAGAAAGTATGACAAATGCAGACTTTATTCACTTTATGTGTTTGATGAAAATTTCCTTTTCTAAAGTACAAAAGAAGATATATTAGAAGACCATGATGTGCCACTAGTAGTTGAATATGAGCAAGACTTATTTTAAAATAGAGAGTCAATTGGAAAAGACAAACAATCAATAAAAGACTTGTTGCTCTCAACTAAAAGTATATGTTGATGGGCTGCAAAATTTGAAACATTGCCCAGCCTAGAAAAACCATGTCATATTCATGCAAATGTCACACCATTTGCAAAGTGGTCTATATTTGAAGATACTAGGGCCCATTTTGAGCTATGTTATGTGACTCTCATGTTGTACAAGACCATGTGAAGTAGAAGAGACTGGAGTTGTTTTCTTCCCCATTAGCAATATTATGTGACTATATCTGAAGATACTAGGGCCCATTTTGAGCTATATCATGTGACTCTCATGTTGTACAAAACCATGTGAAGCAGAAGAGACTAGAGTTGTTTTCTTCCCCATTAGCAATAGCTCTTTACCTCTAGCATCAAGTGAAGTGTTTATCCATATTACACTTGAATATTCTTTTCATTGTAGCTCATCTCTCAATGACAATAGTAGCCACTCCCAAACTACATGCACGACTATAGCCATCGTGAGTTTTGCCTTTACCTCATATTAAGCCTAAGATTAGCAAAGTGTGAAGAATACACAAAATTTAGCTTGATCTTTTCTCATTTTCATGTACAAATGTTCATTAGTATTGTACATATTTTAATAATGTTATTTGAAAAGTCAAGAGGCCTCCAACTCGAGTTCAAGTGAGTTGGTGACAGGTGTCGCAAAATTTAAAGATTGGTATTTTGCTAGTATGCAACCAAATTCATATCTCAATGTCAAATATGGCCCAATCAAATTAAGAGGTGTAGATGCTAAAGCCAATCACATTAAGGGTTGCAAACTATTTGGCCCACTACAGATCACTTGGCCAATCATATTGTGAGGTTCAAGCTAGTTGGTCCAATAATGGAGAGGTGGGAATCAAGAGGTCCAATTATCATGAGAGGTGGAATCCATGAGGTCCAATCAATTTCAAGCATTCCTCATGCTGGGGAAATGATGTGAAGGATCGAAGTCCGATTTCCCTTGATGTCATACATTGTGCATGATGACAAAGGCATGCACAAAATACGATAGAGTTATGGAAGCGAAAATTGTAGACAAGCAAACAAATAAATAAGAGAGTCAGACAGGATGTAAAGAGCGAAGGATGCACATGACATTAATCTGAACGTGAAAGAGAGATGATAATTGATTCAACCTGAGGTATGGAATTACAAGTCAGCGAATGCTGGAGCACAAGACAATTGCGGACAAAACCGCGTGCTCATGAAGCTAACTATGTTTTGTAACAACTATGAGCTTATTTATGACTATCAATCTGAAAGAAGGAACCGATGTGTGAAAGTGTGTCTGTCTCTAAATAATAATTGCAATTACAAATTATCATCCTTATATAATTTACACTTGTGTAAAGGTATGTACAAAAATGGCATGGAGCTGTTGAACTGTTTGAGGTAGGTTGTGGTTGTTGCCATTGTCAAGGTAGTTGTGCCGTCTGAGGTAGATTGTGGCTGATGTCATTGCCAAAGTAGTTGTGTAGTACTGGAAGTGGGCAAGTGGTGTGAGCGTGAGAAGGCTTCGATTAGCGTGACGCTACCGAGAGTCAATAGAGTCTGAGTATTTCTGTAGACCGTGCGACAATGCATGTAAAACTGCAGCAATGTGAATGGAACTAGATTAGCATGGGATTTGGGAAAGTAGAGAAATAAATCCCAAAACCTCATGCTATAATTCGAGCTACCCCTATATGGAAGTGCTCTTTGATTGTACATATGAGCTTTTTGAGAGTTAATGCAATTTGTACTTGCTCTTTGTAACACATTCTTTGTTAACCTTAATGTAAGCCTCTCTTTCGCTCTCTACTTGAAAGCAAGGGCTCTCTCTCAATCTTTGTATGTGTTTGGGACTTAGTTGTCTTCATGATAACTGGTGTTTGGTTTTAGTGAGAAAGTGTGGTGTCATTGTGTGTGTGTGTGTGTGTGTGTGTGTGTGTGTGTGTGTGTGTGTGTGTGTGTGTGTGAGAGAGAGAGAGAGAGAGAGAGAGAGAGAGAGAGAATGTGAAGTGACAGAGTTTTATTAAGATAAGAATGAAGATACAATACAAATAAAATGACTCTCCTTTACAGATTTTAGAGGTGAACCTCCTTCAATCTAATCGGCTACACTAAAATGGCAAGGATTGCAATCCAAGCCCTTCAGCTTAACACAAACTAAATCTAATGGTTCTAAGAAAACACAAGGAGAACTCACATGTATCATGTGAGTCTCACTTTGATCAAACTTAGATTCCTTATTGCAACTTGAATTTGTGACTTTGGCCCACTACATTATTTATTTACTCCTAGGGCCCAAGTCTCTAGGATGTTGGACTATTCTACTATTGGCGTGCTTCAGCCGAATAATCGATCTTTAATATTCATCCACATTATTATCCAGTTCTACAGTTTTGTTTGTGTTTCTACATAGTCTGCAAAAATACTCGGGAATCACTCAACAAGTGGCTCTGACATATCGAACATCATCCGACTTATTGACGACACCGACGAAAGTCGAAGGAGTCGACCATGTCGATGAAAGATAGTTATTGTTCCACTTGATATGAAAATAAATACTTGCCCTAATGGCTTTGCAAGTAAATTTTCCAGAAGTACTAACTAGATGGATGCCAATACACTATGGCCAACTGGCTATGCAATTACAGGAAGTTTGAGCTCAAAAAGGGCCGCATATGAATTCGTGCCAAGATCCCTTTTGCATTTTGTCACTATTTTCAACCAATATCTTTGAATCGCTATAACTTTTTAGTAATTGCTCAGAAGTATGACATGTAATATGTCATTGGAAAGAAATTGACGAGCGCTTTCTAACGCACCAATTTTTTGTCGCATTCTAATACGGCAATCAAAAGTTATGCCATTTCTAGTGTAGACTCAAAATGTGACTCAAAGAAGTAACTTTACGTCAAAGCTACTATGTCAAGAATCTATTGGGCCACATGTACAAACGCAGTGAATAAAAAATGAAAAAGGAATCTTGACAAAAGGCCCTTTTTGTGTTTAAACTCTGCGACCTCATTAGATGTCCTACTCGTTAATTGCTTTAGTATAAATAGTTGGTCATCAATATACTATCTTAGCTAGCTTTTAGAAGCTTAGTTTCTATCTTAGATCAATATTCTTATTCACGCTTACTGCTTATCAGCAAAAGTGCATCTGACAGAGTTTTTAGTTACTTAGAGATAGCTTACATCGTTTTCATCCGCAATCACTTTGTGCTCTCATCATCAGATTTGTAGATGCTACTTACTGAATCAATCTACTCTCTTATTGCATTCAGTATCATGTCAAAATGTATGCCTCTCTTATTGTTTTTGTCTATTCATTGCAATACATCATCGTTTGGCTACCAAATCACTTTAGCAATAACGATTTCAAGGTTGCTAAAAGATTGAACGTGACTTCTGTCATTATTGTTTTGTTCAATATTGATAGGTGTAGTCGTGCATTAGGAAATAAGGCTTATTTTGCTGTGCCCAATAAGTCATGTACAATCTTTGACTTGTCGAACCAACTCACTTTACCTCCCTCTTTCCAGCATGGTATCAGAACGTAGACTGTTATATCAGAGCTCTACTACTTGATATATTTCACGATATCAAAGTGATTTCATTAGATACTTTTCATAGTATCATGTTCTTCAGTTTGTGGAATCAAATTTCAGTATCAAATAATTGATTTCCAATTGTAATGTCTCATAACATCATTCTTAACATCATCGATTTATCGACAGACTAAAGTTCCTGATGGATTCTCAAAGTAAAGCCAGTCCCAATGCAAACAAGCTGAATGGATCCAATTACTATTTGTGAAAATTTAAGATGAAGACCTTGCTAATCACCAATGAGTTGTGGAATGTTGTCACAGGTATTAAAGTGAAGCTTGAAGATGACATAGCCAACTCAAAGTGGAAGTCGAACGATGGTAAAACTTTTGCTGGAGGAGGAGGAGGTCGAACAGCAGGTTGTTGCACGAAACAAAACCAAAAGGGATTTGCGTTCTCACTCTCTTCTCTTTGAACCTCGATTGCTCTGATACAACTAATGTGTATCTTAGCACGAACAACGGGTTCACTGTACTCGGATAGAATTCGATTCTGACTAATAGCTACTGCTGCTAGATCATATCTACGATCTTCCAAAGTGTAGACATGTTGGAAATGGTGAACTCTTGCAACCATTCCCTAGCATTCCCCGAAGTCCTGAAGGACGAAGATGAAGATAAAGTTGAAGACAAAGTGAAGGCCAAAGATGAAGTGTTCAACATTTGTCCCTACTACCAAATGGCCGAAACTGAAAATAAACAAGTTGAGCAAATAGTTTCCAGCTCAAGAGCGTGAAGTCTTGTACTATCATGCTCAGCTGCCAAAGGCAACGTCATCAGAGGATAACTAACCAATAGTTTAGCATTAAATATATCTTGAAAATTTTTGCTAAGTAATCTTATAATTTTCCTAGATGTAATAAGTAAAGGATTGACTGAAGATCTAAATAGAGTGATATGAGAGAGAGAGAGAGAGAGAGAGAGATTAGAGTAAGTAGTCATGAGCAGTATAGCATACTATTAACACTATAGGCTATGCATGCAAGTCTACCAACAAGCAGAACATAGCAAATTCATGAGAGGAGTGACAGCCACCAATGAGCGAGACATTGATCAACTCACTCAAAACAAAATACAAATACAAATGCTCTCTTCTATTCCATCTCTCATTGTTTGTGTCATTTCATTTGATAGAATGATTTGAAGTCTGGGGTCTGTAGTTGTTTGCTTAGGATCCTGCAATAATTTCACAAGCTAGCCAAATAGGCAGCACGGACAGGAGCAGACAAGAAGAGATGATGCCCCTGCTGAAACATAAACACTCTACAAGACAGACACCGTTGATCTACCTTTTATTTTGTTTAAGCATTCAAAAAGAATGAGTAGAATAAGAATAAATAGCTGAACATGTACTGACAACGATCAGACATCAAAACTTCGATATCATTCAAGATAAAGAAAAATGTGTGCATTACGGCTACTCTATTATCAATGGTCTTTTCTTGAGCATTGTGTGACAAACCCACCCAGTGCATTAGCGCAAGAGATACTATGTCTCTCACGAATTATATCAGACAGTCTCGCTTCGAGGTCCTTCGGTCTTTGAACTTCGGGTCTTCGCCTTCGAGTCTTCGTTTGTTTGACCTTCGTGTCTTCGGGTCTTGGCCTTTGTTGAAACCGTTATGTAGGCTGTTATTGTCTAGGGTGGTTTCTGCATGTGCGCAATTCCTTTGTATTTCTGCAGATACAAAGACCTATTGGTCCTTTTCATGCATTTCTTCAAACACGGACTCAAAAGCTATCAAAGCCTTATGGCTAGACACATTAACTTTCTTCAGCCCCCTCTCCGAGCGTGGTAGCTTTACGATTCCCAGAGTACTCATCCTCTGCCTTTCGAACATCCCCTTGTCTAAGGGCTTAGTAAAGATGTCGGCTACCATCTACTTTGTTCCAATGAAGGTGGTTTTCAATTCGTTCTCTCGACTAGGTCCCTTCTAAAATGATATTTGATTGCAATGTGTTTCGTGCATATGCAAACAGTAAACGTAAAGACGCATGCTTTGACTATGGGAGAGAAGGTCTCAGTGTAATCAATATTGTACTTCTGAGAGAAACCCTTTCCTACAAGTCTGAGCTATATCTAGAACACATTCGGTTCATACTTGTATACCCATTTGCATTGCACGGTTTTTTGCTTATCTAGTACTGGTTGCAGCGTCCATACCTCATTTTTCTTCATGGATTGGATCTTCTCGTTCATGGCTTGCACCCATTTTTCCTTGTATGGACTGTCGATGGCTTCCTCGTAGGTGTGCCTGATCTCCTAGGAGATTCTTCAAGTACTGCAATGTCTTTGAATTTGTCTCTTCAGCTAGGTGCAGAACCATTGTGGTTTATTGGCATTCTAGCTGTAGGCAAAGGGCTTGTGGTCCTTTCTCCATCTAATTCGTCACTCAATTGATGTAAAGAACTGATGTGGGATCCAAAAATCTTCATTTGAGTGTGACGTCTTCTCCCTCTGTCACGGTTGGCAGTTTGTAGTATTGCTTTCCTAAGACTTCGTAGTTGACAGAATCATCATTGGCCATTATTTTGGTTTCATCGTACTTGACGTCTCTGATGGTCTTCACTTGGTTGCTCTCTGGCAAGTAGATCCTACAGTATGACGAATGATTGTCATACCTGAGAGGTATTCTTGTTTGACTTTCTCATCGAGCTTCTTTCGAAACTTATCTAGAATGTGTGCATAAGTGATATAGCCAAAGATCTGAACGTGCATCAGATTGGGCTTTCTACTTCACCATAGTTCATGTAGTGTCATGTGAAAACACCAGATTTGCCGATCCTGTTCTAGATGTAGCCGGCTGTAGCTACTGCTTCAACCCATAGCACTCTTAGTGCTTTCGAATATTTCATCATACACCTTGTGGCTTCCATAGGGGTCCTATTTTTCCTTTTAGCAACACCGTTGTGTTGCAGTGTGTAGGAAGCAGTCCTTGTATAAAGGATTCCACGACTATTGTAGAAGTCAACAAAGTGATTCGAGATGTATTCTCCACCATGGTCAGTTCTGATCTGTTTGACTTTGCTTCCTGTCCACTTTTCTGTCTAGTTCATTTATTCTATGAACTTGTCGATTACTTTCGACTTATTATGTATGAAGTTGCGAACTTGCTATAGTCGTCGATGAAGGTGATATAGTACTTCAAGCTTCCTATAGAGATCACGTCGAGGGGTCCGCAGATGTCTGAATGTACTAACTCCAGAAGCTTTGTTGCTCTGAAGGAGTCCCTAGTGAAGGAAGTACGAGACATTTTCTCCTTCATGCACGCATCACATGATGTCGAGTTGGTTGCACTCCTAATGCTTGCTTACTCATGTGATCACTGCATGCTGGCTTGCTTGATACAAGGCCATTGGGTTCATGTGGCATAGTGTCTTGTGTCATAGAACATTTGTAGATTTATGGGTTTGGTGTGCTTGATCTGTTGGTACGTGCACTTTCAGATGATACAAGTAAATGCCCAACATAATCTGGTAACAGGCAGATATGTAAAGAAGAAGAACAGTCAGTTCGCAGATCCTCAAGAGCAGGGGATCTGTCAATAGTTGCCATAACAAGATAATTGCTTTATCAACATTGAGTTTGATCTCACTCTACTCATATTTGATCTACTATATACAAGAAGTAGTCACAATATTCATTTCAAATTATTTACTGATATAGTTAGTGATTATGTTCTTTGCATTAGTTGTATATTTATGCACTTCTTAATTACTTATGCTTCTTTTCTTCTATTATAGCATTGCACTTCTTCTATGTTGCCATGTAATCATTGTCTCCACTGTGTCATTGTTAAAAGTTCTAATTCTCTATTTTCACTTCACACTTTCTTTTTACTTTCTTGCTCTCTATCGCTTGCTACTTTTGTGCTTGCTACCACTCTTCTGTCAATCTGCAATCATATTTGCAATCAAAATGGATGCAAGTACGAGCACCAGCGCAACCATTAACTGGAAGATACAAGCATCTATCTATCTGTCTTGCTTCAATTCAGTCTCTACTGGATCGTTGCAGGATTGGTAAACTGAAAGTGGACCCCTCTATTGTGTTGTCAGAGATTAGCATCGAGTTCGTTCACTCTATCCATACGGTGGCTGACTCTAATTTCTAGGTTTCATTGTGAAACACTAATTTTCCAGTGAATGAAGCTGTATTTTCTAAAGCTCTTGGTTTGCCAACTGATGGGGTAGCCAATGTTATGATCAATGATGTTATTGATGAGTCGACCTATTTTTTGTCAAACTCCTACGTACTTAGCAAGGGGTATAAGATCACCATGGTGAAGGATGCGCAGACAAAGTTTTTCTACAAGTATGCCAACTAGGTGCTCTTCATTACCGATGCTGATGCAACAATTTTAATACAAAATTTTGGTTATCTTATTGATGCTCTAGCTGGTCAGCCGGTTTGCTTTGGTTCTATCACTTACAAAGCATTTTTGCGATGGATCAAGCATAAGAAGTTTTTTGCGGTGGGAGCACGTGTCTCGCGGTTGTGCGACTATTTTGGCATTCTTACTCTGACAGACAGGGAGTGTTGGCAGGAAGGATGTTAGCACCAACAACGATTGATCCGTCAAGCCTCCTGCAAGGCACTCGACAAGACCAACCAGTAGCTTCTTCTGCCATGGAGGTTGATGCAGGAGCAGAGAAGGAAGCTATTGATGTAGGAGAAGATGTTGTTGCAAAAGCTTCTACAGCAGACGAAACTTTAGTTGTCGTCCTCATTTTTGCTAGGATTTCACCCAAGCAGAAGGACTCTGCATCTACGGATGACGAAGAAACTGTCTTCGACAAAGGAAAAGGAGTAGAGGAGGAAGCTGTTGACGTAGAGGAGGACAAAGAGAAAAATAAAGACAATCTTTATGATGCAGCTATTCCAACAAATAGACGAAATGGCCATAAAGATGTTGTCTGAGCAAAATTCATCTCTGGAAGCAGATAATAAACTTTTAAATAGCCAAAATCACTCACTGGGATGACTGCTTCAGAAGTTGAATGAAGAAGCCCAATCATTAGGCGCTCCAAGCCAAATCTGCAGATTTGCAAAAAAAATTGATTCGTTGACAGCCAAACTACATAAGGTCATGACAGAAAAGGCCTCTCTACAAAGCAAACTTCACGATGAAGGCTTAAGACAACTAAAAGCCAAAAATACCCTGCAACTATGTAGTAGCTCTGGTTCAATCCAGGTAGATTCGTCGAAGCTACAATCTCTTCAAGATCAAATGCTGGAGAATTTTTGAGTTGAATTTTTTATTCCTCTCAAAAACGACAAAGCACTTGTCGAGGAGGAACTTGCGGAGCTGAAGGAATTATCAGCTGAAACAATCTGCTCTGAGCCAGATGCGCACAAAGAATATTCGCAGGCTCTAGAGAAGATCGAAGAATTGACTAAGCAGTTCCAAGCAATCCGAAATTATACAGGGGTAGCAGATCACCTGGAGTATATTGAGGCGTGTGTCAAAATTTCTAGTCTACAAAAGGAAGTACAAGACCTCAAACAGCAGCTCGAAGACCAAAAGCTTGCTGCATATATCCACAGGCAGGACATGGCAAAAGCATAGCCTAAACCAAAGCGACAGAAGAGAAATTAGTCGAAGGTATGTGCGAAACAATTTCAAGTTTTTTCTGAAAGATTTTGGAAGTGGAGTCCTTGCCATTTCAATGTGGAATTATACTGGCATATGGATTATTTGATGCTACCAGGCATGATAGGCGTGGCATTTGATGGCTGGCAATCGGAGTGGAACAAGGACAAATTTCTTTGGTTATGGGACCAGCTAAGCATAGAGCTGAAAGGATGTCTATGGTGGGCCATCATCCAAGGAAAGTTCAAAGTTATTCCCTTTGGATCAGTCAGATTGTGCATAGGGTCCACATTTTTGTATGCGCTGGAGTACATCCGAATCAAGGAGTACATCCGAATCAAGGAGTACCTTTTTTTGCAGCATAACGACTCGAAGCGAAAGTTTTGAAGGAAGCATGCATGGTTCAAATTGCAGTCACCAGAAGGCCGAGCAAATATCAAAAAATTTGACGATGCAGGTCTGTTGTTGAATATTAACATGGCATATCCAGAGTTGTATAGTATCTACACCGATTGGGAGAGGAACTTTTTCAATTATTTTGCAGAGATAAAACATAATTTGCAAGACAAATTTAAATCCCGCGAATATAGAACATTTTGTACATATAATTTTTGGCAATTTGGCACATATGCAGCCAAAGTTTTATTTTTGGTTCAAAGTTTATTTGTAAAGTATAAATTTCTTTAGTTTTTCTCTACTTTATTCGAACAGTTTTCACTTAGGAGAAACTTTGAAGAAAATTTCCAATTAGTTCAAGAACTTTTTGATGGTTCTCTACTCCCTATAAGGTTGATACCTTATGGAAACTTACCTATTAAGTCATGACCTCCTGAAATGAAACAACACTTGGATACGAAGCGACTGAATTCGAACTGTCACAATAAACCATCAACTATACAAATTACATGTACTTGTTACTTATATGATACTTAGAATTTGTAAATAGAGCGATGCACCAGGAATTCTTATCGGTGTGTTTATCTGTTCCATAGGTTGTAAAAGTAGATACGCTTCATTCTCACATTATCGAGAGAGAGAGAGAGAGAGAGAGAGAGAGAGAGAGAGAGAGAGAGAGAGAGAGAGAGAGAGGAGAGAGAGAGAGAGAGAGAGAGAGAGAGAGAGAGAGAGAGAGAGAGAGAGAGAGAGAGAGAGAGAGAGAGAGAGAGAGAGAGAGAGAGAGAGAGAGAGAGAGAGAGAGAGAGAGAGTTATTGTATATTTGAGATTCAAGAAATAAATAGAGTGTTCAAGGTTATTTCTTTTAATCTTTGTTCTACACACTACTGAGTGTGAGTGATTTCAAATCTACTAGCAATCTCGTATGCATTACTTGAATCATTCTTTGGTCAGACGGTACGATATTTCATTATAGTCTCTTGTTGTGTTTCCGTGAAGTTGAATTAAAGAGCTGTCTTTAAATTTATTCACCCATCTATGCGAATACTTTGTGTTCAACATTCGAGTAAATATACCTTTGGTGCAGTTTTTCACAATTGCTGATGTAAAAGTATGTATGTTGTGAAATGCTAGTCCCTGATTGAGGAATTGAGTTATTGATTTGTAGTCATGTTAGTAATGAAGGTAATTGTTTCTAACATATTCGCGAACTGCTTGAGTTCTTTAACCATGAACGGACTTTAGTTGTTGAGGACTTCTGTCTAGAACACATAAGTTCATGAATAAGATTAACTTTTTGTCTGTTCATACGTGTCTGCATTGAACATATCACAAATCCTTGTTGACAGCTTAATCAGTCAGTGCAATTCATTCGAGTTACTCTGATATCATTTTACATACCGAACACTTTATCTTTGATTTGATAGGGGAAGGCTATTGTTTAGCATTCATTACATGTATTCACCTTTCCTAAAGTTGGTACTGGCTGCTTTGAAAATGTCTGTTGATAACCAGATTTTCTCCTCTATTTCATTTAAAATAAGTTAATAATGTATCAACTTAACAACTTTTAAGAGCTTTCTTCTTGGGGAACGATCTAAATACTACATAAATATAGCAATTTGGTGTTGGTATATTACGACAGCTCCATTTCCTAGACAACAACACTATGTGCTTTCCTTTCCCTAGATTCATCAACATAGGAGCCTTTGTCTTCCTCCCTGATGGCATCAGACATAAATAACTTTAAGCTCATATATTCATCATTAGATCGAAACTCGCATCTAATCCATCTTGGAAGTCCTACTAAGAACTAGATGATGAGCATGTGTTCGGCGGATTGTTCTTGTACTTGACCTTTTAAGCGCTTGAAATGCCCAATATAGTCTCGTACATGTTCGTCTTTTGCCATTATGATATTACTCAATTTGACAAAAGGTCTCTCAATCAAACAAATGTGATAAATTGGCAAAAATCTAGCTTGGTATTTTTATGATAGAAGTTTGTAAGTAAATCTCACATGTGTGGGGGATGTTCCCACATGTGGAGAATTGTAAAGTAAATAAAAATGTTAGATATAGGGGTCTTATATTTTATGTATCAAGCATCTAGGTGTAGGATGTTGATAGGGTCAAATTTGACAGAGATGGCAATTTATCCATTTCCACTTCTAATGCCACTATTGAACCAAAATAGAGTAGGAGGCCAAAATCGAGCCAATTAGAGTGTAGACAAGTGTAATGATTTTGTTTGATGAAGTTTAAGAGGTCCAATAGGATTTAGAGGTGGAACCATGAGTGGTCCAATAGAATTTGAGATATGCTTGGAAATGGTCCAATAGAATTTAGAGGTGAATGGATCAATGGTCCAATAGGATTAAGAGGTGACAAAAGTGTGGTCCAATCATGATTGAGCATTGTGCTAGCTCATGCATCTACTTGTATCATTGTACTTCTCATTTGGATCTAGTTGATTTTGGAGATTGAGTGGATTTTGAGTGTTATTGATTTCCTAGCTTTCTCTCTCTACCCGAGAGCCATTGATGACTTTCTCTCTCTACCCGAGGAGAGTAGCTTGTTTTTACTTAGATGACTTTTGGAAAACTTCCCACACGTGTGAGTGAGAGTTGGAAGTGATTCAATGCATGTAGTACTGTGTTTTTGCCATAGAATCAATGATAGATCTTGAATCTTAATCTAGTCTTGATCTTGGTGCATCTACACACCTTAGGAGATCACAAGTACATGTGGACAGTCCACACGTATGAATTCAACATGGTATCAGAGAATACCTAAGGTTACCAGGCATTTTGATCCATTTGAGTGAAAACTATTCATCAATCTTGAGCTAGAAATTGTCAAGATCCATTTTCCCAGCTATCTTGTCCAGTTTTGGATCAAAAGAGATCAATAGGGCATTGATTGGGTTTGACCTGGTACTGTACGGAATCAGGTGCTCAGACATGTGTGAGGAACATCCAATTTCAGTTTGGGAGTTCTCAGTCATGTTTGATCCAAAAATCTTGCTTGATAGCTTGTTTGGAAGCTATTTTTGTCTAGTTTCTGATGCAATCAGTTTCATTCCATTTAGTTGAGCCAATCAAAAGTTATAAGCTTTTGAAGAGGGTTAGGTAGGGCACCTAGACCTGGGTGGACACATTTGGTTTGGTCAAGAGATTGCTTGTTTGATCCAAAATCATAGTTGAATGCTTATCAATCTCATCTATATATGATCTAGGCACTATTTTGAGATCTTAGCCATTTTGTTTCATGCAATATCATTGTATTTGAGTCAAATTTGATTTCTTAGTGTATTTCACACGTGCTAAGAGTGTTTGATCCTAACTTTGCCCATACTCCATCATTTGATGTGAAGTAGATCTAGTTTTGGAGAGATTGAGGTAGCTAGTGAGAATCATCTCACAATTTGTTGCAAGATCTTGCATAAGAGATGGTAGCACACCATTATTGGATCCTATAGTGAGAGAGAAGCAACATTTTTTGTTCATCACTTCTGTTTATCTCCACTTTACATGACTTCAATGAGTTCATACTTGTTGCAACCAAGTGAGAGATTGTCTACTTCCAACTATTCAATATGGAAGTTGAGGATGGAGTCCATCTTGATACTCCAAGATGTGATGGACATTGTACTTGGGATTGAGGAGGAGCCTCAAGTCCTTTAAGAAGTACAAAAGTACAAGACAAGAGCTAGGATGGCTCTCCATTATATCAAGATGAATGTCTCTAATGAGATATTGAGGGAGATTGGTGATTGTTCTACATCCAAGGAAGCTTGGGATTGTCTCAAGTCCATCTATGAGGCTAAGAACACCTCTAGGCTGCTCACTCTTAGAAATCAAATCTTCCAAAGTAGTCAAAAGAGTGATGAGAGTGCATCTAATTATGTTTTGAGAGTCAAGGATATTCATAGGGAGCTTGCATGTATTGGTGACTCAATCAATCAAAGTGAGCTAGTTCAAATCATTCTCAATGGCTTGAGAGATGAACATGACAACCTTGTCCAATCCTATGCCATTAAGGAGGAGCTACCAAGTTTTGAGGCCCTTCAAAGTGTGATTATTTCTGAAGAATCAAGACAAGAGTACAAACTCTTGAGGATAAACAAGCTATCACTCAATCATGATGATGGCAAAGCTCTATTTGCTAAGCACAAAGAGAGGAGTAAGAAGCAACACCATCACTTCTCTAATGACAAAGCTAAAGACCAAGATGGTGACTCATGGTATATTGATAGTGGAGCATCTTCACATATGTGTGGCTCCAAGCACTCTTTTTCATGTATTATGCCTTATGACGGAGTCAAGAAGACCATATACACTGCAAGTAAGCATGAGTGCAATATTGAAGGAGTAGGGATTATTCCCTTGAAGCTTGCATCTTCCAAAGATCTCTTTCTCAAAAATGTTCTTTTTGTCCCAAATCTTACAAAGAACATCTTAAGTGTTGGCCAACTTTTTGATAGTGGCTTTGATGTCAATTCCAATATTGACAATTGTGTGATCAAGAAGGATGGTGAGATCCTTGCATATGGATCAAGATTTGAAGGCATCTACAAATTGGATCCAAGTGAGAGTGCAAACTCCCTTGATGTCTCTTGTATGTCCAATCTTTCAAAGGAGGATGATCACACAAGATGCACATATCTTCTCTCTTCAAGTATTATGGTGTATGATTGTTCCCTATTATTCAAAGCATGTGTTGAGAAGCAATTCTCATTGAAGAACAAAGCTTTGAGGAGTATTGGAGCTCTTGAAGGAATAGCATTATATGAAGTTTTATTCAAGATGAAGCCTAAGGTTGATCACCTTAGTGAACTTGGTAGTGCTTGCTTTGCACATATTCCCTTGGAAACAAGGAGGAAGGATGATCCAAGCTCATGGATCATGATTGGATACTCCCTTATCAAGGAGGCCTTTAGTGTCTTTACACTCTCTATTTCAAAAGTGGTTGTGAATAGAGATGTCATATTGCATGAAGATTCAACCTTGGAAGTGGCCGGATTCAAGGCTTCTCAAGAAGCATCACAAGTCATCTTCTTTTAAGGTATTCAAGTTG
Source organism: Diphasiastrum complanatum (assembly GCA_029204225.1). Lineage (NCBI taxonomy): Eukaryota > Viridiplantae > Streptophyta > Lycopodiopsida > Lycopodiales > Lycopodiaceae > Diphasiastrum > Diphasiastrum complanatum. Next base: position 22,533,636 of record CM055102.1, read on the forward strand.
TGATGGGGCTGAGGTGTGAGGAGGAGTCTCTTCTTCATATGATTTCAAGTAGATCTGCATGGCTGAGTCTTTATGGCTCACCTTACATGGCAAAGAGGGGCATCTTTCATGTTTTATTTACTACAACACATTTATATATGCTTCTCTTCCTTGGGTTGATATGCTATCTTGCTTCATTGAATTTTTTGAATCTCAAAGTTCAAGAAGGGCTATACTAGTTTTGTATGATGCTTATGATATGGACATGTTTCTTGTCACTATTGACTTAGATATGTTTCCAATACATTTTGAAAGCAATATATTGTATTATCAAAAGTATCCTCTTGATTCTAGTAAGAACAAGATTGAGCATGTTACTCATGTTTTTGAAAATCATGTTTTCACATGTTTTGAGGCAAATTGTGAACTCCTCTTGAGATTACGTGAAGCATCCAAAGTGGACACTTACATCCTTGAGAGAGTAATTAGCCTAAAAAATATCAAGATAGTATTTGATATCAAGATTAGATCCATCATGGATATAGCTCATTGTATGTGGACTTGTATGGTGCAGCCATCATGCAAGTGGAACTTTCAAAGCAAAGATCATCATCAAGCATGGAGGAAGCCCATGATCATAGTGGCATATTGGTGGAGCACTCTTCAAAGGCCTTTGGCAAGAGATCTCTGCCAAAGAGATCTTATCATGGATATGGTGAGCGTGCTGCTATGATGGATCCCTTGGCTGATCTTCACTTCTTATGCATACCAAAGGGTCCACTGAAAAAGCTTTACAAACTTCTTAAGTGATCTAGTGCCTTTCCAAGCTATTTCTTGAGGAGGAGTGTGAGAAATTGGCAAAAATCTAGCTTGGTATTTTTATGATAGAAGCTTGTAAGTAAATCTCACATGTGTGGAGAATGTTCCCACATGTAGAGAATTGTAAAGTAAATAAAAATGTTAGATATAGGGGTCTTATGTTTTTTGTATCAAGCATCTAGGTGTAGGATGTTGATAGGGTCAAATTTGGCATAGATGGCAAATTATCCATTTCCACTTATAATGCCACTATTAACCCAAAATAGAGTAGGAGGCCAAACTCGAGCCAATTAGAGTGTAGACAAGTGTAATGCTTTTTTTTTATGAAGTTTAAGAGGTCCAATAGGATTTAAAGGTGGAACCATGAGTGGTCAAATAGAATTTGAGATATGCTTGAAAATGGTCCAATAGAATTTAGAGGTGAATTGATCAATGGTCCAATAGGATTAAGAGGTGGCAAAAGTGTGGTCCAATCATGATTGAGCATTGTGGTAGCTCATGCATCTACTTATATCATTGTACTTCTCATTTGGATCTAATTGATTTTGGAGATTGAGTGGATTTTGAGTGTTATTGGTTTCCTAGATTTCTCTCTCTACCCGAGAGCTATTGATTATTTTCTCTCTCTACCCAAGGAGAGCAGCTTGTTTCTACTTAGATTACTTTTGGAACACCTCCCACACATGTGAGTGAGAGTTGGAAGTGATTGAATGCATGTAGTACTGTGTTTTTGCCATAGAATCAAAGATAGATCTTGAATCTCAATCTAGTCTTGATCTTGGTGCATCTACACACCTTAGGAGATCACAAATACATGTTGTGGACAGTCCACACGTGTGAATTCAACAACAAAAGGGCTTAAAACATTTGATAAAGAATTCCTTCATATTAGACCGATCAAGTTATTTTCACGATCCAGGTTGAAGAACCATTCACGTGTTTGATCTATCATGGTCATCGAGAATAATTGGACCATTGCTTCGTTGGATGTTTCGCCATAAATGTTGCAAGCATTCTCAAAGACTTGTAAAAATATCCAAGGGTCCGAGCTACCATCGTACTTAGGAAGATCTAGCTTCGGGGTACGTGTTTTAGTGTGAGGTAGATGGAGCATTTGTGAGCCCAAAAGGCATCACCTTAAACTCATAAAGCCTCATTGAGGTGAGCTCTTGCATGTGAGGACTCAGTAGCATGAAAATGTGCTCGATCATGTATGCTTTTGGTTTGGTTTGTTCCCATCTGTCGAATGGATTGGTAGATGGTTCGTGGACTTGTGATTTCATTCATGAGAACCTACGACGATGGATTTCGTCAGACGTAGGTGACACCATTTCTGGTGGATAATCATCTGTGGGATCAGGATGGTGGTCCATTGGGTAAAATTGTGCTTTTTGGGTTTTCTGATTTTTGTTTTTTGGCTAGTAGGTCAGTCAAGGTGGAGGAGGCTAAGACAGGGTTGGAGAGTGCTAGCAGGGCGTTAGAGGGTGGTTTGAGAGTGTTGGCAAGCTTGGTAGCGCAAAACAGATCTGCAAGGGGTGTTTCTTGTAGGTGTGTTGTATTTATTTGCAGGTCCTTTGCAGGTCGGTTTGATCTTCCAGGTCTGATTGTAGAGATCAAATTGTAGAGTGGTGAACATAGAAGACCAAGAATGTGGCAGAAATTAGAGTGTTACATTTTTTGTAGAATGTAGAGGTGTTCAAAGATGTAGAGATTTTGGATAGGAACTGGGCGTGGACAGTATTGCAGTAGTTACAGATTTAGAATGTGTGGGTTGAAGTAGCAACACATGTCAAATGCTGACAGTTTTCTTGCTCTAGAAGATTTGTTAACTGGTTGTTCTTCTTCTTCTTTACAGATCTATCTATTACCAAACTACGTTGGACATTTCATGGATGTTAACATTCTTATTTAAGGCCCAAATCAGGCAAAGAGGGACTGATTTTCGTTGAAGTATTTGTCTTGTTTGTCATAGGACAACTCAAGGAGGTCTCTCTTGAAACGTATCACATGCATTCAAAACCAAACATGCAATCAAAACGTTCAACCAGTAGATCAGCATGCAATCTAGGTAAACAAACCATGAAATCCTACTTTACTTGTTGCAAAATGAAATGAATCAAATCCTAAACACTAAAACTAATCTACACATGCATTAATCCACAAAACAAGAAACAAGAAACTAAACTAGACAACATATTTGAGAGTCCAAGGATAAAGAAACACACATTTCTTGATTCTTGGACTAGCAAGAACATCAAAAAAGAGACTGACACCAGGTTTGCAAGACTTACACCTCAATCCAATCCATGATGGTTTACCACAATGCTGATTCCTACATTAATCCACAAGCATAAATGAACTTCGGGATTCACCATGAGGCTTACATAGTTTCTATTGTCATGCTTAACTACTGATTCTCGGATCTCATACTCAGCTCTTAGTCTTCGTCCATCTCATATTCTCGAAGACCTCCTCGGTCTAAGGTGAGAGGTGCTCTTGGGTATCTCTGACTAAGTATCTTGGGGATTCGCCAGAGTCAGCCAACAATAGCTTACTAAGCTTTGAAGTTGAGTGTCGTGTGCATGATCTATTAATTAGCCTATCTTCCTCACCCTCCTTGCTTCACACTATATTTGTCAGCTTATTTTACACACGCACACATGCGCGTGCATGCACGCACGCACATGCACACACACACACACACACACACACACACACACACACACACACACACACACACACACACACACACACACACACACGCACGCGCGCACGCACACACACACACGCGCACATTGTAAAAACACTTAACAAGATCTAGTTTAACAACAAACATAGATTAATATAGCTTAATCTGGTAAAGGGAATGCACATATATGTACTATGAGAGAAAATTTGTTAGAAAATGACCGAGATCTGACATAGATGTTCAGTGACTGAAAAAAGCAATGGTCAAAATGGCTTGAATTTTATTAGGAGATCTTCTTTTCAAGTAGTAACATAAAAAGTTGAATATTGTGAAAATCGTGAACATTGTGATTTAGTTAACTTTTGGGCTAATCTTGCTGGAATCCTTGAATTGACATTTGTCAAATATTTTTACCATTTTGAGTTAGCATTTTTTGACCCTTCAAACTTTTGAATTTCCTAAATTGGCATTTTTCAGATTCTTTGACTATGTAAAATCAGCTATATTTTTGCAAATTAGGTAGAAGCTCATGTATTCTAGAAACTATGTAACAATTAAGAGTAATTTTGTAGATTGTTTAGAACTTGGAATATTCTTGTACATTTTACATAGTGTATAGAAAATTTTAAGTAGCTTGAGGTTCAATTATAGGGTATTGAAGAATATCTGAAGATGAAAATGAGGTTAGGAGTGTGATTAACTTCAACAAAAGAAAACACAAAGATCTAACCAAGATCTTAAAATGTGGATAAAGTGCATGAGTAGGTGCTTTGTTTTCTAATATTCTTTTGTCCACTCTTTTTTTTATTTGAACCAATTTCACGTAGAAATTTTATTCTCATTTGCATAATTAGAACCTTGAACTTTTGTCCATATGAAGCGATGATGTGGTTTGTACGTGATCTTATATTTTTGTTTTATAGATGACAAGAAAAATTGTTACAAATGAATAAAGTTGACATACATATCTTTGATATAAATGTTCATCATGTTTGAAACAATGTTAGATCACATTCATGTGGATTTGAACATTAAAAAAAAAACATAAATAAATTTCAATCAAGAGGTATGTGAATTATTGTACATAGAGACTCCACATGTTTGGATATCTTTTGAGTTGGCACATTAGTAACCAAACATCTATGTCAAATACTTGCTTTGAAATAATAGTTTCAATTTTGCAAACAGCTTGAAATGTTTGACTTTTTTAGCTAGTAAATTTGGTCATTTTTTTGGTTGGTATAGTCTATTAATAATTATACCATGAATTATTTTGCAATATAGATGTTATTACATAGTGATTGAAAAGAAATGGAATTCCTATTCACCATATAAATTGGTTCTCATTCACCATATGAATAGGATTTTAGGATAATATGTATGTTTTTACTTACATCATCTCAAAATGAGTGTTGCTCTCCATATATTGTACCTATAATTAATTAGTGTTCATTTGATCATGCCATGATTATTGCATCATTATAAACCATATCACATCAAGATGGGGAAAATTAAAAAGAACTATGGCATGCATTACAATAATAGCAATGGGACTATTCAATACTTCCTAAAAGTTAATAATTGTTTCCTATTAGATCCAAGTATGCAACTTGGATTGCAAAAACAATTCATAATATATTGTGTTTTTGTTATTGATATGCTATTTTTTTTAAAATAACTTAACATATACATTGCAGAAAATGTTATACAATATTCAATTTTCTCAAAGAACCCAAAAGGTGCAAAATGCTTTAAATGGTGATGTAATTTATAAATATAAAGTTTCTCTCTCACATGATCTTGCATACATATATTGTAATCAATCAAAAAACTAGGGATTGGTTCAATTTAGTATTTGATAGTCATGTAGGTAGAAAATAAGTAAAGAAAAACAAATTTTAGAGTTTCCACATCATGGGAATGTGCAATTTTTGTGATCACAACAAAGCCTAGGGCATAGGAATAGTTTTAAAATGCCAACATGTACGTTACTTTTTTGCTAAGTGACTTGGATGACTTGAAATTGGTATTTCTAAGGATGATATGAAAAAGTAATTGACTCATCACATAGAGTGTTTAGACATGATTTAAATTCTTATATTAACTCTTCAATTAGAGAAAGGTCTTGAGACATTGCATGTATAAGCTTTATCATGCTCTAGATAGGTACAAGTAGCAATCAAAACAATCTTTTTCAAGCTGTTCGAATGGTTAGACACAACCACCTTGAAGTTTCATAGTAACAAATTTTGAATTCTCATAGTAACAAATCAATATCTTCACATGTTCAAGAACTATCAAGAATGTTGCTAAAGTGATGACATGTCATTATCAAAGGTCAAACTCTAGAAGGTTGGTTAAAAGTATATGGTTCATGTCCAAGTTGAAGCACTACATATACCTATTGGAATTAACCTATCTAAAAATTTATATCACAAACTTCAGGCTATTAAGTTTTGTGTATTATTATACCATGAAGTAAATGTCTTGATGAGTGAAAATATTTTATTTTATTTTAAGAGATAGAAAAAGGCACAACATTGTGCATTTCCATTATAAGGTTTTAAATACAGAAGACATATTTTGTCATTGAGAACTTGATACAATGTTAAAAATCTAGGGTAAAATTTGTTGTTGCATTTGATTGGTTAGCTTGGAGCATCTTGCAAACCTTTTTAAAGTCAATTCATTGTATGACTTCTTTGATGAAAATATTACCTACCAATATTATGTAGTAAACTACAATTATGATGAATGTTAAAAAGAAACACACTACTTAATACCTTTTTGTTAAATTCAAATGGATCATTATGCTTGTATAGTAATTATACAAGTAGGTGAATAGAGGAAAAATGTGGTAAAGAATCATAGCCCTTAAGACATAAATTATATTAATTTACTATAGCTATCACCTTGAATCGGAGTTATTGCTCATATAATTAGTTCAAAAGAAAACATTAAATGCATAAAAGTAAATACAATCAAACATTTGCTTCCTTTTAGAAGAAGCGATATTGTTTTCTCATTAACAAAGAAAGGTGATTTGAAAGCAAGAATGTTTTTATCTTAATGGTGTTTATAGTGAATATAACCACCAACATTGCATGTAGCATACACTATTGTGTAATTGAGGATCTTTTTAACATGATGTGCATGAGTTGATAGACCAATTGTTATTGATATTGATTTTGCAACAAATATATATTTTATAAAGAAGATGCAAATTAGACTCAAAAATAAAAAATGGAAAAATGTAGCATTTTTGTTTCTTTTATGGAGGAAATCATACAAGGGTTGGTATTTTCTTATGCAAAAATGGCATGAACAATATATGCATCAATCTAGATAAGACTATCTTGAACTATACTAAAAGATTCTTTTGTGCTATGTAGATTTATGACTTATTATCTCTTGTTGCATGTGATAAGAGATTTATCTATTCATTTTAACTAAGTGTGTCATGCATAGCACTATGTTAAACTTTGTTCAAGAGAACATGTATTTATTGCTGAAAAATACTTTAAAAAAGTACATGGGTTTATATAAGTCAAAAATGTGGGAGATATTGTCCATGTACTGTTGATATAAAATGACTATTGAAAAATGTAACAATAAAATATTGTTTGAGAAATAAAGCAGAGAAAGCAATCAGTCACATGATTTCAAATAATAGCAAATATAGATACTACTACATTTTAGAACAAGATAAGTGAAAACATAAAAGCCAATGTATGATAATATTTGTTGTTTGAAAGATACATTGTTGGAAATAACTGCATTTTTTGCTCCAAAAAAACTTACAAAACCACTACTATGTCACAATGGCTTATTCTCTTTGAAATAAAAAACATGAAGATAATTTTTTTGAAAAAACTCTAGCCAACTTATGTCACCATCATGCATGTATATGCTTCAAAGCTTGTAAAGATATTTTCAAGTAGCAAAATGGGTGGGATCATTTCAAATTTGCAACAAAATAGACATATTGGAGTTTACAAGTCAATGAAACTCATTCTATAATGTATTCATAGTCCGTTTTTTACAAAAGTACAAGCAAACATGCGCAACATGGAGTTTTACACTAAAAATTCCACAAGCAAAAAGGTTGATCCTATAGAAATAATTGTAAATTATGAACAGCTGACTTAGAGTCCTTTGGTCTATAAACATACATCAAATTTGGCCACAATCTGCATTCTTGAGTTTCATAAGCAAAACTCAAGAGGCAAAAAGTGCAACCCTACAAACATACACAAAGATTTTTACAATTGTCAAAAATGTCAAATTGTAAAAGTCATCTATCTTGAGACTTGGGAGCCCTCTATCAAAACCACTCATTGTACACTTGTAAATAAGTGATTAGAAAAAAATTAGAGTTAGATTAGCTCATGATAGTGTAGGCACATTACACTTGGCTTGATGGTAGAGGTCTAGTGACATAGCACCTCTTGATTTCATTTGTCAATTTGGACCAATCATATTGTAAGATGCACCAGAATGGTCTAATCATTGTAAGAGGTGGCATTTAGGTGTCCAATCAGAGTAAGAGGTGATTTTAGAGAGGTCTGATCATTGTATTCCATTACACTATTCATGGATCTCGAGATACTATGAGTGAGAGTGAGATTGAGTCCACACTTAGTTTCTGGATGAGAGATTTGGAGGTTGCATGCTCCAACACTTAAATTATTTTCTAGATTCTCTCTCTACCCAAGAGCAAGCCAATTTTATACTTAGTTTTTTTCATATAAAGTTTTCTGCCCAATGAGCACACTAGTTAAATAGATTAAGTTGTGTTCTAGTGACTTGGGCCCTAGGTGTAAATAATTAAGTTTGAGACCCAAGTTCACAAAGTCAAGTTGAAAAATAAGGAATCTAAGTTGCACAAAGTGAGACTCATATGATTCATGTGACTTGTCTTGTGTTTTTTTAGAACCATCATATTTAAGTTGTGTTTCTTTGAAAGGCTTGGATTAGAATCCTTGTCCCAATGAAGTGGCCAATCAAAGTAAAGGAGGCTCACCTCTAAAATCTATAAGAGGGAGCCATTTCCTTTGTATTGTATCTTCCATCTTCTTCTAAATAAAGCTTTGATGGTCTCACTTCAAGTCTCTCTCTCTCGCTCTCTATTCTCTCTCATCTCTCTCTCTCTTCCTTGGTTAGGATCGAATAGTTTTGGGTAGGTGCTCGAGCCCCCAAAGCCTTTCATAGCCAAGGCCTTCTCCTTCTCTCTCTCTCTCTCTCTCTCTCTCTCTCTCTCTCTCTCTCTCTCTCTCTCTCTCTCTCTCTCTCTCTCTCTCTCTCTCTCTCTCTCTCTCTCTCTCTCTCTCTCTCTCTCTCTCTCTCTCTCTCTCTCTCTCTCTCTCTCTCTCTCTCTCTCTCTCTCTCTCAGCTCAGCTCAGCTCAGTATATTAGGTGAAATGCACTTTTCTCATCTCAGTTCCAACCACTTTTTTGTAGGGACCTTCTTCACAATATTATAAGACCTCAGAGAAGTCTACGAAGGTCCAGAAGGTGATTTGACTGCCCTGCGAAGGTTCTGGAAAAATTAAGAGTTTTTATCTTTCAAAGCCTTAGCATTTTTCTTAGTTTTTCCTTTGTTATTTTTTTTTTCTGACTGTTGCATTTTGACGTATGTTTCGCACAGTCTACATGTTTAAACTGTTTCACCGCACAGTTTGCATTTTTGGGTCATGAAGAAAATTCAGCACTAAGTCAAAAACACTTAGAAAATGATTCTGGCCAACTCTCCCCACATTGTCGCATTTTTCGCATTTCTGCGAAAAAGGCGACATTGTCTTGAAAATGCCTTAGAAATGTTTTATGGCCTGCTGTCGCGTGTTTCGCCTTTCGAGAAAAAGCGACACTGTTGCCAAATGCCTTCCAGATAAAAGCGAAGGTGCCCTTGAAAAAATGACACTGCCCTTAAAATCAAAAAAGTGTCTTTTGGCAAAATGCGAAGGGCAGCGGACAGAAGGCAGCTAATGCATGAACACCAGGAGAGGGTCAAACGACACGAAACTATTCGCGACACGAAACTCTTTGTGCTCCAAAGGATCCGGAAAATCAAACAAGTACCATAAAATACAGCTTCCTGATATGATATGATGATGTCAGCAGAAGAGCGTTAGGACGTGCCTAACCGTCGCTCTTGTAATCTGAGATTAGTTATAGATTGTTTATCTATCTAATCAAAAATGTTACTTTGAATATATGCATTGCTAGACACATCAATATAAAGACAGACACGGACACAAAATAGATAGAATTGTAAAAGTCTAAAATAGCTCCAAAGTGAGTTTACATATTAGCAGTAGCTATATTATTCGTGAGAGTAAACATATCTCTCGTGCCAATGCGCTAATGTGGGAAACAGACGGCGCTCAAGAAAAATATTGTAAATTCAGTTTTGATAATAGTAGCGATTTTCTCAATGATTTGTTCTCTGATGTGTATGATCTGCAATATTAGAATGCATGCTAGTAGTAGATAAATTTCCACTGTTGTTTTACTCAACATTATCAGTTGTTTACAAGTTTAATTTTTACAATGGATCGTCAAAAGTGATCTATGGCTTGGAAGAGAATTAGACTGCAGTTAGTAGCAGTAGCTACTCCTGCCAGGTTTGCTCTATCTTGTCTTCATTGCCAAGAACATCACAAACTCCCATCAGCGGATCTGTTTCTCTGTCATCAGTGGTATCAGAGCTCGTCTCATTTCATTTCGTTTCATTTTGCTTCGATTCTTTTCGTTTCGTTTCATTCGCATTTCATTTTGTTTCGTTTCGTTTCATTTCATTTCGCTTCGATTCCCATCAATGGTATCAGAGTTCGATTCGTTTCGTTTTGTTTTGATAAGACTTTATGACACTCTATACATGCCCACTCTTCGAAAGGACCTACTATTTGTTGCTAAGATGGTAGATGCAGGAACTTACAGTCACTTTTGTGGCAGAAATTGTGAACTCCTGCAACTTTGTCACGAAGCGAAGCGAAGCGAAGGGAGAACATACTCAAAAACCCTAAAGCACAAAAGGAAACGAAACGACACGAAGAAAAACAGTTCACGTTGCAAACTGAAACCTCAACGAGCATGGCATATTGTACTTCACGCTCAGTTGAAAGAGTTAGCCATAACAGAAAATAACTAACTAGTTGATTAGCGTTGACTTATCTTGTAATTCTCTATTTAGTTGTCTCGTAAACTCCACACAATGGAGATATATACACAATTTTGATCAACACGAAATAGAGAAAAGAAAGAAGATAGAGAGACGAAAATAGCTATGCATGAAAGTCTACCAATGAGAAGAACACAACGATTGAGCAGAGTGTCAGGCCGCCAACGAACAGACACTGACCATTTCACTCAAATCTCAAAAACTGATAATACAATTGCTCTCTTCTCCATCTCACTATTTTTTGTCGTCTTGATTTTTCGAATGTTTTATGTTATGTGATCTGTAGTTGCATGCCCAGGATCTTGAAAGCTTCCGCAAAAGAAAACCAAACGAACGTGACTCAAAAAAATCAGTTTCGACAACAATTAGTTTGCGACAACAGTCAGTTTGCGACAACAACCAGTTCGTGACAACAATCAATTCGTGAAACATTCGCAACATGGTATTAGAGCACTGAGGTTATCACTATATATGTGATATATAAATAGTGATTGTCTAGGCAACACAATATGGCTACAACGATCCAGATGAGAATAGCAATCGATCTTGATGGCGAAAATTACAGAGTATGAAAATTCAAAATCAAAACACTTCTGAAGGATAAAGGCATCTGGTCGGTGACCGAACTCATAGAGGTGTTGCCTACAGATGGAGACCCGATGAGAGCTGAGTGGATCAAAAAGGATGAATGTGCAATGGTGATCATAATTTTGTCCATCAATGAAAAAATACTCATGCAGATTGAAGACTGTGAAAGCAGCCATGCAGCATGGAAGAGACTAAAGCAGAAGTATGAAGTGAGAACTACTGTTTCAGTGATGCATCTTCACAATCAGCTGCAATCCATACGATGGGATGGCAACCAGTTGGATCAGCATGTTGAAAAGATCAGAATGATCTTCGCTCAACTTGCTGCATCAAGATAGGAACACCAGGTCCCAACACTACAATAGCTAATGTACTTCATGAAATCTCTACCTGTGTCCTATCAGCCATTGAGAATGCTCATACTGAGTCTACCAGATATGACATTCGACAAAGCAATCATTCTTGTCGCTGATGAGAGACTGATGAGGGATGAACGAGAAGGACACAATGATCAAAAGAAAGCTCTTTTCACAAAGGGAAGGAAGAAGAACAAGATTCGGCCGAGATTCGACAAGATCGACACAAAGTCTTCGAGCAAAGGCAACGACAACCAACAATCTTCTTCATGTGATCATTGTCACAAACAAGGACACACAGCCAATAGATGTTGGTTCAATCCAATGATACTTTGCATGCACTGCAAGAATAAGGGGCACTCTGCATACGATTGTAGATTCAATCCAAAAAGAAAGAACAAAGCTGGCAAAGCAAATGTTTCAGAGTCATCCAAGGATGCAGACAAAGGTGATGAACCTTTCACAATATTCGATGAAGCTTCAACAGACTACACTGAACAAGACTATGATGTAGTCCTTGATTCAGGAACAACCTCACACATCACCTGCAACAAAAGAATCTTGATTGACTTCAGAGAACTCAAAAATAACAGAGTAGTGATTCTAGGAGATGGAAGCCGACACGATGTCAAGGGCATCGGGACTTTACAGTTGCGAACACTGTTAGGTCAAGCAGAGCTGCTAGGAGCACTCTACGTACCTTCATTGAGAAGAGACCTGCTATCAGTCTCCAAGATGACAGATCTTGGAATTCAAGTTCTATTCAATGGCAATACATGTCGAATGATCAAGAAAACAATAAACAAATTGTTGACAATTGGATGCAGAGAAGGAAACCTCTACCAAGCCAAGATAATCAGCAATTCTGATAGCATACTAATGCATCAGAAAATGAAAATCAACTCTGACATAGAAGAATGTATCATCTGAACATAAGGAGCCTGTACGACATGAGCAAGAAAGACATAGTCACAGGTCTATCTAGACCCAATACTGAGTTCTGCGAAGGTTGTCAGAAGGGCAAAACAACATCATAATACATTCAGACATGAGGCAAAAAGAGCTAAAAAAAGTTCTTGAGCTCGTCCACTCAGATGTTTGTGGACCAATGAAAGTTGATTCACTCTCAGGATTGAGGTATTTTCTATAGCCGGATGACAATGATCTACTACCTAAAGAAAAAATCTAAAGTGTTTGACTCTTTCAAGAAGTTCGTGGCATTTGTAGAGAGTCACACCTCAAAAAAGATTCAAATCATTAGATCTGATAATGGAGGTGAATACAAGAGCACAAAATTTTCTAGATTTTGCCAAGAACAGGGAATAGAGCATCAATTTACTCCTACGTACACACCCGAATATAATGGTGTTGCAGAAAGAAGAAACACGATGCTAGTCGAAGGAGCCAAACGTATGATGGCACTGGTTCGATTTCCAAGTCAATTTTGGACTGATGCAATAGCTGCAGCAAAACACCTGCAAAACAAATCAACAACAACAGCCCTGAAAAATAAGACATCATATGAAATGTGGACAAGTAATGATCTGTCATATGTGCGTGTATTTGGATGTGCAGCATACAAGCACATTCCAAAAGAAAAAAGAAGCAAGCTCGATGAAAAATCAGAACACACAATCATGGTCAGATACTCGAATGGATAACAAGTGTACAGACTCTACAATCCAACCACGAAGAAGGTCATTTCGAGTAGAGATGAGTCCACATTCCTTGGATTGAAGGATGAAAAAGACCATGAGATCTTCACACTGCTACCAATTCAAAAGGGAGATTGAGGGCAAACATCAAATCAAAATGTTGAGTCCCAGACTCCAGAGCAACAGGAAGCAGAAGATCAACCCCACGAAGAAGAAACATTCGACCAGCAACGAATCAAACCTAGAAGGTCGACAAGACAAAGAAGACCTCCAAATCGATACATTGACAATATTTAGTGGAGCAAAGACACGAAATTCAAGTACTACAGCTTCACTGAAGAGCCAACTACATATTTAGAAGCTCTCCAAAGTCCAAAGGGAGAATTCTAGAAGTAGGCAATGTCAGAGGATATCGAATCAATGAGACGAAACGAGGCATGGACACTAGAGCCACTGCTCGAAAATAAAAAGATCGTAGACTACAAATGGGTGTACAAAAGGAAAATCAAATTAGATGACATTGTTGGACGCTACAAAGCAAGGTTTGTCGCAAAGGGCTACACGCAAAGGTACGAAGTCTATTATTTCGACATGTATTCACCAATGGTGAAGATGATTAGCATTCGACTGCTCCTTGCATACGCTACACAACACAATCTAAAAATTCACCAGATTGATGTAAAAACATCATCTCTCCACGGATATCTAAAGGAAGAAATCTTCATGAAGCAGCCTAAAGGACTTGAAGACCCCGACAATCGACAATATGTCTGTCAGTTGCAGCGATGCATTTATGGTCTGAAGCAGACATCATGAGCTTGTTACAAGAAGCTCGACAGTCTTCTGAAGTCTCTAGACTTCAATCTTATACAACCAGACTGTAATGTCTCTATAAAGAGAGTAGGAAAATATTTTGTGATTCTGACTATTTTTGTGGATGACTCCCTAATGATAGGAATCTCCTTGATGCTAATCAAGAAAACAAAGAGTCAGATTTCCAATAATTATGAAATCACATATCTGAGAGAAGCAACAGAATGTCTTGGGATGGAGATCAAAAGAGATCGAATAAAAAGAAAAATACATCTGAGTCAGTCAGCGTACACCAGAAAAGTGTTGAAGCAGTATCGAATGATGGACTACAAAGAAAAGGCCACACCAATGATAGTTGGAGCCAGATTAATGAAGCGAGATTGCCCGAAAACAGAGGAGGAAAGACAGAAGATGGAAGGTATACCCTACCAAAACCTAATCGGTAGTTTGATGTACCTCACAATCTATACCATACCCAATTTGGCTTTCTTTGTCTATGCTTTAAGCCAATTCTCTTCCAATCCTGGTATGGCACATTGGCAAATGGCAAAACGAATCCTGCAATATCTGAAAGGTACCCAAAACTTGGGTTTTATTCACAAAACAGAGAACGAAAAAAAAGGATTCGAGCTGCACCACTACAATGATGCAAGTTGGGCAAGCTGCAAAGATGACAGGAGGATGTTCAATGGCATGCAAAGCAGCAATCAGTTGGATATGCAAAAAGAAAATCTATAGGAAAAATAATAATAATTCTTTCTCAGAAAACACGATGAAAGTTTGAATAAATCAAACTAATATCAGTGTCTTCAATCGGGTCTGTTTCTGGTCTATGAACAGTATCAAATAAGTGTGCGGAATTAAGAGACCACTTTAGACAATTTTAGACAAACAGAAACTATTGATCAAAAACAAATTTTTGAAACTTTGAATCAGAATCATCAATATTCATCTCTTGCTGTCTTATCTCACTGTTGTGTCTCTAATTGAGTGAGTTGGAGAGAGTGAGTTACAACAAGTAGTGCACATGTATTTATATTGTTATAGGATAGGTCTTTTGGCCTTTTAATTCTCTATAATAGTAGATCTAACTGTTTACGATGGTTGATAATCAAATAAACTCTCTGTTTCCAAGCTTGAATAATTTTTGTTCACGAATTATCTGCGATAGTCTGTCTCTTCGTCTAAGCTTCGTGTTTCGCAGATTGTTCGCGACACTTTGTCTCTTCGCGACATCTTCGTGTTTTGCGAATTATTCGCGACAGTTGACAGTTTTGAGCTTGAAGAAGAATCAAGAATATTTCGCGAATTTTTGTGATAGATGACAATTTCACGACAAGTGAGGCTTGAGCAAGAAACAGAATATTTCGTGACAAGAACTTGCTAGATACAACAATGATCTAATCATCCTGTGATAGGGTGTATTGGCCATTCACTTCTCTTCCTCGAGAGTCTGCGGACAATCTGCCTTACTCAGTATTGTTCCAGATATCATGGAAGTATGCACACCTTTGCATTCGAGCATATTGAAGTCTTCAATGATCTTCCGAGTGTACTTTTGTTGGTGAAGATACAACTTACCACCTTCAAAATCTCTTTCAATTTGCAAGCCTAGATTTTTGCTTCTCCTAGGTCAGTGATCTCAAATATTTTAGAAATATCTCTTTCGACATCTAAAATTAATTTATCTTTTCTTGAGAATATTAGTGTGTCATCAACATAAACAACTAGAATGATTGATTCATTTTGGACATGCTTGTTATAGACATTCGACTCAACGAATAGAGGTTTGAAACCTAAGGAACGTAGTGTTTCGTCCTTCTTTCTATACCATTGTTTGGCTACTTGCTTCAGACCATAAATGCTTTTATTCATGTGACATCTATATTTTGGATATTCTTGGCTTATAAAACCAAGTGGGTGGTCCATGAATAAATCTTCTTCCAATTCTACATGCAAGAAAGCAGTTTTCTCATCCACAATATGGATTTTCAGATCATGAGCCACTGCATAAGCAAATAACAAGCAAATTGATCTATGTTTAAGTACTAGTGAGAAAGTATCAGTGTAGTCGATTCCATATTTCTATGAAAAACCTTTTGCAACCAACTTTGCTTTGTATCTGATGTTTTCTCCATTAGGACCTGTTTTGATCTTGTAGATCCACTTGCATTTGACTGGTTTTCTTCCATCAGGTATAGGTGCAAGTGTCCATACATTGTTCTTATACATGGATGACATTTTGTCCTCCATTGCTTGAATCCAGTGATCTTTATCTGGTCCATCAATAGCTTTCTTGAATGTTTGAGGTTCGTCTGAGAAACCACAAAATTCGATGGCTACATTTGTTAAAACATCCTGACCAAACCTTACAGGTGGTTTTCGTTGTCTATCAGATCTTCTCATAGGTGGTTTCGAATTCGATTCTGCAGTTTTGGGTTTGTCCTTGTTTGCTGAAATTCGAATTGGTGATTTGAATCTGTCAGGTACTCAATCTTGAACTCCCTCTTAATATGGTAATTCTCTTTCATCTTTTGCTTGTTTTATTTCTATCGTTGGCAACTCATAATAATTCTTGAGAATTTCATAGCCGACTAAATCACTGTCTGCTACATACTTTGACTCATCGAATTTGACATCTCAAACAGTTTTTATTTTGTCAGTTTTGGGTACATAGACTCGATAATATGACGGATGTAACTCAAATCCTACCATAAAATCTTGTTCTTCTTTTCATCGAGTTTTTTTCTCAACTTGTCTGGTATGTGCATGTAAACTGCGCATCCAAATGTCCGAACATGTGCTAGATTTGGCTTCGACTTCTACCATATCTCATGAGAAGTTTTATCCGGTATTCGAGATTTCAGAATACAATTCTGAAGATAATTCGATGTAGCCACTGCTTCTGCCCACAGCTGTTTTGGTGCTTTCGCATGAGCCATCATACACCTAGCAGCTTCCATAAGTGTATGATTCCTTCGTTCAACTATTTCATTGTGCTAAGGTGTGTATGATGCAGTCTTCGTATGCATAATACCTCGATCAGTACAATAAGCCTTGAATGCGTTGGAAATGTACTCATCTCCACGATTTGTGCGAATTTGCTTCAACTTGTTGCATGTCTAGTTCTCATCCCAATTCGTATACTCAACGAATTTCTCAAAAGCTTTAGATTTTGTACGAATGAAGTATACTATAGCGAACTTGCTGATGTCATCAATAAACGTAATGAAGTATCACCTAAAGACAGTACTCCGAATGGTCCACAAATATCTGAATGCACAATTTCCAGTACCTTGGTTGCTTTATAAACATCCTTACTGAAAGGTGTTCTAGTCATTTTGCCTTAAAGGAAGGATTCGCAGATAGTTTGAATATCTCGACTTTTGATTTCGACTCTTTTGATTCTCTAGCTTTTGTTGGCTTGGTACAAGGCTTCCATGTTCATGTGACATATTCTCTTGTGCCACAGAATATCTATCGATTTTTGAGTTTCATTGGCTTGTTCGATTCGAGTTCGAATGTTGAAGTGATACAAGTTTCCTTCTCTATTGACTTTAGCAACTAGGTTATCAGAATCTTCATCGAACAGTTTACAAGAGTTCTTTGTTAAGGTTACTGACATGCCTATATCGACTATCTTTGCTATGAATAGAAGATCTTTATCAAGAATAGAGATATAGAGAACTTCCTCTAGTTTCTTGTCACCCTTATTTATGTCCAACCATAGTGCACCAGTTCCATCAACTACGTACTTAGAATTGTCTCCAAGTATAATGAATCTCGAATAATTTGTCTTCTTGTACTCAGATAAAATTTGTTTTGAGGAAACAAAATGTGAGGCGGCTTTTTAATCAAGTACTACTTCTCGAATTTTTGATTGTTTTCCAGATTGTTGATCATTTGTCTTTGACTCATTCTTTTTAGACGACTACCTCTTAAACTTAGACTTCTTTGAAGATTTATTCTTCTGAGTAAATAGAGCATTTTTGGAATCACCATTATCGTCATAGCGTTCACGAGCTTCTACTTCTTCTTTGACTCCATCTATTGCTTTTTGAAGTGTCATTGTCGAGTCTTTCGCCAGTAAAGTTCGAGTTGTGTGGAATGACCTGGGTAGGGCTCGAAGAAAATAGCTAAGCTATTTTTCCTTTGAGATTGTGTTTTTTGTGGAAGAATTTTGTAGAGAAATAAACAAATCTTTTATCTTTTGTACGAATGTGTCAGGTATTTGTCGTCCCACTGTAGGTAAGTTAATTGGTCTTCCAAGAACATGATTTAATTATGAGATCGAGTCTTATTCTTGGTTTGCAAATCTTCCCATAAATCTTTTGCGTTCACAATTGATATAAGATCTAGTATTATATTGTCATGCACTGAAGACACAATAATTGCTATAGCTTTGTCATTTTTCAAACCCCATTCTCGAAGTTCTTTGTGAGGAGTAGTTATTGGCTTCTCCTCTATTGGTTCTACTCATTGCCAAAGACCTTCGCCCTTCAGTATGAGTGAAGTCTGTAATTTCCAAATCAAATAATTCGAACCTTCTGGATCCAAGATCATAGTAATCTTAGAGTAGATATTACTGATCGACGACATCTTCTATTTTTTTGAATAAATTCCAGATACGGCTTGCTGATGGATGTGTGAAGAATGCTGAGAGGGGTGCGATGATACCACTATCAACTCTGATAGATTATGATACCACTATATCAGCTCCAATATGCGCCACTATGTTAGTTGCCCATTCTAGTACAATATCCATATACAAGACACATCTATCTATTGCCAGCTATTCTATTCAGGTATCCACAACAGAGTCCTAGACTTGGTTATTTACTTGGGAACCTGCTACGAACAAAGAACTTGTAGAAATACACACAAGTTCGAGACAAGTTTGATACTACTCAAAGTCAACCAAATAAGTCAAATGAATGTCAAAGAGTCACCACTCACAAGAGTAGGATCCTTCGATAGATGACAATCCTTCGATAGTCGACAATATCTTAACCCAACAATCCATCGACAAATCGACAATCGACACTATCAACTTGACACTCTTTGGAAGACGTTCGAACGTAGCAAAATAGAGAAATTGACTTCCAATAGATATTTGATAGTAAATTCAATCTAATTCACATTGTATCAAATGACAAGTAGAGTTACTCCATAAACAGATATTGTTAACTATTAAAACTACTAGTGTCAAAGTAAGAATGAATCAACCGAAACTAGACAAGAAACAAGATAGACATAACCAGGTATTCTTTGAAACTATATGAATGTACAAAAGTTACAACAACATGCATATGAAAATGCGTGATCCTCTATTCAATGAATATCAACCATCGTAAACGGTTAGATCTACTGTTACAGAAAATTAAAAGACCAAAAGACCTATCCTGTAACAATATAAATATATGTGCACTACTCATTGTAACTCACTCTCTCCAACTCACTCAATCAGAGACACAATAGCGAGATAAAACAACAAGAGATGTATATTGATGATTTAGATTCAGAGTTATAAAACTGCGTTTTTGATCAATAGTTTCTGTTTGTCTAAAATTGTCTAAAGTTGTCTCTTAATTCTGCACGCTTATTCAATCAAGGTAAATACTAGTCTATTAGTACATAGACCAGAAACATACCCGATTGAAGACACTGATAATAGTTTGATTTATTCAAACTTTCATCGTGTTCTCTGAGGAAGAATTATTACTATTTTTCTTATAGTGATATCAGAAAATTGATCACGGTCCAGTTATATCAATGAGTGGATGATATTTTGAAAAAGTGTGTCCTTCATCATGAAACATCACAAATCATCTCTTTGTACCGAAGCAGTGGGTGGAGGCTTTGCATCAGATTTCACAATTCGCAAGATCTTACTTGCTAGCTCTCTAATCTCTACTTGCCGAAACCCAAAGAGTCTACCCACACGGTATAACCGCCAACTTGATTGTTTCGGTTGAAGACCTCAAAGACGAAGAAGAAATATTTGCGGATAGGAGGAGCCCAATCGAAAGGCTGAAGTTCGGACGATGGACGAAAGGAAAATAGTCGGGACCAACCCAAAGACCAAATGATGAACAGTCGATATTCGAGACACCTGAAGACCAAATACTTTCAGTTCTTCACTCTGCAAGTACAGGGGAAATCAAAGAAGTACCATAAAGTACAATCTCCTGATTTGATTCTAATGACGTCATCCAAAGGAACGTTAGGACCTGCCTAATCAGCCGTTCTTGTAATCTGTGATTGGTTTTTAGATTGCTTAATCAATCTATCTAGATGTTATTCTTAATATATGATAATTAAGTAGGCACCATGTTGCCATACACTTCAAGCAATCAGAGAGATCTAGAGAGATCCAAGAAGTCTGCTAGTAAGCGAGACATAGTTCGTGGGAGATATATCTTCTCTCATGCCGACGCGCTATGTGGACTTTTCACGTAGTGCTTGGAGGAGAGAGGATCAATAGGTGATGTTGTAGCTGTTATGCACAAATTGTTCTAATTTGTTTGATCTCGAATATTTTATTGTCTGCTTATTGTTTGTATATCTGATTTAGTTGTTTCACTTATTTCGCACTCTGGTTCAATCTTGTTGAATGCTAAAACGATTTAAACATAGGACAACAGTGTTTGTCTACACTCTGGAGGATTGTAGGACTGATACAACCGACAATGACCCAAATTCCATCCGGGATTTACAAAAAATTTTCTTCAGTGGTATCAGAGCCTCGGTTATCAGAGCTTATCATAGCCTGATATAGCTACAAGGCTATCAGATCCATGAGGCAAAGCATTCAAGACAAAGAACCAGTAACAGCTAAGGAACACAGCTCACAACAATGGCTTCAATAAGTAGCACAATCCTCGATTCAGCCGGATCTAACTTCCTAGCAAGGAAGGTGAAGACCTCTCTCATACTACAGGGAGAAGGGCTATTTCCTTGGGTAGATGGCACAGAAGAAATGACAATCAGACCTGAATTCCATCCGAGCTTTACAAAAACTTCTCTTCAGTGGTATCAGAGTCTCAGTTGTCAGAAGTTATCATAGCTTGATATAGCTACAACGCTATCAGATCCAGGATGCAAAGCATTCAAGACAAGAAACTAGTAACAACTAAGGAACACAACTCACAACAATGGCTTCAATAAGTTGTATACAATCAAAGATCTGCACAATCCTCGATTCAGCAGGGTCTAACTTCCTAGCATGGAAGGTGAAGACCTCTCTCATACTAAAGGGAGAAGGCCTATTTCCCTGGGTAGATGGCACATAAGAAATACCAACATCTACAGGCAAGGAGCTACGCAAATGGAGAGAAAAGAACGACAAGGCAATAGTCGTGTTGTCATCATCCATCGAAGATAGCCTCACACTTGACCTGGCTACACTCTCCAATGCAAGAGAGATGTGGGATACTTTACTCACAAGGTCTCAGATGAAATCACGAAGTCAAATCATGCTTAGTGACTTGTCTGTACCAGTGTTGGGCGGATATTGCTATTTTTAATACCAGTCGGGTCCTAGTATTATGCTTTTTTGAAAAATTTGATACCAATCGGGTATCAATATCAACATGTTTTGTAAATTTGTGGCTGATATCAACCGACTTGGGTATTGCAGGGGTGATGCCAGTCAAGTACAAACCTGGGTATGAGTATATGATTTTTTTTTCTAAAATTAGCCATTTTTATAAAGGGTAGTATGCTCTTAATGAAAAGCATGACCTTTTTAAATGTAATATGCAATTGATTTTAAAGGCCAATTCTTTGTTGGTGCCCACCAATGTCTTTGGGACACCATGAATAATATTTATCACATATGTAACTTTTGGAAACTAACTAAAAATGGATACTAAATTGATACCATGTTAAATTCAAAATTTTTACCCCTAATCCGGGTATCGATATGTGCATTGACTGGCTAAAACCAGGGTTATCAACCATACTATCACAAAATCATATACAGGGCAGGTGTGAGTTTACAACACGCAAAAGGGCATTTCTTTTTGGTAAATACCAATAAATAATGCAAAATAGAATGAGATTATTCAACAAACGGCAGGAAAGAATCAATCAAAGTTGTATCAATCATGAATGAATGGGAGGAAAATGGAAACATATGAAAAATAAAAACATTTTTTTTCAGCAAATCCCAAATTTGAATATGCATTTACATCTTCGCCCTTTGATTCTATTCTACGTTTTGGAAGAATGGAAAGATGCAAAAATGTTTTGAAGGAATCGTGACACACCATATTTCAAATTGTTTAGTAATAGAATGCAAATCTGAAAACCATGGCTATACTTGAAGTTGATTGATGACAAATACCTATTATTGGGTTGATTCTAATGAAACGAATTACACGAATTAATTACTTATTCCAGTTCAGTGAATGATGATTTTACATAGTTAGTATTTCCATTTCGTAGTTTGATTACGATATTAGTCATTCTTTTACAAAAAATAAAATAGTGAACCCGCTCTTGTCTCGCGGAAACCTTCAAGGAAAAGGGATAAATAAGAAAAAGAGCAAAAAAAAAGTTGTTCTCTTTTACTGTTATTTTCATTGGCAATTTAATTTGGATTTGTTTTCTCCGCCATTACCGTTGTCATTGTTATCAAAGGTTGAACTTGTTAAAGTTTCGGGTACTCTCTGGTCAAACTTTATTAGTACTGTTCAGGCATTCCCTCATGTAACGTGAAATAAGCTGCTCAGGCGTTTGCATAGTGATTTATCTCCCATCACCTTCGGGAGTGCCTTTTGTCATATAATTCATAAGCCAATTAACCCGATCTACAGTACTATCCACTGTACTATTTATAAATAAGAAGATTCCTACTTTATTTTCAACGTTCTCCATTGAAGTACAAATCTTACCTACGGGTTCAACTAAATAGATGCACTTATACCTCCCTCTGAACATCCTTAAGCAGCAATTCTGTAGTTTCTTCTCACTGTTGTTCGCACAGTTTCAAGCTCTTATCTACAGCCTCAACTTCAGATATTATTGCTTGACCCATTTGGGTTTGCTGCTTAACTGCCGAATCCAATGAATTGTTGATATTGTGTTTAAACTCTCCTATATTTTTATTTGTAACTAGGGGTTGAAGCTTTCTGTCCGATTCTTTGATGGTACCAAAGGTGAGAGGGCAATAATCTTTCCTTTGATAATACCAAAGGTAAAACAATAATACCTCCCTTGATAAGTCTCTCTGAAAGGCTATCCGACACATCCAATCGAGGTTGTTACTGCAAAGCCGTCTTTGGTAAATGGATAAAATAATTCGGTCTTGCCAGGACTAAGTTGCCTGTCTTCCTGAGAAGGACGTTTTTCATTCAATCCTCGCGAAATACCCGACCAGCGCTTCACAGCTATTGTTATATCATTCTCGAAATTGCAAATAATAACCTGTGAGCTTAGCAAAATTAGGAATAAAGCAAAGAAGATCAGAGTCTTCACAAATGAAATGATGATATTGTCGGGCTCCAATTTGGTACTGGGGAGGATATAGAATTTAAAATCCTTATCAAAACTAATAAAACATCCTACCACTACAACTATGTTATTCGCTCCAATGGAGGATTTAAAGTTCTCATTGAACCTAAGAACAAACTATGTCATATTAATTTCTGGAGGATTTAAAGTCCTTATCGAAACTTATAAAACATCCTACCACTACAACTATTATTCGCTCCAATGGAGGATTAAAGTCCTCATTGAACCTAAGAAGAGACTATGTCATATTAGTTTCAATAGAGAATTTCAAGTCCTTATCTAAACTAATAAAACATCCTACCATTACCACTATGTCGTTAGCGCAAATAAAGGATTTGAAATCCATTGTTGATACAAGCTCGGCACCTATATACCCGCCCAACATTGGTCCGTACATGGATGGATATGCTCATCCACCAAGGAAACCTACCATACCATAATACTTAACACTCAAAGTAGGTGTGAAAGTGGCCCAAAAAAGCATCACTTATTTATAATTCTTCCAAAACCCTAAGAAAAAGAGAGAGAGAGAGAGAGAGAGAGAGAGAGAGAGAGAGAGAGTCAGAGAGAGTCATTAGCATTTGCCATATAACCGATCGTGTCGGTGGTGCGTTGGAGCGAGGGTATATCGCAGAAGAGAAGAAAAGGGAAAGGAAAGGAAAGGCAAAGGAAGAGCAGAAGCAAGAAGAGCAAGGAAGCGATCTCCATCCTCCTCCTTGCCCGCTTCGCAAGTATATCAACCCTTTCTGTATTGTGCTATTTTGTATTTTGTTTTTCTTAGGGTTATCTGTGTGCTAGAGTTGGAAGCAGCGACTTCTGTTTTTGTATTATGACATTATTTTCGGCACGGCTTGTTTCTCGGCCTTTTTGGTCAGTTTTTGTTTGAGCCTTCCTAGGGTTTGCTAGTCTTCCCTTCTATGCAGATTTGTGTCTGTTTGTTGGCTTTTGTTTCTCAGCACTTGCTAGATTTTGGTATATATAGGGTAAGGTCACGTTAACCCGGCGTTAAAAGCAGAGGCGGTCTCTTGAAACTTGGAAATAACGGACGGCTGTACATGAAAATCCGATCAGGCCATTCACAAAAACCGTAGTAACGGCATTTCAATTCTAGCAGGCTTCACGGGTGTAATGCCCTGATGTCATTAAGCAGGATTTTCTGCTTCATAAAACATTGAAATACGAAAAAAAATATTCGAAAAGTTTTTGTGAAGAGGTAATTCTGAATATGTTTATCGATTCAATGGATTATACATTTTCCGTTTAAGTTTCCTTCCGAGCCATCTCCAGTTGGTGTGTTTGAAGTTCATCTCTCCGTGGTGGTCATTTTGTGGATGGATTGAAATCATAGAATTAATGAACCGTTATCAGTTCACCACGGTTTTGAGAACCGTACAGTGAACCGTACGGTTCTTAAATTTTTTTGCCCAGAACCGTGGTGAACTGTACTGAATAATTAATCAATCAATTATTTTTTTTAATTTCCCCCCCCAAAAATTAACCCAAAAATATGCAAAAAAAAGGCCAAAAAAATCTGTGAAATCTTTGAAATCATCTGTGAAATCTGTCAATCATCTGTCAAATGACTCAAATCGTCTGTATCATCTGTGAAATCATACATCATGTGAAATCTGTGAAATCAGTGATGATTTCAGATAATTTCACATCTGTCAAATCATCTGTACATCATGTGAAATCTGTCAAATCTGTGAAATCTATGAAATCATCTGTGAAATCTGTGAATTTGGTAATTAACTAATTTATTAATTAAAAAATTATGAATGTTTTTTGGTTATTTGACATTTTTTAACCAGTTTTGCAATAATGTGATTTGACCTTTTGAAAACGAAATTCGAATTAACAATGAATTATTTAAATTGTGAGAGATCTCCAACGCTATGTGCAACCATGTTTTTGGACGTGCTTTGCATTTATGTGAGTGGACAGGTTAGAATCAACATATATGCTATAATAAGTTTCATACTTTGCAACTCTATTGAATCAGGTTCTTTTATGCTCAGGGAATCGACATTGTTGACAAGATGAGGCCAGTGTTTTGCGGTAGATTTGGTTACGATGCTCGTGAATATGACATTGAGCGTATGTTTAACAAGTATGGCAAAGTTGATCGTGTGGATATGAAGACAGGTAAGGAGCTCTACTTGGTACTACTTTTTACTATTCTAACTTCTACATCCTTTGAATATTTTTGACACATTCATTCTATAAAACTCATTCATAGGTCGTCCATTCTCAGATTGTTAATTTATTTTAACTCATGCGTGTAGCAACTAGGAGTTTGCAAGTGTGTAGTGGGTTTGTTAGTTTGAACTTTGTGTGGCATCTACTCTTTATGAACAAAATGCTTTGGCCGTTGGTTAAGATTATCAAACTTGCCAAGTTTTATGGTGGTTGTAAATCATAGAAGATAGTAGAAGAGGTATTGTGGGGTCAACAAAATATAGTTGTGACCTTCGGTTTTCTGAATTCACAAATTAATGATTTTCCTAAATTTCTAGTTCTTTGCATAGTTGCAGCGAATCGCGATTCGCTGGGACTGCGATTCGCGGGTCGCGATTCTGCGAATCGCGATTCGCAACCCAGAATCGCAAAAAAAAAAAAAAAATTTTTTTTTGGAAAAATAGCTTATTGCTGAAATTTTTTTAGGGGATCAATTGTCAAACCAGCGTTTTGCCTCTCATAAGTGCAGTAGATGAGGCACAAACAGATCTTATTTTCAGTAGCTATCCGGTTGTCATTTGCTCTGGTTTTCAGTAAATGTTAATGCTACAGTTTGGACTATCAACTGTATGGATGATGATCACTTTTGCAATTGGTTCACTGGAGATGTGAGTGCAATGTACATACAGTTGGGGGCATAAATATTGGGCCCTTCTCGGCGCGCATTTGGACCCCATTTTTATCTAAGGGGGGCGGTGGCATTTTTATCTACAGTGTCTATAGGGGGTTCGGGGGACAGTAGCCCCCCGGGAAACGGGGGGTTCGGGGGGCGGTAGCCCCCTGGTGGGGGGTTTGGGGGGCAACACCCCCCAACGGCGGGGTCCGGGGGCTGCCGGTTGGTCCGGGGCCCCGACGGTAAGGCCTCTTCATGATTTGGCCTTCCAACTCCCCGAGTGAAAACACACTTTTTGGTGTTTCGCACCCGAAACAGTCGGCAAACTACACAATCAGAATCCCCTCGATCAGAGCTTTCATCTGATACCCATATTGCCTAAAAAAATTTCAAAAAAAAAAAAAAAACAAAAATCGATTCTACACGATTCTGGGAAAATCCCGAATCGCGAATCGGAATCGCGATTCTGAATCGCGATTCGGGAATCGCGCTGCAACTATGGTTCTTTGCTTAACAAAATCAGATCTTTTTAGTGACATGCAATTGATTGTGATCATAGATGCACCAGCGATTCTAGAATTATGATTCGAATCGCTATTCTAGAATCACTGTGAAAAAAAAGCAGGGATTCACCCAGAATTGCTGTTTGTTTTAAAAAAAACAGGCGATAACGATTACAGTAGTTTCAGGTCCAATTTCAGTAGTTTCAGGTCTAATTCCAGTAGTTTCAGGTCTTATTCCAGTATTTAGAGGTTCATTTCAGGTCCAAATTTTTCTGAAAAGTAGATTTTTTTTTTGGGCGATCCTGGGCAACGAATCACAATTCTGAGAATCGCGATTTGCGAATTGCT
The DNA here is from genome assembly GCA_029204225.1 of Diphasiastrum complanatum. Taxonomy (NCBI): domain Eukaryota; kingdom Viridiplantae; phylum Streptophyta; class Lycopodiopsida; order Lycopodiales; family Lycopodiaceae; genus Diphasiastrum; species Diphasiastrum complanatum. The sequence continues at coordinate 22,560,933 of CM055102.1, forward strand.
ATACCCCCAGAATCGCGATTCACTGCAACTATGATTTTGATATTGGAAAATATGACTTGGTTCAATTTTGATTTTGATAGAAAGTCTTAGTTTCTTATTTTAAAAAAAATCTCTTATGGTAAAGGGCTTTTGCCTTCAGCATGTGATAGCCTTGTGAAGTGTAGCACTAAAGGCTTCACTTCGATCCCTCGGCCTTGATTTTTGGTTTAGGATCCCATTAAACATGCATGTGGTATTAGTAATCGCGATTAGTGACGATTCTTTTGCACCCCATGTCTTGTGCTTCATGCACTTTTATGATATGATTATTGTACATAAATGGAATTTACTTTATTTATGGTAAGATGTTGGCATCTGAGGACCTACTCTAGAGAAAGTTAGGAAACTTTTAACCAATTAAGGAGTCATTACGACGTTGTCATGTGGCATATGGTCAATTAATTCCACAAGCATTATCCTTGGTCCCGTACCATGATGTAAGACTATAAATAGGGCGCCCAAATCCTGACATTGAAAAGCTAATGCTGTATTTGTGCTCTACATTTTGTGTGAGAATCCAATTCTTGTGGAAACACTATCATCCATAGAATTAATGAACCGTTAACGGTTCAGTACGGTTCTCAGAACCGTACAGTGAACCGTACGGTGGTTCTTAGCAACTCCCTGAGTGAAAACACACTTTTTGATGTTTCACACCGGAAACAATCGGCAAACTACATAGTCATAATGCTCTCAATCAGAGCTTTCATCTGATACCCATATTGCCTAAACAAATTTAAAAAAAAAACGATTCTGGGAAAATCCCGAAGCGCGTTTCGGAATCGCGATACTGAATTGCGATTCAGAATCGCGGTGCATCTATGGTCTGTAATAATTTGGTAATTAAATAATTAATTAATAAATTAAATACTGGAACCGTACCACGGTTCAATGAACCGGTATGGTTCCTTCCATGGTTCCCAGGACCCACGGTTCTGGGAACCGTGGGTTCTACGCTATCATCTAAGGTAGTACATGGGAGAGGGGAAGTTTTGTGCAGCCAATTCATCAATTTACCTATGGAGGACATTGGCAGCTTTTTATGGATGTTAGGTATGTTGTCCCAAGCTCTTCTTGTGATTACCTTTGTGACTTGAAAGCCCTATGCCTTAGCAACCATGTTTGCTATGCCTACGACTCACGAGAGTTTATTTATTACATTATATTTTTGAAGTAGACGAGTTTTGCAGGATGAAAACCAATAAAGTGTCTACGGTTGAGGCTCTGGACCACAAATCATAGTGTTGGAAGATGTTTTTGTTGCCAACTTGAGCAACAAGTGGAGTTGTGGAGACCAATTTCTCATGTTCTGTGCTTGTTGGTTTGAGAGCACTACACACATGAGTTCATGGATCACATTGAAGAGACTTTGCTATGGCCACTTTTGGACGTTTGAATTTTGTTGTTTATGTTAGTTTTCTCCTAGATTTATTCTAATTGTAGACGTTTTTAGAATGCTTTATGATGTAATGTTTCACATTTTGTTGCACATGGCTGAGCAGACGCACAAGAGGTGGATGGGGTGGTTGTGTTTCTTCCTTAAGCCCATTTTATGTAGTTGTTGATACTGAACCCACTATGGGCATCTAATTATCGATGCTTTGATCTTGTTCTAGATTATGAACAAATTTACTACACAGGATTGGTTTGCCATGGCCACATTGTTCAACAAACAGATTCAGTGGGATAGATTCACGTTGAGTGTTTTAGGGGTGTTTGGGTTGAGTCATGGCTAGCGAGAAAGAGACAAGGCTAGACCCCTACTACTATAGTGCTACTAGAGTTGTAGACATTGCCTATCGCCTCCTTTTCCAATACTGCTCAACATTTTCATTCGAGTGGAACTTGATTACATAGTTTCTTTATACTTGTTTCACTCATTACTAACTAGGCTACAAGCGTTCATGATCTTGGATTTATTCTCATGGTTAGCCTTCTTACATATTTTCTTAAGCGACCACCTACCACTCGGCCCTCGGGCATGTGATATTTTTCATTTCAATCTACTATGTGTTGCTATGGAAGATGATGCTCCTCACGTTGGTTGTGGGCATCAAAGTATCACAAAGGAAGGATATTTGCATCGTTCTCTTCGCTTAGTTCTTGCCAATCTAATAGGCAACAAATCAATCTACAAAACAATATTAAAAAGTATTGAAATTTGTGATGAACTGTTATCTTTTTGTTCACTAGCAATAAGTAACAAGCAAATCTTCAATAGGTGAATTTGTTCTTGCTCTTTGATGACTAATATTAGCAAATCGTCTCTATAAATAGTTAGTGGCTGATTAGTTTTCACAATAAATCAATCTTTTTGTTGTTATGCCCTCATGATGATGATGATTGAAACCTCGTCATTCATGAACTTTTATTATTTTCATGATGGCATTGAACCATGTTTGAAGCTTTGATACCCTTGCAACGATTGTTTCACGATATATTTTTCTCATTTGATGACCCCTTCCATGATGTTAGCGTTGAGTGAGATTAGCTCATTAACCCTCACCCTCACCCTCATTTCACATTAGTAGTGAGGCTTTTCTCACAAAGAGCTAAAGTGGCCACTCAATTGAGTTGTTTTCATGATGCTCCTCACAAGTGTGCCACCTTGTCTATGAGTTGGACCCAGAGGCTTGTTCATGGCTAGGCTCATGGATATGCTTGTGACCCAAGGTAGTGGCACGTACAAAAGGGACACTTATGAATATGCTTGTGAACTTAAAGCATGCATAGAGGCGACATAGGCAACATTTTTGTCATTAAACAATTAGTTTTTCTTAAGGAGGATGTGTACTAGTAGCTACATTGTCTTTCTTTTCGTTACTATGCTTTGGCGCTTTGTCAGGATGCTGAGTAATTACCATGGGTCTTAGAGTCACTCTGTAATTGTTTGTTTTTGCTTTTTTTTTTGCCTCAATGATAAATCCAAATATCTCCAAGTTTAATGTTGGTATTACATACATTCTACATGGATGTAATTTTCCAATTTTAGCTGCGAAATCGTGGTGTATTGTGAATGTTAGAGAACTTTGTCGTCAAGTTGCGATTTACTCAAAACTCCATGCACGTGGATTAATTCGTATAAGTATTATTACCTGCACTTCATGGCATTTATGTTTCTGTCCTCTAATTTCTGAGGCTAATTCAAAACCCAAAACCCTACACCTAATCCTTGCATGTGGAATTGATTCATTGAAGGAATATTACCTGCATTTATGGCATTCATGTTTTTCTTCCTCTAATTTCTAGAGGTAAACTTAAACCTGCAATTTACCCACATCTTGATCTGAGAATTTATAAACGTGCATTGAAGTTTTGACATATGCAGAAGATTTACTCTTAATGAAATGTTCTTGTTTTAGTAAGAACTTTTTATATGAAAAAGTGTTTTCCTTTTCTAAGTTGGAAACTGGAGCACGGACTTGAGGTATTTGCACATTCTGTTTTCCTCTACAGGGGATCCAGACGTTTTGTTCTCCAGAGTGGTTCCTGTGGTCCATCATTAAAGTCAGTCCATTTTGATTGCAATGTTGAATATGAATGGTTACGTTTTTGTGGGTACAAATAGTATATATACTTAAGGATTCGTGTGGCGCAGGCGTTCACATAGAGCGTGAAAGCTCATGCGGGTCCTTGGACTTCTGTGAATGTCCCACGTCGTTTATCATGCCATACCCACCTCATTTGCAGAGCAACAGTTTCATACTTCATGCAACACAAACATCGAAGAACAATATACTTCCTATCACTAAATCATTACTTCCTGCTCCTCCCTCTACCACGTTGATGGTGTTCTTGGGCATCTAGTCCTAGTTTTCATTGCTGCAGTTAAGGACGTACTCAACAATGGTGCAGGCTGACACAGGCGTCAACATGCCCATCCTTTCATTCCTTCGCTGCTTTTTCCTAATTATGACGGTTTGCAAAATCTATCTTGGCATAATTTCTCTTTACACGACGGACATTCTACTGACGTGAACTAGTATACTTGTCCAGTATATATTTGGGAAACAAATTGTGGACTATAAGCTTGCCGCATGTACATATGGTTCAGTGATAATTTTTTGCTTTAAATCAGGTTTTGCTTTTGTGTACATGGAGGATGAGCGAGATGCAGAAGATGCAATACGAGGCTTGGACAACATAGAGTTTGGGAGGCAGAGGCGGCGATTGTGTGTTGAATGGGCAAAGGTTGTTCAAGACCAGCTTTCTGCTGAGATTCGTTTTCAATGTGTGAGCATGTTTATTAACATTTTGTCCTAGCTGTTTAGGCTTGTTCTCAAAGTTATAATCCTATATATTTATTCTGTTTTTTTTGGGTTATGCAGCAAGATGGTGGTTCAAGAAGAAGAGAAGATGATCGACGAAATGTTGCAGATCAAAAGCCTGCAAAGACATTGTTTGTTGTCAACTTTGATCCAGTTCACACCAGGGTTCGTGACCTCGAGAGACACTTTGAACCATATGGAAAGCTGGTGCGGGTTCATATCAGGAAAAATTTTGCTTTTGTACAATATGAAACGCAGGAGGAAGCAACAAAAGCCTTAGAGTGTACAAATATGAGGTGAGGCAACACACTTGGTATATTGTCTTTATAATATTTTACTTTCTTTGCTTGTATATTTTTTGATGCCTTTGCACATTCATTGCTCAAGAATCATGAATGCCATCATATGTTGCAGCTATGGGTAGGGTCAGGTGATTTGCTTCGAGGTCATACTATATATATGAAGACAATAGTTAATCGTGTCAGAATTTGTGATACAAATTCTAGATGAAGATACTAGTCGGAATAGTTGTGGTGGGGCGCCAGCCTTCTTATAGAATTCTTCTAATGATTGATAAAAGCTAATGAGCCTAAAGTAAATAGCAAAATAACAAAAGCTATTTACTAATAATACTACCTATATATGGTAAGAACCAAAAACGAACTTCTAAGTACTAAATAGATCCTAATCTATTTGTAGTGCACCCACCTACATGCATAAGCCTTAAAAAACGAATTTACTATAAATAGAATGGTCCTTAAAAGTAGCACGCAGGCATGGCCAAACCATCATTAAGGGGTATCAAATAAACATTAATTCCTAACACTCCCTCTTAATGTTTACTTTGTTATCTATTACTCCTAGTTCTTTAAACTTCTGAAATTTTTCTTTGCCAAGATCTTTGGTAAAGACTTCTGCGACTTGTTCTTCCGTAGGGCAATAGATAAGCTCCACTTCATCACTTTGAATTTTCTCTCTGATGAAGTGTTGTACTACTTCAATATGCTTTGTCGTGCTGTGAAAAACTGGATTTTTCGCCAATTTAATACAACTCTGATTATCGCATTGAAGTACCGTAGGTGAATCTTGTACCATATGTAGATCATGTAGAATCCTTCGCAACCATATTGCTTCACATGTTGCACTTGTAGTAGCTCGATATTCTACCTCTGTAGATGATAAAGCAATAGTATGCTGCTTCTTTGAACTCCAAGAGATAGCACCAGAACCAAGATTAAAAGCATAACTTGTAGTAGATCTTTGGTCTTCCGCATCTCCAGCCCAATCAACATCCACATATCCTGGTAACTTCAAATTATCTTGTCTACCATAGAGAATACCAAATCTCAAAGTGCCCTGGATATATCCGAGTATTCGCTTAGCAGCTTTCCAATGAATCTCTTAGGCTTAGCCATAAACTGACTAACCATACTCACAACATAAAAGCAATATTTGGTCTTGTAGTAGTTAGATAGATTAAGCTTCCAACAAGCTTTCTATATAACGTCTCATCTACATCCTGATCTTCCTCAGCTTTAGTAAGCTTACATGCACTATCATATGGTGTAGAAATAGGCTTGCACTCTGACATATTGAACTTTTCAAGAAGTTCATGAGCATACTTAGATTGAGAAATAAATAGTCCCTGTGCTACTCTTCATACCTCAATCTCAAGAAAATATTGTAGTGAACCAAGATCTTTCATATCAAACTCTAATGAGAGATCTTTCTTGATTCCCTGAATCATACTATGATCTAATCCTGTAATAATAAGATCATCCACATACATCATTACAATAACAATATGATTATCCCTGATCAAAACATAAAGTGTATGCTCAAAACTACTTCTCTGAAAGCCAAGCTCCTCAAAGTATGTGTCAATCCTCGTGTACCACGCCCTAGGTGCCTGCTTAAGTCCATATAGTGCCTTGTCCAACCTGCAAACCTTGTCTTCATGTCCTGCTACTATGTATCCCTATGGCTGCTCCATGCAGACTTCTTCCTCTAGAAATCCATTCAGGAATGCACTCTTTACATCCATTTGTTTTCTCATAGTCAATCCCTTCCTGTTGAGCATAACCTTTTGCCACCAATCTTGCCTTATGTTTATCTATAGAACCATCTGATTTGTACTTAGTTCTATAGACCCACTTGCATCCAATGGCCTTTTTACCTGTAGGTAACTGAACAAGTCTCCAAGTCTTGTTCTTCGTTATTGAGTCGTACTCCTCATCCATAGCTTTTCTCCAAATATCCTCTTTTTCAGCTTCTCTAAAAGTAGATGGATCCTTGGTTTCTAATATTGTGGCCATATATGCAAAATGTACATCCCCATCTTCATGATGATCTTCCTGTCGAACCTCCTATCGATCTTGATCTTCATAATGCTTTTCAAGTCTAGTTGATCTCCTCGTTCCATGTGTATTGGATTCTCCCTGTTCCATAATAACACTATCCTTGATAGTTTTATAGTACCACCTAGGCAATCTTCTAGCTTCTAATGTAGGATGCTTCTTGCCTGGTGAAGTAGGAGTATCCCATATACTTGACCTCTCCTTTCTCTTTCCTATCTCAACCAAAGTCACTCTAGGTTCTTGAATTGGCGTAGACGATACATGTGTCGATTCAGGTTCCTGTAATAACTCAATATAGGGATTCCTCCATCTTGATCCTTATCAAAATATATCTTTGTATCTTTATGAGTTGATTCCTCATCAAAGACTACATCCCTACTTATGATTATTTTCTTACGTATCCCTTCTCTTGATTATCATAACCAAGAAATAAACACTTGGTCGCCTTAGAATCCAATTTGCTCCTTGAATCCTTAGGTATGTAAGAATAAGCAATACTCCCAAACACTCTCAAATGACTTACATTTGGCTTCCTACTCGTGTAAGCTTCCTCTGGAGTTTGATTCTCTACAACCTTTGTAGGACTTCGATTCAAAAGATAAACCGCCGTCTTTACTACTTCACCCCAAAACATATTTGGAAGATTTTTACTCTTGAGCATACTCCTTGCAGTTTCTACTATAGCTGGTTCTTTCTTTCTGCAACTTCATTTTATTGAGGCGTGTCCGTATTTGCAAATTGTGTCTTTATACCTTAATCCTTGCAAAACACCTGAAATTCCGTAGAAAGGTACTCTCTCCCTTTGTCCGAGCGAAGTATCTTAATTTGTCTATTTGTTTCTTTCTCCACCTGTGTTTTAAACCATGTGAAATACTTGAAAGCTTCACTCTTATTCATCTGAAGATAGATCCATGTCTTCCTAGAATAGTCATCCACAAACACCATAAAGTTACTTGCTCCCCCATAAGATTGAGTCCTCATAGGACCACACAAATTTGTATGAACAAGTTCTAGAACATTTTTCGCCCTGAATGTACACAACCTTCACAAACCTTGTGATCAGAAATGTTTCTTGGTTTCCAAGGGAAGGCTCGAACCTGGGACCAAAGAAACTTTGGATGCCAAGCTAACCAGTTGAGCCAACCCCTTTGGGTTGTGATCAGAAATGACTTGAGGTAAACCTGTAACCATGTTAAATTTCCTCAAGACTTGTAGACTTTTGTGATTCAGATGTCCAAACCTTTCGTGCCATAACTTAACTCAATTATCCAGTATCCGCAACACTTGCATGATGATCCATCACCTGAGCTTGAAGTTTATACAACCGCCCTGCAAGTATGCCCTCAGCTACTACTTCATTATTTTTCCTCTTGATGAGACACCGCTGTTCATCAAACCGCACCACCATGTGTTGCTTTGCAATAGCTGATATTGAGAGTAAGTTTTTCTTGATTCTTGGTACGTAAAGCACATCCTTTATGTTTCCAATCTCCCCTGAAGGTAGTTGTACTTGTACTTTTCCAACTCCCTTTATATCATATGTATAGTTGCCCCCCAACTTCACATTTGACCCATCATCTAAATTTTGAAAATTAGATAGCCAGTCTCGCCTAGGTGTCATGTGCTTCGAAGCTTCTGAATCAATAAACCAATAGTCATCTTCCTTCGAGAAGCCACCACCAGAAGATGTCGATGCCAAAAACAACTCATAGTCTTCAAGATCCAAAGCACTCAATTTTGCATTAGATGTTTCTTCTTCTTCAGCAAAATTCCCGTCTTGCTTTTTCTTGAATTTGTTGTGCCAGCAGTCCTTGGATAATGTCCTGATTTTCCGCAAATAAAGCAGTTTCCTTTTCGAACCACTTTCTTTCCATCTTTTGACCGATTTGATTGATTCTCCTCCATATCTTGCTGCTTTTTCTTCTTCTTCTTCCCTTTGCCACCCTTCTTGGAACTTTGCTCTTGCTTTTTTGCCAAGAATGCCTGTTCCTTGAAATCGTCCCTGTTGACAGTATTTTGTCGTCTCATTTCTTCCTGTAGTAAGATGGCATTTAGCTCATCGAAAGAAGGCCTCGTTTCTCTTAACGATAGCATCATTACAAAGTTCTGATAGGCCAAAGGTAGACTATTAAGTACAATGGATACCAATACTGAATCTTGAAGACTTTCTTCAATTGCAATAAGTTGGCCTCTCAAATCTTTCACTCGAGTAAAGTAGTCCGTTACTGATTCACATGTACCTATCTTCAACGTGTGAAGCTTATTAGTGACTGATTTACCGTCTCATACAAGTTCTTCAGTATATCCCAAGCCTCCTTAGGGTCCAGGCAACATCTTTGATATGAGGTATTATCATATCTCTAACTGATAAGTTGATGATATGATGAGCTTTTCTTCTACGTCTTTCATAATCCCGCAACTCTCTGTTAGTGGTAGGAGGTATCTCGACACCTATGATGATCTCCCAATATTCTCTATCTTGGAGAATATTTTGCATCTTGAACTTCCATATGCTGTAGTTCGTTCCATCTATAGCTTGCTAGACTCCGGCAACACAACATCGTTCAATCTTGCCATTGTATTGATCTACAACAACTCCCAACAACCTGATTTTAGTTTAACAATTAGATCTGTCCAGAAACAGCCTTCCCTGGATATCACCTGTCCTGGTACTGCCTGTCTGAACCTGCACCAGGTCTGCCTTCCTCAGCTGCTCCTACACCTGCTCAGTTACCGCCTGCACCAGGTCTGCCTACCTCAGATGCTGCCTGTCCGGGCCTGCACCAGGTCCGCCTACCTTAGATGCTACCTGTCTGGGCCTGCAACAGGTCCTGCTGCCCTCAGAAGTGCCTTCCGACCTCAGAAGTACTTTCCCCAGCTACTGCCTCCTCAAGAAGTATCTGCACTAGGTACCGCCACCCTCAGAAGTACCTGAAACAGATCCACCGTCCTCAGGTAAAGCCTGCTCCAGACGTGACCTGCACCAAAAAACTAGCAAACAAATAGAAAACTTCTGATTCAGGTCTGTCATCAGCCAATAACTTTCCTTCAATCTTCTCCTAGAAGATTCCCGTTGTTTTCCTAATAACGTTGACTCCACATGCAGCTTCAGCTCCTCTAATCTGATTGCACACCTGCAAATACAAACTCTCTCTCTCACCAAAGAACCTTGCTCTGATACCATGCCAGAATTTGTGATACAAATTTTAGATGAAGATACTAGTCCTACTAGCACTCACACAAAACTAAGCATAGAGAAAATTCAGATCATAGGAGAATTGAGCAATTGGCATAATAGAATTGAATGGAATAGTTGTGGTGGGGCGCTAGCCTTCTTATATAGTTTCTCTAATGATTGATAAAAGCTAATGAGCCTAAAGTAAATAGCAAAATAACAAAAGCTATTTACTAATAATACTACCTATATATGGTAAGACACGAACTTCTAAGTACTAAATAGATCCTAATCTATTTGTAGTGCACCCATTACATGCATAAGCCTTAAAAAAACGAATTTACTATAAATAGAATGGCCCCTAAAAATAGCACGCAGGCATGGCCAAACCATAATTAAGGGGTATCAAATAAACATTAATTCCTAACAAATTGATGGTTGGAGTTGTAGGTTTTTTTTTTTGGATTGACTCATGAATGTGCTATTTCAAGGATTGAAAGTGATATGTTGGTTTTGCAGCAAAGTGTTGGATTGGGTGATCAGTGTTGAATATGCTGTTCGTGAAAATGGTGATCCTCCAGTGAGAAGATACGGAGGTCCTCGTCGCAGTCCAAGCCCACGGCATGGTGGTTTGAGGTCAAGGGGTAGCCCCGATTATGGTCGTGGTCGGAGCCCAAACGGTCGATACCCTAGGTATATCTTTTGCATCTTTTTGGGCTTTTGGCATCTTATTAACTTTGGGTTCCATGAGAGCTTGGCTGAACAGAAGTATATTTGTTTGCAGCCGTTCCCCACCACGAGGCTATCGTAGCAGATCGCCAGACTATCGACCTTATTCCGTTGCAGGCCGTTGAAGGAGGGGCTTCTAATTGAGAGATTATTAGAGTAAGAGTGTTAGTAATTAGGTCACATGGTCATATTTAATATGTGCATATTTTGGGTGGTTCTAGAAAGCTAGATGAAGGCTTGTTTTCGTCATTCCAAGTAGGCTCTATATATTTTACAACATTAGCAGTTTGTTGCACTGTCATCTGCTCGTAGATGTATCATTCATACTCTCCAACTTTGAGTCATTTGGTTTTGAAATCTGTGGTTGCTTCAGTCTAGTGAACACAAGTGGACCTCAAATGTATCATGCCAATCGATCAAAATCGAGGATCTTTGAGAAATGTGCACCTGCTGGTTGTATTTTTTTCTGTTATATTCGTCCATGCATGGACGGGGAATAGAACCTGGGTGGGCATGGCCAACCCAAGCACACTACACTACATTACACCACACATGGGCTGTTTTTTTGTATTTTTTTTTGAATCTTGAATCTGTCTCTAATAACCATAGTGATTCTAGTTGAGATTTGAATATAGGTGCTACTCTGAGCTGAAGATTTTTTCTCCCAAAACATTATACTTAGGGCATTGAATAAAGGTAACTAGTGTGGTTTTTGCTCAATTATAAATATTATTCTTACAAATATCGATCTGAATATTTTTACTATTTGCACTCATTGGTAAGTTCGAACTTCAAAGAAAGTGCTTGGAATCTCTGTTTTCACTCTGCTATTGTGAATTTTCAAAGAAAGCTTTGACTCTGAATCTCCATGCCCTCCCTCATATAACGATGTTCAGAACTCTTGGCTTCATTGTTTGGGTTAGTAACTTGCTATATAACTGTTGAAAACGTTGCTCTTGAGTTAATTCAAGAGTTTGCATTTTAAACTTTGCTCTTCCATGTACATCTTCATTCCAAAAGTTTTTCAACCATCTACCATGTTACTACAATGAGTAATTTCCAGCAGGAAGATTCCAAGCAAAAATCTATCTCTCTCTCTCTCTCTCTCTCTCTCTCTCTCTCTCTCTCTCTCTCTCCACGTAGCTGGTGGTTAAGCTAAGCTGCTGCTTTTGTACCCTCACCATAGCTGGAGGTTAAGCTTTGATTTTATTTACGGTTTATTTCTGTTTTTATTCTATGTTTTAGCTGATAGAAATAAGTCCGGCATGGACAATGCTCCTTTTTGATATACTTTTTTTTTGTCTCATGTGCCCATGGGCACTCTGTAGACATTAATACATTCTATTCTATTCTCTCTCTCTCTCTCTCTCTCTCTCTCTCTCTCTCTCTCTCTCCAAAGTTGAATTTCATCCTCATCCCCTAACCATAAACTCTTATTCCAATCCCTATCCTAAATTCGAATCAAAGATAGCATGAGGAACCCATTTCAAAACTTAGGCCTATATTGGAGGGAATGTGTATATAGGTTTTTCAAGAACTTGGATTATCCTAATCTTGTACAAATTAATCAAGTAAAACCTATACACAATCTTGGACATCTGAGAAATTTTTGAAGGTGCATTTATCAAAGAATTGTCTTCATTCGGACATCCATGTGCTCTTAGTCTAGACTATTGCTTTGTTGACACTTGCATAATGATAATAAAGTTTAAGGTTGTTAGATTGCCTAGTTCTCTAAACAAAGCACCCACCTTGGGCTAGGTGGAAAATTTGAAATGAATCTATTGGTTGTGTCTTGTTAGATTTGATGTTATCAAGCTACTTTCAAAGAATTTGGGTACCACAACAATTGATGGTAGGCAAAATCGTGGATTGAAACTTCTCGTCTTAAAGGTATAGTAATTCCATGTCCCATTGTGCCTCAAGGCCTTGGCGATTTTGTTGTCACACGGAAAATATGTTTAACAAATGAGACCCTTGTTGGTATTGCTACTAATAGAAGTTTAGATGCTATCATTAGTTGCAGGCAAAACCATCAATCAAAACTTTTTAGTCTTGACCTCACTATAAGATATAGTGAATTTTTACCCTCATGCCCAATTGTGGGCCTTTGTTATATTATTTGACGACATGTAGGAGATGTCCAGCAATTGAGTTGGTTGTATGGCTACTTATAAAAGTCTAGGTTGTGCATTGTTTATACAAAGTATAGCTTATGAAAAATAGAGAAAAAACTTGTTTGAAAAAATATTAGAGCAATTTTATTAGCACTAAGTGTGATAGATTCGTACAACCTATTATATTACCTTCTTCCTTTCCACACAAATGAAACAATCAACAAGCATGTCTCCAATGATATGCATTTAGGCCTTAACTCTTGCTCACCTTGTGTGGTTACTCAAGGTATAGTTGCCACGTAGGATTGATTAGCATTAAATTAATTATGATTAGAAAACTTGTTTAGACAAGGAAGAGGCCCTTTTTGAGTCCAAATGGAGCCCTAATGTGTTTGTACGTTAATAAAGAGATGTTACTATAAATTAAACATGACTTGGAATATTATGCTAAAGTGACAAGACTAGTACTTGATTTTTGTTTCTGTAGAAAAACTATTTTCAAAATAAAATATGCTGCACATGCATCAAGAGTGATGGGCAAGAGATGCATGAAAGACACATTGTTGAACTTCATTTGTGGAAGTTTCGACAAAAAGGTGAGGGTCAACTATCAAATTTGAAAGATGTTCAGGTTTGTTAATTTTATAGGACTGTTTCTTTTGTACTCATTATAATGCTCATCGTCATATGTATGCTACTTATTGAATTTGTTTAATGTGTATAGCTAATAATTTGAATGCCATTTCACGGAGTTGATCCATATGTGTTTAGTTACAATTATCGTCAAATTCTGATATGCATAAGGGAACAAAGAATGAAACAAATTCGAAAGGCAATCACAATTGGAAAAAAGAGCAATGCACTTGATATTGGTGATGCTGATGATGAGGTACAACACGATTAAGCAATGCACAATATATTTCAATCTATCGGCAAAAAGGAAGATGGTTGGCTATCAACTCTCTCAAGTCTTGTAGTATGGGTGAGGGCTCGATCTACTAGGAGCCTTGGAGATGCAAATGCAAGCAAGTTGCCCACAAAACTCTGTCCCTTATTTGCAAAACCAGAAGATGCATAGAAACTTACACCACATTCAACTCAACCAAACTCAAAGACACACCATCTCTTTGTAGCATGTTTTCTTATCCACCTTCAACCCTAGACCTAAGCACCTGCAAAGCGATAATAGATGAAGAGGACTCTAACATGTCATTTTGACTTTAGGCCAAAATGGAAGAATGAAATGTCGTAGTGTTAGATGTTGAATCATAAGCATGTGCTTGAATATGAACTATGTTATCGCTTTCATGGGAACGAGTCACAGTTAGAATCCTCTCTAGCTTTGAATGACATGTTAAAATTTAGCCTCACACTTTGCCATGTGCCATAATGTCGATCCTTGCCTAGATCGACAATCTCAACATAGCGAAACCATCCCCGTTGTAGCTCCTTGTCCTACATTATCAAGGGGATAGCTAGAGAAGATTCTAACATAGCCCTGCGACATTTCATTCTCACATTTTGGCCTAAAGTCCTTTTATTTTAACTTCTACTTAAATCAAATAACTATGTGATCATCGGGTTGGACTTACACACGTAGGGCCAATTCCCTCTCACTTATTGACTGCTAATAAACGAATAACTAATTAGAGTTGTCTCGATATCCGCAAACCCTCCAACAATATACCCCACCAAAATTGGTGGCGGTCCCATGACACCTTGCAAGAATTATTCACTTGGGGCTCTGATCGGACTTTTATTAGGTGATGTTGTACCACAAATTCCATACGCGGCTCATTGAAATCTCTGTCATGTGGAAGAGAACACTTATTTACCCCTGACAACCAGTTGGAAGTCGTCCATGTGGTAATTTTTTTTTCCTTGAGCCTCCCAACATTGCTGCGCGATAGTACAATCTGGCTATTGGTAGCTGATCTTGAACTTTATCGAAGATTTGGATTAAACGCAAGTGCCAGCAAACAGTCGTCCCATTTGCACTTAACAAATGCGAGCGTGACCAAGTCTTTTGCAAATATCGCAGACCGCCTAACTGTTGGATCTAGAGATGTCAGGTACTCTTGGGCATAAGCTTGTAATGCTCGTAAAAAATCAATTGCTATGGTCCATGTGAATGTTTGATGGATTATTGGCCAATTTGGCGTATTGTTATGTGATCCAGTGGAACATCACATTCTAACCATTAATTCAGTCGTGGCATTGGAACATAATATGGATTTACCCTCAGTTGTCGAGGACTTGCCACATAACTCCTTATGGATTATAGAGTTTTTTCAAGCATGATCTTTCTCCAAGGAAGTTGCTTGCCCAAAGTTGGTAGTTTATTAAATTCTTTCCCTGTTTCTATTTCTGAAGTTTTGAATTTGACGACCCAACTGCCTCGAGATGATTCATGAGGATGTTGTTGAAGGAAGTTCTGAATCTCTTCCTCGATGATGATTGGTCGTTGAAATATTTTCTTGGTCGGTGCGCTGCATGTCGATGGCGCTGCTAGGCCTGATTAAGGTGTGCGACTGATTTCACTTTGTGCTGCTTGGCGATCTAGAGCTTCCGATTAACTTGTATCAGCTTTTGGCCGATCTGTTGGAAATGGTGAACTCTTGCAACCATTTCTTGGAGTTCCCCGACGTCCCGAAGGTCGAAGACGAACCAAAGGTCGACAAAAAGATGAAGACCGAAGACGAAGCGAAGGCCAAAGGAAAAGCGTTCGAGGCTTGTCCCTGCAACCAAATGACGAAGACACTCTGAAAAGAAAAGACGAACTGAAGATAAACAAGTCGAGCCAATAGTTGGCAGCTTGACGAGCGTGGAGTCTATCACGCTCAGCCGCCAAAGGCAACGTCACTAGGGGATATCTAACCAACAATCTAACATTAAACTTGTCTTGTAAACTGTTGCTAAGAAATCTTATTATTTCCCTAGATGGTATAAGAATAGGATCGATTGCAGATCAAAAGTGAGACGGACAAGTAGATGAGAAAAAAAGACTAAGAATAAGTAGTCGCGAGCAGGCTAGCATACTGCTAGCACTATAAGCTATGCATGAAAGTTTGCCAATGAGTAGAACATAGCAATTTCGTGAGAGGAATGATAGGCCGCCAATGAGCAAGACACTGATCAACTCATTCAAAACAAAATACATATACAATTGCTCTCTTCTATTCCATCTCTCATTATTCGTGTCGTTTCATTTGATACAATGATTTGATGTCTGTGGTCTGTAGTCATTTGTTTAGGATCCTGCATTAATTCCGCAAGCTAGCCAAATAGGCAGCACAGACAGGAGCACCTAAGAAGAGATGCCCCTAACGAAAAGAAAAACAAACATTCGAAAAAATCTACATGGTATCAGAGCGGATTCTCTAAGACAACACAATATGGCTACAACGATCCAAACAAGAATAACAATCAATCTTGATGGCGCAAACTATCGAATATAGAAGTTCAAAATCAAAACGCTTCTGAAAGGTGAAAGCATATGGTCAGTGACCGAACTCACAGAAGAACAGCCTCCAGAGGGAGACCCGAGGAGACCTGAATGGATCAGAAAGGATAAGCGTGCAATGAGAATCATCGTTTTGTCCATAAACGAAAAAAATACTCATGCACATTGAAGACTGTGCAAGCAGCCATGAAGCGTTGGAAAGACAAAAACAGAAGCACGAAGTGAGGACTGCCGCTTCGGTGATGCACCTACACAATTAGTTGCAAGCTATGTGATGGGATGACAAATATCTCTTGGATTTATTTCCTCTGCTCTCCTAAATCCTATGTTAATCTGTCTTCATTCATGTTGCTGTAGCTTTACTCGTGTTGTCTCACAGTCTGCATATTTTAACTGTTTGTCACAACAGTCTGTATTTTTAATCATAAATTCTGACAGGCAAAAAATGTGACACTACATTTGTACACGTAAAATTAGACAGGCGAAAAATGCGACACTTGCCTTTAAAAGGGCAAAGGTTGCCTTTAGGTAAGGACAAGGCCAAAGGCCAAAGAGTGTCGCAATTTTTGCATTTTCACTAGCATCAATTTTAGCGAAGCCCGACGTCGTGGCCTCCTCACGCTCGTTCTATGCACTGTGCAATCGGATTTGACAACGACGACAGCCACCAACGATCTCCCACAAACAGCACAACCACTTTTGTACCTTCTTCATCTACACACCTGTAAAATTTATGTATACAGTGAATACCATCTCCGCTTTCAAACAATGAACAAAGCATGATTTGTGATTGAGAGACAAACATTGAAGATGTCTTCGCGCATTGATTCTTTTTTTCAAACAGATTGTCAGTAATAGGTTCATAATCTTCTTACAGATTGTGATTAGCTTTGTGAAGCACACGATTACGTTCGCTATTGTTTTGTGCTTACTTGCATTATTGACCTGTATATTTCGCTATACTTAATCTAATTACAGCTCCATTTGGTTCTGCGTTCAGATTTGTGTCAATATTGCAATGCTTTTCTACACTGCTCTTCGCTTCCGCTACCACCGCGCATTAAAGGCTTTAAAGTAGTGCACGCACCAAGAGAATTGAAGGGACTGATCTATCATCCTACTTCCCCCATTTCTCCGACAGGATTAGCATGTCGAGAGGATTAGAATGATCTTTGCTCAACTTGCTGCATCTGGACACGAGCACCAGGTCCCAACACCACAATTGCTGATGTACTTCATGAAAACTCTACCTACGTCCTATCAGCCGCTGAGAATGCTGACTCTAAGCTTACTAGACATGATGTTCGAACGAGCTATCAGTCTTGTTACTGATGAGAGACTGATGAGAGACGAAGGAAAAAGAAGCAGTGACCAGGAGAAGGCTCTTTGCACAAAAGGAAAGAAGAAAAACAAGAACAAGCCCAGATTCGACAAGACTCATTTAAAGTCTTCGAGCAGAGGCAACAACAACCAACAAACCTCTTCCTGTGATCACTATCACAAGCCGGGACACACAACCAATAGAATACTTTGCATCCACTGCAAGAAGGAGAGACATGCTGCATATGAGTGCAGATTCAACCCAAAAAGAAAGAACAAGACCAAAAAGACCCATGTTGCAGAGTCGTCAAAGGATGCAGACAAGAGCGATGAAGCCTTCACAATATTCGATGAGTTTTCAACAAGCTATGCTGAGCAAGACTACGATGTAATCATTGACTCAGGAGCCACTTCACACATAACCTGCAACAAAAAAGTCTTGATCAACTATAGAGAACTTGAAAACAACAAAGCAGTGATTCTAGGCAACAGGAGCTGAGACGATGTAAAAGACATCGAAACTCTACAACTACAAACACTGCTGGGACAAGCAGAGTTGCCAAGAGCACTCTATGTACCCTCATTGATAAAAGAAGGTCGACAAGACAACCAAGAGCGCCACCGAATACTCCAATGCTTGCAGGAATAGTATTGACGAACGAAAATTGTTTGAGGACTGAAGAAGAGAGAGAATTGATGCAACTCACACCATACAGGAAACTGATAGGATCGTTGATGTACCTTGTAGATAACACACGTCCTGACATTGTTTATGCAGTGTTCAGGATGAGTCAATTCTGCACGAATCCTGGCTCGACACATTGAAAGATTGCAAAACGAATTTTGCAATATCTTCAATTAACAAAGGATTATGGTTTGTGTCATTGTCGTGATGCAAGGTTCCAGATGCTTTCCTACAGTGATGCTAGCTGGGCATCTCTCAAGGACGACTGTAAAAGTGTCTCAGGAGGATGCACCATCGCGTCATGTGCAACAATTCTCTGGATCAGCAAGAAGCAGACCATTGTGGCTCACCATCATTTCGTCTATCAACGAAGAAATACTCATGCAGATTGAAGACTGTGAGAGCAGCCATGAAGCATGGAAAAGACTAAAGCAGAAGTACGAAGTGAGGACTGCCGCTTCGGTGATGCATCTTCACAATCAACTGCAATCTATACGATGCATGTTGAGAAGATCAAAACGATCTTCACTCAACTCGCTGCATCAGGGCAGGAACACCAAGTCCCAGCACCACAACAACTGATGTACTTCATGAAATCTCTACCTGCGTCCTATCAGCTGTTGAGAACCCTCATACTGAGTCTACCAGATATGACATTTGAGAGAGCAATCAGTCTTGTCGCTGATGAGAGACTGATGAGGGACGAAGTAGAAGGAAGCAGTGACTAGGAGAAGGCCCTTTTCACGAAGGGAAAGAAGAAGAACAAACCCAGACCCAAATTCGACAACACGAACACAAAGTCTTCGAGCAAAGGAAACGACAACCAACAAACATCCTGTTGTGATCACTATATGAGTCAGATTGAACCTCAGCCTCATCCCCCTGTACATTTGGTAGTGAGACAATACTACTCAGGGCGGGATTGTGTTCGAAGCAACCCTACTTCCTGATCAGTTAGAACTCCAAAGGCTTCGCATAATCTGGTGATATGCGCCCCCCACTTACTATATTTCTTAGTGCCAACCAAACACTTTTTGAATTGTTTGTATGCAATTCATCCCCATGGAATTGGTGTTCCCTATAAGGCAGCCTGAATCAGTGCAAAAGACTTAAAATATACTGATCAGTATGCCTCCCGAAGATCACCTGATTCATCCACCTCCCCAAGGCACCTAGTGCAGATGGTTGGCATAGGCTTAATTTATACCCCTGCTCCTTGTTGAATGCATCCGCAGGAAAGAAGTCCGTCATCTGCACTGAAGACACATTTGGTGTATCAAAATTCACCGATAATCCCATGGTTTCACCGAACAGTTGCTCTGTGATTTGTATGACCACATTTCGCACCTAAGTGGTGCCCTGCTCATCCGTCTCCTTCAACCTTAATTCTGTCAAATAGTGCTGAATTGAACTACTCTTGACTTTCGAAAGTTTGATGAACCTGGAGCTCTTGCCGATTGTTGTCGCCATCATCGTCGTCACTTCGTTTGTAGCGATCCGTAACGCAAGACCTCTTGATTAGAAAGTAAGCTGACACCCTTTGTAATCTGCTCCAGTGCTTTCAAACGCTACCAAGCTGCATGCTTGCCTACCGCGTATCTACGACTACTTTAACGTCTAATCGACTTCAATACTCCTTATTTTTAATCTAACCCGTTTTAATGCTAACTCTAGCATCATTACTCTTCGCCGCCGCAATCCAGGCCTTCGTACTCGTCCTGGTTGCCACCCGTTGGCCTATTTTAAATGCAGCGTCACCACGTCCTGCAACCGCAAAAAGGTTAAACCTGGAACCGTAACAACCGAATCATGAAACCGCAACAATGGTTCCGTAGAACCGCAAAGCAGTGGAACTGCAACAACGTAAAACCGCGATACACTCGATAAGCCGTAAAAGTACTACTCATAACTGGGTGATATTAGACTCATAGTTTGGTAATTTCCCTTTAACCATACCCAATATTTTTCCATTAATGTTACGCTCGTAACCCAATCTTATTCTCTTCTTTTCTTATGCAAGATTGGGGCCTGGTGGAGATCATCGCATACATTAGGGATCTGACAATCAATTGATATGGATACCCCTTCATTTCCGCCTTCTCCTCATTGGTCTGAGGGCATTGTTTCTTGGATAATTTTAAACCTGGATCCATGGGATTATGTACAGGCTTGCAATTTATGAAATTGAACTTCATTAGCAAATTATAGAAGTATATTTGCTTGGTGATATAGAGAAGTCTTCTGTTTGTCTCTGTGGATCTGTATGCCGAGACAGTAGCACGCTTCTCCAAGATCTGTCATTTCGAATTCTTAGGATAGCATCCTCTTCATGTCTTTTGTCAGAAGCAGTGATGGTATTTGTAGTGGGCCACATATATCTGTATGTAAAATGTCTAGAAAGCCTTTAGAAATGTGTTCTTGATTTGACTTAAATGGCCTTCTTGCCTGCTTTCCCATGATACAGCTTTGGTAGACAGAAGGGTCGACAATTCGATAGCCTAAATCATGATTTAAAGAATGTGTAGACATGTTACCTATCAAAACATGATTTATGTGACCAAGTCTATAATTTCAGTTTAATTCTTTATTGATAGATGCTGAATTGCTTAAAGCACGATCAGTTGCAGAGTTACAATGACTAAGTCTATGGAGATATCATTCTCTCTTTCCGAGTACAGAAACTCTCCTGCTCTTATTAAAAATTTGACAAGAATTTGTCTAGAACTCTACCCTATATCCTAAGTCTGTAATTCAACTGATCGACAACAAATTTGTCGTCAGATTCGGGACATACAATATATTTGGTATCAGTTTCTGCCGCGAACGGATTGGTTTCGCGAACAGATAGTTTTCGTTCAGTTTTCTTATGCGGAAGCTTATAGGATCCTAGGCACGCGACTACAGATCACAGAACATAAATCATTCTAGCAATCAAGATAACGAAATTCAAAGAGATGGACAAGAGAGAGCAACTGTACTATCAGTTTTTTATGTTTTAGAACGAGATGATCAGTGTCTCGTTCGTTGGCGTCCTGACACTCAGCTCTATCGCTGTGTTCTGCTCGTTGGCAGAATTTCATGCACCACTATTTTCATTTCTCTATTTTATCTATTCTTCTCTTTTTCTGCTTTTTCGCTCTCTATTTCATGTTGATCCAAAATTGCGTTTATATCTCCACCGTGTGGAGTCTACAAGATAGCTAAACAACAAATTACAAGAGTAGTTAACGCTAATTAACTAGTTAGTTATTATCTGTTATTGCTAACTATTTCAGCTGAGCATGAAGTACAAGACACCACGGTCGTTGAGCTATCAGTGGGGAGCGCGAAAGATTTTCCTTCATTTTCTTGTCGTTTCATGTCGTGTCGTGTCTTTTGGTCCTAGAGGTATGTTTGACTTTCGCGAATCATTTGACTTTCGATCTTTGCTTTGCTTCGTGTCTTAGGGTTTTCGAGACACGTTTGACTTTCGTGTTGTTCACCTTCACTTCACTTCGTGTCGTTTCGCTTCGCGACAAAGTTGTAAGAGTTCACAATTTTTGACACTCCCTCTTGAACCTTGCAACTTTGTATGATTAATCCAATTGTTTTTCTTTGCTTTGTGAAGAGTGGCTTGTCGAGCGGCTTAGTGAACAGATCTGCAATCATGTCTTCAGACTTTATGTACTAGACCTGGAGCTCTCCTTTCAAGATCAAATCTCGAATGTGATGGTACTTCAGAGGTATGTGTTTTGTCTTTGAATGGAAGACATGATTCTGGGACAAATATATGACACTTTGAGAATCCATCATCATCGTGCATGGTTCTCCTTGTTGTATGCCAACTGCTTCCAACATCATTTGCAACCAAACTACCTCGTTCGCCACCTTTGAAGCTGCGACATATTCAGCTTTGCATGAGGATTGAGCTACCAAGGTTTGCTTTTTGCATATCCAGCTGATTGTTGCTCCGCACGCCATTGAACATCCACCTGTTACGGACTTGCTGTCATCTTTGCAGCTCGTCCAACTTGCATCACTATAGTGGTGCAGCTTGAATCTTTTCCTTACTTTGTCTGCTCTTTAGGTCAATCCCATATTCTGGGTACCCTTCAGATTTTGTAAGATTCGTTTTGCCATTTGCCAATGCACCATGCCAGGATTGGAAGAGAATTGGCTTAAAGCATAGATAGAGAAAGCCAAATCGGGGCTGGTACAAATTTTGTAAGGTATATCAGGCTACCGATCAGGTTTTGATAGGGTATACCTTCCATCTTCTGTTTTTCTTCCACTGTTTTTGGACAATCCTGCTTCGTCAATTTTGCTCCAGCTATCATTGGTGTAGTTTTTTCTTTGCAACCCATCATTCAATACTGCTTCAGCACCTTTCTGGCGTATTCTGACTGACTCAAATGCATTTCGCCCTTTATTTGATCTCTTTTGATCTCCGGCCCAACGCATTTTGTTGTTTCTCCTAGATCTGTGATTTCATAATTTTCAGAAATTTGACTCTTCGTGTCCTTGATCAACATCAAGAGTTTTCTATGAGAATCATCCATGAAAATAGTTAGAATTACAAAATATTTCCTACTCTCTTTTTGTAGACATTGTAGTCTAGTTATGTAGGATTGAAGTCTAGAGACTTCAGAAGACTGTCTTCTTGTACCAAGCTCATGATGTCTGCTTTAGACCACAAATGCATCTCTACAACCAGCAGACATGTTGTCAATTGTTGGGGTCTTCAAATCCTTCAGGTTGCTTCATGAAGATTTCTTCTTGTAGATCTCCGTAGAGAAATGTTGTCTTTACATCAATCTAGTGAATTTCCAGATTGTGTTGTGTAGTGTATGCAAGGAGCAGTCGTATGCTTGTCATCTTGACCATCGACGAGTACGTGTCGAAATAGTCGACTCCAAACCTTTGTGTGTAGCCCTTTGCGACAAGCCTTACTTTGTAACGTCCAACAATGCCATCTGATTTCATTTTTCTTTTGTATACCTACTTGTAGTCGACGATCTTTTTGTTTTCTGACAGTGGCTCTAGTGTCCATGCCTCATTTCGCCTCATTGATTTGATCTCCTCTGACATTGCCTGCTTCCAGAATTCTCTCTCTGGACTTTGGACAACTTCTAAATATGTAGTTGGCTCTTCAGTGAAGCTGTAGTACTCGAATTTTGTGTCTTTGAGATTGTCATCATATCGATCTGGAGGTCTTCTTTGTCTTGTTGACCTTCTTGGTTCGTTTTGTTGCTGCTCAAAAGTTTCTGCTTCGTGGGGTTAATCCAATTTTGGGCTGAGGCAATATACACCTGCACAACAAATCAACAACGACAACCCTAGAAAACAAGACACCGTACGAAATGTGGATAGGTAGCAAGTCGGATTTATCATACATGTGTGGGTTTGGATGTGCAGCATACAAGCACATTCCAAAAGAAAAAAAAAAGCAAGCTCGTCAGAGCAAACAATCATGGTCGAGTACTCGAATGGATCACAGACTCTACAATCTGTGAAAAAAGTGGATCTTGAATGGATCCAAACTCCTAAAATCTTTGCACAACAAGCTACAAAAGCTAGAAATGGCAAAGCATCCTAATGCTACCTTTGATACACATGAACTTGACAAATCATTCAAGAGACAAAAGAAACTAATAAAAGGTATTGATGGCAGCCAAAAACAACATCATACCAGCCCTACAATAGCAGCCTACCACTTTTGGAAACCTCTTAAGATCATACACAAAAGCTTGAAGACAATACACAAAGCAATGCTCTCAATGGAGGAAGAAATTGTGACAATGATCTATTGATCTCTCTCAACAATACAATAAGTTTTTCCAACCTGTTCTCCACGAATTTCAGCCTAATATAGGTGAGAGAGATGATTCTCTCTCCTCTCTCTAGAACTTAGGACCCAAACTTAGGGCACCAGTAGCCTAAAATAGCCAATTTTGGCCTATATGTCCAAATAACATGATTTTGGTGTCATTTCGAAGGTCCTAAAATCTGATACTTCTTCAACATGAAATATATACTAAAATAAAAGTATCTAGGCCTCTTTCACACATGTGAAATGTTAGATCCAAAACTATGTACAAAAATTGCCAATTGAGGCCTCAAACTAGCTAGGAAATGTTGACAATTTTCACACTCCCTCTTCAACTAAACTTGCTAGTTTTACAACACTACTTTGCTCCAACCTAAGAATGATCTCCATCATGATAATAGATCTCTTCTCAAGTGTTCTAATATGTACAATATGAAGTACAACATAATTGATATAGATAATAGTGTCCATATAGGATGCTTCACTATTTCTTACATCAATTTTACATATAATGGTGAGCATGATACATGTAAAAGAACATAGAATTATAATGAAAGGATTCCCCCATGTATCCACCTTTGAATTCTCTGTAAAACAGCAGCAAACAAGTTGTAAGTGAGAGTAACCAACAAGTGTTTGCATGCCTCCTCCACATTCCACTATGCCCATAGTGAATGCACCTTGTATCTCCATGAATGAACCTCCATCACCACCTTGCCTTTGTAGATCTCCAATCCATGAAAGCCCTTGAGTGAATGAATGCCAAAATGATATGTTCTCTGCTCCATTTGAATGAGCAAAACCTGCACTTGAAATACTTGAAGTATCTCCACAAGATTTGCATACAACCCTTGATCCTACATTGTCAACAATTTGCCAATTTGCCAACACTAGGATACTAGATCTTGAACTTTGTTCAAAAGTAATCATACTGACCACTTCAATATCTTTCAAGATTAAAATTAATGCATGTACTTGATTATAAGAACCAGCAATGATAACTATTCCATCTCCAAGATCCAAAGGATGCAAAACTATGGAACTAGTTTCATTGAATTTTGACAATTCCAACACATTGACATGACAATGTTCATACATGAGATTAAAAAAATAAGGTAGAGTAAAAGGACACTTCCTTGCTGATCCAAGAACCTTACTTGAACCTTCTAGAACCTGTAAAAACAGATCCAAAATGATTTGTCCATGTGGCTCCCCTTTGATGCTTTTGACTAGCTTCCAATTCTTATTTGTCTCTTGGTGTTGATGAAGCAATTCAAGATCAACATCTTGATCTTCCAATAAAACATCAAGGACTTTGCATTTATAAACATCTTCAGATCTGAACCTCTGAAGATACTCCCTCTCAAACACATGATTAACATCCCACAAGATCTCATCATTGCTTGATTTCAACCTTTCACTATAGTTAGTGAAAACAATGTCACCATCATAAACCAAAAGATAGACAATTCTATCCAACATGAAGTAGAGTAGATGAAGTTGAGTATTAAACCTAATCAAACCATCCCATTTGAGATCAAACCAAACCTCAATGAGCTCACTGATGAGATCTTCCTTGCCTTGGAGAAATTGCCACTTGAGTTGCTCCATGTAGTCTTCTTCATCCAACCTTTTGCCATCTTGATCATGCATGAACACTCCACCACAATCATAGCAACCTTTGAGTTGATGAAGAGATGTAATATCCATGCCTTGAATATTACCAAAAGTCACTCTTACTTTGCCCTTTCCTTCACAAGACTCCCTCTTAATGATTACACCACAAAAGTTAGCAATCTCTCTCTTGATAGTTGCATCATAAGAAATGGAAGATTCTTGAACATTAGAAGCCATGAAAAGAATACATAGTTCCTTCAATATAAGAATGACTGAAGTACTTTTTCTTGTCAAACCTGGACTTCAAATCAATGATATAGGTAATGATAATGAACCCTCACTATCATTCACAAAAGCATCATTTAAAGTACATCCTACTTTGAACACTTCACATTCATCTCTCCCTTTTGACTTGAGATCTTCCTCACCAAGTCTCACGATAGAACCTTTTGATCTACTTTCTTTATGAATACATGTGACACCACTTGTTTCACAAATGACTTTTTTGGACTCATCACATAAAGATACAAAAGAAACTTTTTCTTCAATCATGCTCAAAGCACCATCTCTTTCCAAATGAGTAAATAAGTCATTAGCAATAACCAGTTCCAAAGAAGAGTTTTCATCACCTCCATTGATGAAGTTAGCTCTCTTTTTACCTTTTTCATTTTTGCACTTGCCATGTAGTTCCATTGAAGAGCCACCAAGACTTGGAAATCTATGAGTAGAAGAGTTCAAACATGATACTTATTTAGCACCACCAGACTCCATTTGACTAGTAGGTAGCACTAGTCCATCTTCAAGATCCAATGGATCCAAAACATTGATCATAGGTTCACCAAAAGTTGCCAAGTTAGCACAACAATAACTATCTCCAAGAAGCTCATTAGATCTCAACCTAGATCTAGCATAAGGAAGTTCTTTAGACTTTGCATAAGATCTACCAATCTTATTGATGCTAGGGATTGACTTTTGAAAGTTGAGAGAACCACCAACATCCATTTCATTCCTCTTGTTAGACATAACAAATGCATCAAGCTTGTAAAGTCTACCTTGTCTATTGCCCCTAACAATCAAGACATCTCCCTTAGTAATGAAGCAAACATCCCCAACAAACTTTGTCTTGTACCTTTTTTTTAACATTTGACCAACACTTAGCAAATTCCTTGAAAGTGAAGGAATGTAAAGAACACCATCAAGCCTTACATTCCTATTAGTAGAAAGGCAAATAGGAATTGATCCAATACCTTTGATCACACACTCACCACCATTTGGCATGTGAACAACTTTCTTGGTTTTAACATAAGAGATCAAAGAAGTAAAGAACTCCTTGTGACTAGTCATGTGTGAACTAGATCCACTATCTATCCACCATGAATCCTTGTCACTTCCACTTGACATTAGACTTGAAGAACACATCATGAAAAAATCACAAGAATCTAGATCCTCATTAGAAGTACAAAAGTTGTTTTGCTTGCTACCTTCATTACTTTGCTTCTTATGACATTCATTTGCTCACAATAAAAGCACTTGAACTTTGACTTGTCTTTCTTTCTAAAAGAAGTAGAAGAGGAGGATGAAGAGTGATCATCATGATCCGAGTTACCACCTTTGGACCATTTCCCTTTGCCTTTACCTTTGCCTTTGACTTTGCCTTTTGTGAAAAAAGCCTCTTCACCTCCACCTTGCAAGGATGCACCATCAAGATTTGACTGCAACCTATGTTCTTCAGCCGATAAGATTTCTTGCAAGTCAACCACACTTGGCAAGACTCTTTGAATGTCAAAAATTTGCACATGGTTAGCATGTTCATCTAGCAAACCATTCAACACAACCTGGACTATTTCACCATCTTTTATGTTTTCATCAATACATGCTAGATCATCACTTAAGGACTTAACCCTCATAACAAATGCATGAGCACTTTCACTCTCTCTTTGCCTATTAGAAAATATTTGCCTCCTTAGGGTCAATACCCTAGATGTGGACTTTGATTCAAAGAGCTTCTTCAAGGCATTCCATGCCTCACTTGCACTTTGACTAGTACCAACTTCCTTGAGAAGCTCATTGGTAACATTCATTTCAATGATATGAAGAGCCCTTTTGGCCTTCTTATCAAACCTTTGTTGCTCTTGAACTATGGGTGGTCTCTCTTCAGTTCCTGCAACTATGTCCATGAGTTCACTCAACTCAAGTAAGGATTCCATCCTCACTTTCTAGGTAGAGTAGTTTGATGAACTCAACCTATCATTAGTTTCTAGCATGATTCCACCATTGAAAGCCATGAATATAATGATTCTTCAACTTTTAGGCTCTGTCCTAATGCACCTAGCACTCACTTTCCTCTCAACAAATGATGGATAAGGAGATCTCAGAAGATCTAGGACCCTAAAACACTTCTATCTTGAACCTGGCTAGTTTCCAAGCATAGAAAGGAAGATTGAAAACACATGCAATACTTTGCATGCACTAAGAATGGATTACAAACTCAAACCAGCCCGAAAACACTCTTGCTTAAGCTCTCAAACTTTCCAGCAAGTGACCAAATCAAGTTATGGTGTAAAGAGTTGCTTGCATTCTTAGAAAATACAAGAGACTAGGCTGCCAAGAATATCTAGAATTGAACAAACTTGATCAACATATGATCAACACACTAAGATATTGATTCAACCTGTAAAACACATGTAAACCACACTTCTAAAACTTTATAAACTCCAGCAAGTGATAAATACAAGCTTTAGAGGTGAATGAAAGAGCACACTTAGTGAATCACAAGACTAGCTTCACTAGCTTGTCAAATCTTGGTGTTTAGATGTAGATCTAAGATAACTTCACATGAGAATGTTCCTCAACCTGTTAAGAACCTGAAAACACATTTCCATAATGGTTAAAACCTTCCAGCAAATTCTCCAATCAAATTACATTAGGAGAGTTACTTACATGCTCAACAAAGTACACCAAAATTTATGCAAAAGATTGTTGACAGTCTGTTCACCCAAAAGGGGATCTTTCATCCAAGTGGGAACTTTGCTCAACCTTTTGGAGAAATACAAAATCACTCAAAGAGTATTTGTCATCCACTTAAGGAGAAGGTCCATCCACTTAAGGAGAGTGTTCATCGACAAAGGAGAGTGTTCATCCACAGAAGTGGAGATTGTCAACAATACATTGAACAACACATTGTTAGTATTGAATTTGCACAAGCCTCACAATCAACAAATGATTAGGTGTTATGATCCAATCCAAAATAGCTTCTTCAGCCTCTGATCTTCAATAGACCTGAAATATGCTTTTGATCCACAAGTTCAACTCACAAAACAAAGGTTAATAAGATTTGATCAACAGTGCAATGCATAATCATGCTAGAACTTGATCAAACATCCAAATATCACCATAAATGGAAACCTCACTGAAAATAGTAGCCAACTAGCTCTGATACCATGTGAAAAAAGTGGATCTTGAATGGATCCAAACTCCCAAAATACTTGGCTAAGATCTTTGCACAACAAGCTACAAAAGCTAGAAATGGCAAAGCATCCTAATGCTACCTTTGATACACATGAACTTGACAAAGCATTCAAGAGACAAAAGAAACTAATAAAAGGTATTGATGGCAGCCAAAAACAACATCATACCAGCCCTACAACAACAGCCTACCACTTTTGGAAACCTCTTAAGATCATACACAAAAGATTGAAGACAATACACAAAGCAATGCTCTCAATGGAGAAAGAAACTGTGACAATGATCTATCGATCTCTCTCAACAATACAAAAAGTTTCTCCAACCTGTTCTCCACGAATTTCAGCCTAATATAGGTGAGAGAGATGACTCTCTCTCTCTCTCTCTCTCTCTCTCTCTCTCTCTCTCTCTCTCTCTCTCTCTCTCTCTCTCTCTCTCTCTCTCTCTCTCTCTCTCTCTCTAGAACTTAGGACCCAAATTTAGGGCACCAGTAGCCTAAAATAGCCAATTTTGGCCTATATGTCCAAATAACATGATTTTGGTGTCATTTCAAAGGTCCTGAAGTTTGAGACTTCTTCAACATGAAATATATACTAAAATAAAAGTATCTAGGCCTCTTTCACACGTGTGAAATGTTAGATTTAAAACTATGTACAAAAATTGTCAATTTATGCCTCAAACTAGCTAGGAAATGTTGACAATTTTCACACAATCCAACCACAAAGAAGGTTGTTTCGAGTACAGATGTGAAATTTGATGAGTCCACATTCCGTGGATTGGAGGATAAAAAAGACCATGAGATCTTCACACTGCTGTCAATTCAAGAGGGAGATTGAGAACAGAAGTCAAATCAGAATGTTGAGCCCCAAACTTCAGAATAGCAGGAAGCAGTTGGCAATCGAGTCTGTGCCATCATGCATCTAGCTCCTTCGACATTGCCAATGTTGTATATATTGTTGCATGTTGGGTTACAATCATGGAACTTGAGAATCGGGACGTTCATCAATTTGGTGAAGTTGGAAGCTTTTGAAGAATATGGAGTTGTAAGTAATCACAATAAAGTTTATCCAAGTTGTCCTCTCTATGGGAGAAGTCATTGGATTCTTCAACAATTTCTAGAGTCATTTATGTCTGCCCTTTTAATTTCATCAGTACAAATATACTTCACTGTTGTCTGGTTGGTCGGATACTTATTTGCTTGTTATAAACAAGATTGGGAGTTCGAGCTTTTCTCATGCCAGACATAAATATGGGTCTTAAGGTACTCCCAGTCTTTTGTTGAAGCACTGAACTTGCTTGTGTTCTTTGTGGGCCACAAGGGACTTCTGTTGTCAAGAAAAATGATGTGTCTGTCAACTCTCTACAATTAATTTCAATGGTAATTTCTAGCCCAATGATGGGTAGGTTCACGTCTCATTCGCTTTGCAAAAAGATCAAATTTTGAAATTTGGCTATCATTCTACGAGGCTGGCCTTCAATTCTAGTTATAGTAGAGAGGAGGACCTTGGCCTCTGAATCCTATTGGTCTAGTCTTGCCTCTCTTTTTATTCAAATTTAAAAAAGTGTGGGAACCATCAAAACTGGAGGGAAACCCAACTTTATTCACTAACTTTTTATTTAGGCCCTACGACATTAAAATTCTCACAAAAAGGCCTAAAGTCCTTTTATTAACTTTTAACTGATCAATCAAATAACTATGTGATCATTGAGTTGGACTTACACACGCAGGATGCCAAATCCCTCTCACTTATTAGCTAGGGTTAGGGTTGCCTTGGGATCCGCAAACCCTCCAACAATATCCGCCACCAAAACTGGTGGCGGTCCCACGACACCTACAATATGCAGTTATTGGGGACTTTTATTGACTTCACGCCGAATCTTGATTAAATGATACTGCACCTTCTCCATAAAGTTGAGGCATGTAGTATTGAAATCCAAATTGTGGGGTAAGAAACAGCGGTGGGCTCCGGCAATCCACTTGGAGGTTGTCCATGAGGTGCAGCGGGATTCTCAAGAGCCTCCCATCATAGCTGCATGAAAGTAGAGATGAGCAACCGACAGCTGATCTTTAATTTGCTCTAAGGCCATTGGCGTATTTGGATCGAATGCCAGAGGAGAGAGGAAAGAGTGATGAAATCCATACTCATAAATACCCATTGCAATGAGTAGAGGCTCCGCAAGGGTCATCCACTAAGTGACCATGCTTGTGCTAGGAAGAATCATGATGTCCGTTGCAGATGGGACATCACGATGGATAGTATAGCGCGGAGACTGGGAAGTATCGGTAGAAGACATGATGGTCAGAAAGGAATTATAAATGCATGAAAGTGTATCAGAAGGCAATGCAGGAAATTTGGAAGGCTTTGGTCACAAGAAAAATTCGCACGAGTTTTTCGGTTTCCCAGTTTTGAACCACTTGTGTGATCCTCAACCAAGGACTTCCTAGTAAAATGCGGTAGGGAGAAGAGAACTCTGGTATGTCCATCACCACAAAAGTGATTACAAACTGCATTCTTGCTATTTTCACCGAGATGTCATCACTACACCTTTTGATTTTACACAGGATTGATCAGCTAATTTGATGACAAATTTTGCTGGTTTCAATCCTTGCAGACCCCACTTCTGATACAAGGTAGTGGAGATCATATTTAAACTCAATCCTCCATCTACCACTATTGCTTCATCCTTGAACCTCTTGTGGTGGATTGGCAGGGTGATGTTGTGTTCTTCACTCTCCCAGACTGTCCCAATATTGAGGACGTTGCTCGTTCCATCATAGCCTGCACAATATAAGGGCTCTTTTGTTGCTATTTCTGGTTTCGTTTTGGCCCATTCAGCTAGAATGCTCTTGCTCGCCATAGACCTCGCATGCTTGCTTGTAAATCTGGAAGAATCCGATCTGATCTGACCATCCATCATATTTTGGCATCTCGAGCCAAGGTGCTCTCCAAACTACTTGCAGGGGTGCAATAGGAACAGGTGGGTCCATTGGATTCATTTCTACTGGTTCTACTTCTACCTCGATTTGTGCAACTGCTACTCTGGGTAGACTTGGAGCTTGATTCGCAATTCTTCTAGGTACTAATTGTACAAATCTTAGATTCATTTGATGGAGATGTCCAGGGTAGCTGGATCTTGATGGATCTGTGGATTTCAAGCTAGATCCTTAGGAATCTGATAAGTCTGGGAGGCCAAAAGTGTGATTTTAGGCCCCTTACGGTGGTTTTTCCTTGATAACTTTTTCATCCTTGCTCCGATTGGCCTGAGATTTTCACAATAGCTGGATTTGGTGCAGATCTTACTATTGATCTAGTCTTCAAAGGTTACTCAAGGGAGGGTTGGCTATGTGAAGGTTCTTTCACTGTTTTGTAGTCCAAAACTTTGATTTCTTCAGATATGTTGGGAATTAACCTTCACAGGCTTGTCAAGGGTTGGATCTAGGATGGATCTAACTCTGTTCCAAGGGTGGAAGGTTATTCCTTACAGATCAAGAATTTATGGCTCTCTACAAAGGATCAAAAGCACTTTTTTGGTCATAGATCAGTCATCTCTGATAGCTAACATTTGCAGGCTTTATCATTGATGGAAAAAGACATTTTTGAAGACATTGGTATGGTCTACAAAAGTTACTTTTGTGAGGATTTGATGGATTTTCTGATTTTAGTGATTTTTAAGCACTCAAATCCAATCTTATACTCACTGGAATCAAATTAACCGTCGCAAGCTCTTCTGTTGAAGAAACAAATGTTTCTAATGCCAAATCTTTGCTAGCTTTCAATCTTGAATTTTTGACAAAAGATGACAAGACACGACACGACACGACAAAACACGAAATCAGCTGTGCTCTTCAACTGACCAAGAAGATCAGCCAAGTACCATGGGGTACAAATATTTGATCAAATATCATGACATCATCAGAGTACTAGATCATGGCTAATCTGCCACTCTTGTAATTCATGATTAGTTGTAGATGTTTAATCGCTCTAATCTGGAAGTTACATGACGCGACTATATACTTTCTGTTTGATGCATAATACTGTAATGATAGTAAGCAAGACAAGAAGTCAAAAGACGGAAAATACGGAATACAAGTTCACTTGCGTTCAAGACAATTCTGTAGAGGATCTGTAGATCCAGAAGTGTGCTAGTAAGCGAGACATGATTTGTGAGAGAATTGTATTTCTCTCACGCCAATGCACTGCGTGGATCTGTCATGCAGTGCTTAAAGAATCAAGAAAATCAATAGATGATATTGTAGCTATTGTGCACATTATTAATCTGTATGATTGTATGATCTTGAATGTAAATTCGTTTGCTACTATTCGTGTGTTTGATTCACTTGCTCATTTAATTTCGCACTTTGATTTGATATTGTTGAATGCTATATTAATTTGTTAATGTAGATCAGCAGTGTCTGACTACTCTCTAAAGGATTGTAGGAGTGATATAACTGGCAGTGACCAGCGATCATATCTGAATTCATGACGAACTGATCTTGTTCGCGAATTCTTTCGCTTCGTGTTTTGCCTCACTTCGCTTTGCGATCACTTGGCTATAAGGGTAAATCAATTTCAGAGCTCACCTAAGTTTTGTTTTGTTTTGTTTTGTCTTGTTTTGTTTCGTCTCGTTACAGAGCCTGATTGATCTTTTCACAAATGCTTATGCTTTGTTTCATTTTGTGTCATTTTGTGATCTCTATGCTTTCAGCATGAATCAATATCAGAGCTCGTTTAAGCTTCGCTTCGCTTCGTTTCGTTTCGCTTTTGTCTTGGTTTTGTCTCATTTTGTTTCGTTGTGTTTCAGAGCCTGATTGATCCAACATTGAATTATTCTCGAACAAAAATAATTCGAGAATCGCAAATAGTTTCGCGAATCGTTCGCAGGCTTCTATACAGATATGGGACAATACCTTGGAGCTGCAACAGTCATTTGAAGGTTGGTTCCAACTGAATTTTGAATAAATAAAATTTGATGAGATTTTTGCCTCTTTTCTCTCCAAATACAAGGTTTACATATCTTTCATCACCATCGCTTCTTCCATCCCTCCTCCCATTTCCATCCCATTTGCACAAATAAACCCAGAGGACTCACAAGTCTCAACTAACACCCTCCTCTGGATGAAACTTTTTGATAATTCTTCTCCGACATGTGCCTCCATTCTTGACACCACCCTTGAGTTTCCTTCCATCCCCCCTGTTCACTCATTTGAGCAACCCATCCTCACGCATATCGCCACCACTTCCACCCCGGTCACACCTCTCTCCACTTCATACCAACAAGGTGCCGAGGGTGATAAACCATTGTCTGATGACACATTTGCTCAACAAACACACACCAGATCTCCTCACGTGCTCACCACAACAGCCAGCACATGCACCAAAACACACACTAACGGTCCCCATGGATTTATTTTCGATGTACCAAATTTTGGTGACCAAAGCAATAATGGATGTCCGGATAGTAAAACTGGCAACAGATAATACGACGCTATGAGTCGAACTCACCAAACTCCAGCAAGACATGCAGCTGGCCAGTCAACATGAGCAGGCACAAAAGGACGAGGTCCTTAAGTTGAAAAAGCATGAAGATAGCCTTCGGGCCTACATCACGGGCCTCTCAAAGGCAGCACAGATGCCTCATCAAAGTCCAAGAGCTCAACAAGAAGTTGCGCAAAGGCTAGCCCCCCTTTAGGTGCAACTATAGATTTATAAAACGAAAAACACATGTCTGGGAGTGGAGGTGCAAGGGTTCCAAAATGAGAAGGCCTCCTGGTTAGCCCAAATAGGCCGCTCATGCAAGCAGAGATGAGTCTTTACAAGCAACATGTGTTGGTATACGTGCAAATCCTGAACAACTATCAGGCCGAATTCAACAAGTATCATGTGAGTGCCAACTAAGAGCTCAACGAAACAAAAGTCGACCTCAAGGCATGCCAGAATCTCATGGTATAGAAACCTCAACCCAGTGGTGATTCCACCGCCACTGATTTTTGATGATGTGTAGGCTAGCCAAAGCGGACTGATAAGTCAATGATGTGAGTCACATCCCGGTCACAACCAAATACATTAAATCTAATCAACTGTACACTAATTACAATATCACATTTAGAGCTTACATAAAATGTATATCAAATTAACTCTGATTTCTAACTAAGGCAACAAGCAAGCCTTTATCCCAACATTGACACCTCAACCAGAATGGTGCAAGAAGCTATTTGAAAGAGAACCTACGGCCATCAAGGCATATTTCACGAGTCCACGCTAACTACGAGTCAATGCCCACTACATCCCATACCCACGCAGATCAAAATGGGCGAAGTGCAGCACCTCAATGGACAATATTACCATCAAAACCCTGAATTGGCCAAAGATCCATTCTAAATATGGGTGGAAGACGGACGTAGACACCAAGTGGGCTCTAGTCAATTTTTCTAAAGAATTTGTAAATTGTCCAGACCCACAGTCCATGCAGCCGCAAGATAACTCAAGACAGAGTATTTGATGGGCGTCGCCACCAAATGGGACAACTTTCTCCCAATAATAATTTTGGCAATAAAATTGACTTTGGGCCATGTAATTAAAATAATATTAGAAGGCCAAAGCTAAGCTTAAGTTAAGCTATTAAGTTTTTTGGAATTAGTCAAAAGTCAAATGGTGGTAGATGGGGTGTGTTTCTTCGTACACCATAGATTCATTTGTGTTTCTTGTGGATGATGTGGATTACAATCCCATCTTTTGCAAGTACCCAATAGGAAGCAAGGAGGGGCCACCCCAAAGATAAAAAGACACCATTTGCAATCCATTTCTATGCTTAATAGAGAGGAGGAGACTCTACTATTTTGAGAGCTCAAGCATCCTCATTTGCTAATCAATCTTGCTTATGTTCTTCTTGTGATTTGCTTATTGTTTTGAGTTTCCATTGTATTTGCTTTATGCTAGTTAAAGTTTCTCCATAAGCATGACATTGAGCATTTGAACTAATCTCCATCTCTACCCTCTTCTCTCCCCCTATCTCTCTCTCCTTCTCTATTCACCCTCTATCAAGACATATGCATGTGGTTAGAGTTAGTGGAAGTAGTGTTAAGTGGATTAGAGTTAGTGGAAGTAGTGTTAAAGTGTTTTTGCTTTTTTAGAATATTTTTAGGTGGTTTTTGAGATAGATTTAGCTTGTTTTGTGTGATTTTTTGTGCTTGGATTGTTCTCAGCTAGTGGAGGAGGTGTGAGAGGGTAGTGGAGATCCAAAACAGCCTCTAAGGGCTTGGCATTCATTCACAAAACTGAAAAAAACTATACTCACCTCACTATATCCAACAAAAATACCTCTTCTTGAAGACGGATCCTCCTTGGTCCTATCATCAAGAGTAATGTTGACATAGCATGTGCATCCAAAGGTTCTTAGAAATTTGACACTCGACCTCCTCTTGAATAGCATCTCAAAAGGTGTCCTTCCATCCAAAATAGCACTCGGCCACCTATTGCACAAGAAATTGGCACACAACAAAGCTTGATCCCAAAATGGTTTGTCAAGATTAGCACTTAACCTCATAGCTTTAGCACTTTCACATAAAGTCCTATTATTCCTTTCAGCCACTCCATTTTGTTGTGGGGTCCTTGATGTTGTATACTCCCTCTTGATCCCATGCTCATCACAAAAGGCCTTGAACTTGTTAGATATGTACTCACCACCATTGTCACCTCTCAAGCACCTGATCTTTGTGAAAAATTGGTTCTCCCTTGCATTCTTGAACTTGACAAAGACATCATACACTTCATCCTTGCTCTTTAGTAGATAGATCCAACAAAATCTACTAAAATCATCAATGAATGCTACATACATCTTAGCTCCACTATTGCTAATTGTAGTAAATCCATGAATATCCGAATGTACAAGTTGAAAAGGCTTTGTAGATCTAGAAATAGATCTAGTATAAGGTAGTCTATGTGACTTAGACAAAGCACAAGACTCACAAACATGCTTGACATCACTTAAGAAACTTGGAAGACCAATCACAACCTTCTTCCTTGCCATTACCTCCCATCCTTTTGTGCCAAACCTCTTGAATAGAAATTTGCTCCCTTGCAACACATCCAACTTGGTTAGCAATAACACAAGCATCTAGTTTGAGCAACTTCCCTTGCCTTTTACCTTTTCCAATCAAGACATCCTTCCTTTTGATCAAACAAGCATCTCCATTAAACTCCACCTTGAGGCCCTTACTTAGCATTTGACTCACACTAAGCAAATTCTTAATTATAGATGGATTAAACAAGACATCCTCCAAATGAACATTCCTATTTGTAGAGAGAGAAATAGGAATTGTGCCAATCCCTTTGATTGCACACTCACCACATTGGTTGTGTAGATCACCCTCTTGTCATCTCCATATGCCAACAAAGAAGTGAAGTACTCTTTGTGAAAGGTCATGTGTGAACTTGCTCCACTATCAATCCACCAAGGATCTAGATCTCCATCATTAGCAAGCATACATGAAGACATCACAAAAGCATCATCCTTGAGCTTCGATCTATCCTTCTTTTTGCCACTTGAAGAAGCATCCACTTGATCTTGCCCTTTAGACCACTTACTTTTGGTTTTGCCCTTGAATTTGCCCTTTGTGAACATAGCATCCTCTTGAAGTGTCGATGTAGATCCACCTCTTGCTTGAAGCCTATATTCCTCATTGATCAAGATCTCTTGAAGATCCATCAAACTTGGCAAAGTCTTTTGAATAGCAATACTTTGAACAATGTTAGCATGAGCATCCAACAAGCCATTAAGAATCACTGGAATAAGCTCTCCTTCCTTAATGCTTTCATCTATGCAAGCTAACTCATCATTCAATGCTTTCATTCTCAAAACAAAAGTACTTGGACTTTCTTCATTTTTTTTCAAACAAGAAAAGATTTGCCTTCTCAGAGTCAACACTCTAGAAGTAGACTTGGATTCGTAAAGCTTCTTCAATGAATTCCAAGCTTCCAAAGATGATGTGCACTTACCAACTTCCTTGAGAAGTTCATTGGTAACATTCATCTTTATCATGTGTAGAGCCTTCTTGGCCCTCTTGTCATACCTCAATTGATCTTGTTGTGTTGCTGGTCTCTCCTCCAAACCCACAACAATATCCAAAACATCATTCATCTCAAGAAGTGACTCCATCCTCACTTTCCACAATGAATAGCTACTTGAGGTAAGCCTATCATTGGCTTCCAACATGACTCCAATTGAGGTTGCCATGTAGCAATGACCTGATCTTCTCTTTCAACCTGCTTCAATGCACAAAGCACTCCTTTGAACAACAACAAATACTCTCAAAAGAAATCACCAAGATTTGAATCTATCTCACAAATTCTCTTCTAGCACTTATCCAAGCAAATCAACACATAGAATCATGGAACCTTGATCAACCTATGATCTATCCTCAATCTAATGACTTTTGCCACTTCCTAAGATTGAAACACACTCAAATGAAATCCAGAAA
Organism: Diphasiastrum complanatum; assembly: GCA_029204225.1. NCBI lineage: Eukaryota > Viridiplantae > Streptophyta > Lycopodiopsida > Lycopodiales > Lycopodiaceae > Diphasiastrum > Diphasiastrum complanatum. The sequence goes on from CM055102.1 coordinate 22,599,449, forward strand.
CTTCACTATCTAGAGATCCAATCAAAATTAGGGTTTTGACAAAATCATAAAAAATTGACTATTCCAAATCTACATGCAAATGCTGAAAATTCGATATGCAATCTATAAGCCACCACTTAGGCTGAACCAATGATCCAAAAATCGGCCAAATCCAGTATGTGAATTCAAAAATTGGAATTGAACAAATATATTGACCTATTTAGTGTTTTGATCTACAAAAGATCCAATCTACAAAAGCAAAAAATCCGATTTTGGTGTAGAATCTTCTCTAGCATGCTCTAGACTTGATATCTTCACCAAATCATTGATAGATCTGATTTCCTCCTTCATAACCTGAAACACAAGCTTTGATACCATGTGAGAGATTTTAGATCCTTAAGATCCAATCTACTTGAATGATCTTTGGTTAGAAAGAGAAATACACTACCAATCTCACCAATGTAGAAAAATCAGCATCTACACACAATTTGAGATGCAAACACTAATAGAACTTGATCAAACTTGAATGAAATGATTATGTACTATTTCTGTCCGTACAAAACCAGCAAGCTACTGTATTTCACATGTGTGGATCCAAAAAAAACAAATATAGATCATTCTACACATAGAATTGCAAGCAATCACCAAGATAGTGCACCAATGGATAATAGAACCCAAGAGAACCATGTATAAGCATGAAATGAGATAGAGAAGAGATAAGATCACTCTCTCCACGAGTTACATCCTTTTATAGCAGGTCCAGACCCTATTTGGCCACTTGGCTTTCCCACCAAAATGCTAACCCTACTAATTTTGGGTCTAGATTCAATGTACCCGACTATTCAAATTGAATCTACTCAAACTCTCATTCTAACTTTCCCACACTTTCAAAAAGTGTTTATTCAAATGAAATTTAGACTAATGAACTTTGAAAAGTCAACCTCTAAGTCTAAAACAAGTTTTGGCCTCAATATGCCAAATATGGAAATATTGCAAAATGTGATGAAACTAGTTGAATCTTTCACAGTAATTAGGTTTCAAGGAGGTAGCTCTTATAGTATTGTTGTTGTTTGATCCTACTATAAATTATTAAGGAGCTAGAGATTAAATATCATAATAGAGATGGTTGAGTTGTCAACCAAGGTTCTTAAGCCGTGGAAGTTCCATTAGAAAAGGTATATTTCTATCTTCATCTTACCTTCTATTTGGTGAAAAATAATTAGCACAAATGTTTGTTGGATAATATGGTTCTTGCTAATGAGATGGAAAAAGTTCATGAGACTGCCATGTTAAAACAGACACATGTTGGTAAACACATTTTACAATTTTTTGAATATGCTTAAGAGCATTTATTTCCATGAAGTCAAGCATTGCTTCAATTACATTGAACATGTAGTTTTCCTTGTTAGAGGTGAATATCTTAAGACTAAAAGCTTCTAGCAATTTGAACCAATTTGAGGTCAATATCACAAGATCAAAAAACTTCTCTCAACTTGAACCAATTTGAAAAATGAGTGGATAAAGCAAGGCATTTCATTCTTGATTACAAGTTATTTCAGAGATGTTTATGTGCCACATTCAAAACATTCAAAAGAACTATATACCTTACCTTATAATAGACAACAAGACAACACAACAACATATGAAGTTGTAGATTGTTGACTATAACATTTACCTAAGAAAGGCACCCTTATCAAGTTCTTACAAGCTGTCAAAAACTATAAAGTATGATAAAGGGAAAGAAAACAAGTCATTGAAAGCTCCCAAGAAAAAAATCATGAGAAGACATTGCCACATACTTGAATACAAAATTGTCCAGCATTACGCTTGGACTTCATATGATTTAATATGAGCATTGACAAGTCTATCAAATATGCACAATTTCATACTCAAGCCATGAGTTACCATGTCATTACATAACATATCATTTTTGTACATGATGATCCAAGGATCATAGTTTATGTTTGAGGCTATGAGACTACAAGCATTTGTTGAAAAGTGTTTCAAATAGTTAAAAATTATATTGAGGTTTTTGTCTTCTATAAAAATAAATGATAAAATGAAATTTGAATCTTTTAAAATTTAGCTTTTGAACAATAAGCTTGTGGGGGTTGTGTGAATCTATGCTAGACTTTTTTCTTCAAACTAAATGCATTCTTCAAGATGCAAAGTCATGTATGTATGTTACCAATCCCAAAAGAGCAACACTTATGGTGATAGTTGTAAATGATTAATTTCATTAGGCTATATGGAGAAATTCAATGAGAAGCTAGTGGAGGCATTACGTTGCAAGTAAACGATCTTGAAAAGCTTGTGAAGCTTCATTGGACATGCTCTAGCGATTGTATAGAACAACTTGTAATTGTCCTTGTAGATGTGTGATATTAAAAAATGAGCTCATGAATGTGCTTGCGTGTGTGTGTGTGAATCTAACAGTGCCAAACAAAACAGAATAGTTTGCTACTAATCATTACTATATAAAATAAGTCAGTAATAATTTGTAATGGGTAAAATCCTGACCAATCATAAAACCTTCAAGTTGAGGAGAAAATGCTCACCTGCATTCATCCACAACAATAACCATGTGAGAACATGGACATACTTGTGGGAACAATAGGTATCTATGCATAATCTCTATTGTTATCCATGTGGCAACTAGAAGCATTACAGAAAGTCACAGATTCTTTTGTCCAGGTAAAACGTGACAAGGTTTACTTTGATACTATACTACCATACTTAAAAAATGGGCTCCATCATGCAAACATTTTCCATGGGTTTTGAATAAGTAAGGCCATGTAGCCTAGAATGAAAGGATATGGTAACTTGCTATAGGCATAGATATGTTTTTCAGCACGAATAAATAGTGACTATAAAATTTTGCAAAAGGAGTGACAATGAGATTTGTGAGCCCTCCATTTATTATCAATGACACTAGAGGAAGAAACACTACAAAGAATTTTCTTTACTAGGAACTTACAAATAAGCTAGCTTGTCATTGTCTTGAAACATGTTATGGTCGTCTACAACTCTCACGCAACACATTTCTCATCTCCTTGTGGCATCCATTCGGACTCTACCAAACAAAACACATTCTAAGACTTATGAAGTGCCCATAAAAAACCCATAGTAGATGAAGAATTAGAATAATGTCATAGCTCATAAAAAGTAAAAGAAGTCAGTGATAGAAGAGATTTAGCTTGTAGAGATAGGGTGTAGGGTGTAACCTTGGCACCCCTTACAATCGAAAAGGTACTTTTGCTTGAACTTTCCACGAGGTACAAAGTCCGTATACTTAATATGTTATATGGCATGCACATGGTCTCAAAGGTTGTAGATTAAAATTACAAGCAATTCAATCCAAGAAACAAATTAGTAACCTATGTATTGATAACATCTACATATATTAAAATTTTAGTGTCAAAGACAACGCTCACGCTGCCTTTTCAAAAAAATTTCCCTCCCCCTCCCCCTCCCCCTCTTCTCACGTAGCAATCCTATGCTAGTTATTGTTCAACTCTTAATGTTTGTATGTAAAATGATACTCTCCTCAATTTTATAGAAGACAGTGGATCCCTAAAGGGATGGGAAAAGATGCGACTAAGAGCAAATCAGTTCATCAAAACCATCAAGCAAGTTGCAAGTTGAAGTTGATGGGGAGCACGGGCCAAATTTGAAGCCATCTATTGTTGCCCAAATTTGTTATAAACAGCTTGAAATCATAACAATCATGTTCAAGGCCATAGGAAACGACAAAATTTGGGGAAGACATTGAGCTTGTGCTAGAATATGCCAATGCTATTTTTCCAGTCTCAAGTTTGTGATGGTGCAAATCTAAGTGTTGTAGGAAGATAGAGCCTCTAAAACTGGCAATGTTTGAGAACCCATGGCTTCAGCCTATTCAGACTTTATTGAAGCATATCCTCCTCATTGAAGGAATAGCTTCTTAGCATCAAAACATTTCATAGTCACTATTGCGTGTAGTGGAATGGTCTTTCCAGTGACCTTTATTGATGGTTAAGAATCATTTGAGAAGTTACTCCAAAAAATTTAATTACTCTTCCCTAAAGTGATCTTTAACGTGCTATAAAAATTTTCAGGCATCATTCTCTGAAGTTGAGTTATAAAATCATTCAAAATGTACATAGCCTGTACAAAATCTCGATGGACATGTAAACTTCTTAAAATGGACTTTTACTGTTACCAGGCAGGCAAATTTTGTGGAGACTTTTCCACTGAATTTTCATTTTAGCTCAAAATTTTTGAGGGAATCTTTTTGCAAGTGGCATAAGAGGAAATTCTTCTCTTGGAATCAAAGTCTTTTTTGAAAATCAAATTTTTTATGGGAACTTCAAGTGTGCTATTTGATGATTGTTTTCTTTCAAATAAATCCTCCTTGAGGCATAGGCCACTCAGGAACTATTATCCCTCGGGCCTCCATACGTTTCTGCAAGGTTTTGAATGCCATCAGCATCAACTGACGATTGGTGTACACAGAAAATAGCTCAACCTGACCACAGAGAGATGGGTGTTTCATTCTTCAAATGATCAAACAAGTAATTAATCCATGAAGCTGGAAATGGAACTTTGGCCCTTTATGATTGACAGTTAAAGAAAAATGAAAAATTGAACTAATATGTATTGCTTCATTAGCTAGAAAAAAAACTCCAAGGGTTGTTCAATTGGTTAGCTTGGCAACCAAAGTCTCTTTGGTCCTAGGTTCAAGCCCCCCTTGGAAACCAAGATGCATTAGCTAGAAAAGGATTCAAAAACCAACTAAAACTATTTGAACTCCAACTAAAGCTATTTGGACTCCAACTAAATCTTGAGTAGGAAATCCTAAATGCAACCCCAACAGAAAACACTGACCAATCACAAGAAAAACTTTCAGACTTACGAAATAACATACAATATTTCAAGGAACCACGTCAGTATACAAAACAATAGGTCCAGGGGATATTATTAAGGGTTCAGAATTAGCTTTAGCAAGATTTGAATTTTGAATTGGACGGTAACTGTAGATTGCAGTCTCTAAACAACAGCAACTACTGAATATACAAAATATGCACAATCAATGATCATGTACCAACAGTTGTTACTCCTATAAATGATACAACCAGTAGTGTGATGATTATTCAGTGGCTCAACAGATCTAAAATTTGAAGTCCAAACCTATGTAAATGTAGATTTCTTTTTCTTGTAAATTATTGAATACTGAAAAATTTTGAACCCTAATAACTATTCTCTTGTTCAGATCAGTTCGAATAGGAATCTTGAATTTGTTCATCAACGAATTGTGATTATAGAACTGTAATTTTAGCAACTGTAAAACTTACTTTTAGTTCACATGCATCTGATTGTAAAATATACTCACATTTCAATATATACGCACAGTCACAATTACAGGACCCAAAAAACCCTTACAAAACTTTCACCAATGGATTGAAAATAGATATTTTTCACATTTCTGAATCTGGCATTTAATCATAAGACTGTTAGCAACCTTGTGGTTACGTTTCCTCCATTTTGATTCTGATCGTTCATGGTATTGACATTTGAATTCTGTTGACATTGAGCTCCAACATTCTAAAAACTAAGAAGTAAATGATTTTAAGGCCATTAGCATATGAGCCTCTGAAGGAATGGGCAATCTTGTCTGAATTTTGTTACTGCATACTGAACAGCTTCCATTGAATTTAAGAAACTCGAACTGGATACTGCCACAAGTGCGAAGATCTGACCTGCACTTACAACTCCCACCCTGCAAGCACCAAAATGAAAGGGAGGGTGCGCCGATCAGTTACACCAAATGCCATTACTTTAAGCATAAGCATCCCGGTTGTTAACAAGAATAGTCTTTTCCTAATGTTTTTCAGCAAGCTTTATTTTATGATAACCATTACATTCATCAAACAGCATAAAGCCCCTGGCTTGAGCCAAGTATGGCGTTTGTAAATGTTAATGGGAAATGACCCCCGCTATCCTGTTCCGACCAGAAACGCCGCAAGCCAGATGGAACTAGCTTACTGAGGCCAGCTCCCCAGCATAATAGCCATTACAGCAAGGAGCCAGTTACAGATGTAACTGTCTTGATAATGACATCAGCAAGATGCCGGCTACATCCCTCACTGTCATGGTGATGAGGTGTCCACCATTCATTGGAAAATCTTAAAATGTGTGGAGAAATTCTGTCTGCTAACCAATTTTTATAGGCACTAAAAACATGACAATTAATACAATTCCTGTACAGTGCGCGTGCACACACACACATCTACTTACTTACAAGACAAAAAAGAAAATACCAGACCGTATCACAAAATTGTGAATTTTGCAGGCATCAGGCAGTCAAATCGAGTCGATTTGAACGGATCTTCTTTATGTGACTCCATAAATCTTTTCTAAAAATGATACAGTAGACATGAAAATCAACATAAGCACTCGAAAGTATACCTGTGGACCAGTGCAATGCTGCCAAGAAGCCACTGCTCCCGCATTTCCCGACGGAGCTCATTAAGCTTGATTGTAGCCTGGTACGCTCCTTGTTCATCATAATCTATGGCTGTGATATGCTGTCCATCATTCCTTATGTGGGGCACAGTACAGACATATGAACCCACCTCCCGAAACCCACTGCTCATGACTTTTACTATATAGTCTCCTAAGTCGAGTGAACCACAATTGCTGACTAAATCTATCAGATCAAGCTCTTGTTTCTCTTCTGAATTGCTCTCTGTTAATGCTGGATCAATCCAAATTCCAGGAATTGAGCAAACCTTTATGGGTTCTGTCAGACCTGGAGCAATCATCCCCTGGTTATCTGTTTTAGCAACGCTATGTGCCCTTATCGGTTGGTTAACATGAGATAATGATATCTCTGACAGACTGACAGAGCCACTCAATTTAGTTCCAGTTTCTTCGTTGCCTAAGTCAGCATGTAATTGACTATGATGACTAACTGTGGGTTCAGTAAAAGCGGTAAACCTGACCTCATTCAAAATATCCATGGACGAACCGGTATGCGCATTGCTTCTCATATTTGCCTCAGTTAGATCCTGCTGAAAATGCTGTAATGGGCAGTTCTCGTCTCTTTTCATGTATCCAGATCCATTCCCATCGTCAACATAATGGTCTTGCAACAAGCCTGGGAGGCAAATGCCCTCCAGACAATGGGTCTGGGTCACAGCAGGAAAATAATTGGGGTTACAATCCGAGCTAATCGTAAGCAATCCTCCATTGTAGGAAAATATCGGAGCTTGCTCATCGGTCTTGCTGAGAGAAGGGTTGCACATCTCCTTCCATATCCCACCACCCCATACTGTTTCCTGAGGCCTTTCATACATAACCATATTGGCTTCACCCCAAAAGGATTGCAATGGGAGAGAGCTGCTCCCATAAGAACCCGATTGATTGCTGGACGAACTTGCATTTTCAAGCGCAACGGGCCTGCTATTGTTTATCCCATCCACGCCATTGGTCATCATCTTTCCTAGGAGCTGATCAACTTCTTCATACCTAGATAACCCACATTCCAATTGTGCAGGAGTTTCCCCCTCTGTATTCTTTTTAGTTTCTGTACTCCAGACCGACGTTACTTCTGAGAATAGGGGTGAATGTGAGATATCTGATGTCTGATATTGAGGTTTCGCAATCGCAGTGAACGTGGGTTCCCCACTGGTTCCCCTGCTTTCATAGTAAGGATGAATCCTCTGTATGTAGTCTCGCAAAATAGTGCATCTTTCATCGGAACTATCAGATAAACCATCGAGGGTTTTCTTCTGCTTGCGCCGCAAATCTTTTCTCCGCATAGTCGCATTCCAGTGATTCTTAATAGCATTTTCAGTGCGCCCGGGTATTAGCTTTGCAATGTCCGCCCACTTGTTTCCAAGCTTATTGTGAGCAGAGACTAGAAGCTTCTCCTCCTCTGGTTTCCACACATCTCTCTGCAAAATAACACATTTGTAAACCTTACATGGTGCTTCTCAAATCTAGCATTGGCTTATATTGTTAGTTTCTAAATCCTAAACCCTAAACCATAGTTTACTAGACCAATAAATTCCATGTTCATACATATACTTCTAAGCATGCTGCTGGCAACGTACTGACAGAACTAGGGCCACATAAGGATTAACTCATATATTTTGCTAGTAGACAGCTGATCAATGTTAAAATCAATTATACAACCACTGAACGGGAAGCATTGGCAATGGCCTAGAGATCCATGAACGACAGGAAAATGGACAAGATGGTGGCTACTATTCAAGAGTTTGATTTCAAAATAGTTGTCAGAAAGGCTACAACCCACCATCTTGCAGATCATGGGCACGAAATGTTGTTACAGATGCTCAAAGTCAAACTCGGATGATATATCAACTGCCGGTGCAAATTGATCACATCAAAATAGCACCGATAACATTATGTCCAATTCGAAGTGCAAAAAGTTTGATACTTCTCCAAACTAAATGATTCACAACTAGGATAATAAGATTTTTAAATCTCAAAAAATTATCTGGCATGCAGCAAGAGGAATAAATTTATTTCATTATATGCAAAACTATGGGAAGATGAAGCTGTGTCAGAGCTGTTATACTTGCATTCTTAGAAGATATATTTGTGTTTGGAAAATAACACAAATCAGCAAAACAGTTGATTCAGAATAATTATCTAGTGTTGACTTATTTTCTTCAACATTGCCCCACACTTGTTTGTATGCCTTTCCACTTCCAAAGCATATGCAACCACAAGATTTATAGCATGCTTCGAACGTATAGATATTTAGCATGCTGTTGGCCCGAGTTGGTAATAAGCACAGACCTTGATATCAGGTTTGAGATGATTATGCCACCGTTCTCGGCATTGCTTCCCTATCCTACCGGGCAAGTATGTTGCAATTAAAGACCATTTCTGACAACCGTGTCTTTCCACAAGCTCCATAAGTTGCCTGACAAGTTTGTAGCACGTTAGAAACCTATCAACTCACAATTTTTTCAGCTTCACACACTAGAAGATATATGCCGGATTAAGCATTCTGAAGTATCCCAATGACCCATATTTCCGTAGTGGACTTCCACATCAGTCCATTGGCATCAAAATTTGTTCCAAAAAATTCCTTTGAAAAGTTTTTTTGTATTATGTTTTTTGAAACCCTTAGGGGTACGAAGCATGATTCTATGCAATGGCCACGGATCAGCCACACATGAAGTATAACTAACCTGTCTTCTTCAGAAGTCCACTGTCCCTTGATAATGTGGGGCCTTCTTGGACCTGCTTTTGAAGATTGCTTGAGCATAACTTTTCCTGATAACTCATCCACTTCTGACATTTTTCCCGTTTCATAGGTCTTCTCAAAGTCATCTGCTAGTTGCGTTTCAAAAAAGAAGTCGTTCTCCTCTGGGAAACTCGTAGCTTCCAAAGCTTTTACTTTAGATTCTTGAAACATGAGTGCAACCCCTTGGATGGGGATAAGCTGACTTGAGCTTGTCACCAAATTACAAGACTTTTGGGATTCCAAGCAGGTTTTCTTTTTTGGGCTTTCAAACGTCAAGAAATTTTCCTCATGAGCTGTTTCGTTCAGCCAAAAGTGTCCATCTGCAGTACTTTCACAGCTGGGTCCCTGCTCTACTCCAGGATCATATATATGGTCAGAAGAAATGTAGCTGGATATTTTGAAATCAGTTATCCTCATGTGACCCACCTAGCTTTTTCTTTCTAGCACTCCTTCTGCTTCATCAAAATTCAATTGCTTCCTGCTATTTTTCCAACCGATCACCCATGACTGTTATGTTGGTACAAGGAGTCCTTGTTCAGTGTGTACATCATAGATGAGCACCAATTGGCCTTTCCTTAACCTATGCCTTTTTTCTTTCAAGTTGTGCTTCTCTTTTTTCCATTTTCAGCTCAGGTCTTTGAAGTCATCTCGTGCCTCTGCAGCATTGAAATCAAGCTCTTAGTACAATAAAACAGATATTGTTTCACTATTCTGGACTGCATACAGTTTGACCTCAATTATGGGCTTAGTGGATTTAAACTTAAGTGCTGGAACCAAACTGTGAGTACGCAATAACCAGTATTAAAAATTGCCTCAAATTGAATTGCATAGGAAGAAAAGCAACATGTTTTTTCAAAATCTGGAAGACAAAGGACAGGTGCCCACTGCTGATGTAAGTAAGGTCTTAAGGGTATCAAAAGCAAACTGGCAATCAAGACTCTAGACAGAAGGAACACCTTTCTTCAACAAGCCACGTGAAGAGAGGCAACGTTCGCAAAATGGGAACATGCTTGAGAAGATGGATGGCAAGACCAAGAAACATACAAATGCCATGAACATGTCTTGGTATAGTCCATGCATGGATAGAGTGAACCTTGCTCAGGTCACGAGGAATAGTGCCATTAGAAACAAGAAAGCCAAGAAACTCTACCTTAATAACAACAAAGGAGCATTTTGACCTCTTAGCATATAACTGGTGGTGGGTTAAGACAAGTGAGACTGAGCACAAATGGATAATATGTGTGGTACTAAAAACAAGGACATCATCAAATTACCAATAAATGGCCAAAAGATACTGTTCATGACACTATGAATGTAGGGGTCCATTTGGCAACTCCAAAAGGTAGAACTTTAAACTCATATAGACCAAAATGGGTGCAGAAGGTACTCATATTCTCATATGAGGGGTGGATTTGGTGGTATTGGAACAAAGATCATCTTAGAAAAGAGTTGGGCTTGGCCAAATTGGTCAAAAAGGTTATTCAAAGTGCAGTAATCAATATAAAGGTGTTTGGTACTATAAAGTCCTACACACAGGATACTATCTAAACATGCCAATACAAGCAACCAACAAGGGAACAGATGGTGGACAAACCAACCCAACCAAACCTAGATCGAACGGATCTAGGCCCCAAGCTATGAATCAATCTCAATGAGGAATGAGGAATCACTCTAGCAGCATGTAGCTACCAATCAGACAATCAAGCATGCACTAGTGAGAGCCCAATAGGTATACTTATACCCTCCAAGGCCCATGCACCACTAGTAGTGCACTGTGACACCTCACTGGACACCTCTGCAGCCTATCTGGGCCACGTCATCCAATTCCCCAATGACTCACTGAAAGAACCATACCAATCCACCATCATGAGTTTAGGCCTACAACCATTAATTATGACCTTATACACATAAGGGCCCCAATTCCTTTATAGTCATAACTAACTTACGGGTTGTTGGTCTACTGATCTCTAGCGTGGACACGCTACCCAAGACCAGTCGTGGGCATGACAGGTACCATCCTTTTTCTCAACAAAAAACACAGGGCCACCTAAGGGACTACGACTAGGAACAATTAAGCCTTGACGTAAAAGATCATAACCTTTGATTGGACTTCATCATGCTCAGATTTGGTCATACAAAAAGGAAGATAGGAAGGAGGAGATGCAGGACGCAGAAGGTCAGTGTGGTGAGGTAGTGGAGCATCAGGTAGGGCATCATTGGAGGATGGCCCTATTAGACACAAAGAACTGCTGCACAATATGCCTTCAACAAACTATGCAAAAATTGTTTCTCGGAAATAAGCTGCTAACTTGAACTCATGCCAAGCAGTGAGACTAGCATGAGGAGCCGTTTGGCGGAGAACACGCCATCAAGTAGCAACACGGTCATCCAGGTGTAAGACAACTAGATGGATGCATTGTAGGTCCATCTTGAGAAACATAAGACAATCGGTCTTCTCCAGCTTAAAATTCCAATTCTCAAGTTCACTCCCATCGAGAGAACCAGAGTAAATCGAAAGCTAAACTTATCCTTAAACTCCCAAGCCATCAATGGGGTGATAGATGGTGTAAAAGGATCAATGGGCCTAATAACTGGTGGTGTAAAAGGATCAAGAGGCCTGACACCTGAAGTAGAACTAGAAGACATGTAAATAAGGACGTCATCTAAGTGGTCAAAACACCAAGGGTAGGACAAAACTTTGAGAATGGGACTACCATATGAGAATGTACAAGAACAACCAAAGGATCTTGATATGGAGGATCGTCATCCAAAGCCATGTGTGGAGTTACTAATAGTGAAATAGATGTTCAGAGATTTATAACGGAGGGAGTGGACTCTTGAGGTCACCCCAATTACACGCGAGGAACACAAATCCCAGTTGTAGTAAACACAACAAAAATGGCAATATGCGAAGTGACTCTGACTATGTCCCATGAAAAATGGCAAGGTAGCAACACAAATCATCAATAGCTACAGCCCAGCAAGCAATAGAGAAGCCGAGTTCTCCCATGAAGAGCCCAAGCAATACCAAATCAATAGCTGAAAAATGAATGTACATAGGGCCTACCGATACTCCCTTCATGAACCCTAACGATTCAAAATTCAAAGGAGGCAAGCCCCAACTCCACATTAAAGTCAATAAAAGTAGGGTCCTTGGCCAGTCCTAAATGTAAATGAATAAAAAATGGTCTAAAAGGCCTATACGTCAATAAAACAACTATGTGACTAAAAATACAAATGTCCACTAACTAAGACCTGCAGTCCATGTCATAAATGTGCCAGGTATAGGCCCAATAGGCCAGTAGTCTAGTAGTTCATAACTGATAAGGCTTTATAATATTTTAAGTCCCTTACGTAAAGGTGAAATTACTTCTGAGAGTGCACGCAAGATTATATGCAACTCCTTGTCATAAAGGCATTGCCTTAGGGTGTGACAACCACAAAGAAAAGGTCTAATGATTGCACCTATGTGTGTGTCGCGAATTACGACAAAAAATGACACCTAAGTTCATCAACATCAGTGGTGACTTGTGGATCAACAATGTGCATATAAACTCTATGTATTATAATGTGACTTCGTATCTCTAATCTTAGTCCACATGTTGTGATATATTGCAAAATGAAAGTGGGTTTCATGTTGTCCCTTGGTAAGATTGTTATGAGGAAACACGTTTCAATTATATTTTATGGCAAAAACATTTCCCAAACTCTGCATGGTAAATGCTTTGACGAAATGTTATGGGGAAATCGATTTCCCCTGACTGATAACATGTTTTCCCCACGTCGGAAAATGTGTTTCCCAGTAAGATGGCCATAGACATCACAATAGGATTGCATTCACGTGGATTGGGCACATGAGACTAGAATCCATCATCCCTATGGCTTATATTCACAAGAAAAGTGGAGGAACTCCAAAAGTCAATACATAAGCAATTGAGCCAAAATATCCTAACAATGTCATCAAATGGTTATTTACAGACAAGCCCAAAACTCAACTAAATTTAAGGAAGAAACAATGTAAAGAATTTCCACCCACATTGATGAGTGAAAACAAGATGAAGTGGGGGGGGAGGGCCTGGGCCCTGGTTTTGGGCCCTGGTCTAAGGGCCTCTTTCCATGTCACCAGTTCAAAATGACATCAAGAACTAGTGAACGGGTGCAAAGGCTTTTCCATGTGATTATTCACTTGCTCAGCCTGTTCTCGGGTGAGAGGGTTAACAATATCTGAGATTAGCTCTTGGAGAGCACGGGTTGATTTCCAACCCTTGTTCTGCATCCAACCTGCTGCTTCCTGTCAAATGCAGGTTTGGCAAGTGACATTGTGGCTGCAAGCTTTCTCTAATGAAGAAGAGCCTCGGGCTGCACCTGAATAGCAAGTCAGATTTGTTGTCCAACGGGAAGTGCATTGCAAGACCCATTCCAACAGCTTGTGCACAACAACCCTCTCACATGTTTGCCTGCTAACGTCCTAAATGGTTGAGGTTGTTGCATGGAAAGAGCCCCTAAGGTCCATTTCACACAACATGCCTGGCAAGTCCAAAATTTAAAATAGAGCTCTCAAGTCAAATGCATTTTTTGGGCCAGCCAATGTGTTGAGCTGCCCCTAGCATGTTGGCCTGCATTTTGAAGCTTTTTAACACTTCATGGCCAATATTCCTTTCAATGAAATGCATTTCAATTTTGACCTTTCCAGTTGAAAGTTGATTGCTTGAAAAAAAAACTTAGAGTACCCTTCAACCTTTTAACATGAAAAGTTTCATACTTGCATTTCAAAACACAACACCTTAAATAAAATGGACCAATCGTATGTTAAGATTCAAATGGGCCAATCATATTGTAGCCCTTCATTTAACACTTACCAACCGAATGTGAACTGGGGGTAGTCAATTGCCCGCGTCAACTCAGTTAAAATGGGTGGCAAGTGAAAGGGCCAGGCAAAGGGACTTGCCGGTAGTCTGAAACCACCCTAACGCAATTTGACTGCGTGAAGCATAGATTGAGCACGGGCTGCTGGTTCCTCAAACCAAGTCCAAGGGTTCTACAAAGCGGTGTCCGGTTCCGGCAAATTTGAGGAATATCCCACCTGCCTGAAGGCTCGCCGAATTGGAGAACACTGCCCTCAGCAGAAGGCTTCACAACCCTAAGACTGCAAATCCATCACCCCCCACTGCGCCCCCCGCCCCCCTTCCCCCGCTTAAAATGTATTGCACTAGATAAGGTGGTTGAAATACAAAGGGAAAAGAAAAACTTGATTTTCATTCAGCATGTGCAATAATAATATTGACAGGATGCACTAGTCAAAGAGAAATCGTTTCACAGTAAGTTATGTAAAGATTAAACTCGTATTAAATATAGAAGATTACACATTACGCAGAAGCTTGTACAAATGGAATATTACACATCATATGCAATCATACGTAACAATACGTATAATTACATACATTACATTTGATTACATAGTACATAAATTGAGCAGCAATCTTGATTTCATCAACATGTACAGTAACACAAATGCAAATGGATTGACAGAAAGCACGAGTAAAATATATCAGCATCAATAGATTTCAATCATTTATATGCAAAGATTGAACTAGTATTGCAGTATAAAAAATTATGTATTACAGTAACATGTAATATCAATACAACAGCTATCAAGAAGCTTGATAAAATATAAGATATTACATATGATTCCATACGTAATATTACGTGTGATTGCATATCACATATAATTGAACAGTTACATGTGAAGATTGCATAGCAATTCCTAAATATTGAACAGTTGCAAAATACAACGGACAGTCTGAAAATTTTGAAAAATATTATTACGAAGCACATATAGATTGTTAAGAGAAAGATAAGAATAGAAGCAGCCTCGAATGTTACCTCTTCTTTTGATCCAAGACTCTTCTTCTTCTTCTTCTTCTTCTTCGTATTAATCTCGTTTTCCTCTTCTTCTTGTGTGTTTAGTTTTGGTTGTTCTTAGAGCATTTGTGGTTACGGAAGGCGGGCAGTCGCAAAGGGTGATATCGGGCTTCATCATATCCTTGAACATACAAAGACAAATATATATATATATATATATATATATGAGAGGTTTTCATATATATTTTTATAAATGGCCACATGAGTCTCAAGTTTTCTCTAATTTGCACTCGGAAAACCCACTTGCTTACACTTTGGTCCCCTTCTTATGCTCTCTTGTGGTCACATCCTCCAACCTAGCACCTTCTCCTTGGCCCTTCTAGCCTCCATAAGCTATGACAGTGTGGATGAAGCAATTATCCAGCATTGCATCGATTTTTTTTTAGCTCAAATGAGACTTCATTATGTGATTGTTGCCAATTCTTTAGTAAGAGAATGACTTTCACGGTGACCTCTATTGGTGGTAAGACTCATTTGATCAGTTACAATGACACGTGACTTCAAGATTGGTCCTTACCACCAATAAAGGTCAATAGAAAAGCCATTGGGTCTTCCATATGTAAACGATTCACTAGGCTACTTCTCGTCAGTTTAAGAGAGCATTAAATCTTCCATAATTGGAGTCCTGAACTAAATGTGTCCATTTATGATTTCATGTCATCATACGTGTCATGAAGATCTTTATGATTCCAAGTGCATGCCATAAATATGTGTATGGCTTTCACCTGTGAGAGAGAGAGAGAGAGAGAGAGAGAGAGAGAGAGAGAGAGAGAGAGAGAGAGAGAGAGAGAGAGAGAGAGAGAGAGAAGAAGAAGAAGAAGAAGAAAGAAAAAAAGCTTTATTAACGTCTTTTGGGCACCCGTGGGTGCATAAGACCAAAAAGAAAATATGTACAAGCAACAGTGGGCGCATCATTCATAGAGGACATGGCCGTAAAATGGTATAAACTAGCTACGAGTGAAAGTTCGCATAAATGAAATAATCCCACAACTAGGGCCAGGTATAACAGAAGAACTACAGAAAAAGTACCAATGCCCACAACCCGGGCCAGGTGGAGAATAAGTACATATTAGCAAAAGTAAGAGAGAGAGAGAGAGAGAGAGAGAGAGAGAGAGAGAGAGAGAGAGAGAGAGAGAGAGAGAGAGAGAGTAGTGGTCTTGTTCCATAGAATATTGATATGTAAGAAATGGACTATCTAGTTACCTCTCCAATGGGAATCTTATAACCTTGCCACAATATTATGTATCGCATAAATGTGTCAAAAGGTCACTAGGTGAGTCATTCCTGAATTTGTTTGACATTTTACGACTACTAGTAGCAAAAAATCAAAACCCACAAATATTTTCATTTCTCATGAAACTATACATCTTTGCACAACTTGAATGTTGTGGTTTTTCTTAACATTTGCATCTCTTTGGACCTTCTCCATACAAAAGAGACATAAGAAATTGTCTTTTGCCTTGTCAAAGTTGGCCCCATCCATTTTGAAGAAGTTATTCTCTTTGTCTTTCTAGAACAAGAAACTAAAAAATTCTTATTTTTATTATCGGGCTTGCCAACAAATTGCTCCTTGCATGATAGGATATATAAATGGATTTTTGCATAGTGAAGCACAACCTCAAGGGATTGAGACTAGTTTCTTTGAGCCTCATGTTGATATTCTTTGGGCAAGCCCTATGATATGCAAAATAGGGCACTACTTCTTGTCTTGAATATAGATATCTAGCAGTCTTATAACCATATGTAGCATGGTACTAAAAAACATCCAAAATTCATATGTGATCTAGAATGCTTTGTGGAATTAAAGCCAAGTTGTTAGTGTATTGAGTATGTTCTTGAAATCCCGCCACTCGATATGCTTTATTGCATAAAAACATGATAGCAGTAGCAATCATGGTACCACTTGTCATACATGGAGAATGTATCTTGTCCAATGGTCCATGGTCAAGCCAAAATCACATGGGAATGACGGTCATTCTTATCACTTGAGAAAATTTATGGCTAAATATGGAGTGGAACAAAGGTTACTATAATTAATTCATGGCATGCTAGCCAATGCATTTATTACGTGACAACAATTTGCTAATGAAGCACATTTATTGCCTAATCAATTGTGCCTAATGAAGACTTGTCGGGTACTTCATTGCTTTGAGTAGCAGATCAGTATCTATGAACCACAAATTGTGGGAATTTTGATTCCACTTCAAACCCCAATTATCTGGTTGCCTCCGTTTATTATCAGCTACTTTACTTCTTCAATATGTTCTACATCCTAAGCTCTGTCCTTTCCTTCCTCTTCTTTACCATAATCAAAGAAATATCCATGTGAATCACCATCTTTTTTATGAGTATTCAACTCATCAAATACCACGTCTTTACTAATGATGACCTTTCACGTCTCCTGACCATACAATTGATAAGATCTAGATGTTTCATCATATCATGTATAGACACACTTCATGGAATGTTTCTTCATGTCTTATCTCCACTAACTTGGTAGGAAACGTATTCAACACATAAACTATTGTGCTACATGCTTCAGCCCAATAGGAAATCAAAAAGTTCTTACCTTTCAATCTTGATCTTGCCATCTCATCAATTATCGCCCTATTCTTTCTTTCCACAATTGTAGGGAGAGTAGATAGTTGTCTTCTTAATCCATGTTGCTCAAAAAGTCAATAAAGTCATATGATCCATAATCACCTCCTCCATCTTGTTCATTTTCTGAATTTAGGACAATGATTGATTGTACTAACCAATCTACAAGAGGTCTTGATTGCCAAATCAAAGGATTCATCAAGCTCTTTTGACTAGATCTTGATCTAGAAGCAAATCACTAACTATTTACCAAGATCAATGAATGTAATAGCAAAAATCTATCAAGGGCATCTCACACATGTGGAAAATAGTCACTGTACGGACTGTGACCAGAGAGCAAAGTACAATAACTTATGATAGCATTCCAAGCATAAAGACACAATTCTAATGTGACAATTTATTCACCAAGAAGAAAAACAATTCCAAGGGAAAGAATAAAGTGCATCAGCTGAAGCCTCAAACTCAACTTGAGAACAATGGATCGTGCAAGAAGCTCTTTTGCACATATTGTAAGAGGACAAATCATGACATCAAAGAGTGTCGCATTCGCATCTACAACGAGGCAAAGAAGCAGCAACAGCAGCAGCCGAATTCTACCAATGTGGTGAGATTCAAAGAGCAGATTTCTGATGAAGACAAACCATCAGAATTGTTAATGGCTTACAACAGAAGTAGCAATGAAGACTACGATTGCTGGTATTTGGACAATGGCACAACCCAACACATGGCTCCCGGTGGTTTACTGAATACGAAGTTTGTACCAGACAACAATTCATCTACCTTGGAGATTCAAGCACGATCCACGTTGAAGGCAAAGGAACAGTCAAGATTATTTTCAAGAACAATATTTCTATCTCTGTTTCAAATGTTCTTCACGTACCTCAGCTATCTAAGAATCTGTTATCAATTTCAAAGATAACTGATGAGGGCTACACCATTACTTTCTCATCTGAACAGTGTACAATTTTTTATGAAGACACTACTATGAGTACCTGCACTAGAGTCGAAATTTATATGTACTATCTAGCTCAATTGCTCCAACTAGTACTTCAAGTGAAAATGTAAACAATCATGCTATATTGTGGCATAGTCAATTTGGACACGTGAATACAAGATCACTTTTTAACATGCGTTGTTATAATTTAGTTTGTGCTGATTTTGAAAGTGAAGTACTCGACTATTGGAATAAGCTCATAGTTTTCTCCTTGTACTAGGACAGCCAAACTATTTGAAGAACGATTGCATCGGGCTTCCGGCTGATTTTCATCCATGGATCAAAGCATAAAGGGTAACCAATCCTATTCTTTTTATATTTGAATGTCAAGTTTAAGTTGTCTGAAGAACATTTTAGACCTGGCGAGCTTCAACGTCTTCAATAAAATCAGTCCTTTCTACACAGTCTGCATAAATGAGCTGTTTTTGCACAGTCTGCACAAATACAAGGGAAAGTTTAGCAGGCATGAAATTGCCAAAGACACTGTCTGCTACCGCAATGAACCATATGAGTCAACCTTACGGTTATATGCGAAGACCAGAGCCACAAGCCACCGCAAGGAACCGCCAAGACAATGGCTGCGATCTGCCGCACCGAACCGTATGAGTCAACCCTACGGCTATATGTGAAGACTAGAACTGCAAGCCATCGCAAGGAACCACCAATGCAATGACTGCGATCTACCGCAAGGCATCAGAAGTCAACCTTGCGGTCACTATACGAAGACCAAAATCAAAGAGATCCACAAGTTATGTCTTACGACAAACATTGCGACTGTTACGAACCGCCAAGCCAATAGGCTTCTACAACGGCACAACATCACGCTCCCGAAGCGGGGCATAAATTTGACTGATGTACAATCTGTATAGATGTTGTTGTATATTATCTCACAACCAAGTACATAGTTCAGATTAAACTAGTCTTGTAATTAGAGATTAGTTAAAATGATTCTTGTAACAAATAGGAATGGTGTATAAATATATCTCCAGCTCTCATTCAGAAACAAATGAGAAGAGCGGAAGATCTGTAATCAATTTGTTGATCTTGTTTCATTCCAAGAATTGAATGTAATATACAAGCAACACTTCTTCATCATCTTTATTTTATGTGGATGTCTATGTGTTGTGATTTCATTACATCAATCTATTTGCTTGTTTAGCTCGTTCACTCAATCTAACAGATCACGGACGTCTTTGACTCCTCCATTTGGTTTTGAGACAAGTGGATTACACGACAATCCTCCCAAATCCAAAAAGTGCACAATGTCACCTTAGACTCAAAAGCATCACAAGAGACGGAACTGGTAGAATCCATCAAGAAAATTGTAACAACAAAAATTACGAGAATTCTACCTAGTCTTCTACAACAAACAATGGATGCTACATTACAATAGGTACTTGTGGCAACTAAAACTCTTGGCAGAAAACCGACACAAGGCTTGCAAGCAAGCATGGTCACGCAGTCTTCAAGATCACAAGACAATGGGGAGGAAAAGGCTAAGATTGACCAATTCTGAAATCATCGATGGGCAATGTCCCCAACCTGGGTATGACATGGAATATTCTAGAATATTGCAAGAGGCTTTTGGAATAAGCCCAAACACTACACAACAGAAGTAGAGAGTCAGAAATATTAGAGATAGGCGACCAGTTGGGCATCCTACGTGTGTGAGTCCAACATTGGGCCTTAGGCTAATAAGTGCCATGGAGTACAATTATTCGATAAAGTATTTTAAACTTAGATTTTGTAAGGTCTTAAGTTGGAAAACACAACTTGACCTCAAGAAACACAAAGTGATCTTGACAGTCAAGATACTGATTCTAATGGCACTTCAATAGCCAATCAGAGTGAAGGGAGCTCACCTCTCAAATCTATAAGAGAGCCATTTCTCTAGTATTTGATCATCTTCTACTCTTCTTAATAAAACTCTCTCTCTCTCTCTCTCTCTCTCTCTCTCTCTCTCTCTCTCTCTCTCTCTCTCTCTCTCTCTCTCTCTCTCTCTCTCTCTCTCTCTCTCTCTCTCTCTCTCTCTCTCTCTCTCTCTCTCTCTCTCTCTCTCTCTCTCTCTCTCTCTCTCATGGATTCTTCTTCGTTTATATTCACCATGTCTTGCTATCAAAAATACGGAATAATGCAAATAAACAGTCTCTTCAAAGAACAAGGTTTCTAACTTACCCAAGCTTCAAAAATTTTTTAAGAGGCTTTTCTTATAAAGTAAAGAAACTCTACAAAAGCTTTTTTTTTTAAAACTATACTCTACAAAGGTTTTTAAATTATACTTTTAAAGGAAGGAAAGTCGATTTCCCACCTTTTTTAAACACACATTACCTTCCAGGAAACTTCGAAATGTGACTCTACATAAACTTGCAGCTTTTGACACTTTCACTTCACAATACCGAGAAGTGTTGGATTTGTCTCTTCTACTCTCCCAAATCCCTTTTTTAATCTGCCTCCATTCATGCTGCATATTTACTCGCGTTGTCGCGCAGTCTGCATATTAACATGCAAATTCTCACAGACGATGAAAAGACGAAAAGCAAAGGCTGACATCACACCCTCTTCATGCTCACCCCATGCAGCTATGCTAACAGACTGGACAACGATTGCAGCCACCCACCATCTCTTACAGACAACACATCCACCCTGTACTTTCTTCATCTGCACACCTGTAACATTATGTATATATATATATATATATATATATATATATATATATATATATATATATATATATACTGAATACCATTTTCTATAACATAGAGCTGATTAAGAGGTCGAATATTGGACGATTGAGTCCTAACGAATAAGATGAGAAGAGAAGAGTGCATGAAAATGAGCATTAGAATCTTATCAGTGAGATAGACAAAGTAAATGCCTTGTGCATTGATTCTTTATTGTCAGCAATAAGTTTTCATCCCTTCACAGATTGAATAAGCTTTGTAGAGCACGCGGTTTCGTCTGCTATTTTCTTGTGCTCTACCACATTATTGACATGTATACTTGATATACTTAATCTGATATAGCTCTTTGTTCTGCGTTCAGATCTATGTTAATATTGCTATGCTTATTATTCATTCTGTCTGATCTTTCTAGTTTCTCTTTCTGGTAATAGACGACTAACATTTAGTCTTGTCTTTCGTGAGCCTTTCGTGACTAATTATCAGTTAAACACAGTCTAGCTCTTCGCGAATCATTCACGACACACATAATTTGTCTTTCTATTCACGACAAATTATTCTTCTGGCGCTTCATTTATTATGTTTGGTTGCGTAATCCAGAATGACCATGATTTCCATCACTAACGTTCTGTTCGGCCTGATAGGCGTAGTCATGTTTACGGAGAGAATCGTATAGCTCGTTCTACTGTGCACGAACACTTTCTATTTGAGTTCATTTCTCATTCGTGTTTCGTTTCTCGTTCGAGTTCGTTTCTTGTTCGTGTTCATCTTACCCCCTTTGAGCTAAATTTCGCTTCTAACATATGACACCTTTTCATCTCTCTCTCTCCAACATGGTATCAGAGCTATTTTCATAGCTTGATAAGCTTCAACACTACAAAACTCTACTAGTTGATAGAGTAATTGTTTTCTTGTTCTATATTTTCAGTATTAGATTTTCATACTTAAGTCACTGATAGCTTCTCCTATCACTTAGGCTAATTCTTCCACATGGATTCTTAAGGGAAAGCCAGTCCTATCATGGACAAGCTTGATGGAGCCAATTACCATCTGTGGAAATTTAAGATGAAAACTGTACTAATGACAAAATAATTGTATGATGTTGTTACAGGTGCAGAAGGGAAACCTGAAGCAGACGACGCAACAATCGCCAGATGGAAGCTGAAGGATGGAAAGGCTTTCGCGCTGATCATCCTCAACATCACGGATACCTAGATCGACCATATATCTGAGGCTCAGACGTCGAAAGAAGTCTGGGACATCTTGAGCACACTATACGAAGTGCGAGATATAGCTTCCAAGCTACATCTCAAAAAGAAATTTTACTCCCTCAAGATGACAAATGGTGATTCTCTACAAAATCACATTAACCAATTCAAGAACCTGCTAAGACAAATGGCCACTGTCAGATCTGTCATAGACGATCAAGACGCAGTGATGCAACTACTTACAAGCTTGCCGAGCTCTTACGACAGTTGGGTGATGATACACCTTACAGTACCCAGAAATATGTCCACCTTGGTGACAATAGCACACAGACTATTAAAGGTGAAGGCACTGTAAGATTAAGCTTTGCTAATGATCAGTCTAAGCTACTCTCTAAAGTCCTTTATGTACCAAATTTATCTACAAATTTGCTCTCTGTAAGCAGAATCACAGATCTAGAATTCGAATGTGATCAGTGTAAAGTAGTTGATAGGACAGGCAAGATCTTGGCACTCGAAAAGAGACATGGATACTTGTACAAATTGAGTCATTGCTTTTATGCCTCTATTTAGGCTCTCAGTACTTCAATTTATTCAAATAAAGGTTTACTTTGGCATTATAGACTTGGTCATTTAAATCATGAAATTTGCTGTCAGATCTTAATCTAAATCAGTACAGCCCTACAATTTCATTTTGTGATAATTAAAGTGCTATTGCCTTATCGACCAACCCTAGATTTCACTCTAGGAGTAAGCACATTGAAATCAGATATCACTACATCAGGGACAAGGTTTTCGATAAGGAAGTAAGCTTAACGCACTGCAGAACGCAAGACATGGTTGCAGACATATTCATGAAAGCACTCAGTGTTAATGCACACAACAAATTTTGTGCATTGCTTAGTCTGAAGATCAAGGCGTTCATGGATCTAGATTAAGGGGGGTGTTGGATTTGTCTCCTCTACTCTCCCAAATCTCACTTTTAATCTGCCTCCATTCATGCTGCATATTTACCGGTGTTGTCGGGAAGTTTGCATATTAACATGCAAATTCTCACAAGCGATGAAAAGACGAAAAGCAAAGGCTGACGCCACACCCTCTTCACGCTCACCCCATGCAGCTGCGCTAACAGACTGGACAACAATTGCAGCCACCCATGATCTCTTACAGACAACACATCCACCCTATACTTTCTTCATCTGCACACCTGTAACATTATGTATATATATATATATATATATATATATATATATATATATATATATATATATATATATATATATATATATATATATATATATATATATATATATATATATATATATATATATATACTGAATACCATTTTCTATAATGTAGAGCTGATTAAGAGATCAAATGTTGGACGATTGAGTCCTAATGAATAAGATGAGAAGAGAAGAGTGCATGAAAATGAGCATCATAAGCTTATCAGTGAGATAGACAAAGTAAATGCCTTGTGCATTGATTCTTTATTGTCAGCAATAAGGTTTCATCCCTTTACAGATTAAATAAGCTTCATAGAGCACGCGGTTTCGTCCACTATTGTCTTGTGCTCTACCGCATTATTGACATGTATACTTGATATACTTAATCTGATACAAGTCTTTGTTCTGCGTTTAAATTTGTGTTAATATTGCTATGCTTATTATTCATTCTGTCTGATCTTTCTAGTTGCTCTTTCTAGTAATAGATGACTAACATTTAGTCTTGTCTTTCGTGAACCTTTCGCGACTAATTATCAGTTGAACACAGTCTAGCTCTTTGCGAATCATTCGCGACACACATAATTTGTCTTGCTATTAACGACAAATTATTCTTCTGGTGCTTCATTTATTATGTTTGGCTGCGTAATCCAGAATGACCGTGATTTCCATCACTAACGTTCTGTTCATTCTGATAGGCGTAGTCATGTTTACAGAGAGAGTCGTATAGCTCATTCCGTTGCACATGAACACTTTCTGTTCAAGTTCGCTTTTCGTAACTGACTTACATGAAAGAATGGAAAAACCTTACTACTGTGTGGGAGTTTTAGTTCATAGGTGACCTCGCCTAGTCTCCTACTGATGGTAAAGGGACCACAATAGCTTGGAGACAACTTAGCACACAGTCCTAATTTGAGGGTTTTAGAGTCAACTGGAACTCTCAAGTAGACTTTCTCACCAGCAGAGAACTGCACATCCCGTTTGTGTGGATCTGCATAATGCTTGGCTCGATCATGGGACTGCCTAATGCTACGCTTAGCATGTTCTATCATCTGGTTTAGGTCCTCTAAAAAGTTTCTTCATTTCTTGTCGAGTTCGTTTCTCGTTCATGTTCATCTTACCCCCTTTGAGCTAATTTTTGCTTCTAACATACGACACCTTTTCATCTCTCTCTCTCCAACAAGAAGAGCTTCTTTGATCTCTTACCTACGAAAAGTGCACCTACCAGTGGGAATCTTTCATGAAGATCAGTTCGCTATGCTCTCTATCTCTCAACTCCTTGCTACAGTTGCTCTTCTCTTGCTTAATCATAGCTTCAGAAGGGATGCTTTCATCTAATCATCAAATGATGCTTTCTCTACATAAGTTTTGTGGTTTACAATGGTTGTTGTCCAAAGCGATGGACCTTATATGATTTTTCTTTATCTAAACAGAGGCACATCCTGCCGAAAAGGCAGCAATGGAGGCCTTCCATTGTCGATAAAATCTGACTATTATCTCTATTGACAACATTGAGTGATAAGCCACGAGTTGACGGCTTATATGTGTTTGATTTTAGGCGCTGGAACTGTCCGATCCACAACTGTTGGCGAATTCTGACAAATCCCCAAGATACTCGGACAAAGCAACTCAAGAGCACCTCTCATCTTATACCGAGGAGGTCTCTGAGAAGACGAGACTAATGAAGACTGAGAGCCGAGTATGAGAGCCGAGAAATACTAGCTAGGAAAGTCATGCAAGAACTGTGTAAGCCTCATGGTGAATCCCGGAAGATGGAATGACCATGTAGAACTAGTATTTCTAGGCAAATGTAATAAATGCAAGTAGACCCGTCTTAAAGAAAGTAGAGTGAGCCACCTTTTGATGGTGACCTCTAGTGGAGAGCATTATTCCACTTGTAATTTGTGAAATGTGGAAATTCCACTAGGATGCCACCTAAGGAGCTCTCTTGCTTATTTAAGAGACTCCCTCTTTGTAAAGAGGAGCTTTTTGTGTATTGTATCAACTCCATGGTGAAATGAGAAGAGCCTCCATGAGTTAGATGCATCCATTGAGCTCCTTGATCATGATGGTTTTCTTGAGTGATGTCCCTATGATCATGCCCTTCCATTCATATTGTGTGTGGTTGTGGATTTAGAGTGGATTAGTTTTCTTGCTTTCCTAGTTGTGGATTAGATTTTATGTTTTCTTGTCGATTAATGTAGGAGCCAGCATTCAAGTAAACTAAATAGGCTAGAAATGTGGCATAAATCTTGCATATTCTCTAACATTCTAGTTCCTAATGTTCTTGGGATGTCCAAGAATCAAAAGACTGGTTAGTTTCTTGATTCTCCGACTTCTAACATGATGTAGATTAGTTCTTGTTTCTTGTTTTGTTAATTTATGCATGTAAACTAGTGTAGGATCTGATTTTAGTTCATTTTGTAGCAAAGTAGAAGTAGAATTTCATTGTTTGTTCAACGGATCTGCACACTGATTTTATGGTTGAATGTTTTGGCATGTATGAGTGGTTGTTTATGCATGTGCATTAGTTCAAGAGTGACTTCCCTAGATTGTCCTCTGACAGACAGGACATTTACTACATCGATATCAATCCCTTCTGCTTGGTTTCGACATTGAACTAAGAAGCTAACATTCAAGAAAATGCCAACAAGCCTCTAAACAGGTAGAAAACAGTTCTTGAAAACAAGAAACAAGGAAGAACTAGTAAACAGATTCTATAGGCTCTGAAGATGCCAACATTTGGCACCGTTGCTACTTGAACTCCACACCTCATAAACCCACACCTGCTGCAACAATGTTCTTGAACAGATCCATAGCAGTTTTGATCTGCACTCTACCTTGCAAACGAACTACCCTACCTACAAAACGACCTGCAAGAAACAACAATCATAGGCAAATAGACTTGCTTGCAAATCCGTCTGAAAACCAACTTGCTTGCACCTGAACCTGCAAACCAACCAGCAAGCCACAACAACTGCAAACACAAGCGATCAGACTTGTTTTAGTATCAAACTGCAAAACTAGATCCCACACCCATCAACTACACTGCTTCAGCCGCCCCGTCACGCTCCATTTCTTTCATATCTCAGCCCACGCTTTCTTCAAAACTCAACCGACACTTCCCTTCATATCTCAGCCGATGCCCTCCTCTCACATCTACGGGTTCACGTTAGATCTCGACAGATGGTTTTGGGTCCAATCTTGACCGACGGGGTACCTCACCATCTCAACCGACCAACTCCATGCCAGACCATAGAACTTTCAAATGACACCTCTGATTGGCATTTCGACTGAACCACCATCTCCCCAAAGCCTTAGAGGCTAAAAAAACAAAAAAGACATGAACACCAAAAAAAAATCTAAGAAATAAAACTCATACTAATAGAAAGCCCTTTTTATACGAAGTCTCCACCTTCACTTCCTTCAACACCCAAAAAAATCCAAAAATACCAAAAATCCTAAAAAAATCCAAAACACCAAAAAACTCTAAAAAAAATCCAAAAACACCAAAAACACTAAAAAACACCAGAAACAAATACCCAACACAAAATGACACAACGATACCCAATGGCTGACAATACAGATCTTGAAATCCCTGAAGATTACCCATATGAATTCCGGTCCCCTATAGCTGAACAAATCAGACGTCATAGGTTCTACCGAATGCGAGCCCAAATACACGAGCCATCCACAAACCCATTCGAGGGACAAGAACCTAATTGAGCTGAGTCCTCACGTGCACGACCCCAATTTTATGGTGCTGAACCCTCATAGGCCAGAACCAACCTTAATGGAGTCTCTGCTACCCACAATGCTCATCATGAGAGACGTACATCCAAGCTAGATCTACCAAAGTTTGACGGTAGGTCGTACCCTCAAAGATTTTTGCAAATATTTGAGAATGCATGTGATGTGTATGGTGAAACATCTCCCGATGCTATGGTCCAACTATTTTTGATGACCATGATCGCTAAAGCACGTGATTGGTTTTTTAACCTTAATCGAGAAGATAAGACAGACTGGTCAATCTTGAAAGAGTCCTTTATCAAGATTTTTAAGCCCTTTCGCTTGATCGAGAGTCCTTTTGTCAAATTGAGTAACATCAAGATGGCAAAGGATGAACATGTACGAGACTATATTGAGCGTTTCAAACACCTCAAAAGTCAAGTATAGGAACAACCCTCCGAATAGATGCTCATCATCTAGTTTTTAGTCGGCCTTCCAAGATGGATTAGACGCGAGCTTAAATCCAATGATGAATATATGAGCCTCAAATTAGCTATGTCTGATGCCATCAAGGAAGAAGACGAAGGATCAGATGTTGACGAATCCAGGGAAAGAAGAGCACCACGTGCTCCTGTCCATGAGTCGAAGCTGATCGAGGACACCCGAGATCAGGTTTGGAAATCCCAGTTGGAGTTGTTTAATTAGCAACACCAACTACAGATGGAGAAACTCACCAATGAGTTTCAAACTACCTTGAAGTCTATCCAAAGCAGTACGCTTGGTCAGTCAAACCCTGCACAGGTACCTTATAGACGAAAAACAATATGGTGCCCACATTGTCGGGCTACACATCCTATTGATGCTTGTCCTTCATATCGACCTATCCAAACAAACAGTTCAACAATATGAAAAACACCCATCACAATCTAGAAATGCCTTGCCTTATCATGAATATCCACCAGAAAGTCCAGACCCACTAGCCATACAAGATGGCTACGCCGTTATACAAGGGCCACTGCACACCAGAAGTTTCATCTGTGGTGAAACCGGCCACTTCATGGTTGATTGTCCAGTTAAGACCCAGTACCATGCTGAGTGTCCAGATTGTATCAAAAAACACAGTTTCAAAGACTGTCCAAAACAACCAACTAAGGTCCTGCCTATCCATCACGTCAGTTATGAATCACAATAGGATCTTCACGACAACAACACAAGCACTATAGCACCCTCCCGCTCAACTTGCTGCTCACTCGAGAAGTTTCTAGAAAACTTCTACAACACCATCCAATACACCAGCTCCATAATGCAAAAAAGACAATATGAAATGAGTCCTTGTCGAAAGAAAGTGAAACCGATATTCCGTCATCTGCTACAATGTTCAACCAAGAGCAACCTCCACAAGGAATTGACAGTTTTTCTCTCCTTCTACAACCTCAAATCTATTTGTCTTTCCACATGCTGATAAGATTTCCAATGTGCCAATACACAATATTTCTCGAATTCGGAAATCCAAATAGAGATTCGGTTCTGAATCTCTTGTTCACAGAGGTCCTCAGGACATAGTACCTCAATAATACCTACATCTCAAGCTATATCTTACAACATCTACTATCAACAATGATAAATTCAAGTGTCGCTACCTATCTTGTTTTTGGACAAGGGCTTCTGAGAGTTTTTCATTACTCTACAAAACAAAAGGAATATTGCAATTGTCAAAGTACATTATCAATGTTGACGAATGCAAGTTTTGTTAGACAAGTGCACTACAATTCTCACTCTCTATACAGTTTGTTTATTTCCTTGTTGCTCTTCATTCCTAGTGTGTGATTAGTTTTTGCATGAGAAATAGCTATTGCACAAGAGTCTTTTGTAGAGCATCTCCAAAACACATTTTCATTCATCTATCCATCTTCAGATTCCCTTGTACAACAGTCTAGAATTTTTGAGAAATATGAGAAATCCATGTCAAATTAGAGTTGATTCCTGCATCTCATTGCCTTTTTATTTTTTGAGTCAACTACAGCAAGATCAAAACAAATTTAGTTAAAATTTGTTTAATCTTTAGTCCAGTCGCATGTTCAACGAGTTTCAATCACGTGTTCCACACGTCGATCCAATCTTGAGCATGAACAGTTACCAGCAACAACATCCCCACCAGCAGATTTGGGAGGGGGGGGAGAGAGTAGATTTGCTTGGATCCACTAGAGCAGTTGCGTTGCCAGCAACAACATCAGCAAGATCGATAGCCAAGGTCATAAGTCAAATATGAAAAGACAAGGCTAAAGAAGGCAAATGGGTAATCCGAAGAGACTCAATCAGACGAAGTACTCCAGCCATGATGAAAATCCTTCAGAAAGGGAAACACAAACATTGGGAAATCAATCTCCTTCTTCAACCAACCTCTCGTCATACATCTGCATCCATTCTCATGCCTATCGCCCACACCATCTACCGTTGTCACTACCACCCTTCCTTCCATCTGTTTGTTTATCATCAGTTTACTGTTCTTCTGAGAAATCCCTAGTTTTTTATAGTCCTACCGAAGAAGTTGAAAGTTCATTGCAAGTGTCTTGCGGAGACTAATTGCCACCTATAATGGATGATCAGCCAAAAGAAGACCTACAAAAGCAGGCAAAGCATCCAGAAGACATCAGAAATTAAGCAAAGAAGCTGAGGAGGAAAGGACGAAAACTTAAGCAATAGATGAGTCAGATCAATTTTGATCAAAAGAAACTCTTTGGGGCAATGATAGTTGGATCCCCTCCTATGAAGCCCAAAGAGATCCAAAAGTAATGGATCAAAAGAAAGATCAGCTGTAGAATAGAAAGATGAAGACAACCGTGAACCTGCAAAATAAAGCAAATTCCTCACCCAGCAAGTAGTGGTCAAAGCTCGACATTGCAAGGGTCCAAGGCTGCAACTGTAGAACTATCAGTTCCTTCACCCTACCACCAAACCTTCATCATGTTTCCTTACCGTTACCAAACCGTCCATCCAAAATTGTTCCTACCACCAATTTTTGATGAGTCCATCCCCTTGAGACTGATAACCAAAGTCTGTGCAACCTACCAGATCGAAGATTTTTCTTAAGACTGGAACTTCAACTGAGTTAAGAACCGTGGAAACACCCAAAAGCAAATGCAGGATACAGACCTCCCAGAAGTTAGAATCTGCCAGGAAACCAAAGACGAAATCGTCAATGGCAGATACAAGTGGATTAATGTAGGAGCCATCATTCAAGTAAACTAAATAGGCTAGAAATGTGGCATAAATCTTGCATATTCTCTAACATTGTAGTTCTTGATGTTCTTGGGATGTCCAAGAATCAAAAGACTGGTTAGTTTCTTGATTCTTCGACTTCTAACATGCTGTAGATTAGTTCTTGTTTTTTGTTTTGTCAATTTATGCAAGTAAAGTAGTGTAAGATCTGATTTTAGTTCATTTTGTAGCAAAGTAGAAGTAGAATTTCATTGTTTGTTCAACGGATTTGCACACTGAATTTATGGTTAAACATTTTGGCATGTATGAGTGGTTGTTTATGCATGTGCATTAGTTCAAGAGTGACTTCCATGGATTGTCCTCTAACGGGCAGGACATTTACTACATCGATATCAGTCCCTTCTGCCTGGTTTCGGCATTGAACTAAGAAGCTAACATTCAAGAAAATGCCAACAAGCCTTTAAACAGACAGAAAACAGTTTCTTGTAAACAAGAAACAAGGAAGAACTAGTAAACAGATTCTATAGGATCTGAAGATGCCAACAACAATAGATTTGTGGCCTTACTTGGGATATAAGCTTGCATCTATCCAAGGATGGACAACATGCCATCTGTCTCACTTTTCTTGATAACTTTTTGAGTATGATATGCAGGGAGTCCAACGATGGACTACATGCATTCATTCTCTCTTTTGAGAGTAAGTTTTTGCTAATGATATATAGGAAGTCCAATGATGGACTACATACATTCACACTCTCTTGTGAGAGTAAGTTTTTGCTAAAAGATATATAGGAAGTCCCCATCGATGGACGACAAGTTGTTATTATCCTTTCTGATACTTTTTGCATAGGTATCTTGTTCTGTCCAGCGATGCATGGTTGGATACATTAAAGGTCAATTTCTATGGCATAGTGACTCTCTTTAAAGTTTTCATATACCTTCAGTCTCACATTACTAAACTGCTACTATCTCATGATGTAGTATCATCATACTGCTCCGGCTTCTTCTTTGTACGTCTCGGTTCACATCTAAACCGAACACTTGCTATCTCAAGGTATGACACCAACCGAATCTCCATAAAACAAATTAGTTATCATAATTCCTAATATTTCTTGTAAACCCTCTTTTCGTAACTCTTTATAAGCAGCTTTATGCTAAAAAGTGTGTCTTTTGGCTTTTCTATGATCTAAAGAGAAAGAATCCTCTCGTTTAAAACAACTATGGCAGCCTCTCAAGAAGCTAAGTCTACAACCATTCAGGTATGCTGTTTTAGTTTGAACAAATTCTTTGCTGCTTCAACAAGCACAATATGTTTAGTTCCATACATCTTTGCGATATATCACTCTTCTACGCAAGTTTACTCTTTCTACATTTTTCAAAATAAAGAAATGACGTAAGACCACATTTAATAACTCATTTACGAATCAAACTAAAGCACTCTAAAATAGAACTTGGTCATAAAAAGTAACATTAAGGACTCTAATAATACAATCTTAGACAACATGGATATGCGTAAGAGTCGTAGTTTCTACTACAGGATTAGAATGACATGGATTTGCCTTAATACCTAGTATAAACATTGGCAATCTCTTACTAAGTATTAATCACGTCTTTCCTTCACAGTGTCCTTATATCTTGGATGTTATGTCATTTAGATATAACATTCATGCTGACACTTAACTACCCCTTTCAACGTTACTTTAGACTCTTGGTGAGATACAAGGAAAGAATGGATATGCTCAGGAGTATGGACAATAGTGCATGACATACCTCACTCTGTGAGGGTCACTTGGGTCAATATAGCATGGATTTGCTCGGATACCAACACAAATGTCCACACCAGATCTTTTGGCTAAGTAAAACTTTAATGATTAAAACTTTTCATACTCTCCTATGTTTAAAACGAACTGATATGGACCAATTGTCCGTAAGCTTATCAATATGGCACTCGCCTTGATACGGTGATATAATGGCTTGGCCTATCGGTAAAACATCACTTGTTTGGGAAGACTGGACTACGTTTTTAAATGCTATTCAAAGCTGTTAAGTAGTATAACTTCTTTTGGACATGAATAACAACTGTCGTTCAGCTATGACACCTATCTTCCTCACTGAACTAAATTGAGTGGTTTCGTTTTTTGGGATGGTGGTAGGTATCAGCTGGACGTCTTGAAAGTGGTTATGCTTTATGCTGCTTTCTAGCACTGTATTTTATTTCTCAGTTCTATTTTACCTTGTTGGATCATGAATAAAGGCTTCAAAGAGCTTCAGGTCAAGAGGAACTAAGTGCAGTCTTGTATATCTCTCTCTTGCATCCTAGTGGTGTAAATCCGACTATTCTTGGTTGGGATAGTATTGAAGCTCTTACCTTTTATCCGATTCATAAGCTAACAAAGTCTGTTTGCATGATTTAGTCCACAGGATGGTTTCAGAATGCTGCTGCTTTGGGGGAGCCCCTTCCTTCGCCTAACCATTTTGTTCAGACTTTGATTTGTTGTATGAAAAAGGCCATTGAAATGCATAATTTTATCATTGATACGTGATAGGGCCACTTGTTCTTCTGTTGGACTTGAGGATAAGATTCTTTGTCTTATTGATTTACTCCAATCCAAACAACTTATCTTTGGTTCAGGAGCAAGAAAGAGAAAACGATTCTCAAATTTCAGAGGAAAGGAAGGGCAGAGCATCGGCACCAAGAATGATCTACCAGTCAAAAAATTGAACTTTTATAGATCTTGTTGGTGTGCAGGACAAAGATGGGACAGTTAGAAGAGCAATCAGTACTTCAGCGACGAGACGTCTGTAGTTTTCCACTAGCTGCGACACTGGGAGATTGTTTTTGCACTTATGTTACCGGAATAGAGTTTTTGAAGTTATCCATGTGAAAAACTTTTATTCTCATGTTTTACAAACTTTTTGCTACTATAGATGATCTCTTTTATGATATTACCCTTGGCTGGTCATATCTACCAAGTATTAAATGCGAATGGTATTTTCCTTATGACATTTTTTGTGAATTTGATATAGATAACCTGCATTTTTGTCATTGTCATACTTTTAAATGTTTCAAAAACTTCATTTCAAAAAAATTTGGTCATGTCATATGTAGAGACTGTAATATCATCAAAAGTACTCTTTTACGGAAATTACTGAAAAGAGGCTTAAACCATATTACTTTAAGACAAACGTTGAAATCAAGAAGTGGTTTTAATAGGCATGCTAGTAGCTTGCTAAAAGATCAGAAAGGGATAATTCTGGCTCATGTTGATAGTCTTCTTGATCACTAATGTGAGGAACTTGTCCTTTCACACATTTCATTTCACACAATTCGAGGGTGACATTCTAGCTCTAATCAATGCATGAAGGATTCATTCAGTGTATGAAAATTCAATGTAAAATTTGCATGAATATCTCATGCTAGACTCATTCATAGAAGAGGAATTGGCGAAATTCTTGGCTGGTTCGATTGAATTCTGGCTGATGAAAATACAGGCCATTAAATTGGCGTATAGATCTTGGATTGAAATTGTTGTACTGATATGGCAGCACTGAGATTGAGGCTTAGTGTCATCGCTTTTGGAGTATAGCAGTTCGGATGGTTCTGATGATTGGCTTAGTGTCATCGCTGCTGAGTTGCAAAAGGTCCAGTTAGTAGCCCTCAAGTGATGTCAGCAAAAGAAATCCATAGTTCTAATCTGACGTTGATGGCACTCTATACTTGTATAAATCCTTAGAAAAGCAACCTGCCAAAAAACATTCATAGCAGTATTGATCTTCCTGAGAGTTTTTATCTGTATGATACAATCGATTATAAACAGAATAATCTCAAGCATTCCTCATAGAGGCTTTGGAAGTGCTTAAAGCATAAGGATCAGTGATCTGTAACAGTGCATCTCTGAAGCCAATCTGGCAGCAATCAGTTATACCTAATGAAAGTGGAGATTGTGAAGGGCATAGCTTTCTATGGTATGCTTTAGTAGAGCCTGCATACAAACACTTGTCTCATCTTCTCCTTGGCTTGTGACTCTCATATAGCAGACTATTTCTGCTTATGAAGATTAACCCTGGTGCTTTTGGTTATAGCTGCCAGGAAGCCAAATTCGATGGCCTTGTAGTTTTTTTGTGCAAGCTGTAAGAGAGGATTGCACTAGCTATGGGAGAGTAGAGCTTGTCAGATGAGTGTGAGACAAGCTTTAAGAAACCATGACGATAGCAGGAAGATGGATGGGTTAGAGTTGGCTGATTTTTCAACGAGCAATGGATGATCCGAGCTCCTGTTAGGTGGGTGATGTGAATTTCAGAACATCAATGCAGCCATAGCTTAACTGGTTTATCCAGAACGATGATTCTGGAGCGGTTCCTGATTTTAGGGTCGTTCCAGATAGGAAAGATTTTCCTTTTCAAATTTATCTTTTTTTCTGTCTATGGTTAAAAGACAACACTAAATATAATGCAAAAGTGTTGTAATGCACGCATAATAACATTATGTGTAAATACTAAATATAACTTAGCATACCAAAATGCACATCACCTTCGTCCCAAACTCAAACGAGAATCTAGTATTCATATCAATGAGGATGGAGCAAGGCAGACCATGCAACCTGAAAATCTCAAAGAAAAAAAAAGTAGTTGTGCACAATGCTTAGTCATAAGAGTGTTATGAACAAGACTAAAATGAGCATGCTTGGAGAGGTTGTCCACCACCAAACAAGTGTTATAATCTCCTCGTGTGGCGGTAAGGCCCATATATTTGCGAACGTCACACAAATATGGCTTTCAACATGCTCGCTCACTAAGCAACAAGTGTTGTAGAGGAGTAAAAGTGTATGGGCAATGACCTTTTATAGTATGTGTTTTTATTGATATTTTGAGGATCCAAAAGACAAAACCAAGTGTTTCTTTCTAAAGAAAATCAATTTTCTTCTAAAGATGGTTCTGTGGTTCCAAAACCATCTGTTCCAGAATTATGGTTCTGGAACACTGGGGGCTGGGAACATGGTTCCAGTGCACTAAGGATTGGTGTAGCCATCGTGCAGATGGTGCCCTATTGGCTGTGAGCAGAGTCACCTAGGCAGCATGCATGTCTTCATTTGAAAATCGGCCTAGACTTTGGCATTATCCCATGCCCTTGAAAATTAACGCCCAATCTATAGGGTGATTTCTTTGCCCACGGACTGGAGCTTTTTCTCTGAATTTTAGCAAGATTCAATATTAAGGCTTGGATATGTACATTGTCTAAAAAGTTTAAATCATAGTTGCCAAGGGAGCGGAAATGAAATGGGAATGGGAACATTTTCGAGAACTTGGGAACGTGGGAATGCCACGTCATTTTCAAACGGTGCTCAAGAAAATTGGCAAAGTGTAGGAATGGAACCGGCCTTATTTCTCAAAGACAAGTATCTTAATACTTTTGATGGGTTTTTATATAGGCATACGAACTTTTATGGGTAACAGTCAACAAAAAACTGAGAAGCTTAAAAAAAAAGCAGGTTTTATTAGAAAATTTTGCTTTTGCTACTTGGGAATGTGTTCCAACCCCTAGGAACGCATTCCCATTGCTACATGAATGTTCACCACCTGGGAACATGTTCCCGGAAAAGCCTGGTAGGTGGGAACGTGGGGAACGTGTTCCCAAGGGGTGGGAATGTGTTCCCTGGTAACTATGGTTTAGATTCTAGCCTTTTGAGCCACTAGTGAAAGGCATGGGCTTGAACAGTTTGACCTACTTGGTGAGAATCCTGCTCATTTGCAAAAGGTAATTCATTGTCAAAATTCTCCTAACTGGAGCCTTTTCCAATATGACTCTTGGAAATTTTCAAGAAGTAGCAGATCAAAGCTTAGGCATAATATAACTGATGCTCATTCTTGCAACTATAGAGAGTTCAATATGGGCCAAGTTTTATCCAGCAGATAGCATTGAGCATTACTTACTCAATCATTATTGTTTGGAGAAATTAATTATTACACTACTGTAAGTAGTATTAACAAATTACATGTCTCTGATTTACCAATCATGGTGGCCTAACGCACCGAAAAATTGTGTTCCGGATAATCCTTTACAACTAGTTGTTTAAAGTCTATGAACTCTATATGGTAGGGGTAAGAAGTGTTTTTGTGTTTGAATTTGGACTCGAGTGCAAATCATTAAACTTTGGAATTGATTGAATCTTAAATTCAATTGAAAGAATGGAGGAAATGGGGCTAGCTCATTAGTTTGGGATTGTCTAGAGTGCACAAAATTCCTTGATGTTATTATCAAGAATTCATTATGCATTTGAAAATGGCATGATAGGAGTTCATGTATGGAGATGTAAGTTATGATTTGTAGTGTATATGTTTTAATATGTCCTATATTTAGTAAACTCAACTCATATGGCTGATCACTAGATAAGCCATTACATGTTGAGCATAATTTGTATTGAATCTCCTGCTCTTGAAGTTGGTTCATTTGTCATGCTTAGTATGCTAATTGAAGGAGATTTGATGCAGATAAATAAGAGATTTTATTTTAATTAAGAAAACTCTGACAGAGATAGGTATTCGTTTAAGATGTGTAAATATTGATCCTCACTATACAAAAGCACATCAATTGAGCTCACATTGGGCAAGCAATTTGATCAGTGCTAGCTGGATGTTTCTATCCAAATTGAAGAAAGATATTTTATGGAACAAATAGTTTTGGTTTTGAGGTCTGACTAATTGATATTTTCATATGTTTGTATCTTTTCCAAAGGAGGGAGAAAATTCAAGTCAAAACAAATACATATCATCTGTGATTTGATTCAACAGCAGTTGGTGCTGATCAAAGCTAAACAAAACATTTGGTTATTTAGTGCAAAATTCCATTGTTGACATTAATCTTTGATCTGCATATCAGAGAATTTTGTAAGTTGTCTTTGTTAAAAGGTGGATTCAAAGAATTGAATGCTCCTATCAATTTACTTCTGTAATTGATTATTTATGATGAAATTTTTAGTAATGATTACTCCATAGATCGTCAAATATTCAAGAAATTATCAATCTGATGTATCAGAATGAGATGTGAAGTAATCAATACAAGATGCTGTGAAATCAGCCCACTTTATCTATAAAAATGACTAGCATTCCAATGTACTGGAATGAGCTGTTGAATAATCCCAATTTGAGTAATCGATCTCCTCGTAGTTTTGAAACCAAGATGAGGATTCACCAAAAGTGGAATAATTGAGGATGTCACAAAAATGATTGGTGGATTCATGGAGGATTTTCCCAACGATTCAGCATAGAATCTAAAATTATATATGACTAACTGTCAACTAGCTTTGAAAATAATCGTTGGGTTGAGTCTATAGAAGTGCATAAAAGCTGTAAAGCAACTTGGACATTAGTTCCACATGGAGTTTGACATTGTGGTTGGAATATCCTCTATCTAGGATAAGAAATCTTGTGAGATGATTGTTTCTGTCATGTACTTCGTCAACGTCAAGTTGAGATATGGTGTTCACCAAACTAGATGATTGACAGAGTTCTAAAAGATTTCCTGTAGATATTGATACATATATGCAGAATTTGTAATAGCCTTGTATTCTTTAAGAAAATGGGCCACAATTTTGTGTTGAGTCCTATGAGTTGTAGCTAAACATTACAACAAGATCAAAATGGATCTCATGTGGTTGATATTGAGCCTACCACATTGAGGAGACTATGCCTATAAGGCATTGCTATTGACTTACCATTTTATATGGGGTAGAGAAAGTCAATAGGAGCTTCTAGATGGTATTGACATTCCAAGCCATTAACTAATCATTGCATAAACAGTGTCCATTGATTCAAAGTACAAAAACTAGCAGGTTATCTTTGTGCTTCGAAGCATAAAGCTTTATAGACACATTTCAGAGTGATTGTGGCATATCTCAACCGTACTTGGGGGCGACAGCTTGGGGTTAAACCCAGCTACTACTGGACTCATTTTATTGAGCTTGACATAGCAGGGTTCCCGGCCTTACCACATTATTTGGACTCGAGACTACCAGATTGCCTCAGATTTACACAGGGACAGCTCTGCGTATCATCACATCAGTTGGCAATTGAGACTGGTAGACTCCAGGTTACCCCGAGAGAGGAGCAAATTTGCCAGTTATGCTCTTTAGATGAAGTGGAGTCAGAGGAGCACTTTATCTTTAGGTGCCCGGTATATTAGAGATCAGAGGGAGATACCACTGTTTGTTCCGTGACACACCTGTCACCTTATGATCGCTCATAGCTTATGAGGATTCCTTATGCACGACACTCATGATACGAGAGATGTTTATACTATGACAGGATCTGTATCAGACAACCCAGTAGAGTCAGGTTTTTTAGCCTCAAATCACTTCTTTCTTCTCTAGGAGGAGAGGACGAGATGACAATGACGATGATGATGATGATGACCTACTTGCCCACAGAGATCAGAGACAGCGTCCCACACATACCCATGTTGCAGCACGAGCTACTCGACCTATCACGAGGAGACCTCTTCGTCCTCCCAGATGACGTCAGAGACCACCAATGGCCCTTCATGTCGTAGGCCGTATTACATCCTTCTATAGCATCAGCATCAGCAGGACAGGACTACATGATGGCGTCATACCTCACTCATGACTTTTAGCAATATACATGCTCCCACATGTTTCCTATAGCATCACATCTATTTCAGTTCATAGCTTTAGCTCTAGATTTGCTATTTTTGTTACTGTTTTGGAGACGTTTCATATGCTCCCATGGTTACCACATACTTGACATGTACATTTACTAGTCTTATATGCCTTTTGGCATGGAAAAGACATCAATAAAGCTTTCTTTCTTTCACAATAGGAAGTCGGGGATCCCGAGCACAACAGCCCGAGATCCCCTCAGCCATTACAAATTGGTTTTTGGAATTGTAACAATGTACTTTCATCTTCTTCAATAGGAGACTTTCACTCTTTTTGCAGCAATGTGATATTTTTCTCTTAGCAGAGACTCATGAATCACTATATCAACCCCTTCCAGCTATTCAGGATTATTCATGGCACTCAGCATACAGGCCTTTTGTTCGAGGAAAAACCACATGTGGCTCTGGTGGTGTTGCATGTCTTACCAAGGAAGTTTATCGTACTCATTTTAAGCTGCCCAAAAGTGATCCATTTGCACGTTTCATTTGGTTACAGTTTTCTGGTCACTACTTGGGGCTACCTCAAGATCTCTTTATAGTAGTTTGTTATTTTGCACCTCAGACATCAGCGTTTGCAGACTATGGTGGTGACCCCTTCCAGGCTCTCTCAGATGATATAGCCAGCTTTGCACAGTAGGGCCTTATTCTTTTAGCAGGAGACTTTAATGCTCGTACCAGCACCCAGCAGACAGAGTTTCATCCAGATAGTGATTTCCTACATATTTAGATTTTGGATGTGAGTTTGGATAGGACCTCTCAGGATGAAGATACCCCGACTACACACTTTGGAGAACAGCTGATTGGACTTGCATAAGATCACTCGTTAGCCATTTTGAATGGCCTATCTCGACGGCCATCATCATCTGTGTATACCTATCATCCTCACGGGGGTGGTCACAGCGTTGTTGACTACTTCATTGGCTCACCAGCCTTGATTCCATTTCTTCATACTTTTCATATTATGCACCCTACCACTCCTGATCACTCTCTATTGCTCCTATCTATGGGCCATGCCACTTGTGGTACTGTTACGACACCTCATTCCACCCGTCGCCATTGTCCATCTTTCTCTCCACTTGGTCTTCCTACGTACACTTCCTCCCTGGCCACACTGCTTGCCGATTTTCCTTTCTCATCTTCGGTAGACCAACAAGCCGCCTTTTTATCTCATTCGCTTCTTCACTTAGCCAATGTTGCATATCCTCCAAAAACTTTCTCATCTCATAAACGCACTTACAATAGATGGTATGATGATGAGTGCCTCTCTCTACACAAGAAGGTTGTTCACGCTCAATACCATTCTTCCGACACCTTAGCATCTGGACAAAAAGATACCATAGAATGACTTTGTAGAAAAAGACTACGTACTTTCAGTCTCTGGCATAGAAACTCATCGATTCCTTGGACTCCTCTTCTTCTACATTCTTTTGGAAGATGTTTTCTAAAAACTCATGTATGTCGGCTCCTATTGCCATTGAATCTTGGATTGACTATGCTGAAAAAATTTATACAATTGACTCTCCTTCCATCTCTCTCTCACCGCGACCATCAAAATTCACCCTTTTCAATCCGTCCATGATTGAAAACGCCATAAAAAATGGTCAAAACCATAAAGCCATAGATGTTGACTCTCTAAGAATGGACTTTCTAAAACCTATCGCCCATATTGTTGCTCCATACATCTCCCACATTTTTAACCAATCTGTTATTTTTGGCCTTCCCACACCCTGGTGTACTAACCTGTTGCACCCTATACTTAAGGCTAGTGATCCTCTGAATGTAGACAACTATCGTACTATTATGATCAGCCACACTATGGCTAAGCTCTATGGTTCAGTTATGCAGTCTATCATCAGCTCTTATGCGGAGATAGAGGAGTTATATGCTATGGGACAGGTTGGTGTTAGAGCAGGCTATTCCACAGCGGACCAGATATTCATACTGAGGTGTATCATTGAGGCGGCAAAGTTCAGGAAACATAGAGTCTATTGCTGCTTTATGGACTTCCGCAAAGCATTTGATTCGGTTTCGAGACACTTGCCGCTCTAGCGTTTCGCATCCCTTTGTTTCTCACAGGAAGTCATTGCTGCTATCATCACATTATACGAGAGAGTTTTGGCTCGATTTCGTGATGGAGATGGATGGTCTTCATATATCCATAGTACGGTCGGAGTAAAGCAGGGATGTCCCTTATCACCCACCCTATTTGCTCTATACATTGACGACCTTGAGCGGATCATTCGGGAAGAAGGTGGAGATGGTTGTCCTCTTGCAGATCTTATTATCCCTATCCTTCCTTATGCAGATGATGTGGTTCTACTCTCTAGTTCAGCTGCAGGACTTCAACGTCATCTAGATGCCTTGTATACTTTTTGTCAGATATGGGGGCTGATGGTTAACATTAGTAAGACTAAGGTTATTGTAAAGGTTCCTAACACCATAGTAGGGCAAACACTAACTTATCCACCCAACCTTGCCTACTCCCTGATATAGAGTAAGCCCCTCCTAGCCCAGTGTGAGGACTGGTAGCATGCAACTGCCAAGTGTCAACCACGTGTCACTGACATGGCCGACTACACGTCGGGACCCAACTGGGAGCCCTATTCTGCTGACACGGTCCCTAGGCTGTGTTAGGCCCGCCATGGATATAGACCATACTAGGGCACACTACTCACACTGCCTTGCCCTGTTGGTCGTGTACGCTGGACACGACCCTGACTGTGGTATCTGACCTATCTGTGTTCTCTAAGGCTCGGCACTGGTTATGAGCTCGTAACACATAACTGTCTTGGTCCTTAAGACAAAGTCTTAAAAAATCTTGCGAAGGACGCTAAGCATATTCCTTGACAAATCGTCTGTAATATCCCGCCAAACCAAGAAACATCTGAAGTTCTAAAATCTTCTGAAGTCTTAGCCAACTGAGTATGGCTTGGATTGTTTATCATAAAGCTTATGCTTTCTAAGCAGTTGAAACACCTTTCTAAAGTGTTTCAGATGCTCCTTCCTGATTTTGTTGTAGACGAGGATGTCATCTAAAAACATGACTACAAACTTACCCAAGTATGGTCTGAGGACACTATTCATCAAGGTCATAAAAGCAACTAGAGCATTTGTGAGCCCAAATGGCATCACCTTAAACTCATAATACCGTGAAGAGTCCTAAAAGCTGTTTTCGAGACATCTTCCGACTTTATACGGACTTGATGATATTCCGATCTGAAGTCTATTTTACTGAAAAATTTAGCCCCGTCCAGCTGATCAAACAACTCGTCTGCCCGAAGCATAGGATACTTATTCTTTATTGTGACTTTATTGAGGACTCTATAATCTACACAAAGACGCATACACCCCTCTTTCTTTTTCACCAAAAGGACTTGTGAATACCTAGTTATTTCTTCATCCTCTATTCGGCTGACCCGATACAAAGGTTTAGAAACAGGTGCTATACCTGGTACTAGTTTATTACATGATCTACCTCTCTGCTAGGTGGTAAACCATGTGGTAAATCTTCAGGAAAAACATCTTTAAATTTAGACAATAAAGTTTCTAATTTACTGATTTTCTGCTGTATAGAACTGGAAATAGAAACTTTAGGAATAAACTGAAAGTCACATAAGAATACTCGATGGTCTTCGTCGCCGATTAGCTAACAAAGCTTTGAACTGCAGACCATAGGACTGTTGGGAACATCATGCTCCCCATGCAACTGGATCTCTCGGCCTTTATGGTGAAAGCTGAGGGTGTCCTCCTGATAGTTTCTGTGGAGGGAAGGTCCTAAACTGTAGAGCCAATCTCTCCCAAGAACAATATCTGTTCGATCCAGGTGCATTATCTGAAAGTTTATTTCATCTTGGTACCCTTGAATACCAAGATTTAACTTACTTACCATAGTTTTCCATATTTTTTTATCTTCACCCTTAGCTAATGAAACTATGTACCTATGCTGACTAGGTACTTCTGGTAGTTTAAGCTTTTTAACCAGGGTGTAGTTGATGAAATTATGGGTTGCCCCATCATCAACCATAACTCTTACTGACTGGTTACCAACTTTCCCATGCATACGTACTAGGTCATGCGGCCCAAAGCTGAAGGGTCTCGCTAGCATTGCAGAGGTCAGCTGGCAACAATGTTCATGATCTTCATGATACACTTTGATCTCGGAAGCTGCCGAGTCACTGGGGAAACTTATAGTCTGAACAAGATGAACTTGCTTCTTATCTTTTTTTTCTTTTTTAGTGAAAGGCCCCTTGGGACACTGTCTGACTGTGTGTCACTTGCCCATACACACAAAGCACAAACGTTCTTGATTGGCTTTCTCAAAATCTTCTGGTTTTAAGGGCTGTATGAGTGAAGGGTGTTTATGAGGAGCTTCACTTTTAAATTTATCTTCTTTCTTTTTTTTAAAAAATTTCTTTTTTAATTGAAAGTCTTT
This sequence comes from Diphasiastrum complanatum, assembly GCA_029204225.1. Lineage (NCBI taxonomy): Eukaryota > Viridiplantae > Streptophyta > Lycopodiopsida > Lycopodiales > Lycopodiaceae > Diphasiastrum > Diphasiastrum complanatum. The sequence continues at coordinate 22,643,361 of CM055102.1, forward strand.
CTGAGGAGGCTGCTCAGAAAGTGGCTGTTGTCTCGCCCTCTTCCTACCCACTGAATCATCATAGATTTGAGCATATCTGAGAGCTTGCTCAAGGGTAGTAGGCGAGTTTCTCTGGGGCACACAGTTGATGGCAGAGAGAGAGAGAGAGAGAGAGAGAGAGAGAGAGAGAGAGAGAGAGAGAGAGAGAGAGCTTGGGCTTCAGCACAGAGAGCCCCCATTGTATGAGGCAGACGAGCCAGTGTCAGAGGATGAGCATGATGAGCACTTCTGTTACCAAGTGGAGAAACTGCTCCTTGGTAACCAGTTCGTCGAGTTCTTCGACGAACTGTTTCTGTTCTTCCATTTCCATTGGTTCTTTCCCTTTACTGTAAGCCAAGGCTTCTGTTTCAAGTTCGTCGAAGCCTCTCTCTGGGGGTTGATCAGGTCCCTGAGGAGTGGTCATTTTCAGAACTGAAAGAGAGGTACCTGATAAAAAAAATCAAAAGACTAATTTACAACTGTACAAGGAGGGAAAGAAAACTTAGCTCTTTTTGAGAACTGTACTTCCATAGAGAGAATCAAGAAAAGCCCTTCTCAGCTCTTCCTCAATTGCTTTCAGACCTGTGGTTTTGAGAAATCTGAATAGAGGTTGGAAAAAGTGCAAAAAGATCTGAAACTTTTGCTATCCCCCCTCGCTGGTCTGACAGCATCTCTATTTGTCCACAAAAAGACAAATCTGAAGTCCAAACAAAATTCTGAATTCTGAAATTTCAGAAGCCCCCTGCTCGCTGATCTGGTACGAAAACTAGTGCTCCAAATCTCTGAAGTTGGGGCCCAAAAACTTGTCCAAAATCTGGATTTCTAGAAGCACTTGCAACGCTGACCCTGCTCTTTCTTTTTGGCTTCAAATTCGCTGAGAACTACTAAATTTTCCCCTGGAAATCAGATGCTAATCTCTGAATGTACAGCGATGGAGGTGCTTACTTCTTCTTACTCTAATTCTGCTGGAAAATATGTAGAAAACTTTCTGAAATCTGTGAAGAACAGCTGCTTTTCCAGCAAGCTACCTACACATGGAATCTGACTCCTTGCTATTGTGATTTCTCAGTGAAAATCATAAGTTTGAAGGCTGCACCTACAACGATTCTCCTCCTCTAAGCATCAGAAGACCAGATCCAAGAAGTAGGAACATAAGCAGAACAATAGTCACGCTGCAATATCATGGAAGACCAAGCGATATGCCAGAAACATGAAGCATAAAGACATAGTCTTGACAAAGGATAGCTATAATGGAGAAATGTGCACCAACATGGTCAAAAGCCCAAGGTATCCATAAGGCCCATGGATGAGAAGTAGCAATGGCACATGATACTCTGAAGGCACATATCGCGAGAAGATCATCATGCCAAGAGATTCATAAGGTCCAGGAAAGCAACACATAATTAAAAAGACATGATGCATGAAAGCAGTAGCAGCAAATCTAGAATTACTAGAGGCCCCAATGGAGAAACTATAGTTGAAATACTCATCTAGAAGAGCCTCATATGGACATACCAAGCCATCATAGGATGCAGCAAAAACGAATGGAGAATCGGATGACCCATTGGAACTAGCCACAAGTACAATACACACCAGGCACAAAAGTGAGGAATAGAACTTGAAAGTGCAACCACATACTAAGGGCATGGAGACCGCAACCAAGGAACTAGCATCAGGAAGAGCAGCAACTGAAGCCACTGGAATAACTAAAAGAAGAAATGCACTGGAACGAGGAATAGGAAGCTCAACTGATATACGAAAACAAGGAACATGATCCGCATCATCAGTAGCAAGTGTTAGAGCAATTGTAGTTGGGAATGAGTATCAAAGAATATGTGAGCAGCACTAAAGTACATGGCCACAACATCCCCAAAAAATAACCAAGAAAGGAGAAGAAACTCTCTCAAGGTACTCTTATGGTCCCGGAACACCAGGAAAGTGGCAACTCAGTAACAACATCGAAGACGAAGTGATATGGAGCAACTAGAAATGCCAAGGAACCTGAAGATCGTGACAAATAGTAGCTTGGACGAAGGCAATAACCCAAGCTATTAGGAGATGCCAAGCCTGACAATGAGCAACAATCCAAAGAATAGATAAAGAGTCACAAGTATAATCATGGAAACCAAGATACCTGCACCACGGATGATTAATAATATGGAAAAACTAGCACCAATCAACAGGTCCAAATGAAATCCAAGCTATCTGTAATAACCAGAAATGCCAAATATCAAGAGGTAAAAAAGAATCGGTAGCATGAAAAGCTCTAGTGCATATAAGGCCCAAAATCGTATACCATCGGGATCGACTGCAGCAAGCCTATATGTAGAAACACAAGGAGATTGAATGATACTTGTATACTCATCTAGAAAGATCCCAGCATATGAATACCCTAGATTAGTAATACAGACCATTTGGCAAATATCATTGGATGGAAAATGCACAATGGTAGGGACCATAAGCATGAATCACGTAAGGAACTGTAGAAATATCATGAGCAGATCACAAACCTTAAGCAGAGATCCATGGAGTAAAGCTAAAGTGGATACATCCTGATCATGAATAGCGAGGAACCATCAACCATGGAACCGTGAAGAACCCCAGAGAAATCAGCAGGAACATCGGCCATAATGGAATCAAGAGAAGGAGATATAGAGACCAATGTAAAAGATACTGCACCAACCACCGAACCAAGAGGATATCTGAAGTATGCGCAAGAGCAATAGTAGAAACACCATCAAGGTATGTATCTTCAGTATCAATGCCACCAGGAATGAGCACTGAACACGATATTTGTGAATGAAGGCATATAGGCATAAGGCACTCAACAACACCCTATAGATCTGGAGCAACATCAACCTATAAAGCTAGAGCAAAACCAAGGTACTCAACATCAACCTGTAGAGGTGACTGTAACTCGCTATGTTTATCCCTCTCAATCTGAGAGTCGATCACTATACAAGAAGACTCAACATGTATCGATATGTGCGACTCAATCTCAATAGAACTATGTGACTTGACAAAAGGACTATGTGACGCGACAATAGGACTATATGTCTCGACAATAGGACTATGTGACTCTCTCACTATCTCAGGACTATGTGACTCTATCACTATGTCAGGACCATCCTCATAGACACTGGTAGGATATATCTAGAGCATAGAGCCAACCCCACCTACCCATGCACTGAATCCACATGGAAGCACTCTAACTGATCATGCCAATTCCCCATGCATGTCCACTGCATGTAGGTACCCCTAACCCATAATAGTCAAGACCCATGCATAAGCACAGTGCATGTATATCCTATCCCATTCTAGGATGCAACACATACTTATACCGCATGCGGGTGTGACCCCATGGTCCTACTCAACTATTATCAGGATTAGGCCTGGCCCCTCCGTCCAAGACAGCCCCTAATGGTCCAAACCCCCATTAGGGCCGTAATATCATCCATCCTAGATAATGGATATTTAATTTTAAATTAACCCCTTGTGGTCCACACATATACAGAATTCTCCATCCTTCTCCCCCTTCAGAAGAACAGGAACACCTAACTTGCTAGTTAGACATGTCCCATTGTTACACAACTTTTTATTTAATTATTATCTCCTAGCAATCCATATAACCTAAATAATATTTCCACAAGGATTGTCACTAAATGCAAAGTCTTCACAAATGACATTACGTCCACATCCTGCATATAGGATCAAGCATAATCCTAGACTTGGATACACGGTACTCCAATATACCACATTATTGGTCACACCTTGTTATTCCAAACTAGGCCAGAAATGTAATTAATAACCTTGTGAGGGCCTAAACACATTAGTGGAGCTAGTGCATGGGTTATGTCACATGTACTTTGAATCCCTTGCCCAATTTAAATTGTAAATTGTAATTATAAAATTGTAAATGGCTAAGTCACCGGCCTATGGAGACAATTGTAAATTGCAATGTAAATATTTGTTATAGTGATTGATTCCGAGATGGCCAAGGGGGTACTGGGTCTCATGAGAGTTTATTGGGCTGACCTCCTAAAAAGTAGGAAGTGTTGACTGGTCAACATGACACATGTCATATGCTCACTGGAATAGTGGGTCCAATGCATGAGTGACACTTGTCGGACAGTCAATGGACGGATCAACAAGACGTGTCCTATGCTCATTAGGACACTTGGTCCAATGCAAGAGTGACATGTGTCAGACTGTCCACCTACTAGCTTCCCTATGTGTCAAGGTACTGCCAAGTGGCAAGTGTCAACTGTGTAGTGAGTTTGCCATGTGTCAACGTTAGGATGTGTCAGGGTTAAGGGGTGCTTGAGGGGATATAGTGTGAGCCTTGCCAAGCATTCCCTATGGTATTCCTATGTAGCTATGGTTGGGAGGAGACTTGCAACAGAGTTCTCATGTTTGCTTGTTGATCTATGTACATTAGATTTATAAAGTGATGAATTTGCTGGATAATTCTGTGTATTTACTTAGGGCTTGTGACCTTGTGTGTAACAGGTTAGCATGGCTATAGGCATGTGTAGAGTAGCTATAGGCATGCAATAGTCATGAAAAGCAGTTTTGGGAATTTATCTAGCTTGCAATGGCACATGCACAGGTGAGGTTGGGGCCTATATATCCTAGTAGCAACTCGCCCTCCAACCATTTTATTGCTTGGTTTACATTAGCAGTTTCCTCTCTCTACACCTACATTGATTGATCGATGGCTTTTCATTGGTTGGGTGGTTTTGCTCCACTGTGTGCTCTTTGTATTTGTCTTGTAAGAAAGATCTTGAGGAGCTTCCCATACTGCTAAGTCCATCTCCAGTACGTGGGAATCAGAATAATTCCTGACATGGATAGCCGGTACTCCAATGTATAGGGTTGTCAGTTATGCCACACCATTCCAAGCTTCGCCAATAATGTAATTAATAATCTTTTGAGGGCCCAGATCTATAATTGGACTTACGAAGCTTTTGCATGGTGTTTGACTGCTACAATTGCTTTTCATAGAATTGGAGGGATCCTAGAGAGAATATTCTCTATCTTTTGGAGATTACTTAACCCGGTGGAACTCACCCTACACTTCATTCCATATTCATGTTTTCAAAAGAAAGGATCCTCTCCTCTCCATTCAATCACCATGGCTTGGGGGTGAAGCGGTTAGAGATTTGACTATCCGTTTTTTGATGGTTGGGTGGTTTGGCTCCACAGGTGTCCTTTTGATTGCATGCAACAGAATCTAGCTGGATCTTCATGTGGCGATCCTTACAGTGGTATCAAAGCAAGACTTTGCATCGATCAGAAGGTGGAGTTGCTTTTTGCTTTTTCCCAACTTTTTGGTATTTCCTGCTTCCTTTTTACTTCTTGGTGGTGGAATTGACCTCCAAGGCCTAACCATCATCATTATGGGATTTCTCCATAGAAAATGATTGAAATTTATGGATTTTTGACGGTTTTTTGTGGTTTTTGAGCTTGTATTCCATGTTTTGGCTTGAAATTCATCAAAGCTACTATCTATGAGCGTTTTTTCAGAATTTTACTTCCTGTTTTCCAGTCATTATGATTGATTCTAATGATTTCATGCCATGGTTATGATCAAAGATAGTGATTTTGGACTAGAAAAGGGATATATGAACCATGATTGACTGAAATCAGACCTTTTAGTGCTTGCATGTAATTGAATTATAGTATATATGGCCTGATTGCACTTGCATCTGGTTTTGATCCACAATAAATTGCAAAAATGGTTGAAAAATGGTCAAAAAACATGGTTTTTTGGTGGGTTTTTCAATGCTTTTGGTGATATTCATTAAATCCTTGGCTAGTATTTTGCATGCACGTTTTTAGAGGTGTAATGATGTTGTCCTAAGGCTTTCATCAATTTTAGTTAGGATTGGACACCATTAAGGGTCTCAAAAAATCAAGAAATAGTGTATTTTTGAGGTTTTTTGAGATTGAATAACTGAACCTGTTAGACATTTTTACAAGCTGAAAGATATGATGGATTGCCTCTAATTTGAGCCATCATGCACCCAATTTGGAGTTGGGGGGCTTAGGCACCAATATTTTAAAGTTTTGCTTGTTGAAGGACTCCATAAAATGCAAATTTTGCATGATCTGAGCTTATGATTGCTTGCTGGACTTGTTGGAAGTCTCTATGCCTCTCTAATGGACCTTAGAATAGTGCTTGTAACCTCTGATTGGATGCATATTGGGCTGGATATGGATTTTTGATGATACCACCTAGAAAAAGTGCGCCCTCCTACTGCAATTTCAGTCTGTTACAGCTTGCACGTGTGAAGCCTAGGTGGTAGGGTGACATGGCAAGTGTCTTGCTAACCTCCTCTCCCTCTGTACTGTACTTTACAGCGACCAAATCGGAGCGTAGAAAAAGTTATGACCGTCGGAAGTTTGGGATTTTTAGAGTAAAATCTGAAAAATTTCTAAATTGTTCTGATTGCATGCATGCATGTGGAACTGTAGAGCACTTTTCCAATGTTGAAAATGTTTGGATGAACCTGTATGCATGTTGGGATGCATGATACAAGGTGGTGCAGTAGGTTGATCAAAATAATTTCATGCTAGAATATAGTTCCATAAAAAGCTAGTTGAAAAGCAGATTTCACAGTTACTAGGTATTTTACGTAATTTTTATTTATATTTTTTAGAAATCACTGCATGTCATGTCTGATGCATGCCGGATGTTTCGGAATCCTTTCGAAATGGGATGGCAATTGTGAAACTGCCAAGTCGATGCTTTAAATTGATTTTCACAGTTTTGGTCCATATCGAACGGAATTTGAAAATCCAAGTGAAAGAACTGCTATCTCTTTTGTAGTCAGCTCACTAAGCCAATTCATGGCTGATCAACACAAATCTCATGCATTTGCTATGGAGAAGTCGACAACAACAAGCTCCACCTACTCAGAAAAAAATTTATGCATGTTTCAGCTTCAGAAACGCGGTTTCAAGAACGTGTTTGCCCAAAAATGCGTTTCGCTGCAACTATGTCCAAATTAAATGATTATCTCTATTTGATAGTTTTTTTATTGAGATGTAATATTCCTATCACTCAGAATAAGATATTTTATGATTTTGGAGAAGTCTGGTTTGTAATAAGTTTTGATACTCATTACTAACTTTTTCTGATCTTTTATATCTTATACATTGTCTCCTGGGAACCTTTTTAAGGGAAATTGGAGATGAAGAGATAGGAATAAGACTTTCAATGGATCAATTGGCTGTAGAGATTTCTTTTGGGGAATCCGATATGTGTACAAAGGTTGAACTATCCTAGTGAAATAGAGGAACTCTCTAGGGATTGTTGCGTATAATCTGGAACTAGAGGACTTTTGGGGGTATCGAGCTGTGAGTTATTCATAATTATGGATAGTAGTAGTAAAGATTAACTATGTTCCACTGATTGGTTTTACCAAGTTCTATGTTGTTATGGATTGGATCAGGTGGAATAAAGCTTTAATCTTGAATATCGTATACTTAAACTAGTCAGAGGGCATAAACTTATGAACAAGTTACTTGCAGGTTAATGACTCTTTCCGAGAAAAGGGTAATTCATTAACTTAGTTATGGTTTAGAAGAGGATCTAAATGTGGTGTTGTTCTGGAATAAGTTCTAGGATAAACGAATTCGACACTTGAACATTTGAGATTTATGAATCATTAGCAATTGACTTGAGTAGTTGGATTACTCCTGATTAAAAGTTAATTGGTTGAATAAGCAGTGCAAGAGAATTCATCAAAAATTGTTTTGGTTAATCTATATTGCTTATAAGACACATGATTTGTGAGTCATCAGGATTCATCAATAAAAGTTATGTGCATAGAATATAGGAAATTCTTGGTATAGAATATTTCTCGAATGGGAAATAGACTCTAAGTTATTGACTGTATCCCAGTGAGCTCATATTGGATGACAGAGTTTAACAAATATCAAGGACAACTACAGCAAAACTTTTTAATCTCTAGATTTTGTTCTAGAGGTTTGTGTAAAGTCTTTGTAGTGAAGACGGATGTTAAAATGGTTTTGGTATACCTTCTATCTTTAATTACTTGAATGATTGCAAAGTTTGGATAACTCATAATCTTGTTAAGGATCAGGTTGGAAGAGTCTTCTTGAAATCCAATAATTTTCCTTGGGGGAAAAGATTTTAGAATAATTCATATTTTTTCTGAGTGGTGTGTTGCACAAATACTCCAGTATCTTTTAATGATTAAGTTGGAATTGACTATTCGTTTCCTAATCGTTGGGTGGTTTGGCTCCACAAGTGTCCTTTTGGTTGCATGCAACAGGATCTAGGTGAATCTTCATGTGGTGATCCTTACACTTATAGTGGTATCAGAGCAAGGCTTAGGAAGATCAAAGAACTTGGATATGTGAAGCTTTTCATTGGATCTTTGATAGTGGATCGATCGGATTTCTCCTCCTGGAGCGGAGAAAGCTTCCAATTGGATGTTCTCCCAGTGTCTTCACTTGCACGTTGCTTAGATCCATCTTTGTCGACGCTTTCTAGGGTCTTATGGATTGATGTTGATGATAGCCAATTTGTGACGATTTTTTAAGGTTTGCTTGTGTAGCTCAAAACTAATGGTAGAACTGAATTTCGAGCAAGTGTACTTTCACTTAGGGGTTCATTGATTGCCGAATTAATGATGCATGTCGGTAATTTACAAGATTTACGGTTGTAGACTATGATTTTGGTCAAGAATTGTATTTTTTTTAGGGTTTTTGACTAGAAATGTGTAGTAAGAACCATAATCCAGCAAAATAAGATCATTAGATGGTTGCTGATAAGTAATTTGAGTTGCATGCGAGCGGTATGTGGATGCATGGGGTGGAAATTGGCTTTATGAAATGGAAAAAATCGAAAATATTGCTAAAATTCATGTTTTTTGCAAGTTTTTCATAGGTTGATTACATATTGTTGTAAATCACCTTGTAGATGCCATAAGGGATAATCAATGTCTTTTGAAGCTGTCCAAGAAATTAGAGCAAAGATTTCAGATATTAGAGGTGGAGGCCAAAAAAGGGCTGAAGATTGCTTTTCTTCATGCTTCTTGGGGGATTTATTACTACAAATACACAAGAGGATCATGCATGGAGTCAATCCAGCTTGATTCATCTTGGCCTTCCCGACAAGCTATCAAGCCTGAAAATTGGTTGCCATAGGCTTGTGCTCCATCTCCATGAAGTTTGTAGTTAGAGCGCCCTCCCACAAGGTGGAAGATCTTTGTCCTTCGCCCATACTGCATCTCTTGACCTAATTGAAGGCTTCACAAAAGTCTAATGCACCATTAAAGATTGTTGGTAAATTCTCTTTGGGTGCTTGCATGGTGTTTAACTGATTGTGAATGAAACCTCCTATAGGAAGTCCTACTACAGAATTTCAGACCTTCTGTACTCCCACATTTTGAGCAGAGGTGGCAGGGTGATGTGGCAATCATCTTTGAAACTTGTCCTCCCTCTATAATGTGTTGTGCAGCGACCAATTTAATGCACTGTAGCTCGACTTATGGCTGTTTGAAATTTTGACAATTTTATGAGTAAAATTGCCGAAATCGTGCAACGTTTTGATGCGTGCCTGCATTTTCCCAACTTTGATGTATTGTGCTAGTGGAGATTTCTTGCATGGTGATTCTATTAGTGTTTTCGACATGTATGATAGACCTACAGTCGTTTTGAGTGGTCATACGCATGTGCTCTAATGTATGCTCATGAATCAATGATAATGGCTGACTGATTTCTTAGGATTTTACGTAAAAAAATTTCGTGTATGCTTTGCATGTTGGACTGACATTATGGTAGTGACATTAGAAATTAAATAGTATGTCGTTTTTTTCGATTTTGATTGCCTTTGTACTAACTATACTTTTCGTTGAATTTTGAAGTTATGCCAAAGTTTAAAAAAAAGAGTATTTTCGAAAATTCAAATTGTTCAGTTTTTTGAATTATCTATGAAATGAACAAAGATCAACAATGATTTGACCATACTGGAAGTCAAATTTAGTCAAAATTGGTCACAGTATCTCACTAAAGGTTAAGAATAGACGTATTCATTAACTATGGTTAGTTATTTTTTGTTTTAGATAATTCAAGATGACTAAAGAAGCTGCAAATCCTGTTGTACCCTTGTACATCCAAATTTGCCAGCAGTTGAGTAATGTGCTCAATGATATGAATCATCAGAATAATTTATGAGAGAAGTGGATGGAGGTTCTTTGAACCAAGTGAAGCTGTTGTCTTCTCCGAATCTTGGATTCCAACCTAAGACTTACTCAGGGGAGAAGGAGAAAAAGCCAGAAGTTGTGGAGGACTGGCTTGTCAAGTGGGACAGTTAGTAGCTTTATAGTGTATACGGATCGCTAGCCTCTCAAGTACTTTTGTAATCAGCATGATCTTCGGGGTAGGAAAGCCCGATAGACCAAATTGATCTAAGAATTCGATCATGAAATCCGTTATATAAGAGGCAACTCTAATCAAGTTGTGGATGCTCTTAGTCAAGACATTATGTATCGGAAAGCATTATAAACTATCTACTTGATTTTGTGGACCGTTCAAGATTGTACGGAAGCTTACGAACTAGATCTTCAACTTGGATCTGATGAGGATTTATCCCATTTAGAAGATTTGTCGCTCAGTGCACCTTTGGAACTTGAGAAAGTGCTTAGAACCAGAGATAAACAATTGAGAAACTGTTCTACCTCTGGGTGCTTGATTAGGAAGAAGGGTCGGACTGAGGATGATGATTCATGGGAGAGAGTTGAAAGCATGAAGAACTTCCCTAATTTTCACTTTTGAGGACAGAAGTGGTTCAAGGGGGGAAGAATGTTACATCCACGTTCTGCATATAGGATACATGGTACAGTTTCCTCTCTCTACACCTGCATTCTATCCCATGGCTCGGGGGTGATGCTACTGGAGATTGATCGGTGGCTTCTCATTGGTTGGGTAGTTTTGCTGCACCGTGTTCTCTTTGTATTTGTCTTGTAAGCAAGATCTTGAGGAGCAATCACCATTAAGGGCATGGGCATGTCCTTATAGAACCCAAGTACCCTAAGTTTTGCTAACCTCTAGAAGGTTCCATTAAGGACCTCTAGATAGTGTAAACAGGACATTTGCTCATTAGATTAGTCCTATGTATTCATTGAATATATTAAATGCTCTTGGTCATTCTTATGGGGGACTGATCAATTGTGTGATACAGTATTCATAGATTGAGTCTATAAACTGGTATAAGAGCACTTTCCCTCCTTGGTGGGATTGCTAATTTTCTCCACACTTGGTGGATCTCCATTTTTTTTCTAGCGGGCAATTAGCGCCCACTAAACTTGGCAACGTAAAGAAAAAATATATATGGGTAGAAAAATTTCTGAAGGATTATAAAATGACCCCCAAATAGGCTGTCAATCTAAAGGAATGCTAATGGAAGTCGGTCTATACCACAATTATAGCTCAAGCTCCATTGGGTATGGAGTCAAAAATAAGACGTTCATGACCACAAGCACTTTCAATGGCAATCAGTAAGGCAAGTTTCAAACGGTCAACAGGCAATTTTCAAATAGCCTATGGAACTCTGAAATGGACAAGAACCATTCCACTATAGAAAGCCATGACTTTCAGAGAGCTAAATAGTCTATAAAATGGCTATTAGGATTTCTCTCAATCACTAGGCTTTTACCTCATTTGTTAGAGATTCTTAATAGCCGAAAGAAGTATTTACAAAATTCAGTTCTTGCTTAGCAATAAGACGGTTATAGTTGTTCAATAAAAGCAGCATAATTTCATAAATCACAAACAAGGGCCTTGCATTATCGTTTGTTTATAATCGAAATGCAATAAGCAATGGTTATCAAGACAATAATAAGATGAAAGTGAGTTTAGTGCTTCCCTGCGAGCATTCAGCTTACCAAACAACTGCCAAGCCACTTCGCAAGATGCTAGCCTGAACATTTATCAAATCCTTTTAGACCATTTTAAGTTTGGACAGAGATACGCTATAGGCAGGTATTTGCTAATTGAAACCCTGCAAGCAGAGATGGATACTTGATAGCAAGGTCGCTCGTAAGGAAAAGGCACAAACTTTACAATAGGCTGTAGGTTACATTCTTCCTTCCACACAAGCACGGAGGTAGGCCACGAGGCAAAGGGCACGGCCCACACAGGCTGAAATAGGGCGCAGATAGAGAATTTGGCCAGGGCAGTGTGAAGGCAAGAGGGCGCAAATGAAGAATGGAGCAGCGTGGCCATGTAAAAGGCATGGCTGATGGATGGACAGGCAGCGAAGAGAATGAGGAGCGACCTCACGATAAGGCGTGGCCAATGGACAAGCAGGGTTAGGGAAGAGGAAGAAGCCACAGGCAGATCCGCAGGTAGGGAGCGTGGACAGGGTAATCAAATTACAAAGTACCCTCCCTAAGCAGGCAGGTTCACAGGTGGAGCAATGGCAAGGCAGGAGAGGGGTGTGGGCTGTCTTCCAAGGACATCCAACAACAGCCTTATAAACAAAGCAATGCATTCAATGCATTCACCATTGGCAGAAAGGAAGGAAGCAGCTCTATAGACGGATAGATCAGAAAGGTAACCAACAATGGAAAAGCTTTCATATGGGCTAAAAACAATGATTTGTAGTTCATTAATCTGTCTCATAGATCAATGGCCTTCAAGAAGCATGAAAACACCATTCTGACATGAAACAAGACACTCTCAAGACAACAATCCTTGAGCAGGGAACAGTCACAAGTGATTCACAGACTTCTCAGACTTAGAAACACAATTAATCACAAATAGAATCACAAGAAAGTGATTCAAACAACTGTAAGGCAGGGAGACAGAATCTTCCAAGCCTCAGATCTTTCTAAGTAAGGTGGCAAAGCTTTCCACAATTCCACAATTTGCAACCTCAAGATTAGAGACTGCAAAAGCAAATGGCCACAAATCTGACTCAACAATCTGCAACCAAATGTTAGAGATGACAGAAAAAGCAATTCACAGATCCACAAACAGTGGTAACACAATGCTAATGATTCAAATTATAGATCAATAGCAATGAAGTAAAAGCAGTTTGCAGCAAAGACCAAACACAGAAGTTAGAGTGGAAGGCACCAGGCAAATCAGCCTCTTCTCCTTTCCTACTCCCCTAGAGATGGACAAGGAAATCTAGCTGAGCCTAAAAGGCAACAAATTCCTCCTTAGTAGGAACATTTCGTCCATGCTCCTGAACATTTGATAAGTCCTTACTAAGACAATCTTCACATGTCAAAAGGCCTTCATCATCATCGTAATCAATGATTGGCACCAAGTCTTCAATTTCAAAAAGTATTAGATCAGAGAACTCAAAAATGATGTTGGAAAGTATACAAAGGACCTCATCCTCCCAGTAGTTGAAAGAGCTACAAAGATCCATAGTGGTTATGTACACATCCTCATATATTTGGGCAACTCAAAAAATGGATGAGACTGTACATAAGAAGGGTAAGGATACATGTGCTTGAACCCTATGACATGGGAGATTCATGTAAGCAAAGATGTGATCTTTGATGAGATGTGTAGATTTGATGAGGATGATGACAATGAAAGATCTGTTACCATCTTAGAGGAAGATGAATATATCGTACCATAGGAGATTAAGCACGAAGAACATGATTGGGAGGATAATGAATCGACCCATTCAAGAGCCTAAGGGGACATATTTGCCAATCGGAGCCAAGAAGGTAAAACCTGTTGGTAGCAAGAGTTTGTATCAAGATACTTCTTGAGACACCTTTTCTCTATGGAGTGTGTCACCCAAGTCAAAGGTACCAACATGTACGAAACCATCATGAATGATGCAAAAATGAATCAACCAAGGTCCATCATGCATGGTAAAGAAAGAATTCAACAAGAGATAGGAAAGCTCCTAATAAGTACCATGTAAATTATGGTCTTATGGGCGACATTATGAATTGTTATGAGCCTTTATTTTTTGAAGAAGCAATGGATCTTGAGGAATGGCAAGGGGCTATGAAAGAGGAGATGGATTCAATGCAAAGACATGGTATGTTGGATCTGGTTGATCGCACTCTTGGTAAGTAGCTCATAGATAATAAATGGGTTTACAAAAATAAGTTTCATGTAGATGGCTACAAATATGTAAGGCATGCTTGGTATTTAAGCGACTATGATAAGAATAAAGAGATCGACTATGAGGAGAAGTTTCCTGCTATAGTAGAGTGGACTATGCTACACCTAATTGTTACGATGGCATCCTATTTTGGGTGGAAGATCCACCAAATCTACATTTTTTAATAGAATCTAGAAGAGGAAGTATATATATGGTCCAAACACAAGGCTACATTGTTGAAGGCTAGAAGATAAAGTGTGCAAGCTACAAAAGACACTTTATGGTCTTAAGCAAGCACCACAAGCGTGGTATGGACACATCAACAACAACTTTCTCTCAATTTTTTTTTTCTTTTGAAAACTGATTGTGATCCTCATCTATATGTTTTTATGAGTGATGGGAGCATTGCTTTGTATTGTATGTTGATGATATCATTATTATTGGAAATGCGAAATAGCTCATCGATGCTTTAAAAGCTGATTTAAGTAGTTGAAAATGATGGCTCTTAATCTTATGCACTATTGCTTAGGAGTAGAGGTATGGTAGAATGAGAATGATATCAGACTTTGTCAAAGCAAGTACGTTCATGAAACCCAAAAAGATTGTTGTGTCGATAAAATTGAGTGTGAAATAATTTTCTCTTCACTTAGAATTGGATCTCAATATTTGAAAATTGAATCTCACTTAATACAATCACACTCAAAGCAATGATAAACCATAAAAATATGTGTTCAAGATTTTTTTTTCTATGGATAACATAAATAGAAAACCTTTCAATGTCAAGTTTCACTTTCTATTTGCTAAGAAAAACACCTTTCCATGAACTTAATAACAATATGCATTGATTTTCAACATAATGAATATTCGTCACATGCATAATTTTGTGCAAGTCAAACTACCCTTCAATGAGTAATAGATAGCTCATCACCATGAGATTTGGGAATATAAGTTGCTTCTTGGTAATGTTATTATCATGATGTTTACATTGTTATGAGACTGCTAAAACCACCGGAGTGCAAAGGAGAATGTGAGTTAGTGGCATGCATGCATATTATGCACTAGGTATGAGGGCCAGGAATGCCCATGTAGACACACACATGACAGATAGGAGCCATCAACAATGGACTGGGACTCCTCATGCATCCATGCATCTAGCATGAACGGTGAGGGTTAGTACCAATTGCCACTTATCAGAGGGCATTCTATAAGATGATGCATTGGCTGGGTGGATCAGACTAGGTTTGCCTTCTCTGTGGTTATGCTGTTATTGACAATAACCAATTTCAAGGTAACTTACAAAACAACGAGAACCTCATTGAAGACAATGACAACGGAGCTCCACAAGTCGTCGGGGCCCATACCACACAAGCCCCCATCAGTGCTAGTGTACCAGCTACTCCCACAGACTTAACGACGATGTACCAGACTCTGGGCAAATACATCCTGGAGGTGGTAGTAGCCAAAGCTATTTTGGAAAGCAGGGTACTACACCTGGCAACAAGCAACACACAACTGTGAGCGAAACTCATGAAGCTGCAGCACGAGCTAATTCTAGCTCAACAACATGAACAAGAAGGGCACCGGGAGATTGCCAAGCTACAGCAAAAGGAGGAGGGCCTCAATCTATACATCCAAAGCCTCTCCAAAGCACTGACAGAGGCCTCCACAAAGGTGCGAGAGCTTCAATCCAAAGCGTCCCAACGGCTTGCTCCACTCCAGACACAACTATAGATTTACGAAGTAGAGAATACGTGCCTGGGGGCGGAAGTCAAAGCCCTACAAAGTGAAAATCTCATCTGGTTAGCCCAACCTGCACCAGATGGAGGTGAATCTCTTTCGACGTCAGGTGCAGGTCTATAGCCAAACATTAAATAGCTACTAGGCAGAGTTTGATAAATATCAGGCAAGCGCAACTCACGAGCTCGCCCAGGCCAAACAAGCCCTCAAGGCTTGCCAACAGTTTAATGAGAAGAAGGCATAGCCCACCGCCGTGGTGATTCCACCACCACCTGTTTTTGACGCTGCACAGGCCAATACAAGCCAGGGGACCAAAGCCAGCAGGCAACAGGGGGATTCAGTCAAGATCAAGGGTCCGAAGGCCAAGACCAAGGACCAACAGCAACGGGTGCTGAGACTCGCAACCAAGGCCAAGGCGCAAGTACCAGCCAAAGCCAAGAAGAAGGAGCAACAACATCATCCAGAGGTTTGCGCACCATATCTGCTAGTCGTGCCTTCCGAAGACCAAAGTCCGTGGAGGAGAAAATAAATGAATTCCTATCAAAGTATCCCCACGAGTCATCAAGAGACGGTTGACAGATATCGTTTTCAGCTCAGACAATAAAGGGCAAGGAGCTGAAAGCATTACCCGCCCTCCAACCACAACTAGAATGGTGGCAACAGTTGTTTAAAAGAGACGCTACGGCCATCAGGGCCTATGTGACAAGTCTGCAACAATTACGAGTGAACATGCACTTCCTGCCATGCACACGACGATTCAAATGGGCAGAATGCGACACCCCTCTGGACAAAATCACAATTCAAAATTTCAAATGGCCGATCATTCCATCAGAGTATAGTTGGAATACGGATGTAGATGCCAGAAGGGCTCTCACTATATTCGCAGCTAACTACTTAAGCTGCCTTGATCCAACAGTTCGCGCGGCAGCCACTTATGCCCGAGACTTTGAGCATTTAATGGGGATAGAAACTAAATGGGACAATGCCCCCCCATATTCTTTGATCTTAATAAGACGCTAGTTTTCGACAAAGTCGAAGATCAGCCGCCAGTCGCTCGTGTGTATTACCGAGCCGTCCTTCTTGGCGATCCTTGGATGCGCAGATTCCAAGCGTGGGTTGACCAAGATTGGCTGACAAGAGTCCACAAGTCCCTTCACACGCCCAAGGACTTGAAGAAACTGGACCGCCTCAACTTTATGGAAGACGTCACGAGCTACCTGATCCAACAAAGGTGGGCCAAGAAGACTCTTTACTAAACCGGCAGAGTGCCGAGGGACCAGCACTACTTCAGGCCGTGGGTCCTGTTGGGGGTATTCCCAACGAATTGTAAATAAATAAAATTGACCAATAAAATGTGTTGTGAGGGCATGGCATCCTGCGTGTATAAGCCCATGGCCCAATGAGCACACAAGCTTAAGTTGTAAATAAAATAAAATAGACCTGGGCCTTTGAATTAAAATAAAACTAGAGTCCCAAAGTCATTTTTAAACTTAGAGATTACTTTTTAGAGTCGGGTCACATGAATCTTGTGAATTTCAATGTACTTTTTGTGGACCCTTGGATCAAATTGGGTCCAAGATGAATGGATAGGATTGATGTAAATATTAGCCAATAGGATTTTGGGGCAAGGACCTTCCCCATTTTATAAAAAGACACCATTTGTACTTTATTTTCATGCTTAATAGAGAGGAGGAGACTCTATCATTTTGAGAGCTCAAGCATCCTCATTTGCTAATCACTCTTGCTTATGCTATTATTGTGGTGGCTTGTTATTTCCATTTCCATGCTTTTTGATTTATGCTAGTTAAGGTTTTTCCATAAGCAATGAAATTAAGCATTTGAGCTAACCTCCATCTCATCTCTCTCTCTTTCTCTCTTCTCCTTCTTCTTTCTCTTCTATTTTATCCTCTCTCTTCACCCAAAATCATGATGAAGTTAGTTAGGGGAGTAGTGTTAGGGGGGATAAAGTTAGACAAAAAGTAGAAAACTAACTAAAAGTAGCATCTATGCATAGTTAGGTACCTATCCAGTGAACTAACACTTGTTGACAGGTGGGAGGGCTATACTACGCAAGATCTTCGACCCTACACTTGTGTTATTGCTAACCAAGTTGGATGTGTTGCAAGGGAGCAAATACCTATTCAAAAGGTTTGGCATAAAAGGATAGGACACCTCAACTTCAAGTCAATGGAGGTAATGGCTAGGAAGAAGATTGTGATAGGTCTTCCAAGTTTCTTAAGTGGCATCAAACATGTTTGTGAGTCTTGTGCTTTGTCTAAGTCACATAGACTACCTTATACTAGATCTATATATAGATCTACAAAGCCTTTTCAACTTGTACATTCGGATGTTCATGAATTTACTATAATTTGCAATAGTGGAGCTGATAATTTTAGTAGATTTTGTCGGATCTATCTACTATAGAGCAAGGACGAAGTGTATGATGTCTTTATCAAGTTCAAGAATGCAAGGGAGAACCAATTTCCACAAGGATCAAGTACTTAAGGAGTGACAATGGTGGTGAGTACATATCTACCAAGTTCAAGGCTTTTTGTGATGAGCATGGGATCAAGAGGGAGTATAGAACATCAAGGACCCCACAAAATGGAGTGGCCGAAAGGAAGAATAGGACTTTATGTGAAAGTGCTAAAGCTATGAGGTTAAGTGCTAATCTTGACAAACCATTTTGGGATCAAGTTTTGTTATGTGTCAATTTCTTGTGCAATAGGTGGCCGAGTGCTATTTTGGATGGAAGGACACCTTTTGAGATGCTATTCAAGAGGAGGCCGAGTGTCAACTTTCTAAGAACCTTTGGATGCACATGCTATGTCAACATTACTCTTGATGATAGGACCAAGGAGGATCCATATTCAAGAAGAGGTATTTTTGTTGGATAGAGTGAGGTGAGTAAAGCCTACAAGATTTACATTCCTTCTACTAACAAAGTGATTGATGGTAGAGATGTCATTTTTAATGAGGGGTACATTCCAAAGGTGTCTTCAAGCATGATTGATAAAGATGTGGATGGATCTAACATTCTTGATGTTGATGAAAAGGATCCTACTTTGGATGGTGATGATGATGGACCTTCATCAAGTCAAAAGCCAAGGAGAACATCAAGAGGAAGACAAGTACCTTCAAGGATCACATATGATCAAAAGGGTAAGCAAGTAGTTTCTGTAAATAATATTGCTTTTCTAACTTCTTTGGATGAACCTACAAGTGTAGATCAATCAAAGAAAGAAGATGGAGTATAATCACAACATACTATTCAGGAAATATAAGAATCATTCTGAAATCTTTTCCACAAGGAAAATCACTAGATTCCAAGAATATTCTTCCAATCCAATTTTTAAACAAATTATGACTTCCAAATTCTACAATCAAGAAAGTAATTAAAGACCATTATAATATTTGTCTTTAACAGCATAAACTATATACAATCTCCTTTAACAATATCTAGAGATTACAAATTCCTGCTGAATTCCAACTAATTCAGTTTACCATCCTTGGAACCACTAGGATCTGGTATCCAATTGAGCTCTCTGGGATACAATCACTAATGTGTTAAGTCTATTCCTCAACTGAGAAATACTCATCCAAGAATTCAGTATCCTACGCACACAATTTTCTGATGAATCCAAATGACTCATAAATTATGTGTCTTACAAGCAATACACACGAAACAAACAGTTTCCGGTGAAGTCTCTTCACACTGTCCGTTTTACCAATTAGCTTCCATAGGAGTAAGTCAACTACTCAAGTTAATTGCTCATGATTTAGAAATCTTAAACGTCTAGGTGAAGAATTCAATTATACTAGAATAATGCCACATTTAGATCCATATCCAAATCACTCTTAAGTTAACCCATAGATCTATCAGAATCGATCTATTAACTTTGCAAGTAATTGTCAAAACAATACTACTTGATCATATGTCTATGTTCAACGACTAGGTTAAGTGCACCAAAACCTTAGTAACCAAGAATACATAGTAGATCCAAACAAGATTAATCGTGCACATATGAGAATAATCTCACTATGACCCAATACATAACCACATATGTCCTTATCTGGCAGATTTCTCCAAAATTCGTGTATGTTACTCACATATATCACTGAGAATCTTGTAACTCAGCTACAGAAGATTCTATTTCTCTTGAGTAAATAACAAATCTGGGAAATCTCTGAAGTGAATAATTCCACATCACAAGTTTTCCAACCATCAAACTTTTATCAACAAAATTCCTTCAACCAATCAACCTACTTCAGATCTTAGTGCACAAATCAAGATTAGGCTGACTTATACAGACATCTTTGGACATAAGGTTAAGATTAAAGCTTTATTCCTCTGATCCAATCCATAACTATATGGTACTTGGTAGCCAATTAGTGAACCTTAATTTAATCTTTACTAGTACTTCTCATATTCATGAATATCTCGCAACTCAAAACTCCCAAAACTACTCTAGTTCCAGATTATTAAAACAATCACTAGAGATTTCTTCTATTCCACTGGATACTTCCACCATTGCACACAAACTGGATTCCACAAAAGAAATCTATGTAACTAATTGATCCCATGAAAGACTTATTCCTATCATTTTCTTCTCTCAAAATTAAGAGAAATTTTTCAATTAAAAAGTTCCCAGAAGACAACGTATAAGATATCAAAGATTCAAAAAAGTCAATAATGAGTATCCAATACTATTACAAACTAGACTTTTTCCTTAAAATCATAAAATATCTTATCCCGAGTGATAGAAACATTACTATCAATAATCAACTATCACATAGAGATAATCATTTGAAAGACTGATTTCCACTTAATCAATTGAAAATATCAATTGATTCTGAGCTACATTCATAAACTGAAATGGAAGTATGAATTCATATAGCTTTAACAGTCATTCAGAACCTAGTTCTGCACTAGAAGGAATTATATGAATCTCAATCCAATTGTCTTGTATTTAAGATATTTCAAAAAAGTAGAGGTTTAAATTAAAAGAGAAATAGCTTTTAACGGTTTCCGATTTGGAATTTATGAAATACCATTTAGGGATCTGGATCTATATCTCACAACCTCTCCAAATACCCTAAACAAAATTAACCAATGGTTTCAACTGTTAGCATTACCAATAATGTAAATATTAACCACTAGTCTACAAATCATTCTCACACAAGAATTTTCTGTTTGAAATCACTGATGTCCCATACCATCAATTTTCTCTCCAAAAACATTCTTTGCTTTTAGATCTGCTCTTCAGAAAATAAAAAAAGATTATTTGACCAACCCCAACATAGGATCCGATCTTCAACCATTTCTAGAAAAATAGCTCCTATTGAGTTCTCCAATTCTTCAAGTTTTTCACAGTAGATGACAATATCATCTAAGAATACCACTAGGCATTGACACCGGTATGGGCGAGAAATCTCATTCATAAACGGTTGAAATAAATCCAGGCGTATTCATCGAAAACCAAAAGGAACCATTTAGAATTCAATTTAATTGAAGTATAACCAATAGATATCCAATATCTATGTCCGAAATGGTACAAGGAATATAATTCTTTCAAAAAGATCTGTGGGGGCCAGAATACAAGGCCTAGGGGGCATTTCAATGGAGCTCGGGAGAACGGAGGAGAGTAGTAGCTTACATGGAAGAAGGCAATGTAAATATCAATTTTGTGTACCTGATGGCCCAAGCATGGCATCATGTGCGTATAAGCCCATCTTGAAAAGACGTTAGTAGATAAGTTGCATTAGGCTCCAAGTATGGCACCGTACATGCATAAGTCCAACTTGTGGTGCCATTAGTCACTAGGGAACAAGAGACCAACTTTTGCAAGTCCCAAGGTTTAAACTTAGAGCTAAAAAAGTATGCAAAAGTCAATGTCAAGATTCTAAAAAAAGAACTTACATTCAATATTGAGACTTGAAATTCCTAGTCCCCATAAGTGTGGAAAGGACACTCCACAAGCTTCTATAAAGAGAAGCCTTTTTATGTAATTTCGATCCTTAATGCAAGAGATCTAAGTGCTACCATTTTGGGTTTACTTGTGCTAATTTTGGTGTGGCTTTATGCTTATTTCTTTTGTTTCTAAGTTCTTGCTATTTTAGCCCATGTTAGCATATGTGCTTAGTCATTGTGTGTTTCTAATTTAGTGGAGCTTTTTAGAGAGTTTGTGAAAAGTGTATGAGTGAGTAGAGAGGGAAGAGAGAGAGAGAGAGGAGAAGGTGTGGAAGAGTGTGTTAGAGTTAGTGTGGTTTTGGTTTTAAAGATAGTACTATTTGGTTTTAGTTGTGTTTTCAAGGCATCTTGCTTGCAAGTAGAAATAGTGTTAACCCTTTTGTTTCGCATGCATCTTCAAGGCTCCTAGGTTCGAGCCCTACTTCCTGTGCTATAAACAACTTAGGAAGAGAAGGTGGAACCCTTCAACTTGACAACATTGGCGTCGTTGCCGGGGAGCCAAATGCTTGCTAACTTTTGTTGTTTTCATTTTTTTTTTACTTGCTTTGTTGTAGGGACTGGTCACTAGCTTTTAGTGGTTACTTTGCAAATTTTTTATGACTGTTATTGTTATGGCCATATTCGGTTAAGGTTAAGGACTTATGAAAGTCCTAATATGGTAGACCGGCCCTCTAGTTGTTCAAGATTATTGGTCATGCCGTGATTTAATTCCATGTCAAGGCCTGTTTGTGACTAATTACCTTGAGAGGACCCAGACACTCTAATTGAGACATATGGAGTATTGCATGTCTGTGTGACGGATATAGACAGGAGGACTGCATGAAGATATGTGATCTATTTATAGTTGACCTGCATTGGGGTTGCATGGTTTCATGCACATGAGTCTACTCTCTATATAATGAGCTGGGGATTCTCCCGTCGACATATTGGATTAGGTTACTAGTTTCTCTATTCTCCTCTTGTTTCACATGGCATGGCTTGGGGGCTAGATCCAGGTTTGATCTAGGATTGGTTGGGCAATTTGGCTCCATAGTCTCTCTTATTGTGTTCTCTTATCCTCATCTTAGAGGCAATCCTTTAGGGTTATTACATTGGTATCAGAGCCCGGCTAAGATGCGGTCTTGGATGGGATAGAGACAAGCTCTACATCGATTTTGGAAGTGGGAAGCACTTGGATTGGCATCTCAGAATTGAGTGCTGATGTTTTCAAGAGAAGTTCGAATATGGATTTCATAATTCCTGTATAAGGCATACTTTTCGAAATTGTTAGTAGAGTGCTCTTCTACATGTTCTATTTTGACAAAGATGCTGGAATTTAAATGGAGTGGCTGAAAGGACTATGAAAAATTGCCTACATTGGCAAATCTAGCCATGTAGAATATTGTACATTTTGTCAATATTGTTTGTTGGTTACTTGAATGCCAAAGTGCCACTTGTACATACACACCTAAAGTAGGTTACCACGAGTCAAGAGGAGTGGTTGTGTCTATTTGGTAGTGATTCCTACTTTGTAGGATCTAGACCATGATTTATGATGAGATTTGTACCTACCACGCACCTACCAAACATGACTCTTGGATCTAGGCTAGGGTTTTTACATTAGGGCCAGAAAGTGGAGTCTACTTCCTTATTACATGCTGGATTTTCACCTAACTTTGCAAAGGAAGTGTGTTTTACTATGTATTCCCATTCTCCATAGTGAGAAGATAGAAACTTTTTGGAGCCTCAAGGAGAAACTCGAGTTTCCTCTCATTGTATGGTGATTACTCTTGATTTCCAATGAAACCCAGCTTTGGCACTTTGTAAACACTGTCTACAGGCCGTACGACAGCCTTATTTCCACACGCGTGGATTTGGATTATACTATTTGATCAATGTTTTGATTGTCTCTACTTGTTTCCTATCAAGCTGCTAAACTAGATCTTGTTTTCTGATGACTAGTTTCTGATAGATTGTTTAATAAGCATACAACCACCTTGTGAATCATTCAAAGATCCATTTACGGTCCTTAGTATTGTACTTTTTACATGGTATCAGAGCCAAGTACAAGGCCATTGATCTGTGTTTGAATCTAATCCAGTTTTAGTAGGTTTGGGTGCAAAAAGCTAGTATTGGAAGGGCGAGCTGGTATCCAGGCTTTGGTGAGAGGATTTGATCCCAAACTTTTTCAAGATCAAAATCCGTACTGTTTACATGTGTGGGCATCTCTGAACCAGCATTTAATGCCCCATATTCATTGGATCATAGAAAATTCATCTGGTGTCAATTTGATGTAATTTTTGGTGCAAATCCTAGGATAAGCTCCAAGATCACTTGCCATTGATTAGTTTTGAATTTGTTTCATGAAAACTAATTAATATAGGCTGATTTCAGACCTTAAAGTGGAAACCAGGTCTTGAAAGTACATCAAAGTTAATGAGAGAGAGAGAATCAGTTTTTGTCCAAGAATAGCCAAGATTGGCAAGATTTGCTTGAGTGTAGTTTTCATCTCATCTTATTTTCATTCGAGCTTTGTGAGGGAGTGATAGAACTATGATTACAAATCCATCTGTTGGATTAGAAGTCAACATTTGAGTGAAACACTGCAAGTTAGAAACCTTTGTGAGTTTCAGGTCCAAACAAATCCATATGTTGTGTGTAGAATCTTGCTAGTAAGATAAGATCAGTGGGAGCCTACCTTCTAGAAGCTAGTGAGAGGTTAAATTCTACCAATTATGTTATTTGGAAAGTGAGGATGGAGTTACTAATGGTGCTCCAGGATCTTTATGAGTTTCTAATAGATGATGAAGATGAACCTCTAGGTGCATAGGAATTAGTGAGATACAAGAAGAGGTCTAGGCTTGCACTTCACTGTATTAAGATGAATGTAAGCAATGATCTTTTAAGGGAAGTATCATCATGTAAGAGTTCTAAAGAGGCTTGGGAATCTTTAAAATCTATCTATGAGTCTAGTAACACTTCGAGGGTTCTCATGCCTAGGAATCAGATTCTACAAAGCATGAAGAGGACTGATGAGAGTGCACAAGATTATGTGCTAAAAATCAAGTCTCTCAATAGGGAGTTAGCTTCCATTGGAGAGAAGATTCAAGATAGTGAGCTTGTTCAGATTGTCCTCAATGGTCTAGGGAGTGGCTTTACAAATTTTGTCCAAAGCTTTGCAATCCAAGACACTTTGCCTACTATAGAAAAGCTACACAGTGTATTAGTAGCTGAAGAGTGTAGGATGTTGCATACCAATGCAAGAATGAATGCTATTTCTTTGCAGGATGGTGATGAGAAAGCTAATTTCTCACTCAAAAGCAAGAAGAAGACCAATGATATGATGAGACTTTTGCTCCTGTGGCTAAGCTTGTTACTATCAGGTTGATCATTAGTCTTGCTACAACCTTCACTGGGGAGCTATTCCAACTTGACTTCACAAATGCATTCTTCAATGGTTATTTGGAGGAAGAGATCTACATGAGGCAACCCGAGGGCTTCATCAAGGCAAAGCATGAAGGAAAGTTGTGTTATTTGAAGAAGAGCCTTTATGGGCTCAAGCAAGCACCTAGAGCATGGTACTCTAGGCTAAACTATTTTCTCATTTCCATCAATTTTGTAATGAGTGCCTATGATCCATCATTGTATATAAGTTTTCATGATGGCATGATCATTATTCTTGTTTTGTATTTAGATGACATTATCTTGAGTGGTAATGATCTAGATGGAATAAGAGATGTAAAAATTGCTTTAGCAAAAGAGTTTAAGATGGTAGATCTCGGCCTATTGAGCTTCATTCTTGGAATAGAGGTCATTAGAGGATGTTATTTTAGCTTCATTTGTCAATCTAAATATGCTACATCCATCCTATATAGATTTGGAATGAAGAATTGTAAAGGCATTGAGACACCAATGGAGCAACATGTAAAAGCATCTATTGGTTGTGATGAAGCATCCTGGAGGACATTACATTATATAGAAGGCTTATTGGCTCCTTGATCTATTTATCTATAACTAGACCTGATCTTAGTTATAGTGTTGGAAAGTTAAGCCAATTCATGCAAAGTCCTCTAGTTTCACATTGGAAGATGGCCAAAAGAGTTCTTAGATACATTTCATTCACTAAGAATTTTGGTATTTTATATAAAGGAACTAATCTTGGCTTAAGAGCCTATAGTGACTCGGATTTTGCAGGTGACAAAGTGGATAGAAGATCAATAAGTGCCTTTGCCACCTTTCTATGTGATGGAGTAGTATCATGGCTTTCCAAAAAGCAAGATACCATCTCCCTATCTTCCACAGAATCCGAATACAAGGCCTTGACATGAACATGCAAGGAGGTCTTGTGGCTCAAAAGACTATTGGTGGAGCTTCATGTCATGGAGGAGGAGATCCCTATCATCTATTGTGACAACCAATCAGCCCAATCACTTGCAACTAATCCTACATTCCATGCAAGGAGCAAACACATCGAAATTGCTCATCATTTCGTGATGGAAAAATTGCAAGCTAAAGAGATCAAGCTCCAACATGTGCCATCATCACGTTGCTTGGCTGATTTGTTTACTAAACCTTTACCTAAAGATTCATTTGTCAAGCTTAGATCTTCAATTGGAGTTATTGATAAAAGCATTGTGATCTCCAAGGCTAGATTTGAGAAGGAGTGTGAAAAATTGCCTACATTGGCAAATCTAGCCATGTAGAATATTGTACATTTTGTCAATATTGTTTGTTGGTTACTTGAATGGCCAAAGTGCCACTTGTACATACACACCTAAAGTAGGTTACCACGAGTCAAGAGGAGTGGTTGTGTCTATTTGGTAGTGATTCCTACTTTGTAGGATCTAGACCATGATTTATGATGAGATTTGTACCTACCATGCACCTACCAAGCATGACTCTTGGATCTAGGCTAGGGTTTTCACATTAGGGCAAGAAAGTGGAGTCTACTTCCTTATTACATGCTGGATTTTCACCTAACTTTGCCAAGGAAGTGTGTTTTACTATGTATTCCCATTCTCCATAGTGAGAAGATAGAAACTTTTTGGAGCCTCAAGGAGAAACTCAAGTTTCCTAGTTTTGTATGGTGATTACTCTTGATTTCCAATGAAACCCAGCTTTGGCACTTTGTAAACATTGTCTACAGGCCGTACTACAGCCTTATTTCCACACGTGTGGAGTTGGATTATACTATTTGATCAATGCTTTGATGGTCTCTACTTGTTTCCTATCAAGCTACTAAACTAGATCTTGTTTTTTGATGACTAGTTTCTGATAGATTGTTTAACAAGCATACAACCACCTTGTGGATCATTCAAAGATCCATTTATGGTCCTTAGTATTGTACTTTTCACAAGGACAAATAGGACTTTATGTGAAAGTTCTAAAGCCATGAGGTTAAGTGCTAATCTTGATAAACCATTTTGGGATCAAGCTTTGTTGTGTGCCAATTTCTTGTGCAATAGGTGGCCGAGTGCTATTTGGAAGGATACCTTTTGAGATGCTATTCAAAAGGAGGCCAAGAGTCAAGCCAAGGTTAGGTGTACCTTTCACATACCTCAAAATCCTTTTACAACTAATCAAAAAATTACAAGAGTGGCAGAGTAGCCACGACCTAAAGTGTATTTGCTAACGTCATGCCATCAGATCAGACATCTGTACTTTTGGGTACTTGCATGATCTCGCTGGTACTCTTTGGAGTGTGAAAGGCAAGAGAAGGTTTCGCGACGTTGGTTTCATGTTGGTCGTCTGTCTTTTCTCGTATTGGACCGCAAAAGATTCTCATGCTAGACCGCAAAAGATTTTCGTTCGTGAATCTTTTGTGTTCGCGAACTGTTCGTGTTCTTCTCCTTTGAGATTCATGTTTGCGAACCGTTTATGTTCGTCTCCTTTGACTTTTGTGTTCGCAAACCGTTCATCTTCGTGTTTCGTGTCAGGCGGAGGGCTGAAAACATTTTGTTTCTTCAGCTCCCTCACAAAGCATGATAGTTCTACGATCTCGAGACTGCTCCTCTGTCTCTCAAAGAGTCCTTTGTCTAGAGATTTGTGAAGACGTTAGCAACCATGTCTTTCATTCCGATGAAGGTGGTCTGTAGCATCTTCTTTTCAATTAGATCCCTGATCAAGTGGTACTTGATCACAATGTGCTTCATTCTGAAATGGAACACAAGATCCTTTGTCAAGTGTATTGCAGAGGTGTTGTCCATCTGCAAGACTAGAAGTTCGTTCCTTGTTTCGTCCAATTCGATCTATTGCTTGTAGGGTTTTAGTCTATTGCTGTCTTTTATGCTTCATTGATTCATATATATATATATATATATATATATATATATATATATATATATATATATATATATATATATATATATATATATATATATAATATCAGACATGAGGGTTCGGGCCGGACGTGGCCTTTTCGCGTCCGTGTCCGACGCCCGGACCCGGATGCGTCCGACCCCCGGACGAGGGGTCAAACATGTCCAGCGTCCAGAGGCGGATGTGTCCGGGGCCCTGAACGCCTCCGGGCCCCAGACGCATTTTTTTTTTTAAAAAAAAAAGGGCGTGCGGGCAGCGGAACAGTTCGCAGAAGCTTGAGCAGCCCGAGAAGGTGAGAGAGAGAGAGAGAGAGAGAGAGAGAGAGAGAGAGAGAGAGAGAGAGAGAGAGAGAGAGAGAGAGAGAGAGAGAGAGAGAGAGAGAGAGAGAGAGAGAGAGAGAGAGAGAGAGGATTATGGTGTGTGTGTGTGTGTGTGTGATGAGTTCTATGTGTGTGTGTGTGATGATTTATGTGTGTGTGTGTGGGTTAGTTGATTTGTGTATGCACAGATGTGTGTGTGTGTGTAAGAGAGAGAGGAAGAGACAGAGAGGGTGAGAGACAAAGAGAGAGAGGATTTGTGTGTGTGTGCACGCGTGTACGAGACATGGTGTGTGTGTATGAGTTTAGGGTTTGTGTGCTTGGGTTTGGGGTTTAGAGAAGAGAGAGAGAGAGATATTAGATTTGTGTGCTTCTGAGAGAGAGAGAGAGAGAGAGAGAGAGAGAGAGAGAGAGAGAGAGAGAGAGAGAGAGAGAGAGAGAGAGAGAGAGAGAGAGAGAGAGAGAGAGAGAGAGAGAGAGAGAGAGAGAGAGAGAGAGAGAAAGAAAGCTTTATTAACGTCTTTTCCATGCCAAAGGTGTATAAGATGAACAAGTACATCAACTAAGTTGGACACAGGACAGATCAGTGTCGTCAAAGCGGAAAAAACAAACAAACAAACTAGGAAGAGAGTCATACAGCCAGGATTATATGGTACGTAGACCATTTACATGTTCAACTGGACATCTCTTCATTTCTCTATCTTAACTAAAGGCTTTCGATCTACCAGTCTGATAATACCATCACGATAGATAAGTCGTTTGCCAGTTGATAGAGCTTCTTGTTTTGCCTTCTTACGTTCTTGAACTTGGATGAAGGTAAGATCTTCATCCAGGTAGATTTTGGTTTCCCGCAATTTGAATCTCTTCCCAAGAACTTCACGCCGGTGAGACACAGATGTGAAGCGGATGACAAGAGTATCCAGGTCCTTCTTAGGTCGCTAGGCAGTTTCCTTTCTTTCTTATGGTGTTGAATATTTCCTTCCAAAAACTTCTCAGCTCCCGCAACAACATTTTGAGAGTTCGGAATACTTCTAACACGAACATTGAGAGCTTTATGCTCTCACAGACGACTCTCAATGAACGTGGCTGAGATAAGCGAAGGTGAAGGCAGAGGTGGAGAGATAATTGGAGACGAACCTTTAAGCACATCCGCCCATGACTGGACAGCCGTATGGTGTTGTTCCACCTGATTTTCGAGTTGCTGGATTTTTGCCGAAGTAGCAATTTGGGAAGAGGCTTCATTTTTTATAGTTGTAATTTCGTTTTTGAGTCCTTGAATGGAAGTATCCAACTTCTGAAGATGCGATTGGACCACTAGAAGTAGGGAATCATGAGAAGCCAGTTCCTCTTTGTGATTGTTGAGGTATTCAAATAGATGGAGTTGATCATCCCGAAGAAGTTTGAACAATGCATATGGAGAGAGAGAAACAAGTGCTTCTGGAGTGTTTGGAGTCAAGGGAATAGCTACAGTAGTTTCACTTGTCAAGAATAGGATTTGATGGAGAGATAGGAACCGCAACAGGCATAGAAAGAGGAGGGGTAGGTGGATCTGGCTGTAAGGAAGATGTTGAAGCATTGTTGGAGACAGAGGATGGTTCAAAAGTGGTGGCAACGACTCCTTTGCGACATGGCATTATGAGGGATCCAGCAGATCAGCGATGAGGGACAGCAAGGTGCGATGGAGCCAGCAGATCAGAGAGAGAGAGAGAGAGAGAGAGAGAGAGAGAGAGAGAGAGAGAGAGAGAGAGAGAGAGAGAGAGAGAGAGAGAGAGAGAGAGAGAGAGAGAGAGAGAGAGAGAGAGAGAGAGAGAGAGAGAGAGAGAGAGAGAGAGAGAGAGAGAAGAAAGCTTTATTAATGTCTTTTCCATGCCAAAAGGCATATAAGACTAGTAAATGTACATGTCAAGTATGTGGTAACCATAGGAGCATATGAAATGTCTCCAAAACAGTAACAAAAGTAGCAATCTAGAGTTAAAGTTATAAACTGAAATAGATGTGATGCTATTAAAAACATGTGGGAGCATGTATACTGCTAACAGTCATGAGAGAGGTATGACGCTATCATCTAGTCCTGTCCTGTTGGTGCTGATGCTATGGAAGCATGTAATATGGCCTGCGGCATGAAGGGCCACTGGTGGTCTCTGACGTTGTCTAAGAGGATGAAGAGGTATCCTCGTGATAGGTCGAGTAGCTCGTGCAGCAACATGGGTATGTGTGGGACGCTGTCTCTGGTCTCTGTGGGCAAGTAGGTCATCATCATCGTCATCAAAACATCCTCTCCTCCTGGAGAAGAAAGAAGTGATCTGAGGCTGAGAAACCTGACTCGGCTGGGTTGTCTGATACAAATCTTGTCGTAGTATAAACATCTCTCGTATCATGAGCTCCACGCATCGGGAATCCTCATAAGCTATGAGCGATCGTAAGGTGACAGGTGTGTCTCGAAACAAACAGTGGTATCTCCCTCTGATCTCATAATATACCGAGCACCTAAAGAAAAAGTGTTCCTCTGACTCCACCTCCTCTAAAGAGCATAACTGGCAAATCTGCTCCTCTCTCGGGGTACCCTGGAATCTACCAGTCTCAATAGCCAACTGATGTGATGATACACGGAACTGTCCCAATGTAAATCTGAGGCAATGTGATAGTCTCAAGTCCAAATAATACGGTAAGACCGGGAACCTGGCTATGTCAAGCTTAATAAAATGAGTCCAGTAGTAGCCGGGTTTAACCCCAAGCTGTCTCCCCCAAGTACGGTCGAGATATGCCCGATATAAGATGCGCCTGATATACTGATGAGTACTTGAGAGGAGCTCTGTTATGGAGATACCAAATGACTCAAGGAGGAAATGGGATGCCTGAGAGAACCACGATAGTCGATAACCCTGGCATGAAGAAAGTGCCAGCTGCCTCTACAAACCCTCTCTGGTCGAGGATACTAGTACTACATCATCCGCATAAAGGAGAATAGCAATCAGAATGGTGCCAAGTCTACAGCCACCCCCGCCACACTGTGAGATGACTCGCTCTAACTCATCAATATACAATCCAAAAAAAATCGGTGAAAGAGAGCATTGGTGTTTCACCCTCATGGTGCTCCAAATGTGATCAAATAGGCCACTGCTATGTCGGAAACATCCCAAGACCTTCTCATAAAGAGCCATCACTGCTAAAGCAATATCTTTGGAGAAACCAAGGTCACGAAGTCTCTGAATGAGCAGGGAGCGTGGTACAGAATCGAAGGCTATCTTGAAATCTACAAAACAGTAGTAAACTCTCTCTTTCCTGTACTTAGCTTCCTCGATCAAGGCTCGAAGTGTAAAAATATGGTCAGTGGTAGAATAATGAGATCGGAAACCTTCATGCCCCAATGCATGTAATCTCCGAGCTTCCGCCTCTGAACTCACTACAGACTGGAGTATGGTACCATAGAGCTTCGTGAGAACCTGTCCGATCATGATGGTGCAGTAATTACCAGGAATCATGGGATCACCATTTTTATGAATAGGGTGGATGATGTTGGTGCACCAGGATGAGGGGAAACCAGAGACAACGGCGGAATTGAGGAGAGTGACTAGTGTGGGAGCAAGGAGGTCAGAAGCATAGGTTAGGAGTTCAGATTCAAGGTCCTCAATATCTCTTGCTTTATGGGACTTCATTCTCTTGATGGCCGTAAGTACCATGTGAGATGTGAAGAAGGTGAACTCAGAGGGGCGTGGGGAGATAGAGATGGGTGAGTCAGTGGGTATGGTATATAGTCTGGTAGCGTATTCGGTCGATATGCGAAGGTCATCCAGGAGGGGTGGTGGAGCACGAGGGATAAACTCATGCCAAAAGGCGCCTGAAGAGGAACTGAAGAGAAGATCAACAAGACGCGTTCCTTCGAAGTCATCATAGATACGCTTTTTTCGGCGGAGTGTGCGACGGTAAGAGCGCCTGGTGGAGTGGAGGAGATGAGAATCATGAGTGCGGGCATGGGTGACAAGCTGATGAAGAGAGCGACATTCAGCATCATACCATGAGGGGTGTGGGGGTCGTATTGATGAGGAGCGGGTGCCTCTGCTTTTATGGGGTTTAGATGGAAAAGCAAGGGAAGCAGCGGTATGAAGAGAAGTGCTAAGAAAGGCAGCTTGAGTCTTGACTGTACTATTGCGAGGGAAGGAATGGAGCAAGGAGGTTAGGGTCTTCTGGTAGACTGGTGTATAGAGAAAACTGAATGTATACTTGGGTGCCCGTGTAAGCAGGAGGTGTGAGGGTGGCTGGGGAGGTGGGAGGCAGCCGATAACGAAGGAGAGAAAGGAATGATCAGAGAGAGTGGTGGGAGATACATGAAAATCAGAGATGAGAGGTATGGAAGATGGTGATCCCAACAACACTATGTCCACCACTGTGAGGGTGACAAGTATAACTGTCAGATTTTGGCCAACAAGTTAGGCCTTTGTAAATGGCTAACTCATGGGCCTCTCCAAACTGCAATAAATACTCACCGTAAAGGGGTAGTAGGTCCCAAGCTGTCCTCTGAGTAAAGGACGAAGACTCTGGAGGAAAATAGCAGGCTGCCACAAAGAGGTCCCTGTCCAACCCAATATCTTGCTCAACAATATGAATCCATATATACCGTGCATGCTCGTCGTGTCTGATGAACTCAATGTTCGGATGAAGAGACTCTCTATATAAACATGCAACACCTCCGGATCCATGACCGCTAGCTGATCTAGTCTCAAGTCTGTACACGGAATCCCATTTGTATCCTAGAAAAATAGGTAATCCTCTCTCCTGACTCTCATGAGTCTCCATAAAGAGCAGTAAATCACTGTCAGTGATGAAATCAATCAAGTCGCCAGCAATGGAAGATGAGTGTAAACCATCATAGTTCTATACTCCAATCCGGAGATGGTGTGGGTGGGGCCCCGGGGCACTCCCGAACTCGGGGACCCCAGATCCCTAGTACTGGGAGCTGCTAGGTGCGCTGTCAAGAAAATGCACTCGTCCATCTCGGTAAATGACTCGTCTGCCAGACTCATGGGCTACCTGAAAGGCCTTACGTCTCTCCTCTACATGGATATATGTGAGGTCGTCGTCCATATAGATAGTGGTACCACGTTGCTTAGCTCTGCACCACAAAGCATTTCGACGACTCTCGAGGGAAGTGAAACAAAGAATGAGTGTGGCTGCATCTCTAGTGGTCTCCATGTGGTGTCTGATCCCTCTGTCCTGTGCCCGAGAGTGATGTTGAGAAAGCATTTAGCTTCAGCCGATGCATCTTGTGTATCTAGAACTCCACGAACTCTAATATTGTGGGCTTTTTGGTCTCGAGATTTCTCTTCCGAGATGGTGGCTGAGATAACTGAGGAGATGGGAGCACTGAGTTTGGTGCCCTTTTTCAAAACTGATGCCCAGGAAAAGTGTTGCTTCTCAATCTTGGTTTCTAGCTCATGTAGCATATTGGTGGTGGATTCCGAAGCTGCGGCCTGTTTGATTCCAATGGATTGTTTGAGTGAGGCAACCTTGGACTACAATAGCTTCTTCTCGTTGATCAAAGAAGTAAGCGTTCGTTTCAACTGTGAAATTTCATACCGCAAAAACTGGAAATTTTCCTTGAATTGATCAATCTGCCAAGATGAAAAAAGTTGAATTGATTTAGAAGGCATATACGGAATATTGGCTATAGACTGTGGTGTCGTGAAGGAGGAAGAGTGAGCAATGATCAGTGTGGGAAGAAAGAAAGAAAGCTTTATTAACATCTTTTGCATGCTTCAGAGAGAGAGAGAGAGAGAGAGAGAGAGAGAGAGAGAGAGAGAGAGAGAGAGAGAGAGAGAGAGAGAGAGAGAGAGAGAGAGAGAGAGAGAGAGAGAGAGAGAGAGAGAGAGCTTTATTAACGTCTTTTCCATGCCAAAAGGCATATAAGACGAAACCAGTACATCAGATAAGATGGAAACAAGACGGATCAGTGCCGTCGAAACAAACTAAATAGAAACAAATTAACTAAGAAGAGAGTGATATGGCCAGGATTATATGGTACGTGTACCATTTACATGCTCAATTGGACATCTCTTCATTTCTGTAAGATTCTCATTAACTATAGGCTTACGATCCACAAATCTGATAATGCCATCGCGATAGATAAGTCGTTTGCCAGTAGATAGAGCTTCATGTCTTGCCTTTTTACGTTCTTAGAATTGGATGAAAGTAAGATCTTCATCCAAATAGATTTTTGTATCACATAATTTAGATCGTTTCCCTAAAACTTCGTGCCAGTGAGACACTGACGTGAAGCAGATGACAAGAGTATCTGGGTCCTTCTTAGGTCGCCAGGCAGTTTCCATACCTTTGCTATGGTGTTGAAGATGTCCTTCCAAAAACTTTTCAGCTTCTTCAACAACATTTTGGGAGTTCAGAAGACCTCTAACATGAACATTGAGAGCTTTGTGCTCTCGCAGACGACCCTCAGTGAATGTGTCTGAGATAAATGAAGATGAAGGTGAGCATGGAGAAACAACTGTAGACGACCTTTAAGTACATTTGCCCATGATTTGACAACCGTATGGTGCTGTTCCACCTGACTTTCGAGCTACTGAATCTTAGCTGAAGTAGCAATTTGGGAAGAAGTTTCACTTTTGAGAACTGCCACTTCATTATTGAGTGTTTCAATAGAAGAGTCTAGCTTCTGAAGT
Organism: Diphasiastrum complanatum; assembly: GCA_029204225.1. Lineage (NCBI taxonomy): Eukaryota > Viridiplantae > Streptophyta > Lycopodiopsida > Lycopodiales > Lycopodiaceae > Diphasiastrum > Diphasiastrum complanatum. The sequence goes on from CM055102.1 coordinate 22,678,482, forward strand.
GCGATTGCACAGCAAGAAGCAGAGAGTCATGGGAAGCAAGTTGCTCTCTGTGATTGTTGAGGTATTCAAATAGACGGAGTTGATCTTCATGAAGAAGAAGGACTAGGGTAAATGTGGGGAGAGAGGAAGGTTCTTCTGGAGTGTTTGGAGTCAAGGGAAGAGCTACAATAGACCCTTTGTCAGGACTGGGATTTGATGGAGAGATAGGAACTGCAACGGGCATTGGAAGTGAGGCTTAAGCAATGCTGGAAACAGAAGATGGATCAAGATTAAGGGAACCTTTGCGACGAGGCATTTTACAAATTGGAGGATGAACCTTCAACGATGGACAGAAGTGATGGGACAAGTGCAAACAGTCAGGGTAGAGCAGCGATAATGGGCCAGCATGGGCAGCAGGGCAGCGATGGAGGGCCAGTAACATCCGCAATGGAGGGTGCCAACAGCAGCACGATGGAGGCTAGTAGTGGCAGCGAAGGATGCCAGCAGATGGACGCGATGGAGCTAGGCCATCGCTGCAGGTGGAGTGTGATGGAGATCCGCCAGAGAGAGATGGTCCCTCGTCCCATTTGGGATGAGGTGGAGTTGATGCCCGACAAAAGGTGGCATTGCCCTTTTTGTCGAAAGCAGTTCACAGGGAACGCCTCTCGAGTTCGAGCACATTTGGGAGGATTGTGAGTCCAACCGACGGGGGGACGCTACGGGATCAGCGTTTGTATGGTCATCCCCTCTACGGAGAGGGCTCGCATTCTCGAGGAATATGTCGAGCCAGGTGCTGAGCCCGGCGAGCCATCCATAGATGTCATGGACTCTATTTCCACTGGTGCACCCACTGCCACCGCCCCTACCACTGGTACACCCACCGCCACCGCCCCCACCCCCACCACCGCATCCACATCTGCACCTGCCACCGCCTCCGCCTCCGCCACAACCACCCCCACCCCCTCCGCCAGTACTCCCCATGGATCCACAGCCTCCACTGCTACACCTACGCCTGTTCCATCACCGTCAAATCTACACAATCCATCTACATCCTCCGCTTTCCAGGTCTGCGTCATCCATCCACATCCTCCTAGCCATCCACATCCCGAGGCACTAGACAAATGTCCATGTCGGGATCTTTCAGAGTGGGGTAGGACAGAGAGGCCACCAGGACCATAGCACAGATGTTCTATGACCTGAACCTCTCCTTTATCATGGCATCATCGTGCATCTTTCGAGAGGCTATCTCGAAAGCTGTAGTCTGCGGGCCCGGCTACACACCACCCATAGCCAATGCACTACGCGGCTCTTTGCTCCAAGAGCGGGTTGCATCAGTCAGAGGGAGACTAGCTGCACTGCAGGAGGCTTGGGATAGATACGGCTGTTCCATCATGGCTGATGGGTGTACTGATCGTCGTAGACTTCCACTCATCAACGTGATTGTTTCTGGTTGTTACGGTTCCATGTTCCTGCGCAGCATCGACGCCTCCGAGGCAGGGAAAGTGCATTCAGTCGAGTACATTTATGGCATCATTCGTGCAGCGATAGAGGAGGTCGGGCCACAGAGCATTGTCTAGGTACAATTTTCTTTTATTAGTTGCTTGGTCATTTACTGCTTAATGTTGATACAAAGGTTTTGCACAATTTTTGACTGATTGCAATGTGTTTCCAAGCTATGAACCGATCGTGTGAACGTATTGCGAAAGGTTCTGACGGACAATGCGTCCAACTACCACGGTATGGGGGAGCTTCTTATGGCAGAGTACCCCTCCATTGTGTGGACTCCATGTGCCGCACACTCACTAGACCTCCTCCTGCATTCCATCGGGCGCCTGCCTTGGGTCAGTGAGATTCTCACGAGGGCACTTGCAGTTGTGGACTTTGTCACATGCAAGCGCCACATGACTGCCCTTTTCCGCACATTCAGCAGGTAAGATGCTACTTATTTTTTGGCTTGTTCAAGATGCTTCTTTTTTTTTGGCTCGTTTCATGTGTGCCTCTCATTCCGTTTGTCAATGTAGCCTCGACTTGAAGAAGCACGCTCGCACTCGCTTCACCTACCAGTTCATCATGCTTGAGTAGCTACACAAGCTCAAGGGTGATTGTGTGGTTCATGGCTACTTTTGCAGAGTTCACCGCCATGGACTTGTCCACAACCCCAGAGGGTTTGGCCTTCCACAACATCCTCTTCATGGAGCCTTTCTGGGTGGATATGCAACAACTGATGGATGTCATGCACCCCATCTACTCTGTTCTGAGGCTCGTTGATCACGAGGGGTGCACGATGGGCCTCATTTATGAGTTTATGGACCGCATAGGCGAGTCTCTCCAGCGTTCTGAGCTAGACGGTGCCAGGTATAACCTTTTTTCGTCTCACCATCCTTACTTCCATTTTGCACTCTGTTTCGTATTATTGTCGCAACACGATGGTATGTAATTGTTGCTTCCACATGGTATGGTCCACAGGTTGGAGTCTATCAGGCGGTTGTGGCGGCGACGATGGGATAAGTTTCACTGGCCCATTCACAGTGTGGCCCACATACTGCATCCGCTGTTTCAGAGCGAGAGGCAGTATGACGATGTAGAACTGCGTGCAGACTGGTTCTCATACATCCGCAGCGACACTGGTATCCGCAGCAGGCTCGAGGAGCAGAGGCTCAGTTATAGGTAAACTCTTGTTCTGTCGTATGCTGTCGTTCATTCAATTTCCCTGTGCGGGCTCAAATGTACTCACACTCATCGCTGCTCAACTACAGGCACTGTCTAGGGCTGTTCGGTGAGGACCTTGCACGTGTCCAAGAGAACAGGCTCTTGTCTGTATCATGGTGAGAGAGCTACGATGCTGGACAGCCAGATCTGAGGACGCTCGCGCTCCGAGTCCTTTCACAGGTATGTTGTCTAATCTCATTCATCCAACCAATTTTCGCATTTTCTCTACAAGGTCGGTACTCACTCGAGTGGTTGCCAATTAATGCAGGACTGTTCTGCTTGTGTGTGCAAGCGGAATTGGTCAACGTTCAGCCTTGTTCACATGAACAGACGGAACCGTTTGACGACTGAGCGATGCAATGACTTGGTGTACTGCAACACCAACACCAGTGTAATAAGCCCTAACACCACAGTAGGGCAAGCACTAACTGATCCGCCCAACCTTGCCTACTCCCTGATATAGAGTAAGCCCCTCCTAGCCCAGTGTGAGGACTGGTAGCATGCAACTGCCAAGTGTCGGCCACGTATCACTGACGTGGCCGACTGCACATCAGAACCCAACTGGGGGCCCTGTCCTGCTGACAGGGTTCCTAGACTGTGTTAGGCCCACCATGGCTATGGACTATGCTGGGACACACTACTCACACTGTCTTGCCCTATTGGTCGTGTATGTTGGACATGACCCTAACTGTGGTATTTGACCTATCTGTGTTCTCTAGGGTTCGGCACTGGTCACGAGCTCGTAATACTCCCTCCCTCTTAAGAACCGTCTTGGTCCTCTAAGACAAAGTTTGGAAAAATCTTGCAACAGACACTGCATCTTTTCCAAGTGGCATTCTCAACAGGCTGATCATTTCACTTAACAAGATATTCTTGGTATAGAGTATGACAAGTCCGCGTCTCTCTACTATCAAGAATCTCCTCTGGTTCATGTGGAGGTTGCTAAGGATCCAATGGGAGAACTAGAACACTGTCCCCTACCAGATTTTTTGATCGCTTGGATTGTTTAGCATAAAGCTTATGCTTTCTGAGCAGTCGAAACACCTTTCTGAGGTGTTTTAGATACTCCTTCCTCGTTTTACTGTAGACAAGGATGTCATCTAAAAATATGACTACAAACTTATCCAAGTATGGTCTGAGAACACTGTTCATCAAGGTCATAAAGGTAGTTGGAGCATTGGTGAGCCCAAATGGCATCACCTTAAACTCATAATGACCGTGATGAGTCCTAAAGTTTGTTTTTGAGACATCTTCTGACTTTATGCGGACTTGATGATATTCCGATCTGAGGTCTATTTTACTGAAAAACTTAGCCTCGTCGAGTTGATCAAACAACTCTTCTGCCCGAGGCATAGGATATTTATTCTTAATTGTGACTTTATTGAGGGCTCTGTAATCTACGCAAAGATGCATAGACCCCTCTTTCTTTTTCACCAAAAGGATTGGTGAGGCCCATGGTAACTACTGGTCTGAATTTGGCCTTTCCCAAGATAATCTGTTAACTGCCTAGTTATTTCTTCATCCTCTGTTCGGCCTATCTTGAGAGCTTGTACACATTTTAGCATCATGGTATCAGATAAAATGTGTATATTTTTTTACAGTCTATTCGTGTCATGGCCAGTTTGGATATTCGTGTGGATAACCTTCTTGCAAACGCTATATCTGGGAAAAGTGAACTGTGGTAGGAATATTCAGGAACAAATCAGCTTTGGATCTGGATCTCTTTTATTAGGTTCCATGAAAAGTGTCGATGTCACAACATGAATCACAAGAGAGGTCTTCGTTCACTTCTACATTTGCCCACACCAATATTCTAATGAGAGAGTGTCTCAAGAGATTTTCACTCATCTAACATGAGCTATTGTGGGTGGTCATGGTCTGTTGACTCACTAACTTTGTGTTATGAGCTTGTGACCAGTGCCGAACCCTAGAGAACACAGATAGGTCAGATACCACAGTTAGGGTCGTGTCCAGCAACGTACATGACCAACAGGGCAAGACAGTGTGAGTAGTGTGCCCCAGCACGGTCCATAGCCATGGTGGGCCTAACACAGTCTAGGGACCCTTTCAACAGGATAGGGCCCCCAGTTGGGTCCCGATGTGCAATCGGCCACGTCAGTGCCACCTGGCCGGCACTTGGCAATTGCATGCTACCAGTCCTCACACTGGGCTAGGAGGGGCTTACTCTATATCAACGAGTAGGCAAGGTTGGGTGGATCAGTTAGTGTTTGCCCTACTGTGGTTAGGATCTATTACACTGGTATCAGAGCCATCTCCATCTTTGAGAGCTTAGTAGCAGCAGTAGAAAAAGCTATCAGAGGATAGGAAAAATCTCTCAGATTATCATAGAGGAATAGAGGAGGAGAATTGTTGTAGGTGCAATCTTCAAACTTTTGAATTTCACTGAGAATTTACAGTAGTAGGAAGCCAACTTCCTTGTACAGGTAACTCGCAGGAAAAACAGCTGGTCTTCACAGATTTCAGAGGGTTCTCTACAGATTTCCCAGCGGAATTAGAGTAGGATATAACAAGTAGATCCATCGCTATACATACATGGATCTATCTCTGATTTCAAAGAGGAATTTCAATAGATCTGAACGGAGTTTAACCTGAATTTTCTCAACAGGGCCAACGTTGGACAGAGAAGAAGAAAGGTGATGTTTTGCCCTTCTTTTCTAAGATTTTTTGGGTGTTTGAGCATCAAACTCTCTTGCTACAGATCAGCAAGCAGGCTGCCATAAAGATCTCAGAATTTGCAAGTGGATTCAAATTTTAAATTGGGTTTTTCAAAAGAGACCCAGGAGCTGTTAGATCAGCGAGGGGGAGATAGCAAAAAAATTTTAGATCTTGTGCCTCCTATTCGGATTTCTCAGAATCACAGGTCTGAAAGCAGTTGAAGAATATCTGAAAGGGCTTTTCTTGATTCTCTCTGTGGAAGTACAGTTCTCAGATTGAACTAAGTTTTCTTTCCTTTCCTTGTACAGTTGTAAATTAGTCTTTTTGACTTTTTTTCATTAGAAGTTAAGGTATTTCTCTTTCAGTTCCGAAAATGACCACTCCTCAGGGACCTGATCAACCCCCGAAGACAGGCTTTGATGAACTTGAAACAGAAGCCTTGGCTTACAGTAAAGGAAAATAGCCTATGGAAATGGAAGAACATGAACAGTTCACCGAAGAACTCGACAAACTGGTTACCAAGGAGCAGTTTCTCCAATTGGTAATGGAGTGGATGAACTGAAGTTGGCATTAGCCAATTTCAAGTCTAGTGTGGACGACTCGTTCGCTGAACTCAAAGGTTTGATTTTGAGCTCCTCAAAAGGAAGCCTTTCCTCCACTTCTCAGTTGTCCTCTTCTCCACTTCCATTAGTGTCGGGTGAGACTTTACGATCTCACCCCAGTGTCTTTAAAAATTTAAAGCCTCCTACTTTTAATGGGGAAGAGAAGGATAGAAATGCAGATATTCTACAAACCTTCCTCAGCAAATGGAAGAACATTCATGCTCTTAAACAGACCCCTGACCATTTGAAAGCAATTGAGGCCAGTCTTTCCTTAGGGCCCATGGCCTATAAGTGATGGTTAAATCTCCAAGAGACTAGCACCAAAGGTCTTTCTTTCACACCTACAACAATGTCCATTAGTTCATTCAACTCAAGCAAGTATTCCATCGACACTTTTCAAGTTGAGTAATTGTTAGAGTTGAGCCTATCATTACTTTCCAACATGATCCTGCTATTAGTAGCCATCATGCGCTTTCATTTAATATTTGTCTAATCCACCGTATATCATCAATATACCAAAAACCTCAAACACTTCCGTTTTTTCGCCACCACTTTTCCATCACTCTTGCTCTTTGATTTGTGAATTGTTACGATCAAGCTCTCTTCCGCCATCGCTAGTTCACTATTACGAGCATCATGGCGATTGTATTCAAAACGCACCTAAAGCCAGTTTTACCGGTTTTAGAACCATTAGCTATACGAGCACGAATTGAAGGACTTCTTCAATTTGATCCATCAGTAATTCTCACAGATTTGTGCCATGAGCTGATCCGAAATCTGAACGAGACAGAAGAAGGACATATTTCCACCACTGTCCGGAATCAAGAGATTATTATTATAGAAGGATTTTATTGTCGTGCCTTAGGTTTGCCTATGGATGACAATATGCCTATTACAAAGCCAGATGTCATCATGAGAGCAGAATTTTTCAGGAAGAAGCTTATCTTGAGAAACGGGGATATAAACTCTCTTATATTAGAGACCCCAATCTCAAAAGCTTTGTGCGATTTGCTCTTGCTTATATATTCTTACTGGAGCAAGAGTATACCATTTCTAATACGGATATGGGAAACCTACTGAGAGCCCTGAATGGAAAACCCATTGCTTTTAAGCAATTCTGTAAATTAGTAAAGATTAATCAGTTTTCCAGGCTTGGTTTGCAGATTGGTATCCTATGTATGCATGCCAGTGTGCTAACTATGCAGGAAGATATCAAAATTGCACCGGTACTGCCAGAATTAGCCCTTTCAGTTGAGGCTGAATCCAAATGCAAGCATCAAAGGCAACCACCACAGAGAAGACATCATCATCATCAAGCCAGCACCAAAGGAGCTCAGTGAGGATGTCCTCTCCGTCATTGCAATATAAGCCGTCGTCCAGTGCAGAAAAGAGTAGAGAAGCACAAGAAAAAACAGAAGATGTTGCTGAGCAGGAGCAGAACCAAGAAGATATTCCGCAGGAGCCAGCACAACAAGAAGAAGAACAAATTTCTGAAAGCTCTACGCATAGATGGAGGAGGAGAATTTATCTCCACAGAATTTAAGGAGTTCTGCAAGGCCAATAGAATACATCAACAATTCACAACTAGATACTTACCTCAGTCCAATGGTATAGCTGAACGGAAGAATCAGGCACTCATCAAAGCCAAGAGAATGTTGGCTCATGTCTCTCTTCCGAAGAAATTTTGGGCAGAAGTTATTCCTACAGCCGCCTACCTACAAAACGATCCATCACCATAGCCCTAAATGGCAAGACACTTATGAGGTGTGGACATGATCGGAACCATCACTCAAGAATATTAGAGTGTTTGGATGCATTGCTTATGCTCAGATCTCCAAAGACCTAAAAAAGAAACTGGATGACAAAAGCACAAAATCGATTTTTATTGGCTACTTCCCAGATCACAAGGCATACAAGCTCTACAATCTAGAAACAGAAAAAACATTCACGAGCAGAGATGTCATTTTTGTGAAAGATCGATTTATCAACCACAAGGGAAAAGCTCGAGAAATTTTTGATCCAAGTTGTTAGCACAGGTATCTACTTGGTCTCTGTTCACTGAGACACCAACTATGTGCGCTCGGATTCTACTTCTTCAATGTTAGCGATAGAATCTCCTTGTCTCTATTGATCTGCTAGCACATCTTCTTCCTCTATTTGCAGCGCTTGTGTGCTGCTATTCTTCTGACAGAGAGTCTGCTACCAATGGATCTACTTGGTAACGGGTCTGTTATGGCCTCTAGCGACTGTATGGTTGTAGAACAATGGTAGTGTGTCCCGCCTGTCAGAGGCACACCTACGACCTGATCTCGACCTTTTACTGGCAATGGAAGCTCAACTTGGATATAGGATCTATCAGAACTCGATTCCTACTTTCTACAGACTGCTTCAGTTCTTGTTTTATTATTACAGACTGTAGATTATTACTAGACTAATCTACATAAACATCATGGTCCTAAACTAGATCTACTCCTACTGAAATCACAGAATCAACACACCCGTTTTAAAACTAAAATCACAGGTCCTACAAAGTGCTTCCTACAACTGTCACTCAATAGTTGTAACAAGAACTCCTCAGGGAGCCGATAACTAAGAAGCATTTGAATTGAGTAGAATGATGGATTAGCCTCCAAGCCTTGCACATCTACCTAATATTAATCCCAAACCAATCCTTAAAAGAGAAATCAACAAGAAACACATTCATACATCAGTACCCAAACTATATGCATGAAGATGGAGCATGGAAAGAAATGCAAGTAATAGAATCTTCAATTAACAAAGCAACAACATTTCAATACAAAACACATGCTATGAAAATTGTGGTGGAGGCCTCTATCTATGCCCATGAGCTGTAGAGCCCAATTGTATCTTTAAGATCGAAAATCAAGAAAATCGATATAAACTCAAAAAATGAGCCTGAATAGTAGAGGGTCGAAATTCAGCCAAGAAGATCAACTTGACCCAGACAACCTCCATCCAGATTTATGGACGATGCAGCCTGCTACTTCATGCAGGAATCAAATATAGTTTTGGAGGTGACGTCTACACCTGATGCTGAACAATAGAAAGCAGCGATGGACACAGAATTTGATTCTCTGATGGAGAATCAAAAGTGGACAGTCATTGAGCTACCAAAGGATTGAAATCCGATTCCATGCAAATGGATATTCAAGGCGCAGTATGATGCTAAAGGAAGGCTGAATTGATATAAAGCCAGGCTAGTTGCCAAGGGCTATTCCTAGATTCCAAATCTGGACTATTCCGAGACCTTCAGCCCAGTTGTCAAACATGTTTCGATCCATTTGCTACTCTCCTTTGTAGTTGCAACAGATCTTGAAGTCCATCAAATGGATTTCCATACTGCTTTCCTCAACGAGACCATGTCACAGCCAGAAGGATACGAACTAAGGGCTAAGCAACATGTTGTGTGCAAAATTTACAAGACACTCTATGGGCTGAAACAGTCACCTAGGGCCTGGTCCCAGAAAATAAATGCATTCCTTATTGAGAATGGTTTTATTCCAAACTTAGCAGACTCGAATGTCTACTTCAAGTTTGTATCGAATTTCTTCATCATCATCACTCTCTATATTAACGATATACTATTATTTAGTAACGATCTGAATTTGATGAAAAAAATGAAATGCATGCTGGCCCAGGAGTACAAAATGACTGATATGGGTCCAGCCCACTGTTGTCTCGAAATCAAAAAATTTTGAATTCGATCCAGCAAACTAATTTTCATCAGTCAACGAAGATACCTCACCAACGTGCTGAAAAAAAAAAAGGAATGGCCAACTGCAAACTGAGTCTCTTTCCACTCGACCCTAGACTGAAGGTATCAAAAGAACAATTTCCTCAAATTGAGACAAAAAAAGAGGAGATGAAGCAATATCCATTTCACTCCATCGTCACCTCACTGATGTATGCAAAGATCCACACTCAACCCGACCTTGCATACCTGATCAATTCACTCAGTCAGTTCCTGTAGCCCATTGGAAAGCACTCACAAAAGTCATGAAGTACATCCAAGCAACAAAACATCTCAACATCTGTTATAGAGACAGCCAACCTACCAATATTCTCGAAGAATACACACATGCGGGTTGGGCAGGGGATAAATCAAAGTACATTGCTATCACAAATGCTACCAAGGAGGCAATTTGGTTGAGGCACCTGCTAGCAAAAATCGACCTTGCACAGTCACATCCAACGACCATCTTTTGTGACAACCAAAGCACCATAGCTCTCTCTCTTAATCCGATATTTCATTCTTGAAGCAAGCATATCAAAATCAGGTATCACTATTTGAGGGAGAAAGTGCAAAGCAAGGAAGTATCATTAGTCTACTGCAGGACAAAATCAATGGCAGCAGATTACTTCACAAAGGCTCTGTCAAAAGAGCACCATCTTCGATTCAACGACATGTTAAATATGAAAATCAAAAGTTTTCAAGATCCACATCGCTCATCGACTGTAAGCTGAAGTTATCACTTCAAGCATTGTACTCACAGTTTGATATTAACCAGAGTACAAATTCTCAGTCTCACTAATGTATTGTTTCATTGAACATTTGTCTGAATCATTCAATTTAGATATTCTACTGTAGGTGGTGCTTCCGATCATACACCAAGCTTGATCATCAACTTCCACTCATTCCCACTGATTTTCGACAACACACGCACACTCTCACTCATACAGGAACACTCTCACTCATACACACACACATACACATATATAGATTCACACATCCATACATACATACACACACATATGTACAGACACACACCTGTGCACATGCTCTCACACACACTCTCTCTCTCAGATACATACACGTATACACTATTGAGATCCATTCATATGTGCATATGTGCACACAAACCTACAATCCATGACATACATACACACACACATACATACATACATATACACACATGCACATATATACGCACCCTCACGAATACACACACATACATAAACACATGCACTCATGTACATACACACACATACATCGGCCACCCGTCAATGACCATCGACTTTCCTCCTAAACCATCGGTCGCCATTCTAATCATCGCCTGTCACCCAGATTGTCAGCCGCCCATCAACGATGGGCATACCTACTAGTATATATATATATATATATATATATATATATATATATATATGAGGTTGGTGGTTATATGGTATGCGTTGTATTCTAAAGGTCTCATGTTCAAACATCACCATGAATAATTTAACCTCTAACATTTGATCCCATTAGTGGTTCCAATCAACTCTCCTAGGGTACCCTATAACAACCAACTCTAAATTCTCCTACCTCATCCTTAACACCCAGATCTATCTTTCATTGCCTAGTCCTGAATATCAACAATGTCTAACCTTGAAACTTGATGGAAAAGACAATTAAAGCTTGTCCAGTCCATCTTTGTTGCCAAATTGAAAAGTCTTGCTCACTGCATCTTTACCAACTCGATATCCTCTCAATCCCAACTAAGAATGCTCATTTTGTGGTGCTTAAAGTAACATTGTCCCATGCACCGCAACTTCTTTGTGTACTACCCTGGCAATCCACTGAACACTCACCTTTTGGAGTAGAAACCATACTGATGAGTGACAATTATTTTCTCTTTTTTTAACTTTTGCGCACTCAACTTGCTTCCAAAAACTTTAATGACCAAGCATAAGTTCATATTTTGTAAAGAAACTATGGCCATTTCAATTTCAGCTGAATATCACAAGTTAATAAGTTGATCGCTTCTTCATGAGAGTTTTGACATGTAAAAGTCAACCTAGAATAAAGATAACTTGTTTTGCTTACTATGGCCTACTTTTGTTGTGTGCCCATTCTATTAAAATCTTTCTACATGACATCAACTGGGGTTTGGCCCATGTATTTATTTTGGACTTGAAACCTAGCTCCTAGCATTTTGGATAAAAATTCTAATGAATAGTATCTGAGTAGCTTTTGTTTAGCAAAATTAAAAACTTGCTACATAGCATAGTTGCACAGAATCGCGTTTCTGGGAGGAAACGTTTCAGAAACCGCGTCGGAAACGTGGTTCTCCTCCCAGAATCGCAAAAAAAAAAAAAAAAACAAATTTGGAAAAATAGCTTATGGCTGAAATTTTTTTAGGGGGTCAATGGTCAAACGAGCGTTTTGCCTCTCAGAAGTGTAGTAGATGGATCACAAACAGATCTTATTTTCAATAGCTATTTGGTTGTTATTTGCTTTGGTTTTCAATAAATGCTCAGGGGGTTCAGGGGGCGGTAGCCCCCGGTGGGGGGTTTGGGGGCAACGCCCCCCAACGGCAGGGTCCGGGGGTTGTCGGTAGACCCCGGCCCCGACGGTAAGGCCTCTTCATGACTTGGCCTTCCAACTCCCTGAGCGAAAACACTTACTGGGACCATCTGTGATCGTAACAGACAGGCTAGAGGTTAGTTTTGAATTTTTTATCCTTGACAGAACCCAACATGGATTAATGCACGTAAACCGGACCATCCTGCACCCGAAACAGTCGGTAAATTACACAGTAATTATGCTCTTAATTAGAGCTTTCACCTGATACCCATATTGCACAAAGAAAAACAAAAAAAAAAAAAAAATTAAAAAAAATGTTTCTGAAAAAAAAATTCCATATTTCCGAAACGCAATGCAACTATGCTACATAGTGAGAGCTTGTGTAAACTCTTGTGGCCAATCTTGAAGCCTTTTGCAATAAAGAGTTGTTTGACTCATCAATAGCATTTATTTGTTATGTTATTTATCTCCAATCAAAATATATGCTGCAAATGGCAAAAATTACTTTCACAACGTGCATCACATACTTTGTGAAATCTAAATCTATGAAGATTTGTATAAGCAATCGCATATTATAGCTTAGTTTCTTCTTCATTGCTACATATAATCCACATTATGCATTTTGAGAAAATAATGGTTTGCACCATTGTATATATTATTCTCAAATCAGGAACCAGACTCTTTTTATCAAGTATATGTTATTGTACAAGCATAAGATTATGGAAACAACTATGGCATATAAATTGATATTCACTCTTCACCATAAGAAAAAGAGGTGACAGTACACAAGGATCAATATGAAAATGTACACTTTACAGACATGATTGAAAGACAAAAAAAGATATATATATCAACACAAGATGCATGAACATCGTGGATTAGCAACAACAGGTCATGACCTGCTGAAATACTTCTGATGTATACGGAAACAATGCCTTATGTAGAAGAAAAAATGCAATAAATTGCTCATGCAATTGAGCTCTATGGAGACCTTTTATTTGGTGCAAGCTTTACATAATGTTACATACAAATCTTGTTGGAACATGATGTCCAAATAGTTGAAAATTTCTACAGTTAGCCTAAAGCTCTTTCTTGTTAGAAGCTTTTGAATTGCTCTTGTACCAGTAGTAGCTTAAGATGTAATTCTTGTTACAAACATCTGTTGTATGGGAGATGTGCTCAGATGATTGCTTGAAGATCTTTATGGAAATGAAAAGGGAGATGCTGCACCAATTGGGGTTCGAGTCAAAGGATTCCATCGATCAAACACAATGCGACCCCCACGGCCAAACCTGCCATGAAATTGGTATGGTGCTGTTGTCTCTAGAGGGGGTACAATTCCAAAATCTGCTAGTTTTCCTGAATCTAGTGGCTTTACAAATAGCATTACAGGTTCCAAGGATTCAATAGCTGCAATCTGCAAAGGATTGATTACCAAAAATTATATCAGTTTAAGTCAATAAATCATATGGCTGATCTGACAAAATGAACACGAGTTGCTACCAAAAGAAAGTCATCAAATTGCTCACCCTTTTACTTGGTCTACCCCGTGGTGGAGGTAATCGTCTCCTTTTCCGCTTTCGCCTCAACTGCTGGTCCATTCTGTCTATAGTGGTTCCTCCATCTGCCACTGATGAGAAAAACTGGAAAGATGAGGGCAGATTCATGTGGCCATTGGATTGATCAGATGGATAACCTGGCCGAGAGAGGGAGGTAGGTATCTCGTCCCACTTCGAAATGGGAAATTTTTGAGGAAGAGGTGAAAGGCCAGTTGTATTTGTGAACGTCATACCATCTTCCTCAGCCATCTGCTGCAAGAAAAAATTTGGATGCAGTAAGTTGATTCTAACAGTGAGCACTTTTTGTGCAGCTAGAGAATTTCCATTCATTAAAATGCCATACAGATTTGGAAATCAGCTACAGTAGTCTTGTTCAAACAAATGACTTTGCAGTTTCAAAAAGACAAAGCAAAAACTGTCTAGATGTTACCTTATAGTTCATATGTAGTCTTTGCAAATGCATTTCACATTCAATAACCTCGCGTTTCTTTTCTTCCCTCTGAAGTAGGAAAAGAAAGAACTATGTTACATGCATACAAGAAGGCTTAAAGCCAATAGCCCAACTTGCACCAGTTATCAAAAAAGAAATTTTTGCACTCTAAAAATACAAATAGTGCCTGCATGACCGATGCAGATATAGTGTATCTGAAATGCTCCCAACTAAACATTATTATCCCTACGCTTAATTTCGACTTGAATGTGGCCCAGTGATTTGTACTATTTTGACATTTGACTGACATATAGACTATTGCAGCATATTGGAAAGACAGCCAAGCAATCAACCATCAACTACAATTGAGAGATTCCAAGACACAACAGATGAAAAAATACACAAACTGATTTGTACGATTTCATGTTTCAAAGTGCAGCGGATCCGTGTGGCATGTACAGAGGAATCATGAACGTCTAGTACAAAGATGAAAAAATACCACATCTATCTGAACAGTACCAACCATTATCACTAAACGACACACCCAATATGTACAGGTTGTACTCCCACTGGAACTGGCTATCCTCTGATTTAAAGACAGAGCCCTCTCTGAAGCTAGAAGAAAATGTGCAGCCCAATCTCAGCATGCATCTACCTGTATCACTACTCAATGACCTCCTGTGTGATCCTCTGGGTCTACTTGGGGGTCATATTGGGACCTGTTGGGGAGTCTAACAGATCTTATGCCACCATCGCTACCACCTCTCCTTACCTGCAAGTCCATGAACCTCAGGCTGCCTTGAACTCTCCAACTAGTCACTAGTGCTTGCCATGAAAAAGGCCCCATGGTCCCACAAAGTATCTAGCTGTGACTATGTCTCGACTCTCTGCATCTGGATCCACATGAACTTGATAGTAGGAAGCATAGAGAGAGGCTCATCACTGAAAAGCGACCAATAGCCAAAGCACACTTTTGTGTTGGGCAATCTGCTAGTCCTGTTAAGAGACACCACTTAACAGGTGGAACAGCCACTTGCAGGGAGTTAGTTGGGTGAAAAATCCACACTACCACTAAGGCATGATTGCCGGTGGAGCCTATCACACGCCCATGATGGCGGCGCCGCAGTGAGAACGCGGTTAGTGAAAACGAGGAGAGTTGACTGGGCCGGAGGCAATCCGATGACAATAACTCCTAGTGTGAGGGAATTCTCCCTTAGCCACGTTAGAGGCTTCATACATACATACATACACTGAAAAGCGACCTCCATCAAATCTAGTTTGTTTTCCACTGCGTGACTCTCATCTTGTCCGTCCTCAGAGCTTACTCCTGCACAAGGAAGATAAGCAAGATGGTAAGTGAAAGTCAACAAGGAATAAACCGTTCTTTCTACATTGTATTAATGCCAGATAATCATCCAAACATGCAAGTAACAAAGGGAAAAAATGAATTATGCACGTACCTATACACCAGCCATGTCAGGTGCAAGACTCCCAGCTTGATGGTTAGCATGTGATGCACCTCCAGTGAGACCCTCGTGTCAAAGTAGATCCTGCTCCAAGCTTGCGCAGGAGGCACAGCTGGAGCAGCTACCGTCTTGTAGAAGAATGCATTCCTTAGGGTTCACCTATGTATGCCCACCTTGAAGCAAAGAGCTAACCTCGACTTAGTGTTCTACAGAACAAAGAGCCCATTGCACTTCTTTATGTGAAAGTGCCCATATGCTTCAACTTATAAACAAAATTTTAACAGTCTTTGCAAAAATTTCAGTGGCAAGCCTCCTCGACAGAGAAGTGGGACCCCAAAGGTGGTCCGATCCACCAAGTGCCTAGACGTAGCCTAGAGCTGCACCTCCTTGGCAAGAGGACGTGCGAAGATTGTACTTCAAAGATTGACTGGCATTGCCTATAGATTGCACTCTCTCGCTCAAGGGACCACTGCTGCTATCTGCCTGGATCAACCATCTTCATGCGCAGAACCAATCCCTATCTGCTCCTTGAAACTCTTATGGAATTCCAATATCCCAAGCACTGCAATATACATGATAACATGTATGATGTATAGTTGCCCTGCATTCTGGAATGTGAACAGAATGCTTTTTCGGAATGCTCGAGGATTGAGTTGTTTCCACAATGCTTCCTTTTTTATATATGGATTTCTTTTTCGTTGAATTTGGATGTAGGTGAAACAAGGAAGTGCTCATAAAAAAGTTGATCTCTAAGAAAAGAAATATAGCGGCTAATACAAATTTCAAATTTTAATACAACTGAATGATTACTATAGATTCTGTACACTGTCATGTGTCGTAGCTAGTCTATACTACATAGATGTGTACAAATTTTCTTTTTTCACATCTTTGAAGTAACTTTAAGAGTAACCAAACACTATTCAACACCACTTTGTGTTGAAATACTTTTAAGCTCAAAAGAGAAACGTTGCTAAGATTCTAGTAGGTTGCAAAGGTCAAAACTCGAGATCTAGAGGGTGGTGATGGGCATCTTCAAAACGCACTACATCTTTTTGAAGTACGTTGCAGTACGATGCAACATTATTCCCATTGTTTTTGAGGTGGCATTAGGGTTCATTCTTGCAGTTGTGCACAAGCATATTTCCAATCGATATCTACAACTTGCTTGCAGCTATATCAACAGAGCTTCCACTTGTTTGAATTATTCTTGAGCATGTGAGTCATGGGTATTTCAAAAGTTATCAAGATGCCTTCCGCTCACAGTATTTTTTGGTAATCCATGATATGCTTCACTGGCTGATTAGTTTCTACCTTATCGAGTGATATAACATTCAGATTTTTTAACCCTAAAGTGTAATATTTGAAATCCTATATTATCCAATTTAAAGAGATAATATATGAGACAATGACAATAATATCTGTATTTCTATGACAATAAAAAGAGAGATTTCAAACTACATTCTGTTGAGCTGAAATACTGCACTTTCGATTGCTCTCGGGATGGAAACCAGTTTGGATGAAACATGTGAGTGCGCGCCCACATGTGTCACGCATGCGAGCGTGTGCGTATGATTGAATGCATGCGTGAGAACAAAATATGGGATGTATAAGTGGTGGCAAATAGCTCCATGTATAGAAATAGATCCAAGTGTAACCATAAGAACCATGCATATCATAAAATAGAGGCCTTAGTTGGCCCCAAATATATCCCAAAGTAGAGCTCTTCGACTTGTAAATGGCCCCCAAATAAGAAATGGACTGAAGGTGAATGTACGTAACGTAAATGCTCTACAATGATGGAAATTGATACCTCAATAAAATTTGCAAAAAATGCCATAATTTGTGTGTCATAACTCTGCGGCATGTGATGACACATGAAGTTAGTCTGATTAAATGTGGAAGCATATGTCTCAGCACAGAAAAGATGCTCCAAGCCAACAATATAGGACATGAGTGCCATACAAAATATATATCAGTAGAAAATGAATTTGACTACAAGAATGCATCCAGATATTTTCTTATATTTAACCTACTGATGTTTCTACATTTATATGGCACTCATGAGCCAAAAGTGATTGTGAGCTCATAACGAGATCGTTTGTAAAAGAGGAGCACCGACGACATTTACCGTATTGATTGAGAAGTTGGAGTTAGTACACAAAATTACAAAAAGATGATTCCAGAACTTGAAAGAAAAACTAGAAATCACAATGAATCAATTTAGAGTCATCCAAATGAAGAGCTAGAAAGTGTCATGTAAGTGTTCAACTTTAGGAGAAAAATCCATAGAGAGTTCTTCACCAAAACATAGGCACATCGAAGTGAGGTTCAAATCCTTCCAAACTGGTTCAATTCAACTAGTTTTGAATGGAGTTTTTAATAGGTTTTCTTTTGGGGAAAACTTCAACTTCCCAAATGTCACTGCTTGGAAAAGCAAATAAGTTTCCTGACAGTTTGTGTAATTATGGGTTATACAAGCAATTAGAATCTTATCACAGGTGACTAGAATCTTCACAAGTCACAGGTGATTAAAATCTTTACAGGTCATAAATAGGCCATTAGATACCTATAAAATTATATATAGGCCCTCACATACTAGGATAATTCATAAAGAAAAAACATAGGAGAGCCCTGCCATCTATGCAATGATT
Organism: Diphasiastrum complanatum; assembly: GCA_029204225.1. NCBI lineage: Eukaryota > Viridiplantae > Streptophyta > Lycopodiopsida > Lycopodiales > Lycopodiaceae > Diphasiastrum > Diphasiastrum complanatum. The sequence goes on from CM055102.1 coordinate 22,696,852, forward strand.
CAGTGAGGTTGTACTCTAATCAAGTAAGATTTTTGTATTGGCCTAGATGAGGGGAGGTTTGCGCATTGATTGAGTGAGGATTATATGCACAGATGTTGCTAGGATGAACGATGCAGCCATGGAGAATACTGTTGCAGATATGAATGTCTCCACTTTCTCTTGATGATCTTATAGAATTAGGGTTGAACTCTAATTTCAAAGAGAAGTGAAAAGAAGGGCAACAATTTTGTGCAGTATGCCCCTCATCTAAAGGCCCAATTTGCACTGTGAATAAAATAAACGGTAGCCATCAAAGTAATCACGGCACATGAATAAACTTAATCACTCGTCCCACAAATAGCAGCTGCCCACTGAGTACGCAAAGATACATAAGATTAAAAACAACAATTCAAGTATGAATAAAACTAATCACTCGTCCCACAAATAGCAGCTGCCCACTGAGTACGCAAAGATACATAAAAACCTAGAAATAAAACTGATACGAAACTATGGTGATAATAACGACACATCTATGTAAGATGTTATAACATTAATGAAATAGCAATGAGAGTAGCGGTTACTCCAGACTATCTTTGAAAAGTAGTGGCTGCGAAGTAATGCATTAGATGCAATAGAGTGACTCTATTGCAAATAGTAGTCTCTGACATGTGTGTGACCAATCGAATGTGCACTTACAAATAGGAAGACAGCTAATCATCTTTTTGGTAGATCCTTTCTAATACCACTCATCACACATGGCAGTGATAGAACAATGGATACAGTTCGTCCAAGGATCATGATTATTCTTTGGGCCCTAATTCAAAGTTTAGAAACCTGATTTTTTTTAATGATTCATTAACCAATTAAAGAGTTCCAGGGCATACAGATTGTCCTCCATTCTAAATCCCCACAACGGACTCCAAATATGTCAATTTCAAATAAGATGCCAGCATGAGAAAAATTTGGAATCAACTAATCAAACTATGTATATACATACACAAGCCTTACAATTGAGTCCCCTTTCACAATCGATGAATAGAATCGATACTTTTTTTTTTCCTCTTCATTTTCACCTGGAAGGCATAATGTGGAAAGTAGATCTATGATGTCTACGGTTTTCAAAACGATTGATTCAATTTTGCTTCTCTACCTCGTAGTGTAGATGGTCGCAACATTTGTCAAGACTCAACATTGTCATTGGTGTCAATGTCTCTGCAGAATATCTACATCATCCTTTGAGTCAATGTGTGCCTATGCCCAAGGCCAACGTTTGTAGAAAAAGGAGGTCATCTGCATCTTGGAACTTTAACTACTAAAGCAACATGACTCACATTGCAGATGAAACATCTCTCAAATTATCAGTGCTACATACCTCTAATCCTGATATAAAATCACTGAACAAAGTGTGACTAGTACCAGTATCAGTCTCTCATAACTCTCTATATGAGCACATCTTGATCGTACGTTGCGGGGCTAGTTGAGGGTCGCATCAGGCCAGCTTCGCATTTCATCACATCATTCAACGATTGACACTGGACGGTTCCAAGGTATTTCGAGAGGAGAAGTTTTTTCAGTTATGCTCTTTGAGTGAGGCAAAGTTTGAGGAGCACTTTATCTTCAAGACCCTATCTACTAGGAGATTAGAGGGAGATACTACTGCTTGTATCGTAACATGTCCACTATCAATGGCTCATAGCTCTGAGGATCCCCGATGTATTGCACTTATGGTTTGGGAGACGCCCTTACTATCAAAGGAGATGTGTCAAATAGCTCAACACAGTCATTTCTAGTTCTCAGCTCCAGATCACCTCTTTCTTCTCTAGGAGATAGCACACTTGACATGTACATTTATTAGTCTTATATGCCTTTGGGCATGGAGAAGGCATTAATAAAACTCCGCATCCAGCTTCCAGGCAGAAAGCGCTACCTGATGACATGATAGCGCTGCCTGCGTGGCAGGCAGCTGCGCTGCATGTAGCGCCAGGCCCCCCCCCTTTGTCCAATCAGTTCCCTCTCCCTCTAGGCAGATTGCTGATGTCAATGTTTCCTCTGATCTTCCAAGCAGCCCTACCCCCTCCTCGGCATCTATCTCTGATATCATGTCTCATGATTACCTCCTTCCAAAGCTATAGAAAGGGTTTTTTTTATCTATGAGCTCAGAATTATGAAACAGGAACTGTGTGAGCTTAAGCAACAGATGAGCTCGTTAGAAACAGAAAACGACAAGGTCAAGGAGGAAATGGGACATTTACAAAAGGAAAATTTGCAGCTTAAGAGGCAATTGGAGGTGGATAAAAGCACACAAGACCTGCTTCAAGAAACGGCGGAAAAAGTCTCTCGTTTGGAATAAGGGACAAGAACATGGGCCTCACTGTTTGATGAAGGTAAATCTGAACTGAATGTGAAGAATGTTATTGTTGAATCTACTGTTTTGTCGGAACAAGAAAGAAGGGCAAGAAAAGCTCTCAACATTCATGTAAGAGGGATTCTAAATGGGGGGAAACCCATTGCTGAAGCTAAAGACTTGCTCACAAATTTGATGGTTTTGATACTGTATGGAGAGGCAAATTTGATGATAACAGATTGTTTATTAAGTTCCATTCCATTGAACACCGTAAATGCAGCCTTGAAGCTTAGGGGCAAGCTCAAAGGCACAAGCCAAAAAGTAGTTTTCGTCGATGGGAAACCAAGATCTTATGACAAACCTGCTTACTAGGGACTCAAGGCTCCCGGGCATAGGAGCAGCCCGAGATCCCCAAATAAGCTTAGGTTAGGTTTTTGGAATTGTAATGGTTTTCATTCATCATCATTAACAGGTGATGTACAGGATTTTCTTGGCCGATGTGACATTCTTTTATTGGTAGAAACTCACAAATCTAAATACCATCCTCTTCCATGTGTTACAGATTAATCTTGGTACTCAATATTCCGTCCGTTTATGCGGGGGAAGAAATCACACTGGTCAGGGGGAGTGGCTTGTTTATACAGGAATGCTTGTACCTCAGTTTTCAGGATGGTTAAGTAGGATTCATTTGCTCACTACATTTGGTTTCAGTTTTTTGGACAAGCATTGGGGCTTCCATAGGATTTTTCTTGGCAGTTTGTTCTATTGCTCCTCATACTTCTATTTTTGTGGATTTTGGTGGTGACCCATTCCAAGTTCTCTCAAATGGCATAGCCAGGTTCTCTCTACAAGGGTATATCCTATTAGTAGGGGATTTTAATGCCCGCACATCCACCAGACAATCTAAGTTTCACGCTGATCACTTCCAGCTTTATCCGTTGGATACAGGACTAAGCAGGGCTTCACAGGATGCAAAGACACCAGTGACTCCTTTCGGTGAGCAACTACAAAAGCTGACTGAGGCACATTCATTAACCATCTTGAATGGCCTTTTGCAATGGCCATCCTCCTCTTCATTTACATGCCACCCACATGGTGGTGGACAGTGTGTGGTTGACTACTTCATTGGATCACCAACTTTGATTCCACACATATTTGACTTTAGTATCCTACCACCTACCTTATCACATGTTGTCCCTTTTCATTGGTCATGTCACCCCTCCGCCCAATATACCGCGATCACGTACTACTCTTCCTGCATTAAGTTTTCGACCCATCGTACTTCTGGTTACTCTTCATCTTTGATGTCTCTCCTTCGTGACTTCCCCTTTTCATCCTCAGTTGAGAACCAGGCTACGTTCCTTTCACAGTCTCTACTACATGCTGCTTCTTCTTCATATCCAATAAGGCTTATTTCCACTCATAGTTTGTTGTGAAGTTGTCCTGGCATTAAAATCACTAGTGAGAAAGATGTAACCTAGTGTTGGGTGTAGTGACTCCCTGTATAAGCAAGCAACACCACCTGAGCCTCTACTACTAGCGGATCAAATCTCATGTCAATAGATCGAGTCCCATCTGTAACCTAGAAAAGTAGGTAATCCTATATCCTAACTCTCATGAGTCTTCGTGAAGAGCAATAGATCTCTTTCACCAATAAATTCAATTAAATCACCAGCAGTGGATGATGAATGTATAATGTTACAATTCCAAACTCCAGTATGCAAGCAGCATGGATGGGGCCCCCGTATGCTCCCAATACCGAGCGCCCCAATTTCCTATTTCTTGGAATCATTTAACGTCTTGTCAATTATCAAATTTAACAAAAAAAAACGCATGCCCAATCAATGATTGTCAGGCCAGTACTCCATGCCTCCGCTGCGTACATGGCTGAGGGTATGACCATAGTATCAAAAAGTCGGCACTTACTGGTCACATCCCTGATGTGTGAACTGAAGCACACTCTCTCCAGATCTACCAATGAGGCATAGCCCTTCCGTAACCGGAAAACAGCTGCTAAAAGTGGGACCAGAGAAAAAAAACCCACAAATATGTGTAGGAGTCAACCACCTCAAGTGGGTGACCATCCCATAGAAGCTCCTGACCTATCATGAAGGATCTGGAAGTATTAAACACCATGATCTTCCTCTTGGTCACATTTACCGATAAACCCACTATGTACAGAAAGAAAGAAGAGCATCTCGATGCTACTGCAGGCCCTCCCTCGTTCTCGAGAGTAAAACTACATCATCAGCATACAACAAGATAGCAATAATAAGGTCACCCAATGTACAGCCCTCCCCTCCACTCCGTATAACCTATCTAGCTCACTATGTATAGGCCAAAGAGTGTAGGTGAAAGTGGACAACCTTGTTTGACCCCAATAGTGCTATCCACCTCTTGCGATACAACCCCTGATACTCAGAACCGGCCATACGCAATTTTCCTCTTTCGAGTAGTTCTACAATATATATGGGATATGTCTTTTACCAAATGGGGAGGTGCATAGACCAAATTCTCATGGAGGTGGTTGCATTCTTGGTCATACCATGGGTTATGTGGTCGATGGCGTCATTGATGCTTGGGTCGTGAGGGTGGAAAAGCAAGAGAAGCCGCAATATGGATGGTCTGGACAAGAAAAGGAGACTGATCTTCTAAAGTATGCTCAGGGCTTCCCTGTATATAGGAGTGTTGTGGGAGGTGTAGCAGAATGCAAGCTTCACAATGGGGACTAATGGTCGAGTGTGTGGATCTAATGAATGTAGAAGCTAGAGCCCAAACCCTCTGATACCAAGTTATGAGCAAAATGTCATACATAAAGCACAACAAGAGAGGAAGGTGCAAATATACTAATAAACACTAGAGAACAACCAAAATCAGCTAATGATGATCGCTGAGAATCTGCCCATAAAAGCTGATCTAACTAGATGAACTGATGCTAATTGAATCTAAAATTATCTACACTATGAGCTACTCTATAATCGATCTACAAAGCTAGAATGACACCATCATGCTTATTTGAAATGGCTAAGACCTTACGGCCCACAAGTTAGCTCAATAATGACTAAAACCATAATAAATAAAGTAAGCATTAATTTGAAAAGGAGTGTCCCAAGGGCCCAAATACCAGATGGTGTATAAATCCAATAATAAGAAATAGTAGCATGGGGCCCAAGGATTAAGAACATATCAATAATATTTTTGTAGTCAATAGCTACTAGTTGTAGTGTACTACTAGATAATCATTTTGATCTCAGTAAACACTTCAGATAATAAGCTCAAACATAACTCAAAAGAAAGGATACTCAAATATTTGGCATAAGGGATAAGTCATTGCATTGCTTACCTCTCAAATTCTTTAGCAGCATGTTCATTGCATTTGCAAGCTGATTATGTTTCTATTTTACCTATTGCATTACTGCCTAAAAATTGGGGCATGAAACAACCTTACCTTTCGCACAGCTAGAACTAATGATTTAGCTTGCTCCAAATTCCGGCGTACCTGAAAAAGATGATGATAAAGAGTCCTCTACTAGATTAGACCCATATCGGCTCCATAGTAAAACTAATCAAAGCAATAATGGAAACTATACCATCATACTTATATTGCCATATGCATTATTTTATAGGCTATAAGTCGTTAAGAAAGTAGCTTGTGAATAAAGCGCTAAATTGGATAACTGCTAGACGAAACAGCAAAAAACACTAATACTTTCAACTCTAAAATAAAGGACATCCAACTACATAACTTGATTCAGGTTCTCAAAGACAAAGGCAGGTAAAACAAGGAATTCCAATGCTATTGTGAAGCTTGAAAATTTTAATTTTGGAAACCTTTGATGGAAAAAGTTTTGTAGGGTCCAGAAAGTGAAAGGTAAACATAAACAACACCAAATAAAGAAGAGAAAGATGTACATAGAAAGACTTTATAATGTGGAAATCAGTGAAATGAATCAATCTTTTGAAAAATAACAAGGAAACAATGTACCTTTTAGCCAAATTTCATCCCTTGTATATGATACCTCTTATATTGTTTGGAATTCTTACTTCAATTAAGTAAGCTTCAGGGCTCTTTGACAAGAATCACAGAATTTGCAGTTTAAACTTGTAAAGAACTACATCCATTGAAAATAAGTTAGAATGCTGGAAGATAGGTTCACCAAGAACTAAAGTCCACAAACTTATAGGCAAAGTAGTTTTTACTTCTTTGGTAGCAAACAACAAATAACGAATAATCTCTGAGAATTTTCCCTCTTTGGATTTTAAAAAAGTTTCCTTTTTGAATTTGTGGAGCGAAGTACACAAATGAGATCCAAATCGATTCAGAATGTTCTAATGTTTTGGAAGATTATGTATGTAAGGGAGACCCTCTCTAATAACCAGATAGACTTTATCTAGTCTGTAATAATCTTTTGGAGATTGTTGTTTTGAAATATGTAGCGTTTGCTAGGGACCAAGGAGCCTTGGGATATCATTGGTACCTTGTACACTGCTATTTGATAGTAAGAAACTACTTCGGAGACTACCTACATATCGGATGGTGTTGATGCAACCGTACATTGCTCTTTTCTGAGTTCCTTAGCTAACATTCAAATGTTGATGTAGCGTTCTCCTTGAGGAGGAGTTGAATAGGATTGTGGTTTATGGTATTCTCCCTTATTTCCTGTCAAGAATACAAGCGATTGTTTTCTACATTGAGTGCTCCTTTGTGATCTCTTATAATAAATGCCACCGGACATACTCATTGTGCATTGCATACTCATATACTTGCTAGTAATCTTTTGAGACTCGTTTCCATTGTTTGCTCTCTTAAGGTCCCATTGTTAGACAAATGTGTTTTCGAAACGAAGTTGTTAACACAAAAATCCTTTATCTTTTTATTTCCATTGTGGTGATTGGTCCTTGTTTACAAAGATTGCACCTAGCACTAGTAAGTGAAGTTGTCAGATAATGGCACAATCTAGTGTGAGAATTACAGGTCAGTTGTCGTGTAATAGGCTCTAACTCTATCTATTATTGTATGTTCAAAGACCATATGATCTTGCCTCCTAGGCTTTGTTAGTAGTAGGATAAGGAATTGAGCTGATTCGAATCAGTCGGTTTGAATCGGCTGATTCATCCAATTCGAACCAGCCTAGGTCAGTTCAAATCGCAAAATGGTTCGAACTGTTTTTTTTTTCTTTTTTGGGTTTTCTTTTGTACTAAGCCGTTTACCCTTACAAAAAAAGGTTCTGAATGCTATTTACAGCACTTTATATACTACTACTAGTAACTATTTTGTTCGTGACATGTGAATTGATCTGTCTACATGTTTGTGCAGTGAAATTTGAGAGTCAAGACTGGTAGTCTGGTTACCTTTGGTAGCATTGAGCAATTTGAGTTATGAGTAAAAACTTATGCCATTGAACAAACATGAATTATGATAGTAGATACATCTTACTAGTAACTTCAGCACACTTGGCAGGGGCAGAAGCCAGATTTCTATCGGACACACTTCTTGGAGTTGGACACATCAGGTTTTCCTATACGAGCACTTTACCTTGACCATGGTCTGTCACATTGCCTACGCTTCACTCTTGGGCAGCTTCGGGTCTCTTCTCACCAGTTGGCTATTGAGACGGGTTCCCAAAACACGAGCAGAGATTATGTCAAATGTGTTCCTTGGGGGAGGCAGAGCCAGAGGAGCATTTCCTTTTCAGATGCCCAGCTTATTATGAGATCCGTGGCCGTTACCATTGTCTCTTCAGAGAGACACCCTCTCTCCACTCTCTCATCACTTATGTCAATCCTCGATGTGTCGGTCTTATGCTATACGAGATGTCTTTATTGCGGAGAGCTATATAGTGACACTCAGCCGCCGATTACGGATTTCTTCACCAGTCGTCATCCACGTGCGGATACAATGTTGGAGGATAACATAGACATTGGCCTAGTTCACCGTGCTCGCCGATGACGTCTAGCCTTGGACACTACCATAGTTCATATGACCACATAAATCGGGAGAATACGCCCTAAGAGACCTCACCGTATTTAGCATCAGGGCACACTCCACCGTCCTCAATGACATCAGCATCCTTTGCCTTCCATTGCTGCACTACCTGCCAATGGACCTCGGATCACTGACTACTTCGGTAGTCTCGGTGGATAGCATAAGCACACTTTATAGACTTATTTAACCTGATGCAGCTCACTCAAGGGCAATTATTATGTATTTCACATGTATTCCGGATCATGCTCTTTTCTTTTCATTGTTATGGAGTATGCTCCCTGGCAACTACACACTTGAGATGTACTATTCAGTCTTATATGCTTTTTGGCATCATGGACGTTAATAAAGCTTTCTCTCTTTCGTTCCACCCATTCAAATAGGCGTCGCTTTCCAGCTTATTGCATATATTCAGAGAGTTCAGGCTCTGCCAGATACAGATATGAGATATACACAGACAACACTTGCTTCCTCACACTCCCTTCATGACCAGGGCTATCGATTGTCGTGGTTCTCTCAGGCATCCCACTTCCTCCTTGAGTCATTTGGTATCTCCATTATAGCGCTCCCCTCAGGTACTCATCAATATATCAGGCGCTTCTTATATCGGGCATATCTCGATCGTACTTGGAGGCGACAGCTTGGGCTCAAACCCGACTATTACTGAACTCATTTTATTGAGCTTGAGATAGCAGGGTTCCCAGTTTTGCCACACTATTTGGACTCAGGATTATCACACAGTCTCAGATTTACATTGGGACAGCTCCGCGTGTCATCACATCAGTTGACTATTGAGACTGGGAGATTCCGGGGTACCCCGAGAGAGGAGCGGATTGGTAAGTTATGCTCCTTGGATGAGGTGGAGTCAGAGGAGCACTTTATCTTTAGGTGCCCGGTGTATTATGAGATCAGAGGGAGATACCGTTGTTTGTTTCGTGACACACCTGTCACCCTACCATCCCTCCTAGCCTATGAGGACTCCCGATGCGCTGCACTCATGATACGAGAGATGTTCATACTGCAACAGGACTTGTGTCAGACAGCCCAGCAAAGTCATGTTTCTCAGCCTCAAATCACTTCTTTCTTCTCCAGGAGGAGAGGACGAGACCTAGTATTTGATGATGATGATGATGACGACGACTTACCTGCCCATAGAGATCGGAGACATTGTCCCACTCATACTCATGTTGCAGCACGAGCTACTCTACCCATCACGAGGAGACTTCATCCTCCTAGACAACGTCAGCGACCACCAACGGTCCTTCATGCTGCTGCCCGTATTACATCCTTTTATAGCATCAGCAGGGCAAGATTGGATGCTAGTATCATACCTTATTCATGACAATTAGCAATATACATGCTCCCACATGTTTCATATATTATCACAACAATTTCAGTTCATAGCACTTAGATTTGTTATCTCTGTTATCGTTTTGGAGACGTTTCATACGCTCCCATTGTTACCACATACTTGACATGTATATTTACTAGTGTTATATGCCTTTTGGCATGGAAAAGACATTAATAAAACTTTCTTTCTTATCCAGGTTGAGGAAAGGCGTAAAGCCTTCCAAGAGGCCCAAGAGTCTGGATGGACGGGTGGACGAGATGCACTTTATTGATAGCACTCCTAGCAGCTCTTAGTGCTAGGGATTTGGGGTCCTCGGGTATGGGAGTACCCTGGGGCCCCATCCACACCATCATCTCCAGATTGGAGTATGGAACTGTGATGGTATACACTCATCTTCTACAGCAGACGATTTGATTGATTTCATCACTGGACGTGATTAACTAGTAGCTGACTTCCTGCACGATATGCAAGAAATGCTACAGACAGCACATGAGAATGTCCGATGTGCCCAAGATAGGGACAAACACTATGCTCCTCTGAAAAGATTACCTCGAAATTTTCAAGTGGAAGATTGGGTGTATTTATGAATCACGAAGGATTCAAGTGTAATGCGTTCTGTGTCCTCATGTGGTGTCAAGGAAGCGCTTGGCTTCAACCATGGCAATCTTTGTATCTGGGATCCCACTAACCCTAATGTTGTGGGCTTTTCGGTTTCGGGATTTTTCTTCCAAAATGGTGGCTGAAATGACGAAGAAGATGGGAGCACTTGGTTTGATACCCTTCTTCAATGCGGATGCCCAAAAAAGGGCCTCTTTGTTTTGCTTTTCAATCTTGTGTTCCAATTCTCATATCATAGTGGATGTAGATTCCGATGCTGCAACCCGTTTGGTTTTGCTTGCTCGAGTGATGCGACTTTGGACTGCGATAGTTTCTGTTCCGTGATAAGAGAGGTTACTATTCCCTTCAGCTGTAAGATTTCTTGTTTCAAAGTCTGGAAATCTGCTTTAACTTGATCAACATGCCAAAATGAGTAAAATTCTGTTGATTTGGAAGGGATATATGGGATAGGCGGTGGTTCTTGAAGAGAGGATGAACTAGAAACCGAGGCAGAGATGATAGGCATGGGAAGGAGCCCATAAAGAGTAGTAGATCCCTCAGCTGGCATTAGGAGGAGACATTGTGGCCAGAGCAAAGGTAGGACGAGACGTCAAGGTAGGAGAGGTGGCAGCCCTGCCTGCGTGGTAGGTAGCATTGCCAAGTCAACGTTTCTTGGGAGACTTTATTAATGTGTGGCAGGCACGCTGCCACATCAGCAACATGGCAACATTTCTTGGAGGGCTTAATTTAATTTTTTTCCATGCCAAAAGGCATGTAAGACTAGTAATATACATGTCAAGTGTGTGGAATCCGTCGGAGCATGTGAATACGTCTCCAAATTCGTAGCGAAGAAAACAACATAACTAAATATTATGAACTAAAATGAGTGAGATATGTATGAGTGCAGTGCTGCTAGATATACAAAGTGAGGCGTCAATATCACTATCATCGTGATCTATTGCTAAGGAAGAAGGATATTATGCGAGTTGTGACGTGAGGTAACTTTGGTGGCTACTGATGTCGTCATCTAGGAGAGTTTAAAGTATGTCCCCTCATGATAGGACGGATAGCTCAGTTCGACAAATGGCTCACACGTCTTCAGTATTTCTTTGATACTTCTCGGCCAACTTGTCCAGGTCCTATTAAGATTCTTGATGCAATTTTTCTCTTAAAGGGTTCTGTTAGGTTGAAGTGGTTTGACTATGTCCATTCTCATCTACCTATCTCTAAGTGGCATGACTTTCTACCTGTACTTCGCCTTCTTATATTCACTTGCTGGTATTGATTCCCAGGGTGACTATCAGTTGGTTACCGGGAAGCTGTTTATGCGGAGCTTACCAAAGGCTCAGGATGCAGCTCTTCTTTCCATTCAGAGTACATCAATGGCTGCTTCACTTTCACCATCCGTGGGTCCTCTTCCTTAGGTTAATGTTGTTCCGGATTCATAGGTTGTTGTTTCGTGCCTTGCACCTATATGCCTTAATTCACAGATATCGTATTCAGTGGTCATTCCTGGTTTCATTGATATTGAGGCCGTATACCTTGGTGGTATTTCTACTACTGCTTCTGCACATACCTCAGATAGCCTCCTGGTTCGAAAGTTGGTGCAATAATTTCTCCATTGGTCTCTATATCTCCATCTCTTGAGTCCGTTATGGCCGATGTTCCTACTGATTTCTCTGGAGTTCTTCACGGGTCCACAGTTGATGGTTGGTGATCAGGTTGTATCTTCTTTCGCTTTACTCCATGGATCTCTGCTTGAGGTTTGTGATCTGCCTCATGATATTTCTACAGTTCCTTACATGATTCACGCGCCTTTGGCCCTCACCGTTACACATTTTCCATCCGAGGATATTTGCCAAATGGTCACTATTACTTATCTAGGGTATATATATGTTGGGATCTTTCTAGATGAGTATACAGGGATCCTTCAGTCTCCTTGTGTTTCTACATATAGGTTTGCTACAGTCAATGCCGATGGTATACACTTTTGGGCTTTTTATGCATTAGAGGTTTTTCATATGACTAATTCCTTTTTACCTCTTGAAATTCGGCATTCCTGATTATTACGTATCCGCGCTTGGATTTCATTTGGACCTATTGCTCATACTACTGCTTCATTTTCAACTATGGATATATGGCATTCCTGGTTATTATGTATAGCTTGGTTTTCATTTGGACCTGTTGATTGGTGTTGGTTTTTCCATATTACTGATCACCTATGGTGCAGATCTCTATGGATGCTCGAGGTAAAGTGTAGACTTCTTGATACCATTGTCGCCCCCACAGCCTTATATGCAACAGAGACGTGCTGTACCGGTCTGACCGCCAATATTTCTAGATTATAGACCACCGTGTTAGCTCGTATGATTCGGGCGAAGCCCTCTGTTCCACACGAGATCCTCCTTGCCGAGTTTGATCTTCCACCTATACAGATCGATGCAGCTTTCCAGCTTATTGCATATATTCTGAGAGTTCAGGCACATACATATGGTAGATATACACAGATAGCACTTGCTTCTTTCACATTATCTTCATGATCAGGGCTACAGGCTGTCATGGTTTTCTCAGGCATCCCACCTCCTCCTCAAGTCATTTGGTATCTCCATTACAAAGCTTCCCTTGGGTACTCACCAATATATCAGAAGCTTCTTATATCGAGCATATCTTGACCGTACACTCAACACTCTGAGCCTTACCTCCCTAAAAAGTATCAATGGTTCTAAAGAGCTAGATGCCCATGCAACAAGACACCAGGATGTGGACGATCGATCTGCATCAAACATCAATCCATCAATCAGCCATGATGGAGCACCGTATTCCTCCTAGGCCCCTCTGATTACCTGCAAGCAGTCATTCACTCTAGTGACAACTACTATGAGATGGGTCGTGTGCAATAACTTGGCGGAGGATCGGCAATAGTTAGTGTCACAGGAGATACAATCATTGAAGACTTTGTATCTACAATGGCTAATGGCAAGTTTAGGCCACGAAACATGTGGTCAACAGGCACTAAGCCATATTTTGGTGTGTGTTCCTATAGAAGCTAGCAAGGGCTTAGGATCTAGATTGTGCAAGCCTTGCCGACTCCCATCGGCAAAGAGCCATAGCTGTTAATGGATGTGCATTCGGGGCATCCACTATGAGATCAGCTTCTATAGACTGCTACAGAAAAGGTGTGGTGGCTATGGGTGTTAGCATGGGATAATTAGTGGGTAGCACAAAGGGAGCTAGCACAATAGAGGTGCATGGTATGTCAGATGAGATGGTTGAGGTGGAGGTAGAATGGCTATGGAAGGTGTAGCAACTGTTTCACGTAAACAATATCTATCGTTCTTGCTGACTATCTACTAGTGGATGGGTCCTGCCCAAAAGCCCTGTTGGGTGATGGTACTACAGATGCATGATGTTAGCAGGGCCCTGTCCTGCTAAAGGTGGCCAGAAGGGCCCTGCTGATTTGGGAGGCCTAGACGGCCCTATTACTATGGATAGAGGTGTGCCACCCAAACTATGCGCCAATTGAATGCCGAGCAAACCTAAGCAAAGCATCGCTTCGCAGTAGATACTGACAACCCTGCCATCAAGACTCTATTAGCTGCAACTTGAGCAAAAACTTCTGACTGCTATGGATGGATGTGTGCCACCTACACTATGCGCTGATTGAATGCTCTCTCTATCCTCCTTGGGAATCATGCGACAACTGTAGATAGCAGCAATCATACCATCAAGACTGCCTATCATCACTGACACATGCCATAGTGCTCAGAAACTCCTGGCAGCAACAAAGAAATGACCAACGACGTACTCTGAAACTGCCATAACAATAGGCCTTGCCATCTAGGACTTCAACCTCACGCCACAGCCTGCCAAGCTCCCTAAGCATGATGGCACTCCTCTAGGTACCCTAGACCATATAGTCTATGATGCATCGCACTCTAAATAATAGAAGCCTAAAACAAAAGACCTACTAAACCTGTCACAACACTAAAACTAGTATGCAAGGAAACTCAAACCAATGTGTAGGAGAGATCGATGCAACTAACTCAACCCTAAATGATTGTACAAGCCCACATAGCATCAAAAATGGTCAAAATTTATTAGCTATAGTCTAAGATACATGCACACAAAGTTTGGTGGAAAAAAAGGTCAAGAAAATTGCATCTGCACCCCCAAGTGATCCACTCTTGTTCACCTTGCCCCAAAAGACCTACCATTTTGACCCTGCTAGCATCACAATCAATCTTGCAAAAGGACCTGGCACAAATTGGGTCGCAGTACCATGATTTCGATCATCCTATCTCCTCCAAAATCCACCCCCGTTTACTGGAACATATTCTCATTCAATGCCTAAATATCAAGATTTAGGGCCCTGATTTTGAGAAAATTTGAATTAATGTTTTTATTTAACATTTTGTATGTATTGAATGACCCATTTGGTACGCAAGAAATGATACAATCCATGCCAGTTCTTACAAGTTGCAATTCTATGGTTAGAATTATTGATGAAGCATAATGGAGGCAGGGACCACTCAAGAATTCTGTTGGCACCAATGCATGTGAAAGATGGGTGCTTGATTCTCAGAAGATGGATCTTTCAGATAAAAATATTATGGTTTATAGTAAGAAGTAGCTCAAGGATTTTGAGACATGGATCCCACTTAAAACAACCAGTTTTGTGTTCTACTTATTGTTTTCTACTATGTACTTTCAATGCTGTCAAAGAGCATCTCTAGGAGCCCACAATCAGCATTTACTAGCTAATAAACTCTGCACGCTCCAATAAACTGCAAGCATTCCGTATTTTATTCTCTCAATAAACTCAAAGCAAAAAGATGAAGGGCTAGAGTAAACGTTTTTGTCTGATGGCACAATTCCCCATTGAGATTATGTTCTGTTCAAGATTATCAAACCTAATGCAAGGATTTTCTATGAGATTCACTTGTCTCCGGTGTCTCCAAGAAGTAAAGAGTATCCAAATTCACGTCAGTCTCCTTTTATTTATAGTGGGTGATGATGTCAAAGTGTAGGCTTTTTATAAATACACAAAACATCCATTTTTAGGCAGCCATTTCTTGCACTCCATGCACATTTTACCCAGCATCATTTGGCATCCAACAAACCACAGAAATTTACACTACAAAAACACTGCATGTAATCAATAAGGGAGTAACCTTCAATGAAGGACAATTCTGCGAGGAATAAGGTTCTTAGACAAGGATTTCATTTGCAGCAAGAGTGGCTGGTGTCAATTTTCCATAAACTTAATTCATACTCTTCCTACAACTTATGTAAAGTTGATATTGTGTCTAAGATCATACCCAACATAACAAAAAAGATGCACACTCTTCCAACCTATGGAGTCCACCTACAACTTCAGTAAATACTAAAACAATTAAACAATATTCCTGTATGGGGTGCAAGCCGCAATCATCAAGGTCAGTGTTTGACAATCGACAAGGAAGTGGATCAACAACTACTTGGCTGAAATAATGTTGATAAGCCTACCTGCCGAAGCTTCTCAAACGATTGCACGTCATTTTCTCGCCGCTGCATCTGTGGTTATATCAATGATAAGTAAACACAGACTAAACAGATCAAAACAAAGATACTTAGCATATTCTGTAAGTTATGATTAGCAAGCTTCTTACTCGTCGAGTATGAGGTCTATGAACCTTCTCCCTTGGCCTGAAGACATTGAAGGGATTTGTATCATTCACTGGTGGAGATGGCTGCATGAGTAGGCCAATAATTCAAAACTCAGGTTAAAATCTCCATAAGATTTTATATGATGTGATCACCTATGCATCTAAGAACATAAAATCTATGCAACGGTCCTTAAAGCAAATGAGGTGCGATTCCAAATACATGTGATGATGCGAATGCCCAAGAAATTTTGAAATAGGGTCTTGATCACCAACTCGTTCTTATTGACTTAACCCACGTTGACGCTCAAATATTGCAATGTTTCTCTATAGAGCATCCAAGGATTTATTGACCCAAGTTTGAATTTATAAGACATAATAGAGGTGGATAATCATTGTGATATGAGCTCGGTGCTCAACTTTTCACTCAATAGCTTTGATGGATGGATTCAAAATCATGGACAAAAAACAAAAGTGCCAGATACTACACGTCTGTATCTCCTCTTGCCAGAGTACTTTGTTTGACAAAGTACAGAATGAGAAACTTGTATTGTTTCACTCAATAGTTTTGATGGATGGATTCAAAATCGTGGACGAAAAACAAAAGTGCCAGAGGCGACTACTTGCATGTTCACTTTATTGTTTGTCTTTTACATATTGCATGTAGCCCAATGTTTCTGTACCCAATGGAACATCATTGCTCTCATTCATTTGCACATAGTTCCTTGCATCTCGTAGAGCAATAATTAAACTTTCTACTTTTTTGTTGACTAACACTTTTTTCCAATTATCATGCTAACAGCAACCAGTATTATGTGGACAATTATATGGACAGAGGTGGAGACAGTAGATATTGGCGTAAATTGGTATGTCAGCTCAGGTGCACGCAGGTGGCGCTATCTACAATATGGGCAAAAAATCTGTAGCATTATGAAATGTCTCAGGGCTCACTTGTTCGGCTCCATGAGGACTGATGGTCGGTCACTAGCATTTCAGCAAGCACACACATTAGGGTCAACATCAATGCTTGCTACATACAGCGCATTCAACTACCACCGATATGGACTAAAACAGTTAAAACAATCACAACAAAAGTTAAACACGTTTCAGCTTCAAACTTGATTTCACTCAGGACTCTAAAACGATGAGAACATGTTAAGATTTTGTGGTGAATTTAAAAAACTCGGTACAACTTAAACATTACCTGCAAGCGACGAAGAATGGATTTTTGCCAGCGTTCCCTCTGAAAAGCAATCACAATAAACCAGACACAGATTAATTTTGCGAATTTGGAGCACTCTTCACCTAACCAAATATTCAAGTTTGAACAACTTTTTATGGTAGGGGATATAGACATGCATCTTCTGGAAATGACAAAGCAAAAGCCTGCAATTGGTTTTTGTAGATCATGGTCATGGGTAAGGGAACTGGGTGATGATTAAAGACCTAACTACCCTCAAGAAGTAAAAGCTGAATGCAAGAAGAACAAAAGCGTGTGTCATAGAAATGGAAGTAATGGAGGGCAATCTTGACAGCTTGAACACATATACATATTATTCACCAATATAGTGCATAAAACCGTAAATTCAAAAACAATTATCCTGCAAACTAGGGACCACACAAGGATAATACATTGTTCTATCATTAAGTCTATGAGATCAGTAACGAAGGTACACAATCAACTGCAAGCAACAATTAAAAAACATTTCAGAAACATAATATTACGCTAACTGAAGCTGAACGAGTCAGGTTCTCTATTTCGTAGATTCTAATAATGTCTTGAAGTTTCCACTTAAATCAGAAGAATGTTACACTAGCTGAGGTTCAACGAGTCAGGTTGTGCCTTTTGTAGTCTGATAATGTCTTGAATTATGCGCTCAGATCAGAAGACTACCAGCAAAACCAAGATCATTATGTGGGCTCTGATTCAAGTACAAAAAGTAGTAATTCATGAGAATGTTTCCAAAGAGTCTACAGCTTGTGACATTCCAAGAAAAGGAGTCCTCCATCTTCATTTACACATTCTTGCAAAGAAGACCAACCTTTTGCTCCACCTCCCCTTTTGGTCAAATCTATATAGATTTCAATCTTATCGAATTATAGTAGACTCTCAAAGGGAAATATCACTTGCAAATATTTGAGGTGACTGACCTTAACATGACCCCACAAGCACACCATATTGATCTGATTGAGAGGGACTTGCAGTTCTCTTTCATAAGGCTCTTTCTACAATTCACTAATTAAATTTTCTCTTAGAAAGAGTTGTTGCCTTATTGTCAAAAAATTTGCTAAATCTTCCAATGTAGGAGCCATTAGTATAGTTCAGTATGTTCTACATCTTGAATTTCTATACCTGTGAAGTTTGATAGATTCTCCTAAGATAGAACCCCTCATGCAAGCAGTATTGAATCACAAAATTATTCTCTTCTGAACAGCCTAAATCCATAAAAAAAAGAGTTTACCAATAAATTAGGATTTGATACTGTGTTCTTCTCCTTGATCCTTTTTCCTTGTATTTACAAGATTAGATATGATTAATGTAGAGCTCTCGTGAAGTTGTTTGTACAAGCAAGTGTCAAGGGAGTACCCAAGCAATTACGAATAGAGTCACAGCTGATCTAGAGCTAAGCTATGAAAGCATCACATAAGCAAGACTTACCCTATGAAAGCGGCACATAAGTAAGACTTAACCCTAGAAAGCAGGAAAGAGAGAGATTAAGGAGGCTAAAGAGAGAGATCAATATCATCAGCTGAATAACAAATGACACAGTTTCCCTACTTATAGCCAAGAGGAAGCCCTAAAAGGAAGGAATCTTCCGGTGGCTAGGGCCCAACTGGGAGGGAAAATAGTGCGCCCTCCAAGAAGGCCCCCAGTCTCCAGTAATATGTCCAAATGGCCTAATAAGGAATAATAAGGCCAAAGGCAACCATATAGTCTAAGTGTCACTAATGAATAAAAAAGGGCCCAAGGCCTGCTTAAGCATAAAGTAAAGTAAATGTAAATGGACGCAGCGAATGTAATAAGCCGAGTCCATAACTCTCCCCGACACAAAAAAAAAAAGACCCAACTGCCGAAAAGAAACTGGATCAAACAGCAGCAAGCGCTAGTGCATCAACAACTAGAGCAGCATCTGATGTAGAGGAATCAACAAGTGCAGGAGGAGCACGATCCCGATCCGCAAGTGATGGTATATGATAAAAGACATCAATAGGCTCCCATGTGGCCTCCTCAACAGGACGACCATAGAATTGGACCAAAAACTGAATCTACCGGCAGCATCGACCCTGGTGAAGGCAAACTTGGTGAATGGCAACTGGTAAGAAAGAGAACAGCTCAGGATCAACATCATGGCGACGAAGGGAACATCTCGGCCGCGTCATCTGAAACCAAGCAATATGGAACAACCAGGAATGCCAAGGAACCAGAAGAAGATCAAGCAGCAACCAGGAATGCCAAGATATCCGTAATGCCCAAGATAGTAGAGGATCAGCCCAAAAGATAGGGACATCATACCAAGGTATCCAAAAAGCCCGAGAAGGTAGAACTGCATCAATAACGGGAAGCCAATAAGGAAACTGGAAAAGAGATGGACATTCATCGCGAATAGCCGCATCATACACGTAACCATCAACCATATGTGCAAACTCAGTGATATAGGTGCCCCAAGAAAAGATAGCAGCATCGGAAGACCAGCACCAAGGAGTAAGAACATAAGCAGGATGACAGGCACGTTGTAGTAGCATGGAAAAGCAAGCGATATGCCAAGAAACATGGATCATAAAGAGATCATCCTGACAAAGGGTAGCTAAAATGGAGAAATGTGCACCAGCATGGTCAAAAGCCCAAGGTATCCATAAGGCCCATGAATGAGAAGTAGCAATGGCACACGGTACCTTCAAGGCCCCTATCACGAGAAGAGCATCATGCCAAAAGCTCCAAAAGGTCCAAGAAATCAATGCATCATCTAAAAAGACATGATGCATAAAAACAATAGCAACAAATCTAGAAATAGTAGAGGCCTCAACCGAAAAACTGTAGCCGAAAAACTCATCCAGAAAGACCTCATATGGACATACCAATCCATCATAGGATACACCAAAAACGGATGGAGAATCGGATGACCCATCGGAACTGGCCGCAAGTGCAATCCCAAAGTACACACCAGGCGCACAAGTGAGGAATAGAAGAAATGCACTGGAACGAGGAACAGGATCCCCAACATCAGTAGCAAGCATCAATCAGATCAATATCCACGTGTAGCTGGGAGTGAGTATCAAAGCACATATGAGCAATACTGAAGTATATGGTGGCAACACCCCCAAAAACTATCCAAGAGAGGAGAAGGAACTCTCTCAAGGTAATCTGATGGTCTTGGAAAACCAGAACAAAGTGGCAACTTAGCATCGGAGACCAAGCGATATGGAGAAACCTGAAATGACGGGGAATCTGAAGATAACCTGGACAAACAGTAGCTGGAACGGAGGCAATAACCCAAGCCATCAGGATATGCCAAGCCTGACAATGAGCAATAATCCAAGGAACAGATAAAGAGCCACATGCATAATCATAGAGATATCCGCACCATAGGTGATCAGTAATATGGAAAAACCAGCACCAATCAACACGTTCAAATTTAAACCAAGCTATACATAATAACCAGGAATGCCATATATCCATAGCATCGGCATGGACTGCAACAAACCTATATGTAGAAACACAAGGAGACTGAAGGATGCCCGTATACTCATCTAGAAAGATCCCAGCATATAAATACCCTAGATAAGTAATAATGACCATCTCGCAAATATCCTCGGATGGAGAATGTGTAACGGTAAGGGCCAAAGGCGCATGAATCATGTAAGGAACCGTAGAAATATCATGAGGCGGTTCACAAACCTCAAGTAGAGATCCATGGAGTAAAGCGAAAGAAGATACAACCTAATCACCAATAGCGAGGGAACCATCAAACGTGGACCCGTGAAGAACCCCATAGAAATCAGCAGGGCTATCTGAAGTATGCGCAAAAGCAATAGTAAAAATACCACCAACGGCCTGAATATCAATGAAACCAAGAATGACCACTAAATACAATATCTGTGAATCAAGGCATATAGGCACAAGGCACACAGCAACAACCTGTAAATCCGAAGGAGCATCAACTTGAGGAAGAGGACCCACGAATGGTGAAAGTGAAGCAGCAATTGATGTACTCTGAATGGAAAGAAGAGCTGCATCCTGAGCCTTTGGCAGGCTACGCATAAACTGCTTCCCGGTAACCAACTGATAGTCACCCTGGGAATCAATACCAGCAAGTGAATGATGCTGACCAACATGAGTAAAGGAAAGTGTCTGCTGAGAGAAATCCACAGCAACAGTACCAAGTGAAGAGAACCAAGCTGCACCAAAAATAATGTCATAGTGCTTCAGAGAAATGATGTAGAAATCTACCTGACCAGAAAAATCACCAATGCGATAATCCAAGCCCTGAGAACTGGGAAAAGAATGGGAACGAGCAACCTCAACATTGAGAGGCTAGGAAGCAAGAACAGGTGTAGCACAAATCCTGGTGGAAATGTAACTGCTAATAAATGAATGTGTACTGCCTGTATCCACTAAAGCAATATACTCACGCCCCGCATCTAGATTAATATGATCCACAAATGGAACAACATATGTAGGCATAATAACAGAAGCTGAAACCGCAGACCCATGAATAATATCGAAATAAGGAGCATAGGCGACAACATCTATAGCATGGCGGTCAGGAACACGAGTAGCATCAAAGTACTCAACAAACAATATCAAAACATGGAACAGCATCATCAATAGGATCATAGCATGCTATGTCAGTATCAAGAACCATATTAGTCGCAACCTGTATATGTGAATCAACATCAGTAGGAACCTGTATATGTGACTCTGACTCACTATGGGATACAATGACGAGCTCAGGTAGATCAATAACTATCTCAAGTAAATCAGGCAACTCGCTCAAACTGTGTGATATAGGATCCTGAAGGTCAACGAACTCTACAGACGTGTAACGTCGGACAAAAGCAAGTCGAGGGTCCACAATGTAAGGAACTAGAACTGAAGGGCTGGTGTAGGGGTGGACATAGCGGGAAAAGATGAAGCAGAAGGACGGGGTCGGGAGAAGCGGGAAGGAAGGGTGTCAGAGTACTTGTGCTGTAAAGTACTGGCAAGAGATATCACTTCAACAAGTGTGGGAGGACGGAAGGAAGAAGCATCGTAACGTAAGGCACCACGAAGCCCAGCAATGTAACGAGAAATAAGCTCAGTGGGCGGTAGATCTGTGAAAAGATAAGAAAGCTCCATAAATTGAGCTGTATAAGAAGCAAGATCACTGGTCTGAGTGAGACTACGGAATGTATCACATTGGCGGTCGAGCCACTGAGGATCAATCATAGCATGACGGAGGTCACGGCGAAAAGTATGCCATAAATGGAGCCCTTCCCGATCAGGATCAGCTCTATAAACTTGCCACCACGTGGTGGCGCGTCCATCTAAATGTAAAGCAGCCAACTGGATCTTCTGCAAACAAGCTGGAAATGGGTGATGGAGGGTTGGAACTTGGGCGCCGGAAATAATCTGCCCAAAAAAAAAAAAAAAAAAAAAAAATCTGGCCGCCAAATTTAGCGGAAGTACTTCCGCTAACTATTTGCTAAAGCTCCGCCAAGGAAAATGCTCTGATGGGAGCTGGTCCTCCAAACTGTGCTGAATGTTGCTGAAGCAAAGAGATGAAAGCCCTCAGCAAAGAGAGAAAAATCAGCAAGGAAAATGGGCACCCAAGTAGAAAATCAGATCTGAAATTCAGCAATCAGGAAAGTGCTCTGATACCAAGTTATGAATAGAGCCACAATTGATCTAGAGCTAAGCTATGAAAGCATCACATAAGCAAGATGAAAGCATCACATAAGCAAGACTTACGCTATGAAAGCAACACATAAGCAAGACTTAACCCTAGAAAGCAGGAAAGAGAGAGATTAAGGAGGCTATAGAGAGTTATCAATATCATCAGCTGAATAACAAATGACACAGTTTCCCTACATATAGCCAAGAGGAAGCCCTAAAAGGAAGCTTTCGGTGGCTAGGGCCCAACTGGGAGGGAAAATAGTGCGCCCTCCAAGAAGGCCCCCACTCTCCAGTAATATGTCCAAATGGCCTAATAATGAATAATAAGGCCAAAGGCCAACCATATAGTCTAAGTGTCACTAATGAATAAAAAAGGGCCCAAGGCCTGCTTATGCATAAAGTAAAGTAAATGTAAATGGACGCGGTGAATGTAATGAGCCGAGTCCATAACTCAAGCATTCAAACACAATTTTCTATGGCTCGCATAGTTTCCTTTGTATAGATGTGGTTAGCATGGCCTAATCCAAAAACTCCTTACTTCTTATATTTATAGCATAGTTCCAACTAAATTCAAGTCGAGTCAATTCGAATCTTGATTCAGATTAATCATATCTTCTTAGAATTGAATTCCAATTCCAATTAAAAAATTTCCAAAAAAAAATCAAAACTTTGAAAAAACATACACTAAGTTGGGGTGACGACAAGCGTCCTCTCCCTCAGGTTTTGTCTCTTCCTTAGTCCCTATGGCAACTTCTTCATCAGAAAACCCACAGCAGAGCTCTTTAGATGATCGTTTTACACATATTGATGCCCGCATGGATCATCTTGAAAATCGTATTGATCGTGTTCTTTCTAGCCTTGAGACTATCCTACCACGAGGGGATACCATCCCCCCAAACATTCTTCATCGTCCTGGTAAAGCACCTTTATTTCCTATTTTGAGTACGCCTGCTCCTGCTTCATCTTCAGGAGGTGCTTTTCGTAGTACGTTTGGTCTCCCTTCATATAGTGCTAGTCCTTATGGGTCTCCTTTCGGGTCTTCTGTACCACCACCTGGATTTCCCTACGCACCACCAAGATTTCCTTCTCCTACTTTTTTACGTAATCCTGAGCCCCATTTTGCTCGTGATTTTCGTGATCGCATCCAACTTACTACTTATTCTGGTTCGCCTGACAGGAATATCTTGGAAAATTGGTTCTCTAAATTAGAGACCTATTTTCTTATATATCCCAAGACTGAAACCCAGAAAGTGCAGTTGGCCGCTTTACATTTAGATGGTAGAGCTCAGACTTGGTGGCGTGTTTATCGCTCTGAGCCTACTTGTTACGAGCTCGTAACCAGTGCCGAACCCTAGAGAACACAGATAGGTCAGACACCACAGTCAGGGTCGTGTCCAGCGTACATGACCAACAGGGCAAGACAGTGTGAGTAGTGTGCCCCAACACGGTCCATAGCCATGGCGGGCCTAACACAGCCTAGGGACCCTGTCAACAGGATAGGGCGCCCCCAGTTGGGTCCCGACGTGCAATCGGCCACGTCAGTGACACGTGGCCGACACTTGGCAGTAGCATGCTACGAGTCCTCACACTGGGCTAGGAGGGGCTTACTCTATATCAGGGAGTAGGCAAGGTTGGGTGGATCAGTTAGTGTTTGCCCTACTGTGGTGTTAGGATCTATTACACTGGTATCAAAGCCATCTCCATCTTTGGGAGCTAAGTAGCAGCTGTAGAGAAAGTCAGAAAGGTGTACATATACTTGGAGATTTTCAGAAATTAGAAGAGCAGGGCCAGCGCTGTAGGGAGAGCTTCCTACTGACCAAAAGTCTGTAGAAAAGTTTGCTTTTTAGATAGAAATTAGTCCAAATTTC
Source organism: Diphasiastrum complanatum (assembly GCA_029204225.1). NCBI lineage: Eukaryota > Viridiplantae > Streptophyta > Lycopodiopsida > Lycopodiales > Lycopodiaceae > Diphasiastrum > Diphasiastrum complanatum. Next base: position 22,721,490 of record CM055102.1, read on the forward strand.
TAGAGCAGGTCCAGCGCTGCAAATTCAGTCTTCATCTCTGATTTTTGCCATCGGATTCAGGAAGTCAGAGCGGATTTTTGAGGAGAAAGGGTGGTGCTGATCCATCGCTGAGGGATCAGAAATCTACCCCTGAAATTTCAAAGAAATCCAAGGAAATTTGAAGGGTTTTCAAGCAATTTTCTTAGCAGGGCCAGCGCTGGACAGGGAGGTGAAAAATTGGTTTTTCATCACTGTTTTTGAGGATTTTTCAATAGTTTGAACATCAAACTAGATTGCCACAGACCAACGACCTACTACCTAAGTTCAGATCAGAGATTCAAGCAAAGATTGGGCCTTAAATTTCAGAAAATTGGGCCAGACAGAGGGCTGTCCAGCCAGCGAGGGCAAAGATACAAAAAATTTCGGATTTTTTGTTGAAAAATTCCGGTTTTTACTCAGTTTGTTGGAGCCCCACATCTGAAATCAGATCAGTCAGCTACTCAACTCAAGAACCATGAAATTTGGCACCGTTTTGAAGCTTCAAACTGGCATTTTCCGGGACAGCAGGTCTGAAATCTTGGGGAAAAGAGCTGAAAGGGTTCCTCTTCGTAATTTCTTTGAAAGTATAGTCCTCAGAAACAGCTAAGTCATCTTTCCTTTCCCTTGTACAGTTGTAAATTAGTCTTTTAGACTTTTTTCCTTCAGAAGTTAAGGTAGCTCTCTTTTAGTTCCGAAGATGACCACTCCTCAGGGACCTGATCAACCCCAGGAGAGAGGCTTCGACGAACTTGAAACAAAAGCCTTGGCTTACAGAAAAGGGAAGGAACCCATGGAAGTGGAAGAACAGGAACAGTTCGCCGAAGAACTCGACGAACTGGTTACCAAGGAGCAGTTTCTCCAATTGGTAACAGAAGTGGATGAACTGAAGTTGGCATTAGCCAATTTCAAGTCCAGTGTGGACGACTCGTTCGCTGAACTCAAAAACTTGATTTTGAGTTCCGTGAAAGGAAGCCTTCCCTCCACTTCTCAATTATCCCCTTCTCCACTTCCATCAGTTTCGGGTGAGACTTTACGGTCTCACCCCAATGTTTTTAAAGACTTAAAACCTCCTACTTTTAATGGGGAAGAGAAGGATAGAAATGCAGATATTCTACAAACTTTCCTCAGCAAATGGAAGAACATTCATGCTCTTAAAAGGACCCCTGACCATTTGCAAGCTATTGAGGCCAGTCTTTCCTTGGGGCCTATGGCCTATAAGTGGTGGTTAAATCTCCAGGAGACTGGGCAGACTCCCCGGTCATGGAAAGCTTTTGAAGAAGCTTTCCTAAGAGAATTTCTACCAGAAAATGAACTTGATAGAGCCTGGGAAGCCTGGGAAAGAACAGTAATGGACAAGTCCCTCATCCAATATATCTCGCAGTATCGAGAAGCAATTTTAAAGATTAAAAATATGGATGACTATCAAAAAATTAGGGGATTTGTCCGTGGCCTCAAAGATGAATATAAAGTAGAGGTCCAGAGAAACTCGCCTACTACCCTTGAGCAAGCTCTCAAATATGCTCAAATCTATGATGATTCAGTGGGTAGGAAGAGAGCGAGACAACAACCACTTTCTGAGCAGCCTCCTCAGAAAGACTTTCGATTTAAAAAAAAAAAAAATTTAAAAAGAAAGAAAGAAGATAAATTTAAAAGTGAAGCTCCTCAGAAACGCCCTTCACTCATACAGCCCTTAAAACCAGATGATTTTGAGAAAGCCAAACAAGAACGTTTGTGCTTTGTGTGTATGGGCAAGGGACACACAGTCAGACAGTGTCCCAAGGGGCCTTTCACTAAAAAAGATAAGAAAGATAAAAAAACAAGTTCATCTTGTTCAGACTGTATGTTTCCCCAGTGACTCGGCAGCTTCCGAGATCAAAGTGTATCATGAAGATCATGAACACTGTTGCCAGTTGACCTCTGCAATGCTAGCGAGACCCTTCAGCTTTGGGCCGCATGACCTAGTACGTATGCATGGGAAAGTTGGTAACCAGTCAGTAAGAGTTATGGTTGATGATGGGGCAACCCATAATTTCATCAACTACACCCTGGTTAAAAAGCTTAAACTACCAGAAGTACCTAGTCAGCATAGGTACATAGTTTCATTAGCTAAGGGTGAAGATAAAAAAATATGGGAAACTATGGTAAGTAAGTTAAATCTTGGTATTCAGGGGTACCAAGATGAAATAAACTTTCAGATAATGCACCTGGATCGAACAGATATTGTTCTCGGGAGAGATTGGCTCTACAATTTAGGACCTTCCCTCCACATAAACTATCAGGAGAACACCCTCAGCTTTCAGCATAAAGGCCGAGAGATCCAGTTGCATGGGGAGCATGATGTTCCCAACAGTCCTATGGTCTGCAGTTCAGAGCTCTGTTAGCTAATCGGAGACGAAGACCATCAGGTATTCTTATGTGACTTTCAGTTTATTCCTGAAGTTTCTATTTCCGGTTCTATTCAGCAGAAAATCAGTAAATTAGAAACTTTATTGTCTAAATTTAAAGATGTTATTCCTGAAGATTTGCCACATGGTTTACCACCTAGCAGAGAGGTAGATCATGTAATAAACCTAGTACCAGGTACAGCACCTGTTTCTAAACCTCCGTATCGGGTCAGCCGAACAGAGGATGAAGAAATAACTAGGCAGTTAACAGATTATCTTGGGAAAGGCCAAATTCAGACCAGTAGTTCACCATGGGCCTCACCAGTCCTATTGGTGAAAAAGAAAGAGAGGTCAATGCATCTTTGCGTAGATTACAGAGCCCTCAATAAAGTCACAATTAAGAATAAATACCCTATGCCTCGGGCAAACGAGTTGTTTGACCAACTCGACGGGGCTAAGTTTTTCAGCAAAATAGACCTCAGATCGGGATATCATCAAGTCCGTATAAAATCGGAAGATGTCTCGAAAACAGCTTTTAGGACTCGTCACGGTCATTATGAGTTTAAGGTGATGCCATTTGGGCTCACAAATGCTCCAGCTACCTTTATGACCTTGATGAACAGTGTCCTCAGACCATACTTGGGTAAGTTTGTAGTCGTATTTTTAGATGACATCCTCGTTTACAGCAAAACCAGGAAGGAGCATCTAAAACACCTCAGAAAGGTGTTTCGATTGCTCAAAAAGCATAAGCTCTATGCTAAACAATCCAAGTGTGAATTCTTCGTTGAAGAAGTAGCATATTTGGGTCACATTATCTCTTCAGATGGGATTAAGATGGACCCAAATAAGGTTAAAGCCATACTCAGTTGGCTGAGACCTCAGAATATTTTGGAACTTCAGATCTTTCTTGGTTTGGCGGGATATTACAGACGATTTGTCAAGGAATATGCTCAGATAGCAGTTCCTATGACAAATCTCCTTAAGGGGAAGGGAAAGGAGTTCATTTGGGAGTCCGCACAGCAGGAGAGCTTTGATGCTCTCAAAATAGCCTTAGCTACAGCACCAGTTTTAAAAGTCGTCGACCCCAATCAACCATTTGTGGTCGAAACAGATGCTAGCGACTTTGCAGTAGGTGCTGTGCTAACTCAGGGTGGACGACCAATGGCGTTCGAGAGTAAAAAACTCAAGCCAGCTCAGACTAGGTACAGTGCCTATGAAAAGGAACTCTTTTCTATAGTCCATGCCCTTAAGACTTGGAGGCATTATTTGTATGGTGCCAACTTTGAGATCCTGACAGACCATGAGAATCTCAGATACCTTTGCAATCAACCTGAGCTTAGAGGTTGGAAAGCTCGTTGGGCAGAGTTAATGCAAGAGTTTGACATGTCTATCAGATATAGACGTGGAAAATTCAATACAGTAGTAGATTCCCTTAGCAGAATGCCTATGATAAACGAGCTGAGTTTTACTCAGATTCGTAATGAGTTACTCGAGTCCTATCCGCCATCTTCCAGCTTATCCTATATATCCAGCGTGTCATGTTGTTATCCACAGACGAGCAGAGATACATACAGATGGCACTCGCTTCATCACGACACCTTTATGACCAGGGACATCGACTATCATGGTTCTCTCAGGCCTCCCAGCTATTGGACACACTTGGCATATCTATCACAGACCTTCCATCAGGCACCCATGAGTACATCAGACTCTTTCTTTATAGAGTACATCTGAGACGGACATGGCAGGGGCAGCTCGAGATCAAACCCGACTATTACAGGACACTTTTTGGAGCTAGACACAGCAGGACTTCCAGTTTTGCCACACTACCTCACCTCAGGACTGTCTCACGGGCTTCGGTTTTTGTTGGGCCAGTTTCAAGTATCTTCACATCAGTTGGCTATTGAGACTGGACGCTTCCAGTGCCATCCGCGAGAGGAGCGGATTTGCCAGTTGTGCTCATTAGCTATGGTCGAGTCAGAGGAGCACTTCCTTTTCACATGTCCAGTTTACTATGAGATCAGAGGGCGATATGATTGCCTTTTTCGTCAAACACATGTTACACTGCGGTCCCTTATCTCATACAAGGACCCCTGTTGTGTGGCACTTATGCTACGTGAGATGTCCCTCTTACGACAGGACCTATGTCAGGCAGTTCAGCATACTTACCCAGTCACCCAGTCCCAGATTACATCCTTCTTCTCACGCAGGAGATCACGTTCTGATGCGGACATGACTGACAGCGATTGCGACGACATTCCCAGACCCAGGCCGCAGAGACGACGTACCACCCAGCCCCAGGCGACCATGAGAGTTACACGTCCCACCAAGCCTCCTAGACAGAGACGCACTACATATGCTCATACTCATCGACGACGCCAGCATGTTCCAGCGCTTACTGATGTTACAGCTCGCATTATATCCTTCTACAGCATCAGCATAGCCCTGACTTCTTGACATGAATACATATGATTTTCATGCACAGGCTTTTTCATTTATGTATTTACCTTAGCTTGTACCAGATGTTTTTTCTTTATTACAGCATTGGAGATGCTTTAGACGCTCTCCTAGTTACCACATACTTGACATGTACTACTTTTGTCTTATATGCCTTTTGGCATGGAAAAGGCATTAATAAAGCTTTCTTCTTCTCTCTCTCTCTCTCTCTCCCGCTGCCATTTGTCCAGCCAACCCTGCCATCTGTCCGCTGCCAGCCTGCCACTTGTCCGCTGCCATCTGTCCGTTGCCCCTGCCACGTGCTGCCCTGCCCGCTGTACCTGCTTGTTGTCTGAGTCCTGACCCATGGCACCCCCTAAACGCACCCGTTCCCCACCGGCCACACAAGCAGTTGCCAGCGTGGCAGAACCTCCTGCCACGCAGGCAGCGCCTGCCTGCGTGGCAGATACTGTTGATACGTAGGCAGTACTGGCCTGCGTGCCAGCCTCCGTCTCTGTCCCAGCAGTTCCTTCTTTTCCTGGATACAGATGGGACTCAGTATTCCGACGAGAGACTAGATCTGCCAGTGGCCGGGGTTCAGGAGGGGTCGCATGTTTATACAGAGAGTCTCTCCACTCGAGTCTGGACTTCATCCAACATGACGATCAGGCCCGCTATATATGGACTCACATTGTGGGTCAGGATATTGGTTTGGACAAAGATCTTTTTATGGCAGCATGTTACTTTCCACCAGAGTCTTCGTCTTTTGCGGAGGGTATTGGATCTCCGTATCAGGACCTCTCACCAGATATTATCAGATTCTCAGAGCGGGGGCATATTCTCCTCACTGGGGATTTTAATGCCCGAACATCTTCGCGACAGACAGAGTTTTTTGACACCACAGATCAGCTTCGTGTTCGTGCCCTTGACGGTGATATGCTGGGAGTTACCAGGACTTCCGCGGACAGTTTGGGACCTACTACTCCATATGGTGAGTACTTACTGCAGTTTGGAGAGGCACATGAGCTAGCCATTTATAATGGCTTACCCTGCTGGCCACATCAGACAGTTATACATGCCATCCCCACAGTGGAGGACACAGTGTCGTTGACTATCTCATGGGGTCACCATCCTCTGTACCCATCATCTATGATTTTCGTGTCTCCCCCACCACCCTTTCTGATCATTCCTTCCTCTCCTTCGATATTGGTCACTTTCCCCCCACTCACCCACCTCCATTACCCACGCTTGCCCGATCACCCCGATACACATTTGACCCCACTTACATGCCACTATACCAGCATTCCTTGGCTTCGTTTTTACATTCTTTCCCTCATGATAGTCCAGTCGACATCTAGGCTGCTTTTCTCACCACCTCTCTCCACACTGCCACTTCACTAACCTTCCCTACCAAACCCCATCCCAGTAACACTCGACGCAAACCTCGCCCATTGCACCCTCCATGGTACGATACTGAGTGTCGTTCTCTTCATTAGTCAGTAACCTATTCACGTAGCCATGCTCCACGTTTACTTCGATCGTCCCGCCGCTCTTACCGTCGTGTTCTCCGTTGTAAAAAGCGTGCCTATGATAATTCTGAAGGGAAACGTTTGGTTGACCTTCTTTTCAGTTCTTCTACGGGCGCTTTTTGGCGTGAGTTCATTTCCCGCTCTCCACCACCTCTCTTGGAAGACCTCCGCATTTGGACTGCTTATGCCACTAGCTTGTATACCATTCCCACCGACTCACCTATCTCCATATTTCCACTTGCATGAATGTGGGTGTGCTTGCATGTTATTGTGTCACGCAATCTAGATATGAGTCAGAGTTGTATGTGTTTATGCATTTGCTACGTCATAAACAAAGTAGTCATTTGGTACGCTCGGTTATGTGTTTATGCATTTGCTACATCAGAAACAAAGTAATCATTTGGTACGCTCAGTGACTTGTCATTATGTCTACTAGCTATCTATCTGGTGAGGGTATAGTGTTATGGTGGCAATAAGATTTCCTCAGGTTGAGCCTTTGTTGCTCATTTATGTCAGCTTTATAGGTTTGTACTTGTAAGTGCCTGATAGGATGTCAGCCTAGCTAGATAGAGGATGTAAGTCTCATGGTGGCAGTGGGATTTCCTCAGTTTGAGCCATGACGCTCATGTGGTCCACTTGTGTTCAAGTCGGATTGGGGACAAGTCAGTTGGTTGAGAGTGTGGTAGACTCTTTGCGTGAACATTGTGTGTGCATAATATTTTGTGGGTCAAACCTAGTGGTCTGTTGGTGTGCTTGAGTGTGAGTCAAGTACTAAGTAGCAGGACATGCATAACATCTTTTGAATACTCCAGACATTGCTACAGATTATTGTTTTTCACTCCTATCACATTTGAGCTTAAGGGAGAGAATTAGAAATCAGACTCAATCTGATCTATATTGTATAAGCTTCAAATGTGATATAGTAATTATTGTACAGTTAATCAGTTTACTGTTTTTAGTAGTGATCGAGACGTGACCCACAATCGACATATTGGGTGGGGCACTTGTCCCATAGCCGGCTACTTGGCTTAGCAGAGTAGCCACACAAAGGTAGGAAATTAGATGTACTTGCTATACTCGAGGGTATGTCTCGAGTTTGTCAGTCGAATTTGGCCATATTGCACCCGCGACCTTAGTTTGGCAGGTGATAGGCCAATTTCAGGACACCTGTCTTTTCATGCAGTTTGTGAGTTCCTATATGTATAGTGTTTCTTTGTAATCTATTAACTTTTGTTGTGCCATCTTTGAGAGCTTCAGAGGTGTAGCTATGGTGAATGTTTGATGTGATCTGTATACTGCACTAGATCCTATCAGGAAGTTAACTCAATACGTCGCCACCAATTTACAAACATGGTTCTATTTATACCTGGCTGGTATTAAAAATATTAATACCCGCCCAACATTGGTCGAAACCCCAAAAAAAAAGCAACTTAAAACTTCCTGCATTGTTTAAATCCATGGTATTTTAGTTTCCTCTTACAACTATGGTGTTGCCTTGTGAACTATGTCCATAAAAGAACCAGATTAATCATTAAAATTTAGACCATAGATTCTAAATATGTTGGCAACGTCATCATTCACTAGTTTATCCTAGAAGAGATAGATGCTCGAGCATAGTCACAAAGAATTGCAATTCAAAGTTCTTGGAATTGATCCCAATAAGTTTTATTGAAAATTTTGCTAAAAGTATGAATCTGTTTGGAAATCTAGCTCATAAATGTCACTTGGTTGCTAAACTTTGGGCACAATGAATAGGATTGCTAAACATTTGCATCATTATATATTACAAGTGATCAAGAAATTAGTCACTATATCATCTTGCTTTTGCACATCGTATAGTATTGTTAGTAAAATTATAGTTTTTAACATGTTCTTAAATCTTGATTCCGAAAAGCTTAGAATATAATATTTGAGACAAGGTATTTAAATGTGTTTTAGATGCTTTTTTATGGCTTTTTTTCTTTTCTAAGACACCTAAAAAAATTTACAAAACAAACCCGGAAAGGGGGAAAAAAAAGGACGTTTTGGAACGGAAATTCCAAAACGTGATTAGAACTTTATGCTTCGGAGCGCAACACATCTATGGTTTGGGGGTGTTTTAGATCAAATGCGAGTTTATCCCAATTGGTGAGTAGCATTACTGAGTGAAGCAAGGTTGCTCCCTCTCCCCCACACTCTTTGGACTATATATCGATGAGCTTGAGCATGTTATTGATCATGAGGGTGGCATCGGTTGTAGACTTGGCGATATTCTTCTTTCCAGCTTATTATATGTGGATGATGCAGCACTACTTTCATCTATAGCGAAGGGTTTATAGCAATGTTTCACGGGCTCGTTTCGAAACACGTTTGAAACGCATATGAAAAGTCTGGTTCAGGTTCGAAACGGGAAAAAAAAATTTAGTTTTTTTTTTTTTGAAAATGTGTTTTTGAGGGTTTTTGGGGTTTACAGATGTCATAGAAAGTCTAGTAACAAGTAGATACATCCAATTTCATGAGAACGCTCTAGAGAATACAATTTCAAGAGGAGAAGTTGTGTATGGTGACTATGGTCACTTTCCTCAGTCAATTATTGATACTACGTGGTTTCGGAAAAATATTTGGTTTTGTTTTTTTTTTATAGACGTTTCGAAACGGGGTCAATTCGTACGGCCCGTTTCGAACGCTTTTCAGTGTTCGAAACGCATTTCAAGGAAACAACTTTATAGAGACATCTAGATAGGCTACACTCATTTAGCAATAGATGGGGCATGAGTATACATACCAGCAAGACTCAAACCATGATTCTAGGGCCTATACGCAGCAACAGAGTTTTACTTTGGCTGGCCAGCCTTTGGAGATTGTATCTTCTTGCACATGCTTGGGCACACTTTTCACAGGTCCTATATTTAGTATGAGACAGCAAGATGCGGCAGCTAGGGTGAGGAAGGGTCATGCATCCTTGGTTAGTTTTGAGCGTTTCTCTCATAGGGTCACTATCTCTTCTTCCACTGATTTCAGACTTCAAAGTCTCTCCCACCACCCTCTTTGACCACTCATCTGTCTAATTTCACCTGGGCGCAGTTGCTCACCACTCACCACCACCCCATTCCCCCATCACCCATGCACCCAAATACATGTTTAGCCCTCCATATGTCTTTAAATCATGAGTCATCTCCTTTCACTACTTCAGCACCTCCCACATGACAGTCCAATAGACATAAACCCATAATCCACCACTCTCATTCCCCACAGCAACCTTGATATGACGCCAACTATCACCACCTCCATCGAGTAATTTATGCATATACCTCCACTCCGCATCTCGTAAGTGAGGCCGGACGTCTATACCACATGCACTCCACTGAAAGAAGAGAGCCTATGAGGAGAGCGAAGGTAGGAGATTCATAAACCTCCTACTTAGCTCTTCTTCAAGTGCCTTCTAGTGTGAGTTTCGTCCCCAAGCCCCAACCCCCTCTTTTAACAGATTTAAAGATAGGAAGAGCATATGCCACCACCCTTTACACCATACATACAAACTCCCTCGTTACTACACCTTGACCATCTGAGATTTCCTTCTTCACTCCTAAGATGGTACAGGCAACAATTGAGAAATTGAAGACTAATCAAGCAAGTGATATTGAGGACCCAGAAGCTGAACTCTTGATCCATGTCGTTGACATCCTATGACCTGAGCTATCTGCCCTCCTTCACCAAGTTGTCCCCTCCTCTTCGTGCACTAACACCATCCACTCCATATATGAGTGGTGACGACATGAGATTGGATAATTACTGCACCATTATGATTGACATTATAGCTAAGCTCTATGGGACAATCCTACAAACAGAAGTGAGCAACGAGGCCGAGTCCTGACGATTACAACTAGGGGTAGGCAGGATGTAGGGCCCACTGCTCCACATTACATCATATTCTCACTCTTCAAGCTACCATTGAGAAGGCCAAGTCTAGACGAGAGAGAATTTACTGCTATACTGTCGACTTCAAGAAAGCCTTCGACTCAATTCCACATCATTTGCTCATCCAAAGATTTCAAAATCTTGGCTTCTCCATTGATACAGTGTTAGCAGTCGTGGCATTATATGAGCGAGTTATGGGCTTTTTCAAGTCTGGTGAGCCGATTTCTCAACAGGTGAGTAACACTATTGGTCTGAAACAAGGTTGTTTTCTCTCACCTATGCTCTTTGGACTATATATTAATGAGTTGCAGACAACTATTGGTCAGGCTGGTGGACAGGCTTGCAAGCTGTGATATTCTAATCTCTATTCTACCCTACGCTACTGCTGTGATTCTCGATTTCCCGCTTAGAGAAGGGTTACAAAGGCACTTGGATAGTCTACACTCTTTTTGTGCCAGATGGGGCTTGGAGGTCAACACTACCAAGATCAAGATCACTCTCTTCAACACGCGGTGCGCCTATATGCATAGACAAGAGTCACATTAGACAATCAACCATTCGAGGTAGTATCATCTTATCCATACCCAGGGGTGCTTTTCACAGGTTGGATTTCAGCATGAGACTTGCAGATTGTTTAGACTTGGGAAGTGGGGAAGGGTCACACCTCCCGATTCAACCTAGAAAGTTTTTTTTTTCAGAGGACATGTTCAAGACGCCCTGAGTATGTGCCAACTTTTTGATGCCCTACCCTCAGCATAAGGTCTAGAGTTTAATTTTATTTAGCCACACAAACATATAAGATTCAAAAGAAGTTACTCTATCAAGTTTACCAAGTCACCGATTTTATAAAAACCTGATCAACACAGATTATCTAATAAGTCACTCAATGCAAGCTAGCTAAGGTCATGCTCTCTTGCCATCAAATTCCCACGATAATTTATACAGAGCAAAAGACAGTTTTAAGACTCTACCACTTAGAACTCTGACTTTTGAGACAATAAATCTCTCATTATCCTCATGACTCCATTCAAAATACTTTAAAGCAGGGATATCATGTCAAGTTCATGCTCACCTTGGCCTTCCAATATTCAAAAACTGCTGTCAAAATAGCAGGTCGTATTGGCTGAGACCTCAATGCCTGCACCAAATCACAGTTAATGACGTCCTTTACACATTTGTTGCAAACACATATGGTATTAAAAGAGGTTCCTTTGTTTGAACATGCCATAACATGCTTTATAAAATTTTGACAGTAATTTAATTCTGAACAAAAGGCATCACAGTCAGGAAACGGAAAGCGTGCTTTCCATCTCCTTGTACCACTGACTAGGTTTGTACGACGTATCCCCATGTCATTAGTGATGTATACAGTCTACCAAGCATATGAATGTGGCTCAAGGCCTTAAACAGCAAAATAAAGAAGCTGAGAGTCTGCAAAGAATGGATGGCAGGCTTTTGTGCTGTCAATGTGTGACAAGAAGGTACATGTTTGGCTGCTCCCATGAGCCACTTAAAGTGTGTCATTTGATCGTGTTTACCATTGATAAAATACCCATGAAGTGTCCATATATGCATATATGCATGTGTGTGTGTGAGACCCTCCTACAAGAGCTTGAGAGTTTTAGACTAGTCAACCAATTAGCGCACCTCAATTGCAGATTCACATTGAAGAACAACTGGAACTGGAACACCTGATGTCAATGGCATTCCTCCAGCTCGCTCTCGTGCCTTGTGATCTAGGATCTCAATCATGAAGAGCATCCATTCAAACCTGGCAGTACATTTTCTAACCTTGATCACATCCTCCTAAAACATTGGCTCTAAAAGAACAGCTCAATTACGTGCAAAATTTCAACTTTGGGCTGTTTTTGGGGGTGGAAAACTAAAAAAAATTAATTGATTAATTAATTAATGGTATGGTTCACCACGGTTCCCCCAAAAAAAATTTGTGAACTGTACGGTTCAGTGTACGGTTCTGAGAACCATGGTGAACCGTCCACGGTTCACGGAATCTATGGATTATCCATAGAATTGTTAGTAACTCACAGGTCTTTACAAGAGCATCCTCGAGATGATTGGGGTACATGCCAAAACTCACAAGAATTTGAACAACCATTTATGTCATAAATTTTAGTACTAAATTTTCTGAATGTCCCATGCCCAACAATGCAACCGGCAAGATATTAGAAGAGAAAAGAGCCCATGTTCGTTACTCTGAGAAAGCCTTGACCTACAAAAACACAAGTACCTTTCTGGAGAAAGAAGTCTCCGCTCATCGTTGAGTTGTAACAACCAATCTTCATCCTCATCATCTAAATCGTACTCCACATACTCAGAACCTTCTGCCCTTGCTGTGAACACAATTGACCAACATAGTATCGATAATACAAATGATAAACACAAAGCATCACAATATGAATACAAGAAATGAAGAGATAGATTCTTGTAATGTGCAACAAGAAAAAAGTTGAGACTCTTCCTTCTGTGTAAAACCAACATTCTATATAACTAATACTTTCAGGCCAAATCCATCAATCGAGGGGCAAAAAAAACTTGGCTTATGCTTCAACTGTATATGGAGACATTTTTCACAAGGGATCAATATTTGGCAATCTGCTCAAATAGCATAGAAGAGAACCTCAAGTTTAACTATACACTGAAGATCAGGCTACATCACAGAAGTCTTAGATCTAAGATCTAGCTAAGGTACTTATTAATACCTTAAATATTAGATATATTAGATGTAAGTATGCTGGGGTTAGACAACTTTGATAACAAAAAACAAGTAAAATTTGATCCAAACTCCTATGAATTCCATTTAAATTCTTATGAAACCTTGGCTTTCCCTAAGTCTCCAACCTCTCTTTTAGCAGCTCAAAGCCAAAATTTTGGACTTAAGAATTTAATGTTTTACACAATCACTTTCATATCTAGAATAGTATGCACAAACTGATCACTGCGACATATTAACCATAATTAATTACCTTAACACTGCTATGTGTTTCATTTGAGACTTCAGATTTTACTCATTCTAAACATTTTTCCATGAAGCATGTTTAATTGCTACATTGGAGACAAGCATGAGAAATTTACTAGGCATGGCAACATCAAATACTTTATGGTCAGATTGGTATCGTGACATATTTGCATTGACGCATACGAAGTAGGAGCACAAGAAGGAGGTAACAAGCTGTTGTGAAAGAAGAGGAATTGCGAGTTTGTTACTGATTGTACATGAAATTCGAGTGTACTCCTACCTCATGGACCAGTGTGAGATAATCCAACACCATTGTGTGGTAAGATTGTTGCAATCTTGTTTGGTTGATCAACAAAGTCTGCTATTCGTATGCCATCACTGTTGACTGCCAATATTTGTATTGTTTGTATTCTTAAATGGTGTCAGAGCTTACGAGTATTGCATGTAAGAACATGCCAGCTTGAGTGTTCCCATCATGGTATCAGAGCATATGACTGTCTTCCTGTACAAAAATGCCGTTTCACATTTTCCTACACTGCTACCCTATTAAAGATAGACATCAAACCTCCAAATTATGTCTGTACTACTCATAAAAGGACCACATAATATGGTTCAACAAATGGAAAAATTGTTTGGCCTTGAGAGACCTGTAACTAGCACGAGATCAATCTGATAATATTTACCTCCCATACCATGGGAGTCATGGGACTATCATAGGATCTTTATTATCTTAGAAAGGGACATCCAGCCTGAGAATTGGACTCGACAACAAGATGCCCATCTTGTATCGGTATGAGGCTCAACACTACTAACCAGATTCTAGATTTCGAAGAGGCACAAGCTAAATAAATATTTACCAACAAAGATTCCAAGTGCAATCTCTAAGGAGATCCAAATAAGATTTACAACCTTAATATGGTATAATTCTTCCAAGTACTACAACGTATAGAGTTCAGTAACTCCCATGCAAAACTTTTAACCAAAAGTATTTCAACAAGTAAAATGCCATAAAAAAATATTATAAATTGGCAATAGGTCTTCAAAATTCATTCAATACATGTTCATATATCAGTTTAATCTTGTGTAACACTGCTACTTGTACCAGAAATTCGAAGCACCACCTACAAAGGCTCTTTTGTGTCAGTGTTCTGGCCACATTTAGTCATATATTTGCAGAAGCATGTATAGAAAGCTGATTGAAGTAAACTCTATATTGTACAGAAAAGCTGTGCACACTTTCTCAAATAGATCATAAAACATAATTGCCCTAGAAATGACACTCTACATACTAGAAAGAAATTTGAATGACACTCTACACACTAGAAAGAAATGTAAAAAGATTCTACAACTTTTCTTACAACCTCCATCCACAAACGTTGATGCCATATTACCATGCTTTCAGAAGTAGTCTCTCAAAGCATAAAATAACCTTATATTAATCTTCATCGATCAAACTATAGTTATGGAGCCCTCCCGACAAACCAGAAACAGTATACGCAAAACGGGAAATGATACATCATCATATATTCTAGATACAATGGGAAATTTAAAATATGCATCATACAACATGTTACATAACACAAACATGTAGCTTGCTGACTGGCGATGGAATTTTTCGAGCGACAGTATTTCCAATAAAAAAAGGGTTCGTTTCCAGCTTGAGTTTGGAACTTTGGAAAGCAATTTCATGGAACCCCCCAGCAGGATTCTGGCCTGTTTCAGATAGGTTTCTGACAGATTTTAGGCCATTTTCAAGCAGAACCAGCCTCCCATGGCCTCTGTCTAGGTCGTTCATTTTATGTTGTTCTCTTGAAAAGATGTTCTGCATAATGTCTTGTGGGACACACATTCCCCGATTGCGAAACAACCATTTCCCAATGGTCATTTCCCAAGTTTGGGGAAACGAGGCATGCTGGGAAGCACGTTTCCTAACCAAAAAGGGCCGGAAAAGGCAGTAATTCCAATAATATTTGTAACACTCGCAAACTCTTTAATCTAGCCTTAGAAACTTTACCAATGCCAACAACCCGCAAAAAAACTGTGCCCAAATACTAATGACATCCCTCCACTTAACAAGCACCGAGTAAAAAACTTGTTTTGGGCATCTCAAGACGTTTATAACAACTTGCCTCATGCTATACCTTTTAAGTTTACTATCAAGTAAACTATATTTGTCAGTTCACATTGTTCAATTTTTTAGCTTCAAGCTCATAGATGATCGTCTAGCATCAAGATCCATAAGCGTATATTGGCATCCTAGGTTCACCTCTTTCATAACTAGATCTTTCGTTACAATGATCCTTATGACACGTCAAGCTAAAATGCACCATCAAACCACTTGCAACTACAAACAGCACTTAAGATCAAGAGTACCAAACTAGGGAAAAAGAGCTATGAATCTTGATGAGATACAATTCCATGAAGTTATTTACCTCCTCGACCACGTAAATATGAGGGAGGTTGAACAAATGTTTGTGCATAATCTTTCTCGTAAGAGTCCACAACCACAAATTGGGGCGTTGGAATTTCGGAGCCTCTTCTAGTTTGAGTTGCCAAAACCTGGACCAATACAAAGCCAATTGAACCCACAACAATTGTGCACATTTTATTTTCAATTATCATACAATGCCAATAAGGCTCAACCATGTGAATAGTGTTAACACCTTACAAATGATCTATTCATGCTACAACAAAATCAAGGAGACAACCACACCAAAGATGCAAAAAACAGAGCTAAGATGCTTCTCAAATAGATAAAAGCATTTGAATTGCTCCATGGATACATCACTTCTCAACATCAAATTCAACGACTACCTTCAATAGCATCAAAAACCCTCAAGAAGCACCCAATCAACCAAACTACATTGATGGATGTACACCCATGTTTCCATTTCTTGCAAGTAATTCAAATGGCTAGGACCTCATAATTCAAATTCACCTCTACATTATGTTATCACGCATGTCAAGGAATTTCAATAAGTGCCAGAAATCACCTAGATGGCCTGTCATTGAGAACGACCTTTCGATGTTGCTATGAGTTCAAAAAAGGGATGGAAACATAGGAAATAAGTGCACTTCGAGTTTGATTTGAAATAGTAAGATTAACATATGACCTTGCATCAATTTCAGAACTTATAAAATGCATGCGGTAAAAGTCAAGACATACTAAGGACAATTGCAAGAGCAAGGTCCAACACTCACTCACCATATTGTTAAGAACTTTCAATTCCACAACATGTGCAAAATCCTTACTTCCTATAAAGAGGTATGAACTAGCTTCTTATTCTAAATTGCACTATAATGAAGCACAATAGCTCAGTGAAAACCATAAATGACTAGCAAAGGACATTGGCAAAGCAAATGCTCATAGCCAAGTCTAAAAAATGATATGAGCTACACATAAAACATGTGTCAAAAATTTGGTGCAACACAATGCACACCCAAATTCTCAACTTCTACTAAGGACATTCTTTAGCAAACTTCAAAGGCGTCTAAAAGAAGAATTGCAAACTGATTGATTGTCTTAAGCAAGGACAAAAGATATGCAAGGGAGCATTGGAATATTTCTCCCGATATGCGAAATTTTGTATTCTTGTACATTTTTTTGAGCCTATCATTAAACTCATGCACAAAACATAAACGAGAAGTAAAAGAAACCATTTCGTTGCCATGACTATCCTTTTTTTCTAAAAGGCAGGCCACAATCAACGTCCAAACATAAGGCTCATGGCTAATGAAGAGCATCGTTGTGAGGCACATAAGCCATCAATGTAAAAAAGAGCATATGCCAAGTTGACAAAAAGTGTCGCAAGAATTATTAGAGCATTGTATATTCTAGTTGAGTTGAGCCTCAACAAGTTATCAGGCATGTCAGGTGCACCATAAGATAATTTTAACAATAAACAATAACTTTTCTTTATCTGAATGGAAGAAATGCACATTTTGCACATATAATGATCCATTATACTTGGCACCAATAATGCAATGACAATAGCAAAGGAGAAAGTAGTCACAAAAGAAGAAAACGTACCAGCTCATTTTCAGAATCCAAAGCAACATGGTTGTGTTGCACAGTTCGTGACACACCTGCACTCTCATCATTGTCTAAATCCCTTACCGACTTCACTATTGGAAGCTTCTTGTGAATATCAAGTGGCCGGGGCCTAAACGACAACCTACTCATATTGGCTCATCACCCCTAACTCCAGCCAAACCCCTTCTAAGTAGCAACAAATTTTCATATGGACTCAGCTTCCAAAAACTTGCAAAACTACCATTGGACGTGTGCAATAGGTTCCGTCCTGCAGAAAACTAACAACTAAAAGTAAGAATCAAAGTAAGAAAGCAAAATTCTTTGATTAGGCTTCCTCATCACTTTTTTCATGAAAAATAACTTGTAATTCAATTTGGCAAATCACTTGCACTTTGCAAACTCGACTAAAATTTGAACCTATCGTACTTTAAACCTTTATCATCCTCAGTTTCTCAAACAGGAGTTTCAAATTGAGCCAGCTCAAAATCTCACACACTCAATTTAGGTAAAATGCTACATGCACAATATATTGCTTCAATAGAATAACCCAAATTTTCTTGACAAAAAACCATTCATGTTATCAGAGTTACGATGAAGAACATGTAAAGTGAAGGAGTTTAACCACCTTTCCACAATCAACTTAAATTAACAAAACTTTTTCTCGAGGCATGAAAAACTCAAAAGTTTCGATGTAATTTTTCACTCACTTTGGTCACAAGTGCTCAATTAGCATCATTATCCGAACACAAACTTCAGGTCATCCATTAGCATTATGCCAGATTATGATTGTGCTTAGTTTCTTGAAAGCTAGACGAACTTTTCAATTTGCACCTTCTCTTTGAATGTGTCACACAAGGAGTTCCAGCCGATGGCTTCTAAATTTAGAATATATGGCAAATTATTGTTTGGAATTTCATTATGGCCAAAAAGTATCATCTCATGAATAAATGAACGACCTCTATTTCATAAGTTTAAAAGGAGGTTTAAAATTGTGTCTCCTAAATAAAAAAGCAAAAGAGGATGAGCTTTGGTTGTTTAAATAGCTACACACATATTAGTGCTTCAGTTCTCTGAAAAAAGACGACAAGTTTTTTTGGAAATTAAAGTATCCTACACAAATTCAATTTAAAAACAAAAAAAATCATCGATAAGGGGGATAATTTTGAGCGTCTAAAATGCAAATCCTTTCATGACATATATCTATAAGGAGGAGCTTCAAGATTGTCTACAAGCTTTGAGGGCTTGGAAGCAAGAAACAAAGAATGCTTCTTTGGTCGCATTGTGTTCCAAAACCCACCCACCAGAATGTTAGAAGATGAAGACCTCTTCAAAGCTTTTGAAAAGTACAACCTTTATCCAAGTGAGAAAGGGAGAGCCCAACAAGAGAGTATCAGTCTTCATGTAAGAAATTACAAATATTGTCCCAATAATGCAACTCTAACAAAGCAAATATGAATGCGGAGGATTCCAATAAAGGGCCACGTCATGATCGACACTTCCATATGGATACATTGGACATGGAACTTGAAAATAACATCACATTGAGCTTTGAAAGCAGCTTAGAAGATTTTTGCCATAGAAAAGTAGTTCCTTTTTAGAGCATACAACAAAGATATGTATTTACACAGCATAAATGCAGCAGAACGCTATCTTCTTTTCTTTTTTCAAAAATCAATAAAAAAAACACTTAAAATACAAGAAAAAAAACCTGAAAAACAGCATGCAAATTTTCTTCAGAATACCTAAAAAAAATTACACCACACAAACGGTAGCATGAATCCCATTATCTTTTGAAAAAAAAATCAAAAAATAAAAAAGTATTGCATGTTCTGGGAAACCCTAATGGATTTCCCATATCGCATTCTAGAAAACATTTTGGAACACATTCCGAGATAGAATGTGCAAACATATTACACTGATTGAGTTACACCTTAATTGGTTCTAGGGTCAAGTGTGCAAAATAAATTATAAACTAAATCACAAATTTTAGTATCAAGAGAGCATAAATCAACAATACATAAAGCAATCTAACCATCTCCCACAAAAAATGGTAAATAGAATCATATAGGGGCTTTCCCCTACAAGCAATAGCAAAGGCAAGACTTCTCCCACCAAGAGCCCAGCCAATACCAAATCATAAGCTGATAAATGAATGTCTCTAGGCCCTAGTTATACCCAAAATAGGAACATTGAAATAAAAGCAGACATAGAGTCTAAGCTTATCTAAAAATAGGTTATAGGGGGGGGTTTATTTCAAGGCCTCTAGTATGGAAAAAACACACTTATCTTAAACTAACACTGAACTAACTTCTAAGTTCTTGATGCATTGAGAGCCTTCATCAATTGAATACCAAAAGGACACCCTCCATTGAGAGCTCCCATCAAGTCACACTCCAACTTGTTTGCATACCTTGTCATGCCCATGCACTATTTATTTGGACTTGGCCCAAGGCCAAATGTCGTGATTGTCTACTATGCAACTCCTCCCACTTTTGGAAAATGCACTGAGAGTTCTCATCACTTCAACTCCAACTTAGTTAAATACCTAAAATGATGCCCATGTACTACCTTATGGCCATGTATCATGAGTATCAATTGTACAACTACTCCCACTTGTCTAGTCATGCACATATTACCACTCCAATTATAGCTAACTATAATTATCTCCAATTGTGAACTCAAATTAGAGCCTGATCTCACTAGGCTTTCCTTCACCCAAGTCTGGACAATAAATAGTCAAGAATGTAACGAGAAAGTGACTGTAAACAATCATGTCCAGTGCGTACTTGTAATATATCGCCCTTGCACAATACCCTCCACCATGTTGTCAAACTAATTAACCAAGCATCAACTTGCAAGTTATGGTTTACAGCCTTTCGGTCAATAACTCCAAACGTTTGACGAAGCTACACAATCTTCACCAACCCATTTATAGCAACCAATAAGCCTCAAACTAATTTCGATATACACATCCCAAGGTTCAAGGCACCACAATAGGCACAATAGGCAAGTCCTGGATCTAAGCCTCGACTTTATGAACCTTCATTCCTAGGAGTTGAATTATGATGAAACAAAACCTTTAAAAGGGCCTAAACCCTCCAAAAAAAGATTTCGAATATACCCACTTTTTCAATATCTCTTTGGAACCTAATTCAAATTTGAATTCTTTCCACGAGTCTTATAATTAATCTCGAGAATAGTAGACACGGCAATATGCAACGTTATGTACAATGAGAATCATTTATTTTATTTTTCTAGTTAGAATCATTAAAGGAGTTGATGCACTTGTGAGAATGTGACATTCTAATTTGTCACCCTATTGACGTTACAGGTCATGTATGATCGACTTTTATTTTATTTTTGGGGGGGAGGGGGTTAATCCATTAAAAAATACGTTCTATCACCACATACAACTTGATGAACCACATGGCCAAGTGCTTAAGTTGTACATCTACATGTCAAACATGTCATTAAGGTGACTTGTTAAGCTCTTATGTAAATAAATAGATGCATGGGTGCTGGAAAATGGACATGTATGGGGCTTCACCAGTGTACTTCTAGAAGTGGTTTTGTAGAGAATGTTAACAAGGCCTTCTGATTTGCAAGCTAATCAATTATTGGAAAAAAAATTCTCCTTTAGTGTGATTTGTCCATGTCTCTTGTGCAAGTTCTATGGTGAATGATATTGTTGTAGGATCTAGTTATCTCCATCTATTTTCTTATTCAACATCTATTGGACAAATAATGCCAAGCGTCTATGGACAGCCATTTAGAGAGTGGCACCTAGCACTTGAAAGTGTTATGTGTCAATCATTGAATAAATGACCACATGAACCTCCAAAAAGAATGTTTAACTAAATTAACAGCCAATGTTACATTTTCAAACTTTTAGAATTATTATTTGGAAAAAAAACTCGCACTAGAAAGAAAGGTACGGCCTAATACAAAACTAAATAATTATTTGACAAGATAGGACTTCTCATCAAATAAGTGCCATCATAGTTGCACTTTGTTTCTGAAATGCGGTCCAAAATTGCGTTTCGGATTTTTTGTAGAAACGTTCAGAATCATTTTTTTTTTTTGGGCAATATGGGTATCAGATGAAAGCTCTAATTAAGAGCACTGTTACTGTGTAGTTTGTTGAATGTTTCGGGTACAATTTGGTCCAGTTTAGGTGCATTAATCCATGTTCGGTTCTGTCAAAGATAAAAATTCAAAACTAACCTCTAGCCTGTTCGTTACGATCACAGATGATTCTAGTGGGACAGAGACAAAGAACTGTAGGGCAATTGTACCTCGCTTTTTGCTTCGGGGGGTGCTGCCGCCCGATCCCCTCGCCGGGGGGGGCGGCAACAGTAGCAAGGGGGGTGATGCGCGCCGATAAGGGCCCAATATTTTTGTGCCCAACTGTATGCACATTGCACTCATTTCTCCAATAAAATGATTGCAAAAGTGATCATCATCCATAGAGTTGATAGCCCAAACTGTAGCATTAACAATTACTGAGAACCAAAGCAAATAACAAATAGCTACTGACGTTTATTTGTTTGTGCCCTATCTACTGCACTTATGGGAGGCAAAACGCTGGTTTGACCATTGCTCCCCTAAAAAAATTTCAGCCATAAGCTATTTTTCCACAAAAAAAAACTTTTTTTTCTTAATTTTTGCACGTTTCTCTATTCAAATCGCGATTCGCTGCAACTATAAGTGCCATTTCAAATTATTGAATTAATAATTCTAAATCGAGGAGATTCAAATCAACTTGAGCCAATATGATTTATTTTTCTAAGTTTGAATCAACCTCTTGTCAAATGATTAAAAGAAACAAAAATGTTTTCAAAACTTTGAAAAAATATTGGAGAGATGAGGGCAAAAGTTTTGACTTTTGACTTGAGCTCTTGTTAAATGATTAAGCATGGGAAAAAAAAGAGCAATGAAATATCGTTAATCTAAAGCAGGAATTTAAGCATAAGACTTTACCTTTAAATTAAGCTTTAAATATGAAAACAATTTGAATCTATTCAAAGCCAAAACTTTGGTATGCTAATTGTGATGCAACTGCGTAGGACACGTTCCTTAGTGGATTCAAATTTACACGTAATGGATACCTATTGCATATTATGCCCATTTTCAAATAAATTAAAAAGCAGAAAATGCATGTGTTTTTTTCAGAGGCAGATTCTGCTTTTTTTTCCTGCCTGTCTGTGCCCGTCTGTACGGATTCCGTACAGCTGCCACATGGCACATTTGTCTTGGTCAGTCAAAGTCAAACCTGCCTATTATGCTTCGTAATGTGCTTCTGAAAAAATTTCAGGTATCCATTACGCAATGGAAGGAGCCGGGCAAAGGCCATTCTGCCCGGTTCAGCTTTCCATAAAAATTTAGGCTCGGCCCCTCCGGGCCTCACCCAAACTCTTTTGAAAATCCTTACCGGGCAGAAGCCATTCTGCCCGGCTCCTTCCATAATACATAAAAATCGGAATCGAGTGAGGGAAATTGGATTCAAAAAAATTTGAAAGAAATTCTGCTAAATTGAAAAATTTTAAAAACTGCTCATATTTTCGAAAATAAATAAATAAATAAATTTTCATCCAGATCTTGAATTGATCAAAAAAAATTCGAACTGTGATTCAGTGAAATTACCGTTATTATAGCAATGGCGTGAAATATACAGCTACTGCGGTAAGCCTCTAAACCCTAATTCAGCAAAAGCCGACCATATAAGCAAGCGAGAGAGTTGAAGCCCATTTTGCTCTTCACACAAAAGCAAAGCCTACAAAACTCTCATTCAAAACCAGGTAAGCCTTAACTACTGTAACTTTTAAGGAACCTGGACAGCATTATCTCCGGGGCCAAATGCCAAAAGCAGCCCTAGATCGTTTACCTCTGTATACTTGAAAAAGGAGCAGCAGCAGCATTTCACACAGCTACCTCTTGTTGTCGCTGCAGCAGAAATGACTCATTTGGTAGCTGCTACCGTATTCATCAAATAGCTTCACGAATGCGAGCGAGCCAGAGAGAGAGAGAGAGAGAGAGAGAGAGAATAATGAAGGGTTACTAGATAGTGAAATTGAGAGAGTGTGTGAAAGTCCAAAAAGGAGGAGGCCTTTATTTGAATTTGGATAATGTTATGAAATAAGTTTTATAGAGAGGACAAGGGGCCTGTTCCCACCACTTCAGGGTTCACGAGTCCCAAGAGGGTGTTAGTAACCTTGAAAAGTCATAGGCCCACCCCCCCCATCCCAGGTGAGAGTGTTGTTGGGTGCTTTGAAGTGGTGGTCTCATGACTGCCATGGCAACTAAGATGACCTATACCTTGAGAGACGTCGTAAATGCTCTCAAGCATGCATCTAGCGCTAGTAGCATGACCATAACTACGATCCCAACCACAACTAACTATTCGTTGATCTTAAGGGTGGCTTTGGTAAGAGTGCCCCAAACAATGTTAACTCATTCGCCACCCCCGCTTTCACTCTAAGTGGGACTTATCCCTAGGTGGCATCTTGATTGGCAAGAATGGATGCCCACTTGGAATGTTAAGGAAGGTCCAGAGATGCACCAGGCTATGGCACGAGAAGCTACAACCAAGAATTTGATTTCTTGGACACATTTCAAGGACACACATTTGCCAAACAAATGTGTAGACTGTGCAATATTTTTTTAAAAAAATAGGGTGATTGCTTCAAGCCTTCCCAAAACAAGCATTTCTTTGTCCTTCAAAAATTTTGATGTCCTCATGCTTCAAACATAGTCTGCACAAGACTCATACACTATTTTAAATGTCAGCATATGCATTTGGCTATATGAGTGATAACAAAATTATTTATTGCAAATGTTTGCACTTTTTTTTTTCTTAAACCATCACATAGTAGCACATCGTTACACAACACCATATTTTTATGCACAAGTGTACAATGTTTTGAGAGTCAAGGCCCAAGTATGTCAATAGAGCAATAGGCAATTGGCAAGGAATTTCTCTCTTTTACCCACCTCCTCTCAATCTCCTTAACATTTGCCTATTATTTGAAATCGCTCAAGCTTTTGGAGTTTACTCCTTTCTTTGCAAGCTATCTAATAAAGCCTAAGAGTGGTTTGAAAGTTGCCTAATATTTAAGTTACTATTTTTGGCAAGATTTTTACTTAAACAACATATCAACAAGTTTTGGAACTTTGACATGAAACATTTTGGTATATGGTTTTATCATACAAAAATCCACAGAAAGGGTGGAACATTTTCAACAACATGAACATTCCTCTCAAGCATTATAAAAATCCACATAAAGAGTGGAACATTTTAAGCAACATGAACATTCCTCTCAAGCATTATCATTCACGTGGAATTTCTAAAAATGCATGGTATTGAAGTCAACTTTGTACATAACATGAAATAGGAAACTAGAAATTCTTATATGCAAAGATTATAGTTGGGAATTACATGTCTAAATGCAAGTTCAATGAGTATTTTATAAGGTCCATTGAAACTTATTTAGGTTTGCTTATATGTGATCTTTACATAACAATGAGAAGAAGGTTCTTGAGTCATGTTCTTGACCCTAGTAGAAAGAGAGTCCATATCTTTTTCATAAAAGTTGTCGTGTCTCATTATTGATGGGATGGACCAAATGACAACAAAATTGTCCCATTTCAAGCAACTCCAGTGAGGCTCAATAGACATTATTCTTGAAAATGGGCTACGTTGTGTTTCGAAATATGGAATTGAATAATAATGAAACGTATGTTTAAATTTTTATATATTTACAATAGTAAATAGCTGACCCCATCAATCATACAATCGACATAGAAGGTGCACAAAATTTGGCAAGCTATTTAGGAAACTTATTAGAAGGCGAGACATTGTGCTTGCTCTATGTTGTGCATGCTCGTGGCACATTGGATTTCCAAAAGGTAGTGGAATTTTCAATGGTCGGGCATGCTATCAAAGATATCGTCCAAATATTGAGTCTGGTCCAAAAGTTCTCAAATAAAAAAGTTCTAGCTGGTGTTCGTGTGAAAGGTGAAGGTTGTGATTGTGGGAAAAGTCAATGTTGGGTATTTGGTGGGGTAGAGATTGGCCAACAGAAAGAAGCGCCAAATACCTAATCTCCACTATAAATAGTGATTCAATGTACCTCATTTTCATATTCAATCCAAAAGAATGTGGAGAGTCTAACAATTTGGCAATTGAATGTCCTTGCCTCTCCTTCTGATGTTGTTGGTATTTTGGGATTATTAGATTTTGGGATTATTAGATTTTGCTATTGTTGATTCTTTGTGTGTGTGTGTGTGTGTGTGTGTGTGTGTGTGTGTGTGTGTGTGTGTGTGTGTGTGTGTGTGTGTGTGTGTGTGTGTGAGAGAGAGAGAGAGAGAGAGAGAGAGAGAGAGAGAGAGAGAGAGCTTTAACAGGGAGATGATTAGGGTTAATGCTTGGTTACTGGTTGGAACTCATTTGGAAGCTTGCATAACATCTTGTGAAGAGGCATTCCTTTCTTGGGAACAACTACCATGCGACCAAAAAGGAGAAACTATTTTTCTATCATATTTGCATCACGATGGATCTAGAAATAGGTGTTGAAAGTAGGTGAGGAAAGCAACTACAATAAATGATGTTGTTGTTGTGGTGTCATTCACTAGATTGTTGTTTAGCCATAAACGTGTAGAAAATATACACAAAAACATCCCACTAGCATTTGAAATGAGAATGATGTATCACACTAGTGGGCTTCAAACAATGAAATGTTAGAATATTCATTTATGCATCGAAATCAAAAGCACAAAAGTAATTAAAGAATTAACAATACACTAATAAAATTTTATCTATTTAAATAACAAACCTCATTCACCACAAATAATCCTGAAAAATTGTCAACTAGTTTGGTTTTTTAGTTGGATTTTTGAGGCCAAAATGAAATCTCAACTTAGAAATAGGTTCATATTTGTCAATAAAGGCCTGAATAGTGTTTGTACTATTTTTGGCAAGTAGATAAGTGGACGAGGTCGAGTTTGGATCTATTCTAATTGGCTAAATTTGATACATTGCGTCTAGATTAGGATTTGATACATTGCGTCTAGACTAGAATTTCTAGGTCATTTGTTGAGATACCAAGAAATTACCATTTCGGGCAAGTGGCTAAATGACATTTGAGCAGCTATAAATAGTAGTAGTAGCATGGAGAACATATCTATGTATTCTCATTTTAAGTGGAGAATTCATCTCTTTTGATTCTATGTCCATCTCATGTGTATTTCTCTTTATATCTTGAGTTTCTATGTGTAGAATATTGATTTTGTGATTGATCTTGCTTCCACACGTGTGAATGATAGTAATGTACTGTTGTCATATGGACAGGGATAGTACCTTACTATATTTTCATGCTTATGATCAGATATTAGTAATTTATGCAATTCTAGCATGCTAAAATTGATGATTTCTATCTTGTAGCTAAATCTAGATGTGGATCCAAATTTGGGCAAGATCTTAGAAATCCATTAAGTATGTTTTGGATCTGATTTGCTCACATGGTATCATAGTAGTTTGCAGGCCAAAGTTGGTGTTATGACAAATCTAGAGGTGGATTTGAGGGCGCCATAAATTCTATGTGGATTTGGAGGTGTTTCTAGCTCAAATCTTGCATTTTCAAGTATAGAAAGTGGATCTAGTTAGAATTAAAGTAGAATCATTGTGCTACTGTACTGTGGGTCCTATCAGCTGATAAGGATCAGTTGGCCTCGCCATGAGGCAAGTCGACGGGACACACGTCCCGTCAACGGCAACCTGGGTCATGCATGGGTTGCCTGAGTGAACAACTATATGTACAGTATAATTTCATTTTGAGAAATACAGTTGCTATGTGAGCTTGCTATGGAGAGTGTTTTCTATCTGTGTTACTGTGTAGCATGATCTGTGTTCCTGTTCGAAGCAAATTCTAAGTTGGTATCAGAGCCGTATAGGGAGTGTACACAGTACAACATTGTCGTTGAAGAGAGCTTCGGGAGAACTGTCTTCTGAGAATTCGGGGTTTACGCGGGTTGAAGACGAAATGAGAAGAACTGGTGCACGGTTTCTAGTTTATAGAGGCTTGCCAAGCTCAGCAGAGGGATTATTAGCCTGTACATAGCATCAGACAGGGGAAAATTTGGTGAAAATTTGACAATTTTGAAGCCAGTTGAAAATTGAAACCGGGTTTGGGGTTACGGTTTTCTACACATAACTGGTGATTTCTTTGTTGTTTGTGCACCATTTTGGATGTCATAAAGACAGGAAAGAAGGTAATTACGCTGTCAACCAGCCATGGAGAGATTCTGAGATTTATGTCAGAGATTTGTCTCCAAACAGTTAACCTAGCAGATTTGCGGTAAAAGGTGAAAAAAGCCACTTTGTCAAGTTGAGCTAAGATCACCGTTTCTCCACAAAAACACTCTACAGACTTGGTATCAGTAGGGCGACCCTGCTCCAGGCCTCAGATCGTGTTCAAATCGATCCAAAAACGAAATTGATCAAACAAAAATCAGTTTGGGGAGGCGCGATCGTAGACAGAGAGGAGCGTGGAGCTCATGCGCGACAAACGGGGGCAGCAGCTCGGCGTTAAAAAGTGTATAGCGGCCCCAAGAAAGGGTTTCGGCACATTGGAGTGCATGTGACCATAGGATTGGACTCCTATTGGATCAACGGCTGTGATAGATTGCTAAGGGAACAATCTGGACCACAAGATCGTAATGGACCATTGGATGAGGTGGAAAAGGTCTTGAAGGGTCTTGAAGTGCATTCTGGCCTTCAACTTCATTAAAAATTTTCATACTAAAATTGGAGCTGGGTCCCTTCACAAGTGAAGAGTGAAATTTCTTCAAGGTGAAAAAACAGTTCAAAAACAAGGAAAATTCCGATTTTTGGGTCCCGTTTTGACCCAAACGAAAGGCTATAATCTTCAAACGAAGGGCACCCGGACTGTACCTACAAGTACAGTACAACAAAACAGAGTGATTGTAGTGGAGAAAGTGTTTGGAGTGCGTCAAAAGTAGTTTCACCATTCCATTGGGCACGTAGTTGGGAGTTGACGACTGAGTGCATTTCGGAAGGCGACGCCAATTTGGCTTTCAAATTGGTGAAAAAGCGGTGAGTGGCCTGGTAAGGGAAAAAGTGCAGGTCATTATTTTCATTTTTTGACATCACAATTGGCCTCGGCATACTGTTTTTAGTCTACAACAAAAGTTTCAAGCAGTTTTGCGATGGCAAACATGGGAGAGTCCATTTTGAGTGAAAGTAGCAAATTGAACGGGATTTCCAACTATGCAGTGTGGAAATTCAAAATGAAAAACATATTGATGGAGAAAGACGTGTGGGAAGTTGTCACAGTTGATGAGAGAAGGCCGCCAAATGAAGCGGATATCAAAGTGTTCGACAAAATGATGAGGAAAGTTTTGACCTTCATTAACTTGTCAGTAAAGGATCACATCATTACCCACATTTGTGATGTTGTTACACCCAGACATTGTAGTGGGTTTCTTTCCTTGCCTATCCTTAACCCAAGATCTAATCAATCTAGCATCAAAGAGATGAAGTTAGTTGTCACGCGTAGGTTCATTCCCATGAGAGCAATAGTATAGTTCAGATTTCAACATGAATGGAGGATCTAACACTAACATCCATTAACACTAAGCATTAACACTACATCCATTAACCCTACTTTCATTAGCCCTAAATCCACAACAATGATAGAAACTCACTCTTTCTTTCTCTCCCTTTCTCTCTCACAAAAAAGCATAAAAAATAGCAATCCCAATAATGATCAAATCCAACTGATCAATCAAATAACTATGTGATCATTGGGTTGGACTTACACACGCAGGGTGCCAAATCCCTCTCACTTATTAACTAGGGTTAGGGTTGCCTTGGGATCCACAAACCCTCCAACAGTATCCCCCACCAAAACCGGTGGCGGTCCCACAACACCTACAATATGCAGTTATTGGGGACTTTTATTGGCTTCGCGCCGAATCTTGATTAAATGATACTGCACCTTCTCCATAAAGTCGAGACGTGCAGTATTGAAATCCAAATTGTGGGGCAGGAAACAATGGTGGGCTCCGACAATCCACTTGGAGGTTGTCCATGAGGTGAAGCAGGATTCCCAATAGCCTCCCATCATAGCCGCACGAAAGTAGAGACGAGCAACCGACAGCTAATCTTTGATTTGCTCTGAAGCCATCGGCTTATTTGGATCGAATGCCAGAGGAGGGAGGCAACCGTCCCATTTGCCACTGACGCCAACAGAGTTAGATCTTTAGCAAACATTGCCAATTGTCGCACCGTTGGATCTGGAGAGTGGACATACTCTCTCTAATATGCTTGTAAAGCACGGTGGAAGTCCACTGAAATGGTCCAGCTGTAAGGCTGATGGATGTAAGGATGGTGATTTTGTCCATAGCCAACCCCAAATCTTTCCATTTATTTCTTTGCAACATTGGCACGTAATAGGGATCTACCCGCAACTGGCGAGGGCTGGCGACGTGACTCCGAATTGATTCTGGAGTTTTTTCAAAAACTGTGATTCTCCATGCTGGCTGCTCTCCCAGTGCAGGTATTTTGTCCAACTCTTTGTCAGCCTCGATCTCGGAGGTCTTAAATTTCAGAACTCATCCACCATGCGAGGACTAATGCGAATGTTGCTTTAAGAAGGTCTGGATCTGGTCCTCAACGCTGATGGGCCTTCTGAATAGAGGTCTTGTCCTTGATGAGGATGGACCCGCTTGTACTATCGGTATGGTTGGCGGTTGATTTGCTATATCTGGAGCTCCCCCCTGGTCCATGCTCGAATCAATCCCTGTATCCATTGGTACAACTTCTTGGTGCGTTGTGGCATGACCGGGACGAGGATTTGTGGTCCGGCTTCCAACACATGAGCGGCTGCCTTTTCATAGGCGGTGATGGTCTCTTTTGCCTTGGCCAACTTGGTTGAAGCTGCTCCTTTGAACCTATCAAAGCGGCCTTGGAATCCCTGAAGGGCCACTTTGTATGTCTCCACTTTTTTGAATAAATATGCAATCTCCGTTGGTGTGACCGAATGATCGGGTATTTGCGTTTGCAGATCGGCATCATGCTCAAGGGTTGTCACATCCAATTCATCTTGAAGCCGTGTGCGATCTTGTTCAGCCATCTGTAATTGCCCCTTCAGCAGCTGCACCTGTTGCTTGGCATCTTGCACTGACTGATCAACCTGATCTTGTGTGGTTGTCAAGGCATTTTGCAGGGAACTGATGTAATTTTCCAAGCGATTAGCTTGTTGCTGGGCCAACTTCTTTTCGCTTTTAGCCTTATCTTCATGTTGTTTGGCTATCTTCAACTCTCGATCCAGCCGGACAATTTTTTGGCTGATCAGAGTGTTTTCAAACCCCAGATCAAAGATTCTCTACTCCATTTCCTTCTTCTTATCCAGCATAGACTGGATCACTTGCCCAAGGCTTGAAACCAACCCTAGAGCAACACCAGAATCAATGGTCGTGGCCGCGGCGGCAGCAGGAGGACCTGATGGTACGAACAGTAGTAGGGGGTGGAAGCGCAACTGACGAGGTATGCCTAGTGTGATGTCGTGATGTGGAAGGCGAGTCAGTAATTATGATCTCGCTGCATGGACGATGACGACTATGAGAGCTTGAGGCCTGATGGGATGATTCTGTCGGTGCTTCTTCATAGACCAAAAGCACAGAATCCAGGTGGAAGCCATGGATTTTGTTTTCTAAGTGAGAAGTGGCTAAAAGGGACAATAAAGAGCCAGCAACGAATGGCTACTTAGTATTGGCCTTAATAGCTCGTTTGAGCTCACCAGAAACAGTCTTGAACCAATTATATGGTTCATGTTTGAGACTGCAATTCTGAGAGAGAAGAGAACGCATTCACGGAGAAACTACGGAAGAAAGGAATACTTCAGAAGAGGGGCTTTGGCCAACTTAGTGTGGGATTCCACTATCCTGTGAAGGATTTGAGATGTGATGCGGTCTTTCCTGAGGTTGCCAACCATCAGGAAATTATTCAATAGCTGGGCAGCTGCGTGGATGGAAGGCTCAGTGATGGCTTCCAAAAGGTAGCCATTATTGGTCCAGTGCAGATCGTTGGTGAGGTCAATAAATGGCTTGATGGCCTTTTTGGCGTGATTGTGATTGAGTGAGGCCTGCGTACCAAATGATATTCCAAGGGCTGCAAGGGCGGCCTCAGTGATGCACACCTTGTGTGTGGCTCCCTGGAAAGTGATATAGAATTTGGATTTCTCTTCCTTCCACATACTGAAGGCAAGAGTGATGAAATCCATATTGATACAACCCGCAAAGGCTCTCTCATGAATACTCATTGTAGTGAATAGAGGCTCCGCAAGGGTCATCCACTGAGTGACCATGCTTGTGCTAGGAAGAATCATGCTGTCCATTGTAGATGGGACATCACGATGGATAGTATAGCGTGGAGACTGGGAAGTATCGGTAGAAGACATGATGATCAGAAAGGAACTATAAACATGTGAAAGTGTATCAGAAGACAATGCAGGAAATTTGGAAGGCTTTGGTCGTAAGAAAAATTTGCAAGAGTTTCGCTAGCACAAGTGAGGAATGAATCAAATTCAGCCAACTTATAGGTGAATTTGGTGGGTCCATTACACTGAATAATAGTTTGGCTGATCAGTTATGAACAAAAATTTGCAAGCATGTGTAGTACTGTAAAAATAGACTATAAAAATCTCGACGAAGGTTTCTAGGGATCTGAACCTATTAGGCGAACATTTTCCAGGGCTGGCGAAGGATGAGCCTTCTTCTAGGAGGGTCCTTCACCCAAGTACTGTCATAAATACATTTTCTCACAATCTGAACCTATGGACAACCTAACTTTGACATTTTAAGATCATCTAGCAGGTCGACAAAGGTTCATAATGAGGTTATGATGCTTGGCGAAGGTTCCCAAAATGGCATATCGCTGAACATTCGTCTGACTTAAAAATTGGATTTTCTTTTGTCAAGAACCTTCGCCCACCTCAATTTAGATAAATCAAGGGTGGATGTACAGTTTGAGAGCTCAGCGAAGGTTTTTGGTACTATATTAGGCCAAATATGCCCAAATCAGTGATTTTCTAAGTCATTGTCCATCAAAAATACTGTGCTTCCTTTTCCTTATGTTGATGACTTCCTTACTTTTGCTCATCACTCTTTCCTTATTTTTTTTTCTTTTTTACTGTCTTTTTCCAAAAACTCAGCAAATTAAATACTGAAAACAAAAAATTGAAAAACAAATAAAATTAAAAAATGTATTGAGATCAGGCTTGCTGAACTGGTAGAGCAGGCTGCCAAAACTTGCGTAATCGGCTGTCATTTATTGGAGTATCAAATCGTTTTCCATCCAAGTGCTCAAGAATTATTGTGCCATAGTTCAGGATTTCCTGCACTTTATACGGGCCTTCACCGGTAAACTTCAACTTACCCTTGATCAGCTTGGTTTTGTACATCAATTCAAGATCTCTTGCTTTCAGATCTTTTTTGTACAATCGACGATCGTGCCATGCCTTGCGGCGGACTTTCTCTGCTGCTAAGGCATGAACTGCCATCAATCGGGTTTCACATAATTTGTGCAATGCTTCATGACGGAGTTGTAAAGACATATCATCATTCAATCATTCTTTGACTACTATGTGTAAAGATGGAATTAAAAATTCAATTGGCATAACAACATCTTGATCATAAACCAATTGAAAAGGTATTTGATTTGTACTATTTTTGTAAGCGGCTCCGAATGCCCATAATGTTGTGTACAATTTATGTTTTCAATCGGATCGACTTGCTTCAACTGTCTTTGTCAAAATGGTGCAGAGAATCTTATTGGAAGATTCAGCTTGGACATTCCCTCTAGGATAGTAGGGAGTACTAAATCTGTGTATAACAAAATAGTCTTCCAATAAACACTTTATTGTTTGATTAACAAAGTGTGTACCCCGGTCACTGACAATTTCGATCGAACATCCAAATCTGATTATAATATTTTCATATAGAAACCTGGCCGTAGATTTCGCATCAACCACTTTGACAGCTTTGGCTTCAACCCACTTGGTCATATAATCAGTTGCGACGATAATGTATCGGGCCTGAGATCCTTGTGCAGCAGGATGAATAGGACCAACATAATCCAGTCCCCATTTTTTTGCGATAAAACCGGATGCAAGGGTTCATAATTCTGTTGAGTAGGCCGTCGTGCTCGCTGGCAAACATCACATGTCTGAATACAATCCTATATGTCCTTATGAAACATAGGCCACCAACAACCGAATTGCAAAAGTTTGCGAACAATAATATCTATAGAGAAGTGTCCTCCACCCATGCCACCATGTGGAAACATGATTAAATCTGGTACTTCATGTGGTAAACCACACCTTTGTAAAATACTATCTGATCCACGACGGTACAATTGTCCTGCAATTAATTGATAAGGTAGAGTCTTATGAATCAATTGTCTCTTTTGTACTTTTTGTCAAAGAGTCATTCGGTTGTCCTAGCATCAGATACTCAACAATATCTGCCGCCCATTCAGGTACTGCTTCAACATAGAACAACGCAGCATCTGGCAGTTCAACATCCACTTCATTATTAACTGGTGCGGATTCAATTTGTGAAACGTGATCAGCTAGATAATATTGCTTTCCCTTTCAAACCACAATCTGAAAGTCAAATTCAGTCAATAATAATAACCATCTTGCAATACGTCCAATATTGCATGTCTTGTTCACCAAGTAAAATAACGGTTGATGATCCGTATAAAATGCAAACGGCGTTTCCATAAGGTAGTGACCAAATTTTCAAACAGAAAAAATCATGGCTAGCGCTTCACGTTCTGTTGTTGAATAATTCTTTTCTAGATCTGTAAGCTGTTTGCTTGCAAATCGTATAGGATAATCCTTCTTATAGTCACTTGACTGCATCAAAACTGATCCAATGGCGTATTTTGAGACATCCGTATGAACATGAAACTCTATCGTCCAATCTGGAGAACGCAGTATTGGTGCTGAAGTTAATGCTTTTTTAAACTTTTCAAAGGCTTCTAAGTCTCTACTGTCCAAATAGGAACAATAGTTAGTTTGTATATAGGTCATGCTAAATCCGCAAAGAAGATAATAAAAATTTGATAGTAGTTCGCATGACCCATAAATACATAAACTCCTCGAATTGTTGCTGGCGGTGGCAATTCCACAATAACTTTGATCTTAGAATAATCTGTGGCAATACCATATCTTGATATCACATGTCCAAGCACAACTCCGTGCAAAACCCATATCTGGCATTTTTCCGGATTTAGAGAAATCTGATATTTGCGGCACTTTTTCCAATCGATCCAGGTAGTTTGTATATGTACTATAAACTCCCAAGTCGTCCAAGTAAATTTCAAGGAATATCTGCAGATAATCTTTTAACGCAAATTGCATTACTCTTTGGAATGAACTTGGTGCATTACAGAGTCCAAACGACATTACTTTGTAAGCATAGGTGCCCCATTCTGTTGCAAAAGCAGTTTTGTGGTGATCGGCAGGTGCAATCTTAACCTGGTTGTAACCAATAAATCCATTCAGAAAAGTATAAGCTTCTGCTCCAGCAAGGCGATCCAAAATGCTTTCAGTAAAAGGCAACGAAAAGTGATCCTTCCATGTCACTTTATTCAATGCTTTGGAATTCACACAACAGTGTGCTCGATCTCATAAATGAAATCGGCGTCAAGCAATCTTTGAAGTTCTTTCTTTATCAGATCTGCCACATTAGGATTACAACAACAGAACTTTGTAACCTTTGGAACTGCATCAGGTACTAAAGGTATGGTATGTTCAATCACTGATGTCGAAATACCCTTCAAATCTTGATAAGTCCATGCAAATCAATCTTGATACTTAATAAGTAACAAGCGAAGTGCTTGATACTGTTCAGTAGTAAGTTGTGATCCCACTTGTACAACCTTTTCCGGTTCTCCTGGTTCGGCAAGATTCATTGGCTGCATCCTAGTTGGGCCATCATAAACCTCTTTAGATTCCGGTATGTTGATCGTGGAGGTGATGACTTTCGAGATGATAATTCTCTCTTCACAGGTGAAGACTTCCTAGATGATGATGTCTTGCTGGAAGTCTGACTTGAAGAATCATTCTTGACTTTTCTTTTGCCTCTATCCAATAGAGGTGGCACTTCCTTTGAATCAATTTTCTGAGGGGGATTTTCCCATTTCAGGACCGTATTATAATGTTGCTTAGCTTGTTTTTTCGTCATCAAACATGTGATCATGTCTCCCTTCAATATAACTACTTTGGGCAGTTTGATTGTTGGTTCATCAGGAACATTACGCACTCCAAATTTGGTCAGATCCATATGATCTAAAATCTGCTCATCCGTAAGTTCTGCATTGCCATCATAAGTCAAGGCATGGCTCATTGTTATGAGATCATCCTCAATTGGATCTGGTATACTCACTATCATTGGCCATGTATATCACCTTCTTGTCACCTTCAAATGCCATCGATGATGAATAATACTCCTCATGATATGTCATATGTGATGTAGCTCCACTATCAATCCACCAAGGATCAATATCTCCATGATTAGCCAACAATCAAGATGACATAACAAAAGCCCCCGTAATAATCAAGTCATCGACATAAAGAGCAATCAAAGCAACCATACCATCAAAGCATAAGACATATAAATTTGGATCAGAATGTGTTCTCACCATCCCCTTTGAATGAAAGTAGGCATCAATCCTGCTATACCACGCACGTGGTGCCTGTTTAAGACCATAAAGCGCTTTCTTCAAGCGACATACTTTATTTTCCTGTCCCTTCACTACAAAGCCTTCAGGTTGATCCATGAACACCTCTGCTTCTAACTCACCATTTAGAAAAGCAGATTTCACATCCATCTGATGCAAAGGCCAACCAAAATGTGAAGCTAAAGCAACAAGTAAGCGTAGAGCATTCCACTTACATACTGACACAAAGGTCTCCTCATAGTCAATGCCTTTACTTTGTGCATACCCTTTGATCACCAATCTTGCCTTGTGCTTTGCTATACTTCCATTTGCATGGTACTTAGTCCTGTATACCCATTTGCAACCAATGGGTTTCTTGCCAACTGGTGGTTCTACTTTGAGAAGTAGTATCTTGAGATGTATCCTCATATTCATCACTTGGAAGGTCAATGAATGGATCATCATCAGGTGGTATCCTCACTATACCATCGTTCCCACTGGATGTATCTATCTTCTGAGCATCCTCGTCTTCATACATCTTGGATTCATCAAAGATAACATCACAGCTTAAATGGATTTTGTTTTCCATTGGATCAAAACATCTATAGCCCTTCACACGATCATCATATCCTAGGAATATACACTTGATAGCTTTTACATCAAGTTTACATCTCTCTTCCTTAGGAATGTGTACAAAGGCCTTACATCCAGAGATTTGCAAGTGGTTCACCTTTGGCTTCTTCTTCGTGAATGCTCCCTCAGGTGTTATCTTTGGTATGGCAATGGTAGGACTTCTATTTTGAAGATAGACTGTCGTACTGCATGCTTCTGACCAAAAATATTTTGGTAGTTTCATCTCAGCTAGCATAGACCTGGCACTTTCCACAATCGTACGATTCTGCCATCATGGGGTTGGGAAGGGAGGTCCCTTGGAGAAGGGCCTCAAGAAAGGAACCCTTCCTCCACCTTATTTTAAGTTCTTTGTGTAGAATGTTGATTTTGGATTGATCTTCCTTCCACACATGTGAAGGACAATGTGTACTACTTTTGTATGACAGGGACAATACCTTACTATATTTTCATGCTTATGATCAGATGTTAGTGATTTATGCAATTCTAGCATGCTAAAATTGATGATTTCTATCTTGTAGCTAAATCTAGATGTGCATCCAAATTTGGTCAAGATCTTAGAGATCCATTAAGTATGTTTTGGATCTGATTTTTTCACAATAATAAAACAATCTTGAACTCTAGTTATGTTGTTAACCATGTGAGATATATCCCCACTTGGTTAGGTTGACATAACAAGGGTCGAAAAAATCACAACTACAATTTTAATTGCATATGCAAATGCAAAATTGAAAATTTAAATGCTTTAAAATTTATAGATAGGATATGTTTATCTCTAAAGTCTTTAGATCCAGTTCTTGAATGCAAGTATATTGGATGTTGTTCTTTAGGTAGGGTTAGTAGTGGATGGTGTTTTCAAAAGGGTACAACTTTTCTGTGATTCTGACTGGTTTTGCTACAAAATGCAAAGTCATTAAGCAACATTTACTACAAACACACATTGTTATAGATAATTCTTATGTATAACTTAACATTGTAACAAAATGTTATGAATAAAGACATTTTCATATGATGGCCATTACAAGCATCATTGATCTATCTTTATAGTTGTGACATTTACTTTTTATGTTGCTTTTAGTATTAGTATGTTATTTGACTCTCTTACCAATGGACACACATTTTTTTATTACATTTGAAGCTCAAGAACACTATGTTACATGGTTCCTAATTTGGACCCTCATATTTGAGTCTTCATACTTCCCTCAAATTCCCATTGAAGGGAGGTAACTTTTGAATAGTTTAAATAGACATTATAGTTCCTCATGGTATCTCTGCTATAATTGCTCGGATAGAGCCATAGCCTCAACATCTATGGTATTCAAGTTATCTTCTAGCATAGAGAATCTTATTTGTTGTCATTTACATCTATCTTTCATGATGTGATGTGTTCGTAACTTGGTATCATACCACTTTCATGAGCAATTGGAAGAGTGCTGGTTTATTCCAATTCTTTTGTCTCTTTTGGAGAACAATTGTTCATTGAGTATAGTGCATAGCGATGAAAGTTAGCGACGTTTATTTTCACTAAATTAAATATCGCTCCATGACTATTTTAGAAACAATTATTTTCTTTTATGAATGTCATTAATGCAATTAAAATCGTCACTTTCTGGTACTGACTTTAACGACAGTTCAGTGACGTTTTAGTGACGCCGTTTAGTACAATTTTGTCAGGCGACGCCATAGAAAGTTTGCAAGAAAGAAATCCGAAAGAAGATTTTTTGGCAGCAACAATCCAACGACGGATAGTGAACATCGCTAGGCAACGTTCAGAGTTAGTATTGCATGAGAATACTATGTTTTCTAGCAGAAAAAAATCCAAACCCACTTTTTTAAAAAGCAATGTTTGGAATGTTGCCCATCAAAGTTAAAGTTAATGTAAGTTTGGTTAAAAAATTTCATTTTGGACATTAAAAAATAAATTTTTGTTTTGAAAATTGTGTTGCTAGAAATGTTTTTTGAAAATTGTAGTACATAAATCTCATAATTTTGTAGGATTTGTATTGTGTTAAACTTTTTTCAACATGAAAAACAAAGAAAATGAAATTAATTTAATTGAATATATTTGTTAGAATAAAGAAGAAGAAGAAGTGAAAAATATTTGGTATTGATAAATTGATCC
Organism: Diphasiastrum complanatum; assembly: GCA_029204225.1. NCBI lineage: Eukaryota > Viridiplantae > Streptophyta > Lycopodiopsida > Lycopodiales > Lycopodiaceae > Diphasiastrum > Diphasiastrum complanatum. The sequence goes on from CM055102.1 coordinate 22,760,261, forward strand.
TAATTGAAAAATATATATAAGACATGACAATGGAAGATGTCGCTTGGCATACTTTAAAACAAGCATACATAATCTCCTTCATATTGTATATAATGTTGAGACGTAAAAACAAGGGATTTTTACAAGAAACAATTGAATAAATTTTTTTAAATAATTCAATCGATTTTATTTGTAGACAATTCTTCACTTACATCATTATTGATATCTTGCCATTCATCTAAGTAAAGTCCTAAACGTAGTTCGAGTCTACTTATACATCATGGAATGGACACAGGTGCCTCTAGTTCATCATCTTGATCATTTGCATCACTTCCACACTTATCTAGTAGTCTAATTCTTTCACGAATTTCAAAAAAATGGTCTACTCTTGTTGGAAGATTAGTAACATCATCAATGTTTTCATTGATTTCACTTTCTACTCTCCCATCGTTATCATAGACATCCTAATCATCATGCTCATTTGGCTCCATGAAATTATTGCATGATTTTTCATATTGTGATCGATTTCATCTTCTTCATCATCATTGTTTGTTGTTGCATCTTCGAGCTCGATATTCAAAAAATTTCATTTTTCTTGTCTTGGTTTGCATGACAAATAGCCACCTCGCATTGGATGGATAAAGATAAAGGGTATATGTGTGCATACACTTGATATAAATGAGTTGGAGATTGAATCTAGTGTGCTCAACAATTGATTTTAAAGTACCAATGATTATGACCTACTCACAATGATTTGGTAAGAAATGTTTCATTGGAAGAGGAAAGGATCTCTGTTGAATCAAGAGCAAATAGTCCATTTGAATCCAATCGTACAGTTGCATGTGGCCCTCAACATATTTAAAACCATTTAACATCGAACAAAAGTGTAGGGAGTGCAACTTTATTAGAAGAAGAGATATGTTAGCTAAAAACATTGCTATTAAACCATCTTGTTTTTTAGGGATTAAAACACACCCCTAACACGCTTTACCATGGAATTCTTCCAAGGCTTTATTCTTTTCATCGAGTTGAGACTGCATCTTTTCTAGCTGCATATGCTGCTTTTGACCTAGTTTCTCGAACTCATCGATCATCTTTTCTAGAGTAGCATTGATATTTGTTGATGGAATGGTGGTGGATGTTGTCGTGGTTTGCCCTACCATATAAGACAACCTTCCAACATTTGGTTCGTCATCAAAATCTTTATCCTCCTCATGAATTGCATCGTCCATAGCGCTTTGTATCGTAGCATATTCATTATGGCGTTTCAGCTTGCGTCTAATCCGTTTAGGTAGACCTGCTAAAACCCACATAATCAAAGCATCGTCATTGATTATATTGGGATCACACTCAGATCTGAGGTATTGTAGGCTGATATTCCCTGTGAATATTCTAGCCATATGGTAATTCAAGTTAGTTCAAGTCATATAATTAAAGCAGCTCTAGCTTAGGTCCATTGGGGGTCTGTTCCATGGAACCTAACTTATATACATAAGTCACATGGTCCATTGGGTGTTTGTCCCATGGAACCTTTTGTAAGTGACTTAGTTCTATACTTAAATTACTACGGCTTGTAACTTAAACTAAAATTTCAGGTTTCGAGTTCTTGACGGTTCTTTGTAAAACAAGGGCCTCCAAGTATAAGTCAATGTGGAGAGCTCATTTGTAGGTGAACACTTGTAAAGGAATTCTACATTTTGGATCTTCCCATCTCTCTTGTGTCTCCCCATTGTGGATCTTCCCTTTGGTTGTAAACTATTGTATGGAATGTATTATTGAGTTAGTTGCCTCCTCTTGGTTGGGTAAGCCTCAAGAGAGAGTATAGGATAGCCACCTTAGTTTGGAAAGGAATGTCTCAAATTAAGGGTTGAGATTCAAGGAAGATTAGGGTTTCATCTTTAGATTTAATCTTAGCCACTAGTTGGGGGGCAGCCATAGTGATTAAACTAGGGTATCTTAATAGTGTTTTCTCATTTGTGTTAGCAACAAGATGAGTTTATGCAAGAAAGAGTGGATCTTGCCCTCACAATACTCACCACCCTGTCTACCTTTGGCATTCTAGCTTCCTGAACCATGCTAGTTGGATTGAGCCTTAGTTCATGCTAGTTGGGAGGCAGCCATAGCTTGGATTAGTTGGAGCCATAACTGGTTGGGATGCTAAAAAGCCAACATTGGCGCTGTTGCCAATTTCTTGCTAAAATCATTCTTGTTTCTAACTCTTCTTGCTATTTTGTGCTTGTTTTAGCTTAAGATCCATCGCTCCTTGCTCAAATCAAGTGTTTTTCTGTTTTTGGTTTCTTTTTTTTGTCTCCTTTTTGCAGCAAGAAAGGTCACCCTTTGCTCTCCATGGGCCTTCTCTAAAAGCATATCCAGCACCGGAGTTCCACGCCATTCTTCCCACGGATTTCTTCCTTGAACCACGTTTTCATGCCACCGAGTTGCTCGAAAGTGCAAGTTTTTGGTCCGATCGTGCAAGTTTTGTCATGCGAGTTATTCGAAAGCCATTTTCCTTCAGTTCTGTCTCTGTGACACTGTCGACCTAAATCCCTGGCAGCAACGCACCTCCATTCTCTGAGCTGAGCCATAGATTTTATTATTCTACTCAGGTGCTACCGTTGCTTGCCAAGCCTTTAGCTGCGTCGTTTCTTAATCCTACATTGCTTTCAAACTCTTCAATGAAGCTAGCCTCTGCCACGTCCAGAACCCCAGCTTCAGCAAGCTTCCATCAGCCACGTTTTAAGCAATCATTCAAATTGCCAATAGCCACGTGGGGAGAGCACCAAAGGCCATCAGTTCTCCCAACGTTTTTAGCAGCGGCTCTTTCCAAAGTTTCAGTTCTGCCAACGTTTTTTAACTACCATCAACATCATTTTTTTAAGCTCCAATCCGTCCATCAGAATCACTAGCATAATCACACTTTTCAGAGCCTTTCACAATCGTTTTTCAGCCTGCGCCCATCTCTTTTCCATCGTAGATGTCTATCAGACGTTTTTCAGGTGTTTCACAACCGTTTTCTCAGCCTTGCGGCCATCTCTTCTTCATCACATACGTTTTTCAGAGTCACACAGCATAACCAATGGACTCAGCTTCTCATCAGCGTTTTTCCTATCTGATGGTGTCCTCAGTTCTTCAGCTATTTTTTCCGATGCCATTTCCAACCCAATCCGCCCATTGTTTTTAGGTTGATTGTGCCATCTGAAGCAGTTCCAAGTCTTGCCACAAGCAGAGCATAGTTTGACTCTGGTAGTGTTTTGTACATTTTGCCTCATGATGAATCGGGAGCTCCTGCTCGTGCTACCTTCTTGTTGGCCATGATGGTGACACCCTAGCTAGCAAGGATCTCCAGAAACTATCGCACTCCTCTCCCCCACCTCAGAGTATCATCGCTTCTTCTTTCAGCCACCACGCAGACAGCTACAGAAGGATTGTAACCTGTGACTCAAATCCGCTCCATGTGCTGACCCGACAACTGCAAAGAATGGAGCCGTGATTGCTTAGGAGTTTCCCACTGAACCGATTTTGGGACAAATCAAGAAGCTGCAAACTTTTCAGATTTGCTACAATGGCTCCATCCAACCCAAAGTTGGAGGCAAAGCTTACGACACGCAGGTTTGGCAGAAACTGTTGATCAACACTTGAATTCTCAGCTGGAAGTGCTCCTTCGAGCCTGTCGTGACTAGATTTGACAACTAGAAGAGCACTCAAATTTAGAAGAGATGCCAGAACTCTTCCCTGGTGACTGTTACCTTTCACTACGAAAATCTGCAATTGCCCTACTCTTCAGGTATACCACCGGTTAGGAAGTTGTGGTCGAGGTTTATCAGAGAACCTGGAATGCTGCATGTAAGGTTATTATTGTAAAGGTACATCATATTCAGAAAATGCAGCATTCCGATATGAAATGAAATGAAAATGTGAGGAAAGGATTGATGATTTGCGTGGAATGGCAACTAATCGAGTCAGCGCAATATGTTTGCAACTGTTGCAGAATATTCATATCATTGGCCCACATCGTTTTTCAGCCCCCAACCTTGCAAACGGCATTCTCCCATCTGTTCCTAAGCCAAGCAGCAGGTGTGCGAGTTCATAGATCTTCAGTTAGGTGCTGTTCTACGAGTGCATAAACTCTCAGAAGTCTGTTGCGCGAGTCATTTTTTGAGGTGTGCGAGTCATTTTGACTTTTTTTTTGCATTGTTCCTGCACACGAGTCATTTTTCACCCCGAGTCGTGTGCGAGTCATTCCCACGGGTTCTAGCTCCACGGGTACAGGTTTGTGCGACTCATTATGAGATGTTTTTCACCTCCTTCTGACCTGTACGAGTCATTTTAGCCTGTGCGGGTACTGAGCTTCTTACGAGTCATTTTAGCCTGTGCGGGTACTGATCTTCTTACGAGTCATTTTAGCCTGTGTGCGTCATTTTTGCCTGTACGGGTACCGACCTTATGCGAGTCATTTTGGCCTGTGCAAGTACCGACCTTTTATGCGAGTCATCTTTTGTACGAGTCATCTGCGAGTAGTAAATTACTCTTGCACGAGTCATTTTTTTGCGAGTCATCTTTTGTACGAGTCATCTGCGAGTAGTAAATTACTCTTGCACGAGTCATTTTTTTTCGCGAGTCATCTTCTGTGCGAGTCCTGAGCGAGTCGTCCGTTTCCGTCCACGAGTCATTTTTTTGCGCGAGTCATCTTCTGTGCGAGTCGTCAGTTTCCGTCCATGAGTCATTTTTTTGCGTGAGTCATCTTGTGTGCGAGTCATCTGTTTCCGTCCATGATTCATTTTTTTGCACGATCATCTTCTGTGCGAGTCTTGTGCGAGTCGTCCGTTTCCATCCACGAGTCATTTTTTGTACGAGTCCTCATTAATTTTCTTGCTCTGTGGTCCATTTGAGTTGACTAGGTCCGAAATAACTCACACAACTATATGAGTCATTCCCTGATTTTTGCAACGACTTTTGTTAGCTACAAGAATCCTAGAGGAGGTGAGTAATTTCAAAAAAAAAAGAAAACTCCCAAATAAGGTAAGAAAACCCAGAACAAACTTGTAGAAATACTTTCAAGTGCAAAATCTCTGATCTCTCCTAAAATAGAACTATCTAGTATTCGCATAGCCTGTTTTTTGGCAAGATCTGGACTTGTATGAGTCCCAAACATGCATGCGAATTCTATCCAGAGAGGTTCATTTGTGATCACAACGAAGACCCATAATTTCAAGCACTTGAAACTTAGTAAAATCCTCTAAGATCAACATCATATGGTTCCACTCAGGAAACTCCAAGCTCTTGTAGATACATGTTGCACCTAGAATTGTACATATCCATCTTCCATCGCCGACAATCCTATCATGATGAATCTGTTTTGATAGCCTTAGGCATCTCTAGTAGGGAATGCCTTAGAAGTGTCCTAGTAGGAAACCATAGATCCGTCACGATAAGTTTGCCAAATCTGTCGATATCAACATCCATCACCCATCACCTAAGTGCATAGAATCTCGACATAGAGACCGCTTGTTTTGAAACAAGTTTGCCTGAGACAGCTGTTTTTCTTGTAAGGAGTTCAATGGTATGTTAAGAGCGTTCAGATGGCAAGGAGCAAATGGCCTGTCATAATCTCAAGCTAACAAACGTTGAGTTTTATGAGTGAAAGCTTTGTATGATGAGTTACTATTGACCGGTGGGGATCAATCCATTGCCTTCAAATCTTGAGACCGCCGATGAGACTGTCACTGTCAAGTGGTAATATGAGCACATGAGACTCTAGTGAGGCAAATGACAGTGGCATGTCAACAATGCCAAAGTTGTCAAACCAGGATTTGATTTCATTGGAATAACTCGAAAATATTATGAGACTCTATGTTATCACCAATGGTAAGATACAGAGCAAAAATGCCTATTTTTGCATATTTCATGGTAAGTATTCGTATAGAGGCAAAATATCTCTAAACGATTTCTTGCGAATACTCTACTTATATCTCTTGACCAAGAATTCAAAAAAGACCCCCTAAAATTATCAAACATAGCCTATGCGAATAGGTTTGAGGTACTTTTACCCTAAGGACCAGAGGTTCCAAAAACATCAGGAAAGTCCAGAGAAGGTGAGAGAAACATAGCAACCTCCTCCAAATTATCTAACAGTACAAATTCTTGATCTTTCCTCAAGTAGTACTTGCACGGTACTCGTTTTGGCAAGCTTGGCCTTTGTGCGAACCTCTTCACTTGTGTGCGAATTCTCCAGAGCTAAAACTAGCAGAGTCATACCCTAATACCTCTCGAAAGATCAAAACTTGAAAACTTACATCATCAATCCAAGTGTGAAAATGAGATCTGTCACCGCCAAAAGTGAAACAGTGAGATATCTTTATACTTAGGCCTGTACATATTCACAATTACCATCAACATCTTGGTCACCTATTCTTATCTCGTCTAGTTGGGAGAAGTCTTAGGTATATTCAGTAGGGATTGCCTTGGATATAACCTGGTAGGGAGCCATAGATAAGCAAGTATAGGTTATCACACTCATCATCCACCTTTTATCACCTAAGTATTGATTTTTTGCTAGAGCACCATGAGTTGGAAGTTAGATCAACCTCCTCCCAAAGTGGAAGGGAGAATTCCATGGATTGATGCACCAAATCTGATGGAGAAACCAACCCCGTACAATTTCTTCACGACTTCGAAAACACTTGTACGTTCTAGGACGATACTTTTGAAGCTGAAAAGCTCAGACTATTCCCCATGATCCTACTTGGTGACGCAAAGGAATGGTATGTGAATATTGAAAAGTCAGGCACAGCCATCTGGATTTCACTCACGGCGGCCTCAGCTCCTCATCAACATAGGCCAACCAAGGCCAATAGGTCCAATTTTTCATCAACCTCGATCCTCCAATTCTATGAACCATCCTACACCACTTTTACATTCTCAACTAGAGTCTTCTTATCCAAGGCCGATCGCTCCCCATCCAATACAGCAGTCTTTTGTAGAGAGTCAACATATTGCTACATCGTCTATCACACAAGTTGATTCCGACTACATAGACCCAATGATGTATTGTATAGAAGATACCACTGTGCTTGCTCATCAAGTTGATCCATTTGCACCTTACTAAAATTAGTAGTATTAGATGTGTCTAGGCTCGTCTAGTCTTACTGATTCTTTTGTCATCCACGGATACATAGTTGCTTCTGATCCAAATAGAGTCCATCCTATCTAGCAACCATGTTAGGCCTATTTCAAACACCATCCATAGATAAGACCAAAAATGTACCACTTCAGATCTGTGTCTTCATTACATCTCTATGACCAAGCAATTGATATCATACCCTGGAGCCAACTTTTGAGCTACTGTCTGATTAATCATTAGTTTTTTGTCTAGATGATAACCCGTATGTCTGAGTGAAAGTAATATAAGACATAATTGTCTTATTGCATGCTACGTAAATGTTATACGTTATCACTTGTTTTTCTTTTGTAGCACTGTAACTATGGCCTTGTGCTTTTCATTATTTCTCTTATTTCAAGTTTTGTCCTGTCAACTATGTCGTTTGTTGCTACTTGTTTGTTTGTTCTATTGTCAAATGGTTTGGTGTGTTTTCTTTTGCAGCAGCACTATAGGTGGTATTTCATCAGCTATTTTATTCTACTTCTACAGTTGCAGTATCACACGAATTTTCATTGGGATATATCTCTACATCTTTACCAATGATTTCAAGCACTTTTAATATGAACAACAAGAGCAGTCAAGGACTTCAACAACAAATGCTCAGTTTGGCAACAAAACTAGCATCTTATCAGACTGCAACCATGATCTAGCAAATTGGTGAAAGTTCTTTCTGATAAAAATTGGGGTTTTTGCAGCTTGACGAGAGTGAAAATTGACTTTTTGCAAGATCTTGATAGATATAATCTTCGTCGAACTCACAAATGGTGAATTATTATAAATAGAATCCTCAGAGAAGTCAACGAAAGTTGCAAGAGTAAAATTGTTATTTTTGTAAAAAAGAGTCTTTTTTGACAAAAATATATTAATATGACAAATGGCCAAAGTTTAATGTTTGCCCAATTTATTGATTATTAAAAATAGTAAGTAGGACTAACACAGACTCTAAAGAAGGTTTTGGCAAATGTTTTTCTTAGGAAACGGATATTTTTACAAAAAATGTGTTAAACTTTTCACAAAAGGTGACCAACAACTAAATGAACAGTCACTTTGGCCTTCTTTTTTTGGTATTAATCTTCGACGACTTGGTAGTAGATAGATCTGAATCACACCATGCACAATGAATCGGGTGAAGGTTCTTTTTTTGTTTTTTTTAGGGTTTTAATGGTTTTTTGGTGTTCTTTTCTGATGGTTTTTCTGATGTTTTTGCAAATGTACTTGGAATTAACCTTTGCCCTTCAATCTGAAGGTTTTGTGAGTGAAACCGAAGGTGTCTGCAACTCGGCAAAGGTTTCTTGTAAGAGGATAAAATGTTATCAGATCTGATGACGATTTTGTTTTTGTTCAAATCCTACAGAAATGACTGATTTTTGTTGTTTTTTTAAAAAAAATTTCAAATCCAAATAGATCTTAAGAATTGTGATCTGACTAGCTTCCCTTGTTCAACAATCAAATTAGATTTCAAACAAGAATATCCACTCAAATCGAGCAAAATCACTCTCAAACTAACCCTAAAATGCAATTTCAACCCTATTCATGCCAAAACAAAATGCCTAATGCAAGCTAACATTCATCCAAACATGTTGCAATATGAGAAATTGGCGTAGCTCCCCAACAATAATGCCAAAATTGTAGTGGCTTTATTTTCTATCCTATCGTCAACCCAAGATCCAAACACACAAGCATCAAGGAGATGAAGTTAGTCGTCACGCGGAGGTTCGATCCCATGAGAGCGATAGCATAAATCAAATCCAGCATGCATGGATGATCCACAATTAGCACTAAGATCCAGTAACACTACACATTAATCCTACATCCATTAACACTATCGATTAACACTACAACCATTAACCCTAATTCCACAATGATGATAACTTAATCTTCTCTCTCTCTCTCTCTCTCACACACACACACACACACACACACACACACACACACACACACACACACACACACACACACACACACACAAAAAAAAAAAAGCATAAGAAAATAGCAATTCCAATAAGCTTCAGATCCAACAATTAGCAAATACAAAAAAAATTTGAGAGATGGAAGAAAAGAGATCAAGAGTAAGGACATTCACAAATCCATTCCATAAGAGAGCCAATCTGCTTGTATTGAAATGAAGATGAAAACATGTACAATCATTCAAAATTGTTACTTATATAGGAAATTGAGGAGATGGGCACCCCAATTTCTATTGGCTAATTCCTATCTCCCTAACTATTCAAATTTAAAAAAGAGTAGGAACCCATTCAATAATTGGAGGGAACCAAGTTGAAATTGAAATTAGATGGAAATCCCTATGTTATTCACTAACTTGACTTTTAGACCTTGCAACATTAAAAGTCCCGCAAAAAGACCTAAAGTCCTTTTATTTACTTGTAACTAATCAAATAAATATGTGATCATCGGGTTGGACTTACACACGTAGGGTGCCAAATCCCTCTCACTTATTAACTAGGGTTAGGGTTGCCTTGGGATCCACAAAACCTCCAACACTTACTCTTGATGAGGATGGTTTGGATGTTGAAGATGCAAATGATGATGCTTTTGTGATGTCTTCATGTATGCTTGCTAATGATGGAGATCTAGATCCATGGTTATTAACCGAATTTTTGATGACATAAATCGGGATAAAAATGAGCTATATGAAGTTTATTTGATTCCAATAAGAGGTCTTGTAATGGATATTTACTATTGTTAGTAAGTAAATTGACATGACACTAACAATACTTCTATATTTAGCCATGATGCCAGTTTACCATTTTAAGATTTAGAGATGATACCCATAGTAATAAGTGTCTTGGAATTGGCATCATTAACGTTAATTAGAATGTACGACTTTGTTGGCATTGTCGAGACTATTTTATAACAATGTACTCATTTTATTACTGTTAAAAAAAAAAAAAATGCCCAGATGATTTTAGGTACTACTTTAAAGTTCAAGGGGGTATCATAAGGTTAAGGGTTTGAAGACCAGATCAAAGACGTTGTAGTCCTAATGATAAGTAGTTGAAGTGTGTAAAATTGTTACAAACTCAACCTAGTAGAAAGCTGATGCTGCGATTGTTTATGGTGTTCAAAATCAAAAGATAGAAAATGCTTTGGTCCAAATAGGCCTAAAATTCCCTTTTCTCACCATGAAAGGTTTTTGTCAAAAAGAAGGGTGAAAATGTTTCTTAAAAAATTGTTGCCTTTCATTGAAAGTTGGTTATGAAAAGAAGGTGACATCGTTTCCTTCATGGAAGAAAAGGCTCCTGAGAAAAGTGTCGATTATTCATTCTTGTTCGTAGATGAGAGAAACTAGGAGCCATCTTCTCTTTTAGAGTCGTGAGTTTGTTTTGAGAGAATGCATGAGCAAGAAGTTTTTCCATGAAAGAATGTTTCATTTATGTTTTGCCCATTGAATCTGAATGAAAGATAGACATCTTTCAAAAATCTGTTGACAGCCGTGTTGGACTGAATCTAAAATTTGTTGTTGAGCTGAATCTGAGTTCTATTACAGACTTGAAATTTGATAAAGTGTGAAAAGTTGTCTACTTCCTCAGTGAAGAATAGACGTTGTGTTTATTTTCCAATAGTGCAAATAATCTGAATAAGTCTGTCCAATTCTCTAAGGAGTACTGATCATAATATTGACTGTAGCAGCGATTTTAGGAGTCGTTGAAAAATCTGTAATTCCTGCTATAACTTTGTAGAAGATTTTCCTCATGAATTCATGTGAACAAAAATTGGGTTGTCTCAATCCATTGTTCTTGTTTGCAATATGGATAAAAAAGACCCTATACTGAGATGCCACTTTCAAGAAGTTCATCGCTGTTATCTCAAAATCGTTAATGTTTGTTGATGCGAAAATTGGCTGCTTGCTACTAAGGAAACTACCTGCTATGATTTCCACCCATCACTAAGAAGACTATCTACTATGAGACGCCAACCTGCTGATTTTGGAGTAGCACGACCATCGTAATGTTCTTTGCTATCACCTTAACTGGTACAGCAAGAAATTGGTATCATAGTTTACAATGAAATTCTATAGCTACTATTGAAGAATTCCATAAACAGTTTTTAGTGGAATTCAGGCCAACTCGAAATATGGATGACCTAATATTCACATTACCCACAATACAACAAGACCTTGGGGAGAATATTAGACAATTTACGAGACGAGTGAGTGAGAGCTAGACAAGCTGCTATATTAGTAGAAATTAGACCTAAACTATTACTATCTTTTTATCTGAGAGGGTTAAAAAGGGACGTACAATTGGTTGTGAGACAATGGCCCCATCTGATCTAGAAGGGGCAATACAAAAGGCTATATTAATAGAGGAAGCACAATTGACAACAGATAGGGCAAAAGGCTATATTGGCCCCATATGATGTTACATACCTATGTAACTAGCAGTGCTTCAGACCCCTATTAGTCCATTTAGTGTTGGGGGATAAATGGCAAGGTACCCTTAGCATTAAGGGTATGTGCCCTTGGATAAGGGTAGGCAAGTGACTATACCTTAGTCGGAGGTAATGGAGTCACGTGACCCTTGGATAAGGGGTACCCTTAGTATTAAGGGTAGGTGCCTTAGATTAAGGTACTAGTAACCTTGGTGAAGGGCAGGTAGGTGTCTATGCCTTGGATGGAGGTATGGAACCTAGAGAGGTGTTAGAAAGACATTGGATGACTATTTTTCTAAACCTTGGGCCTCAACCTTGAACCATATCACTTTATTGGTCTAGGACCAAAGTATAATTGCACAACTTGGGCAATGGGACCTAGTAGGAGGGCGCCCTTCTAAAGTGTCCGTTGAGTTCCCAACTCCCACAAGAAAGGCATTCAAAGAGTCATAGGTTATGTTTCTTGGTTTCCAAGGGGAGGCTCGAACCTGAGACCAAAGGAACTTTGGATGTCAAGCTAACCAATTGAGCCAACCCCATTGATAGGTTATGGAAGGAGTCTCTTGACATTCCATAAGCCTATGGAGGCTCTTGGAGATTCTTTAACTCCCCTAGGCTTCTCTCTCTCTCTCTCATTGGATGAGCATGGAGCTCCATAGTGCATTGGAGGGGTGCATGGGCCATCTATATGAGGGTGGTAGGGCGCCCATTGGGAGGGGGAGATCTCTCTTGTTTGCTTTGCTTATGCTCTAGTGTTGCTACTAGTGTGTAGAGTGCTTTCTTGTGGTAGTATGCTTAAGGTTTGAATCTTCTTATTGTATGGGACATAAGTAGGGTTTGGATTTTGAGAATGCTATGGAGTGTTGTGGTATGCTTGTGATTTGTTTATGGTTAGCAAGGGGGTGCTAGATAGGTCTTGCTTGGAGCTTGGATCTAGTTATGGTTGGGTGGTGAATACTTGAGGCCAGCTTGTTATCTATCTTTGTGTTTAAAGAGTAGGAACACAAGTGGAGGAGAGATCCTTGGAGGCTTGCAAATCCTTGCTTGCAGGTGGAGGCATCCTAGCTTGGAGTTGGGGAGCATCTTGAAGCTTGCAGGTTGCTTGGAGGACATTTGGAGGCTCTACCTTGGATTTGGAGGACTTCCTCACATCTACTTGTAAAATATGATCTAGAAGGGGCAATACAAAAGGCTATATTAATAGAGGAAGCACAATTGACAGCAAGAGATCTGTCAAAAGGTATGAGCACAAAGGATAAGACTCATGATCGTACAAGAGCGGATTTTCCTCCAGTATTGTCAAATAATAGGCAACTCCATGATGTAATTCCTCTCCAGTCTCGAAACCCCTATAGAGATGTTGATAATACCAATATAAATTTTCAAGTATATGATAGAGTTCCACATAATCAGCTTGCATAATTGTCTACTAGACCAAATCAGGTACAATTAGTTGAGCCAAATTATGAAAGTACTGGATCTAATATTGGTATTGAAGATGTTAAAGAAATGTTGAAAGGATATATGGATATATCTTTAGCATCTGATGTAAATTTTTTAGAGCGACAATAGAATGTGATAGGGCAGTGTAAATCTTTTAGTGACGATATAACTCCGAAGGTAGTCTATTGGTATTGTAAGGGGGATCATTTTAATCGAAATTGTCCTAATACTGTTTGTAACTATTGTAAAAAGATAATCCATTAGAAGATGGATGTTGGGTATGACGTAAAGCTTTGAATGAAGGAACCAATGTACCAAGACCAATAAATCATCATTCACAAGATACACAAATGAATAATACTCCTGAACCTATCCAAATATTACAAAGGGATGATAGGCGAGAGCTTAAAGAAAAGGCTAAAATCAGTGATAAAGGATCACCAGTAAATTTTATAGAAAAGGCTGATCCATTAATGGACAGAAGAAATGAAGCTGTGTTGGCAATCACTAGAAGTAAGTTTAATAAAGGCCTACCAAAGAGTGATCCGAACAAGCAAATTTAAAAATCAATATCAAAGAATAAAGTAACATTTCATGAACCTTTACAAGAAGAACTTGAGAATCCGGCTGGGGTAGATGAATTGAAAGATAGCACATAGACTCCTAATTCAGACCGTGTAGAACAAGGAGAGACTTCTAGAATGGTTGGTAATAAACCTTCTAAAAAATTGATCGTCAAGCCTACAAAAAAGAATATTGTTAGACCCTTGGTTCATAAAAAAAGAAATAAATCTAAATATAATGTAGAGGGGAGGGCTATGAGAGTAGTGCCAATCCCTTTGTAAAAAGCATTGGATGATTTGAGTCTGGATGTTAACTTTTAGAACTTACTAAAACTATCACCAACCGTAACGATATGTGAAACAAATAATGAAACCCTCTTATGGTTTAGACCCTACACCACATATCCCTAACGTAGGTAATGTGGGTGTAGAAAATTTAGATCGCTATTGTCCAAAAGTAGATTTTATAATAGATGGATTGGTGATACAAGGAGCTATAGTAGATGCAGGAGCTGCCGTGAATATCATCAGTTTAGAACTAACAAATAGGTTAGGATTTGTGAAAAATTGTCAAAAATTGGCAAATCTAGCTTGATCAAAAACCATGTAGTATAATGTAAATTTTGTACATAAGTGGATTCCACACATGTGAGCCCAAGATGCCATGTGGAAACCCACTCCTAATGTAGGTTAGGTCAAGTCCATAGGGTTGGTCATGTCATTTTGGTAGTGATTCCTAGTTTATAGGACCTAAATCCTAGATTTAAGGTAAAAATTTGACCAACTAGCTATCTACCAAGCATGACTTTAGGAAATAGACTAGGGTTTCATTGTAGGTCAAGGAGAGTGAGTTAACTTCCTTATTACATGTTGGAAATCCACCTAACTTCAAGAAGGAAGTCGAATTTGCTATGTATTCTCTCTCTCCATAGTGAAAAGATAGAAAATTTTTGGAGCTCATTGGCAATCTCAAGCTAGTTCACTATGTACATTGAGTTTTTGTAATCCAAATGAAACCAAATCAATTTTTACTTGTTTCTCAGGTTGAAGGCCGTACTATAGCCTGTAGTACACATGTGTGGTCTCGGATTTCAATGTTGATCATTGCTTTTGATTGTTAATTCTTGTTGTTTGTCGAATTGCCAATCTAGATCAACTTTTTGATGACTAGTTTTTTGATAGATTGTTAAGCAAGCATCCAATCACTCTTGTGGATCTTTTTTAGATCCATTTATGGTCCTAAAGTACAGTACTTTGACATGGTATCAGAGACAAGTACAAGAGCATAAGCCATTGATCTAATGCAAATCCATTTTTAGCAAGTTTTGGTGCTAAGAACTAGTATTGAGAGGGCAAGCTAGAATCTTGATTTTGGTGAGGAAATTTGATCCCAAACTTGGTAGGGGTGACGTACTATCCACATGTGTGGGCACCTCTGAACCTGCATTTAATGCATGTTATTCATTTGATCCAAAGAAATTCAATTTGTGAGCTTTTGATGTAATTTTTGGTGGAAATCCTAGGATAAGCTACCGAGATTGAGTGCCATTGATTAGATTCATGAAATCTAATTAATCTAGGCTGAAATCAGGTCCTTTAAACTTGTTTTATAGTTCTTGAAAGTACATCAAAGAGTGAGAGAGATTTTGTCATGTTATTGTCCAAAAATAGCCAAAATTGGCAAGATTTGATTGTAAGTAGATTTCACATCATCTTATCTTCATTCCAACTTTGTGAGGAAGTGCTAGAACTGAGATTATAAGTCCATTTGTTGGATTAGAAATCTAATTTGAGTGAAAAACTACAAAAGAGAGACCTTAGTGAGTTTCTAGAGACAATCAAATCCATTTCTTGGAAAGATTTGTTTGAAAGTAGTTTTCACTTCATCTTATCTTCATTCCAACTTTGTGAGAGAGTGATAGAACTGTGATTATAAGTCTATTTGTTGGATTAGAAATCAAATTTGAGTGAAACACTGCAAGTGTGAGACCTTTGTGAGTTTCAAGTCAATCAAATCTATTTCTTGTTTGTAGAAGTCACTAGTAAGATGGGATCTGTTGGAGCATACCTTCTAGAAGCTAGTGAGAGATTGAATTCTACAAATTATGCTATTTGGAAGGTTACAATGGAGTCACTCTTGGTGCTCCAAGACCTTTATGAGTTCTTGATTGAAGATGAAGATGAATCTCTAGGTGCACAGGAGTTAGCTAGATACAAGAAGAGATCTAGGCTTGCACTTCATTGTGTGAAGATAAATGTGAGCAATGATTTGTTGAGAGAAGTATCAGCTTGTACTAGTGCTAAAGAGGCTTGGGAGTCTTTAAAATCAATCTATGAGTCTAGCAACACTTCTAGAGTTCTTATGCTTAGAAATCAATTTTTGCAAAGCATGAGGAGAAGTGAGGAGAGTGCACATGATTATGTACTCAGAATCAAGTCTCTAAATAGGGAGTTGGCTTCCATTGAGAGAAGATTCATGATGGAGAGCTTGTAAAAATTGTCCTTAATGGTCTAGGAGATGACTTTGTAAATTTGGTCCAAAGTTTTGCCATCCAAGACACTTTGCCAACTATAGAAAAACTTCACAGTGTATTAGTGGCTAAAGAGTGTAAGATGCTCCATGCAAAATCTAGGATGAGTTCCTTGTCTTTGCAGGATGGTGATGAGAAAGCCAATTTCTTATTCAAGGGCAAAAAGAAGACCAATGGAAAGAAGAAACATCCAAAGGAGGCCAAAGAAGAGGATGATGTATCAAGCTCAAAGGACAAGTCAAAGCAGAAATGCTTTTTTTGTGGAAAGAAGGGGCATTATGCATTTGAATGCTACAAGAGGCTAAGAGCACAAGTGGAGGAGGACAAACAAGGAAAACTTGCAAAGGAGGAGGAGGAGGATGAAGTAGATGTATTCTTGATGACATATACATCCTCACCAACAAGCAATGGCAATTCAAGAGACAATTGGTGGATCGACAGTGGGGCTAGCTCCCACATGTCTTGTGAAAAGGACTTTTTCTCAACCTTACACTCTTTCAATGCTGCTAAAAAGTTTATCTTTACTGCAAATGATGAAGAGTGTAGGATAGATGGTGTTGGTACCATCTCTTTGTGTCTAGAATCCTCAAAATGCATGGATCTAGAAAATGTCCTTTATGTACCATCAATCACCAAGAATATGCTTAGTGTTGGTCTACTCTTAGAAAGTAGTTTGGATGTCCACTTTAAGCATGGTGTTTGCTTCATCTTGAAGAATGATGTTTGCATTGCAAAGGGATTTAAACATGGAAGATTGTTTAAGTTGGAAGCTAGTGTTGCTTTTGAAAGAATGAGCTTGGCAAAGGAGGAGATCACTCAAGAGGAGATCTTGGCAAAGTGTGATCTTGCTTGCATTGAGGAGGAGCATCAAAAAGAGGAAGATGTTGAGGATCAGCCTCAAAGCATGAGAGTTCCAAGGTAGTCCTCAATGACAATGGCCGAGTCATCAAATTGCATGCAAATTGTACATTCAAGTGTGCATCTTGCAAGGGTGGTGAGAATTGGAGAGTCTACTATCTTTGAATACTTTTTGGAAAGTATTAGTAAACATGAGGTGACTTGTTTCTTACCTTTAAGATTCATGGTGTTTATTACTTTGTATGACAAGACAATGAAATGGGATGCTTTGAACTCTACATTTGTTGTTGATAAAGCAATTTCATTGGATAGCTATTTTTGTAATAGTTTAAATAGAGTCATAAAAGATAAAACATCATTTGCTTTGGGAATTTTTGTGTCCACATGCTTTGTGCATGATCATTCCAATGTAAGGACCAAAGATTATCCTATTTCAATGATAGGAATAATGGTAGTGTTTTGCTCTTCAAGTAGAGATTGTAAAATCTACTTGTTTTCAACCAAAGAATTTGTCAATGGTGGAAATGTGATCTTTCAAGAGTGGAAGATTTGTAAACTTGAAGAAGCACCTTTGGATCGGCACCTTATTCAATTCATTGATGGTTTGGAGTCAAGTCAAGTGGAGGAGCAAGCTCAAGACCCGAGGACTCCAAGAAGAACCATGAGTATCAAGATGACCATATAGGCTCAATCATATGGATCAAGCAAGGCAAACAGTCTTTGGCAACACTGTGTATGCACTTAATAGTTTAATTGATGTATTTTCAAGTGCACAAAGTGCCTTGGAATCCATGGCTTGGCATGATGTATATTTTTTGAAGTGTGCTACATGTATATAGACACATTTCTGGAACATCTTGTAAGGGATCCTTTAAGAGGTGGTGAAAGATCCTTCATGGACATCATTCTCTATTGGAGTCTCAAAAGTTCCTTGTTTTTAGCTGGATTTTTTAGACACTTCTAAAAGCTTTCATTCATCTATCAAGAGAATTGTAAATAGATCAAGCTAAATTTGAGGAGGAGTGTGAAAAATTGCCAAAAATTGGCAAATCTAGCTTGATAAAAAACCATGTAGTATAATGTAAATTTTGTACATAAGTGGATTCCACACATGTGAGGCCAAGATGCCACGTGTCAACACACTCCTAATGTAGGTTAGGTCAAGTCCATAGGGTTGGTCATGTCATTTTGGTAGTGATTCCTAGTTTATAGGACCTAAATCCTAGATTTAAGGTGAAAATTTGACCAACTAGCTATCTACCAAGCATGACTCTAGGAAATAGACTAGGGTTTCATTTTAGGTCAAGGAGAGTGAGTTAACTTCCTTATTACATGCTGGAAATCTACGTAACTTCAAGAAGGAAGTCGAATTTGCTATGTATTCCCTCTCTCCCTAGTGAGAAGATAGAAAAATTTTGGAGCTCATTGGCAATCTCAAGCTAGTTCACTATGTACATTGAGTTTTTGTAATCCAAATAAAACCAAATCAATTTCTACTTGTTTCTCAGGTTGAAGGCCGTACTAAAGCCTGTAGTACACACGTGTGGTCTCAGATTTCAATGTTGATCAATGCTTTTGATTGTTAATGCTTGTTGTTTGTCGAATTGCCAATCTAGATCAACTTTTTGATGACTAGTTTTTTGATAGATTGTTAAGCAAGCATCCAATCACTCTTGTGGATCTTTTGTAGACCCATTTATGGTCCTAAAGTACAGTACTTTGACAGGATTTACTATAGCACCATCGAATACCACGATATTGAAACTGGCAAACAATTTGATTATTAAGCCAAGAGGAATATTACATGACATACCCTTTTAAAGGTAGGAGCTAATCTAAATATAACCAAGAAGCAACAATATATGGATCTTTGTAGGAAATACCAACATGTGTTTGCATGGGATTATATAAATTTGAAAGGTATACTTCCAAAAAAAGTGGTACATACGATACCTTTAAAAGAAGGTACAAAACCAATAAGACAAAAACAACGAAGATTACCTTATAATTTTAAAGTTGGAGTTTATAAAGAATTAGAGTGACTACGTCAAGCTGGTTTAATATTTCCTGTACAAAACACATAATGGTATTCACCAATAGTGCCCAAATCTAAAAAAAGTTCTACACAAATTAGGGTTTGTGTAGATTACAAAAAATTAAATAAGCATATGATTAAGGATTATTACTCATTACCATTTATTGATCAAGTCCTTGATGGATTAGTAGGAAGAGAAAGATATTTATTTATGGATTGTTTTGCGGGTTACAATCAAATTGTGATAGAAGAGGAAGATAAATTGAAAACTACCTTCACTACTACATTTGGAGTTTTTGCATATCATGTGATACCATCTGGGTTATTGAATTTTCCTGGTACATATTAGAGATTTATGAATGAACAATTTGAAGATATATTTGATGAAAATCTTAAAATTTTCATCGATGATCTATGTGGAGCCTCTTTTGTTAAAGATCATATAACTGTTTTGGAAAAATGTTTAAAGAAGTGTGAGATAACATGTGTTGCACTCAATGCTGGGAAATGTCTGTTTGGAGTTCCTTATGGTGTATTACTAGGTCATGTAATGAGTAGAAATGTATATCTACTGATTCGGATAAGATGAAAATAATACTAAGCCTTAGTATTCCCAATACGCTTAAATAGTTACAATCATTTCTTGGATCTGTAGGTTATTATTGAAGATACATTAAGCAATATTCAATAAAATCTCTTCTTTTAACGATATTATTGAAAAAGGATGGAGTATGGGATTGGAACGGAAGCTTGTGATACAGCTTTTAAAGAATTAAAGGAAGCCGTAGCAAGCACTCCTATAATGAAGCCTCCAATGTATGATCGAGAGTTTTATATTTTTAATTCAGCTACGGGAAAGAGTATGAATTGTTGTCTAGCTTTGAATATGGGACAAGATATATCATCCCATAATGTTCGTGGGACACAAGGTAAATATAGCAGAGTTGAATTATTCATATGCGAAAAAGGTGTGTTTATGCATTGCATATGTTGCTGCTAAAAATTGTCACTATATACTACACCGCAAAGTTATTATCTTTACTAAGAATAATGCAGTTATTTTGATGATGAATAAATTGGAACCAACCCCTAGGTTAATCAAATGGATTGTTGCACTTCAAGAATTTGACTATGATCTGAAGAGTAAACCTCCACGATTGCAAGGTTTAAAACGATTGTATTTGTGAGTGGGGAACTCCAAATGAAGAAGATGGAACTAGTACAAGTGACCAACTCCTAGGATTATTTCAAAGTAATAAAGATATGATACCGAGTTGGTATTCCACTTTCGCAACATATTTGTCAACATTGGAAGTGCCCGCCGACAACATGACTTATAACGAGAAAAGAAAACTTAAATTACAAGCTCTACAATTTTCTTTTATAGAAGATGTACTTTATCAGAGGGGAGTGGAAGGATTATATCATAGATGTGTGGTACTTGATGATATAAAACTTATCTTAGAAGAATGTCACGATTCTGCTTGTGGAAGACATTTTGCGGGCCAATTGACGGGTCAAAAGACATTGCAAGTTGGGTATTGGTGGCCATCACTTTTTAAGGATTCCCATGATTACGTTAAGCGTTGTGATATATGTCAATGTGTTGATGGAAGAGCTAGCTGTATCAGATCATTGATTCCAATTCAAGCATATCTACCCTTTGAAAAATGGAGGATAGATTTCGTAGAACCGATGAGTATAATATTTATAGTGCTAAATTAGAAGCATACTCTTTAGTGGTACATGAATTGGTAAGGACAATCCCTATAGTGGAGTGGATGATAGTACCTAGAGCTCATAATTATTTAGCAGACACACTAGCTACAAAAGCTTATAGTTGTGATATCTATAATAAATTGTTACCTCAAAGATCAGTTTTGAATCTTTGTTACCAACCCCTAAAATTATGGTTACTATTACAATCGGAAGCAATGTATGGAATCTGATGGATTTAAGAGATATTGAATGTGATATCCCATGTTAAACTTAAATTGGTTTTACAATTGCGATATTTAGTACAAAATCATTTGATTAAAACTGGTTTTAAGATAGATCTTTATCTTTGCAACAAATTGTGTTAAACACAAAAATTGAGATTGCATCCATAATTGAGTGCCAAAATAAAATGAAGATTGCATTCCCATTTTCCTATTTGCACGATCAGAGACATTGGGCATTACACTATACTGATGGGCACATTTATTTCTTGGATGGATATAATTGCAGGTTATATTTTGAAGACTTTCTGTTGCTGATGAGTTTTAACGCTTAATCGATGGCTTTAGATTTGGCTGCTATTCTGAAGAGTGGTTAGCATCACACTATAATGTGTACTGAGCCCACTGTTTATCATTGATACATTGTTCTGGATCCGTTCGTGTGGGGACCACACTCTCCAGTGGAATCACCAATGTTAACCGAATTTCTGAGACATAAATCGGGCTAAAAATGAGCTATATGAAGTTTATTTGATTCCAATAAGAGGTCTTGTAATGGATATTTACTATTGTTAGTAAGTAAATTGACATGACACTAACAATATTTTTATATTTAGCCATGATGTTAGTTTACCATTTTAAGATTTAGAGATGATACCTATAGTAATAAGTGTCTTGGAATTGGCATAATTAACATTAATTAGAATGTACGACTTTGTCGGCATTGCCGAGACTATTTTATAACTATGTACTCATTTTATTACCGTTAATAAAAGGAATGTACTTTAAAGTTCAAGGGGGTATCCTAAGGTTAAGGGTTTGAAGACAAGATCAAAGATGTTGTCCTAATGATAAGCAGTTGGAGTGTGTAAAATTGTTGCAAACTCAACCCAGGAAAACTGATGCTTTGATTGTTTATGGTGTTCATAATCGAAAGACAGAAAATGCTTTGGTCCAAATAGGCCTAAGAAGCCCTCTTCCCACCATGAAAGATTTTTGTCGAAAAGAAGGGTGAAAATGTTTCTTAAAAAAATGTTGTCTTTCATTGAAGGTTGGTTATGAAGAGAAGGTGACATCGTTTCCTTCATGGAAAAAAAGGCTCCTAAGGAAAGCGTCGACTATTCATTCTTGTTCGCAGGTGAGAGAAACTAGGAGCCATCTTCTCTTTGTAGTGGGTTTCTTTCCTTGCCTAACCTCAATCCAAGATCTAATCAATCTAGCATCAAAGAGATGAAGTTAGTTTTTACGCATAGATTCGTTCCCATGAGAGCGATAGTATAGTTCAGATTTTAGCATGAATGAAAGATCCAAATCTAACTCTAACATCAAGAGAGCTTTCTCCCTCATAAAAAGTATAGTATTCACTAACTTGACATCTAGGCCCTGCGACATTAAAAGTCCCGCAAAAAGTCCTAAAGTCTTTTTACTGACTTTCTAATTAATCAAATAACTATGTGATCATCGGGTTGGACTTACACACGTAGGATGCCAAATCCTTCTCACTTATTAACTAGGGTTAGAGTTGCCTTGGGATCCGCAAACCCTCCAACAGTATCCCCCACCAAAACTGGTGGCAGTCCCACGACACCTGCCTCGAAGCTGAATGCAAATTTTTTCAATAATAGCCATATGGGTCCGGTGGCCATTCATGATAACCTTGTTCATTGCCAAATGGGTAGTCGACGCCATCCAAAAAAAGATCCCAAGATAATGCTTGTTGATGTTGATCTTTGTAAATAGGTGCACCTGCTAGCAATGACATTGTTGAAGCTAATGACAAGGTAACAGAATTTCTTTTTTCTGACATTTTCAAAAATTTGTAACTTTCTCAATACTTAATGAAATAAGAAAAAAATTAGATCCTCAAGAAGCCCTTTCAATGCTCTACAACTCTAGCTATTTAGATGGAATTATAGAGAATAGAAGGTAGGGCAAAAAATGAATCAAATAGGGCAAAAAAGAATATGAAAATTTGGAAGTTTCTGGTTTGACAAGTTTACAAAATTTTGTAGCCAACTTCAAAGATTTGTAACTTGGCCAATATTGAACGGAATTAAAAAAAAATCAACGGAAAGAAAGCCCTTTCAATGCTCTACAATCCTACATATTCAGATTCAATTACAAAGAATAAAAAATAGGGCGAAATTTGAGTGAAAAAGAAGCAAAAAATAAAAAAACAGAATTTCTGGTTTTGACAAGTTTACAAAATTTTGTTGCCAATTTCAAAAATTTGTAACTTGCTCAATACTAAACGGAATTAAAAAAAAGTTAAATGGAAAGAAAGTCTTTCAATGCTTTACAATCCTACATATTTAGATTGAATTACAGACAATAGAAAATAGGACAAAAATTGAATAAAAAAGAAGCAAAAAATCAAAAAACAAAAAATACGGTCACCACTCATTTTTTAAACATTTTTGGACACAACTCTCACAAATCACATCCATAATGCAAAACTAACCCTAGCATGCCAAGACCAAGATGCCTAAATGCAAGCTAACCATTAACACTACGATCCACTAACACTACTTTAGTGAAGGAAAAGCTTACTTTTCTCTCTCTCTCTCTCTCTCTCTCTCTCTCTCTCTCTCTCTCTCTCTCTCTCTCTCTCTCTCTCTCTCTCTCTCTCTCTCTCTCTCTCTCTCTCTCTCTCTCTCTCTGCTCTCTCACAAAAAGTATAATAAAGATAAATCCCAACAACTAACAAATCCAACAATTGATAAATCCAAAGAAAGCATGAGAGATGGAGGAGGAAAGAAGAAGAGCAAGGACATTCCACATCCACTTCACAAGGGAACCAATAAGCTTGTATTGAAGAAAAGATGGAACATGTGTAGGAACTCGAGTTGGTCCCTTCTTATAGTAGAGAGGAAGACCCTGGCCTTTGAATCCTATTGGTCCATTTCTGCCTCCCTAATTATTCAAATTTAAAAAAGAGTGGGAACCTTCCAAATTGGAGGGAAACCCAACTTCATTCACTAACTTGACATTTAGGCCCTGCGACATTAAAAGTTCCGCAGAAAGGCCTAAAGTCCTTTTATTGATTTTCTAATTAATCAAATAACTATGTGATCATCGGGTTGGACTTACACACGCAGGGTGCCAAATCCCTCTCACTTATTAACTAGGGTTAGGGTTGCCTTGGGATCCGCAAACCCTCCAACACTCTTTTAGAGCTGCAAGTTCGTTCTGAGAGAATGCATTGAGTGAGAAGTTTTTCCATGCAAGAATGTTTCATTGATGTTCTGCCCATTGAATCTGAATGAAAGACATACATCTTTCAGAAATCTGCTGATAGCCATGTTGGACTGAATCTAAAATTTGTTGTTGAGCCAAATCTGAGTTCTATTACATGAAATTTGATAAAGTGTGAAACGTTGTCTGCTTCCTTAGTGAAGATTAGACGGTCTGTTTGATTTGCCAATAGTGCAAACAATCTGAATAAGCCTGTCCAATTTTCTGAGGAGTACTGATCATAATATTGATTGTAGCAGTGGTTTTAGGAGTCGCTAGAGAATCTGTGATTCCTGCTATAACTTTGTAGAAGGTTTTGTGAGCAGAAGTGCAGCAGCCACAATCCGGGTTAAAAATGTGCTGTTGAAATATTGAGTTTGTAATTCATGTGAACAAAAATTGGGCTGTCTCAATCCATTGTTCTTGTTTTCAATATGGATAAAAAAGACCCTGTACTGAGATGCCACTTTCAAGAAATTCATCGCTGCTATCTCTGAACTATTAATGTTTGTTGATGCGAAAACTGCCTGCCTGCTACTAAGGAAACTACTAGATATGATTTCCAACCATCATTAAGAAGACTATATACTATGAGATGTCAACCTGTTGATTTTGGAGCAGCACAACCATCGTTGTTGTTTGGACTGGTTGCTGGCCATAGGAGAAAGCTCTCCTACCCACGACCGTCCTTGGATTTTTGAGGAGTGATCTGTTCCATCATTGTGATCCATCATCGTGACCTACTTCTTGGCTGATTGAGAGAGATGAGGCACGAATGATTTGAATGCCTCTTGATGAAGAATTTTGACTGTATGCTGAGGAAAAAGTAAAGGGGCCACCAAAAGTGCAGAGAAAAGAGAACCAATTACCTGCAAGCATATCTATAAAGCTAAGCTTGACATAATGTTTACCAAGTTATATAATGATTTCAAGTATGTAGATGAGTGCCCAATTCATAATACAAAATTGTAGATTTGTTGATTTTCAGTCTGTTTTTTTTTTTTTTTTCTTTTGTTAAATATTTTTGACTATTCGGACTCTGTGCCCTCCACTTCTGAAGCAGCTTCTTCTAGTGGTACAAAGTCTGAAAAGTCAAAGATTATAGATATAGATCTTATTGATACGAGTGTTAATTTAGATGATTGTTTAGATTTTGATCCTGCTCAAAATAGGGCTACCTTTATAGGCCCTAGAACACCCACCACCCTTTCTCCTTCTGATAAATCTTTGATCATTTTGCCTACCTATAATATAGATAATAATTCCTTTTGGACAATATCATATATATCGGATCTTTTTGACTTAACTGAAGCTGAGACTCTTTGTATTTTGAGCAAAGAGCTTGATGAATTTTTGGATATACATAATGATAAGTTTTATTTAGGAAAAGATTGCTTGAAAATGGCTGTGGAGGAAATGCGCAACAAAGAAGATGATCTGCCTTATGAGGAGGAGTTTCTTAGAATCCAAAGTCAACTTGGTTTTCCACAGCCAACTGCTTATTCACCAACAATATTGACATTGAAAGGTGGACATAATATTGATGGAGAGACAGTAATCAGAGAAGACAAAGCCGAATGTGTAAGTTTTTTGTCTCTTATCAAGTACTAGTAGATTTGTTATGTCAGATTATATACTGGAGCTTACTTTGTTTTTTATCATTTCAGGAAACAATTTTTCTTGATGATTTTGCAATTCGTCGAGGAGGGCAGAGATCTTTTGCGGGAGAATGTTCAAGAGATCATGCACTCGGGCACTATCTAAAGTCCTTCAAGAATAATGAGATAAGTGTTGCCCATTCAAAGTTTCATCAACATGGTGAAACTATGATTATGACAATCAAGACACTGTCTCATTTTCTTAAAGGACATAATTTTAATAAGGTGCATAAAATAATTTTTGTAAAGAAAACTATTGCGGTTAAAATTTTAGGATATGGACCAGTGAATTCCATGCTAAGATCATCTCATTTTGCAGTGTATGCTACTTATGTTGATCTGAGTAAGCATGAAAACTATGAGCTATTGGATCCATACGAAAGAAGAAAATTGTTGCATGATTCTAAGTTGCAACTTTCATTGGAAAAAAATATCGGAAGCAGATTGCTGGATTGTACTTTGTAGATATTTTTATTTAATATACAAAATTTTATTGTGTGTCTATAGCCTACTGGCTTGTATAAATTTGCATGCTGTTTGAAATTTTTTATAATCCGCCCATTTTGTATTATGACGAATTTGGATTCTTCTATAAAACCATTGAAAAAGTTGCTATATATAGCTGTTTTTTGGTACTTTTATGAAATGCTGCTCTTGCTTGCCAATGAGATTTTTCCATTTCTTGCGATGACCATATGCTAAGACTTCCACTATTTCTTACAAAGAATGTCAAATGATGTTGTAATATGTGCTGCATGTCATAAAAACATAATCTAAATCAGTACCAAAAGTATCTAATTTAATTGCACATATTTGTCTATGGTAGTGTAAAATCAAAATCTAATAATGTGTTATATGATCAACACCCCATGCACTCTGAACTGCATTCACAAATTCATTGGCTGTTTTCTGTATCATTTGAACATCAGTATTTGAAATTTATCTTTTCTCAAGTATTTCACCATATTGTCTAACTTTTTCCAAACTTCTACTTTGTGTATACGAGTAGAACCTTCTTCTTTGAAATCTTGAGTTGCTGCAATAATTTCTTTCCAAACCGTGTATTGAACCTTAGATTGTTTGCCAGAATAAATTGATAAAAATCTTCGAGCTTCAGATTTTCCAATGCTCGGCTTGCATGGAATATTTCTTATTTTACTTGATAACTTGTCATCTTTTTTTATTTTAAAGTGGCCTTTATGTAAGCTTGCTTTGGACAACACATCCTCTAATCTGGAATGAGCTTCCTTTGCAGAGGCCTCTGACTCAGAATTCTATGCAAACAAGATGTGAAGATATATATATATATATATTTTTATGATACGCACCTCCGCATGCAATGTACAAATATGAACATTTTGTAGAGGAATCGGTAATACAGGTTTCCAATTAGGATATTCTCGATCTCTTGATATTCATGTACTCCTTGTCATGTCTTTTGCTGTTTTCATGCAGTACAAACAAGGGTGTTTAGAGTTACCGCCATGAGATACATTGAACATACATTTTAATGTCTTCAGATCTCCTGCTAAATGCCATTCAATGTTGAAAGTGCCAATTCCAGGAATATTGAGTGGAACTCCCTCCATGTGATTTTTTATGGTGACAGGATATGAATTTCTATTAAATATCCATGAGAGAATGTTATGGTCTTCTTTCAGCACCTATAAGAGAATACAAAAACGTGATTAGTCTCATAATATTAACACAGAGAAGATTTTAGATATGAAATCCATATTCAAATGATTATCCCTACACCTAGATGCTTGATATAAAAACGTAAGACCCCTATATCTATGATTAAGGGCAAACATGGATTATTATGCATATCTTTTTCAATTCTTCACACTCCTCCTAAAAAATTATCTATGAAGATTTAAGCATTGATCTTGATATAACTCCAAGATTAGATCTATGCTTGATGAAAGCACTTTTGCTCAAAGGCTTGGTGAGTAGATCGGCAATACAAGAGGACGAGTTGACGTGCTCCAAATAGATTTCTCCTCCAATAAGCTTTTCTCTCACATAAATTGACTCAATTTGTGCACACAAAAACTTAGATCGGGCCTAGTAATGGTAAGCCAAATCAAGGAGCCTACAAGACGCCTAAAAAGTGTGATGTCCTCAAAGGATCTTTCATCACCTTTATTAGGATATTTTACAATTTGTTCCATTGGAGTATCTATGCTCTTAGAATTTTCCATATGAAATTTTTTCAACATAGAGTGAGCATATCTAGATTGGCATATAAAGACATTGGATTTGACTTTGTCCTTGCTTGAGGATTGTTGATGTTCGTTGTTGCTCCTCCCTTTGTGCTTATCCTTGGCAAAGAGAGCTTTGCCATCATTATGAGTGAGAGAAAGCTTGTCCATCCTCAAGAGCTTGTACTCTAGTCTTGATTCTTCTGAAATTAGCACACTTTGGAGAGCCTCCAAACTTGGTAGCTCCTCCTTAATGGCATAGGATTGGACAAGGTTATCAAATTCACTTCTCAAGCCATTGAGAATGACTTGGACTAGCTCATTTTCTGTCTTCGCTTTAAGAATATGTCATTTAAATTGCTTTGGAAGGACTTTATTTTTCTTGTCTTTAGCCAACTAAAAGAAGAGAGAATGCAACTATGCTTAGCATAAGATGTGCAAAACAAAGTAATTAAAGATTTTTGATTTTAAGAAATATAAAAATGAACATAATAAATAATTAATAAATTAAATCTATATTAAGATTGAGATCCTAACAAAGAGAATATGATTATTATGCTTAGCATAAGATATGAATGTTTAAAATAAAAAATTGATATATTTATATGCTAAGCATGAGTGAAGTGAATAACATATCTCTAAATAATATCAGAAAAGAAGTGAGAGTTTCATTTTTATTGCTCAGAGGATAAAGCCTTTGGTACTCCTCAAAATCATTATAGTTCAACCTTATTACTAGGGCCTATTAAAAAAATTTATTAACATAAAAAAAATTTGATCTCTAAAATTCCTTGTCCATTTCAGCAAGGGAGAGCTGACCATCAACATTTATTGAGAGGAGACTGATTACAAACTCGGAAGAATTTTTTTCTTGTATGTTTTTTCAATCAAAAATATCCATCTCTGTTGGTATGGGTTTTAATGTGTGAGTGGTGGCAACAATTTTTTTTTGGATTTTGAGCTTCCTTGAGCTTGCTGGCCCTTTATTTCAAACTTTTCTCATTTTTCAAAAAATTTATCCACAAGTGCTCAAACCTGAAAAATAATATTGTAAAGACAAAATATTAAAAGCTTTGTAACTTTTATTTATTAATGGTAAAAATTTTTGAACCAAACACTCAATGCTAAGTATAGCAAAGCAATTAACTGGTCATTTCAAAATGCAAGCCGATAAAAATCATCATATTTATTGGGCTCTACATTGGATTCTTAGAATAAAATGACAGGTTTGTTTCTTGAGCACAAAGTACTTTCAGCTCCAACTGATTAAAATCTCCAGCTTTGGAAACTTTGACAAATTTTTTGTGAAAAAATCTAATCCTTTCTATGACCATCATCTTCATCCGATAGTCTTAGTCAATGTTATGGTTGCAGGCAAAAAGTTTAGCTTCTTCCACTGTCAACCCAGCGAACACAATGGCACCAACAGTTTGGAAAGAAGCAACTTGAGAGTACTCATGAGACAGTTGTTTTTTAGCTTGTACACTATGAATGCCTCCCAAAACAAAAAAAATGATAATTATCTAAAGAAGAAAAATTAAAATCGACAACTAATAAACATTCAGTAGATCTACCAAAACAACAAAAGGTGTCACAATTGCTTGTATATGATCTTTAAATTTAATTTTTAAGTTATGTACATGTGTTTCATTAGGCTCTTGAAGCTCCATTGGTCGATCTCCAGTAGAGGGATCAATGGGAGGACGATCGCACTGGTCTATATCCAAAATCAAAATAGTTTCTCTAAATTTTTTTATTTTATGAATTTCATCTCTAAGTTTAAAGATCTTAGAGGAATCTCTCAGAGGTTGGATAGAGGCTCCAGGCGAAATTAAAATATTTTTTTATTTGTTTTTACTTTCTTCAGAGAGAACTACTTTGGGTCGTTTGGCTATTGATTTGTTTTCTAGACTTCATTTGTTGAATTTGTTTTCGCTACTCTTCCAAATCCCATCTTTAATCTGCCTCCATTCATGTTACATATTTACTCGCGTTGTCGCGCAGTCTGCATATTAACATGCAAATTTTTACAGACGATGAAAAGACAAAAAACAAATGCTGATGTCACACCCTCTTCATGCTCACCCCGCGCAGCTACGCTAATAGACTGGACAACGATTATAGCAACCCACGATCTCTTACAAACAACACATTTCGGGAAGAAAATCTCTGTCGAATCCTCCTCGACAATAATCTCACCCCGTGCCAATATTTCTATGTCTCTTTTTTATGTCTTCGCTTTAAGAATATGTCATTTAAATTGCTTTGGAAGGACTTTATTTTTCTTGTCTTTAGCCGACTAAAAGAAGAGAGAATGCAACTATGCTTAGCATAAGATGTACAAAACAAATAATTAAAAATTTTCAATTTTAATAAATATAAAAATGAACATAATAAATATTTAGTAAATTAAATCTATACTAGGCTTGAGATCCTAGCAAAGAGAATATGATTATTATGCTTAACATAAGATATGAATGTTTAAAATAAAAAATTAATATATTTATATGCTAAGCATGAGTGAAGTGAATACCATATCTTTAAATAATATCAAAAAAGAAGTGAGAGTTTCATGTTTACTGCTTAGAGGATAAAGCCTCTGGCACTCCTCAAAATTATTATAGTTCAACCTTATTACTAGGGCCTTTTGAACTTTCATTAATAATTTATGCTTGTTTTTGAGAATAAATTAATGATCAATATCACAAAAAAATAACAGAATTTATAATTACTATTAAAAAAATTTATTAACATAAAAAAAATCTGATCTCTAAAATTTCTTGTCCATTTCAGCAAGGGAGAGCTGACCATCAACAATTATTGAGAGGAGATTGATTACGAACTCGGAAGAATTTTTTTCTTGTATGTTTTTCCACTCAGAAATACCCATCTCTGTTGATATGGGTTTTAATGTGTGAGTGGTGGTAACAATTTTTTTTGGATTTTGAGCCTCCTTGAGTTCGTTGGCCCTTTATTTCAATTTTTTTTCATTTCTCAAAAAATTTATCCACAAGCGCCCAAACCTGAAAAATAATATTGTAAAGACAAAATATTAAAAGCTTTGTAACTTTTATTTATTAATGGTAAAATTTTTTGAGCCAAACACTCAATGCTAAGCATAGCAAAGCAATTAACTGGCCATTTCAAAATGCAAGCTGATAAAAATTATCATATTTAATTGGGCTCTATGTTAGATTCTTAGAATTAAATGGCGGGTCTGTTTCTTGAGCACCAAGTACTTTCAGCTCCAACTGGTTAAAATCTCCAACTTTGGAAACTTTGACAAATTTTTTTTCTGAAAAAATCTAATCCTATGTATGACTATCTTCGTCATCCGATAGTCTTAGTCAATGTTATGGTTGCAAACAAGAAGTTTAGCTTCTTCCACTGTCAACCCAGCGAATGCAATGTCACCAACAGTTCGGAAAGAAGCAACATGAGAGTACTCCTAAGACAATTGTTTTTTAGCTTGTATGCTATGAATGCCTTCCAAAACAAAAAAATGATAATAATCTAAAGAAGAAAAATTAAAATCGACAACAGATAAGCATTCAGTAAGGTCTACCAAAACAATAAAAGGTGTCACAATTGCTTGCATATGATCTTTAATTTAATTTTTAAGTTATGTACATGTGTTTCATTGGGCTCTCGAATCTCCATTGGTCGATCTTTAGTAGAGAGATCAATGGGAGGATGATCGCACTGGTCTGTATCCAAAAGCAAAATAGTTTCTCTAAAATTTTTTATGTTATGAATCTCATCTCTAAGTTTAGAGATCTTAGATGAATCTCTCAGAGGTTGGATAGAGGCTCCAAGCAAAATTAAAATACTTTTTTATTTATTTTTACTTATCTTCAGAGAGAACTACTTTGGGTCATTTGGCCATTGATTTGTTTTCTAGACTTCAGATGTTGGATTTGTTTCCTCTACTCTCCCAAATCCCATCTTTAATATGCCTCTATTCATGCTGCATATTTACTCGTCTTGTCGCGCAGTTTGCATATTATCATGCAAATTCTCACAAGCGATGAAAGGACAAAAAAGAAAGGCTAACATCACACCCTCTTCATGCTCACCCCATGCAGCTACGCTAACCGACTAGACAACGATTGCAGCAACCCATGATTTCTTACAGACAGCACATGCACCCTGTACTTTCTTCATCTGCACACCTGTAACATGATATGTATATATATATATATATATATATATATATATATATATATATATATATATATATATATATATATATATATATATATATATATATATATATATATATATATAAACTGAATACCATTTTCGTGATGATGAGTAGTGGAGATTTGAGAGTGTTCATCAGAGGTTGAGTATTGGATGATTGAGTCCTGACTAAAGATGAGCAGATGAGAGTGTATGTAAATTAGCATCAGAAGCTCATTAGCGAGATAGATGAAGTAGATGCCTTGTGCATTGATTCTTTATTGTCAATAATAGGGTTGCAAAAAAGTCAATCTATACTGCTAATGATGTAGAGTGTAGGATTGAAGGAATATGTAGCATTCCATTACATGCATCATCCTCAAAATATTTTTGCTTACATGATGATGTACTGTATGTACCTAGATTGACTAAGAATCTCATTAGTGTAGGACAATTGTTTGATAGTGGATTGGATGTCAAGTTTCAAGTTGACAAGTGTATAATCTCAAGGGAAAATGAAATTATTGCTAGAGGATCTAGAATTGGTAAGTGTTACAAACTAGATTCTAGGGAGAGTGCTAACATTTCAAATATTGCTTATGAGACCAAGGTTATACAGGAGGATCTGTGGCACAAGAGATTGGGTCATCCCAATTTCAAAGCCATGCAATCTATGGTCAAAGAAGGAAAAGTTGTTGGTCTACCAAAGACACTATCAAAGGAGCTTCTACTTTGTGAAGCTTGTGTGCTGGCAAAGTCACACAAAAGGCCTTTTCCTAGATCAAGTATCAAGACAAAGCAACCATTTGAACTTGTACACTCAGATGTTCATTTCTCATCAACTAAGAGCAAAGGAGGATCCAACTGCTTTGTCTCTTTTGCAAATGATTATAAAGACATTCTTGGATCTATATGCTGTCTTCAAAAGCCATGGTTTATGATGTTTTTTTTACTTTTAAAGCTTATGTAGAGAAGCGGTTTCCTTTCAAGTTAAAATCTTTAAGAAGTGGCTCATCATTTTGTAAGAGAAAAAGTCATTGGAAGAGAGATCTCATTAGAGCATGTTTCATCTTCAGATTGTGTTGCAGATCATAAGAGAAGCTCCCTAAGATCCTGCTTACAAGACAAAACACAATGGAAAACACCTCTAGAAACTTCACCCCCAAGCCAAGGAATAAGAGACATGAATATAGAGTGATAGCAATGAATCCATGATCAACAATGAGGAGTAGGGCGATTTTGGCCTCTTTTTATGGAGCCATAAGCATTCTGGGCACATAGCCATGCATAGCCCTAAGTTCCCTATACATAGATTCACCTAGAATAGAGTCCTAAGCATGGACCACCTATTCATAAAATTGCTATTGATAACTTTACACATGCATACACCATCTCAAACCTTGTTTAAACTCCATTTAGTGTGTTCTAGGCCTCACAAGGATATTAGTTACTTTTGGGTCACATCCAGTATGACATGCCATAACTAATAGCTTGATTTACTGGAATACCGTGTATCCAAGACTAGGAGTATACTGAATCCTACTTACTGGTCATGGACATAACATTCTTCCCTCCTTAATCTGCTTCTATCCTTAGAAGCTCTCTAAACATGAAAGAATTACAGTTCCTTTAACTTTCAATATTAACCGAGAAAATCATTATCCTTAGTCTGACTTTCATATCAAACAAGTACTCAGAGATAAACCTATTTCCAAGTAATAATCTCTGCACTAGAGTACAACTCAGGTTTGGAAAAGTACACTAAGCAATAAACTTCCCAATTGTGTTATATTCACCATAAGTTAGTAACATCACCTTCATGTAAAGCATTTACATGAAACACTGGGTGAAATAACCTAACTTAAGAGATTAAAGTTAAAGAAATAATATAATAATTATAATTGCAATATGAAATTATCCACAATTTTGACAGATAATTCATAAGCTTTCAAGTACAAATATCCTTAGAATCTAAATTCTAAGATATGATAATTCATTCAATTAGAATCTCTAGGAGAATCATTAAGATATACAAAAACTCAACTCTTTTGAGCTAAATGCTCTTGTTTCTAGCACCAAATGCAAGAAAATAGCATTCATTCATCTTAATAAACTTGTTGTCTCCTATGATAACTGGAGATCCAATCAGTTGAATAACTGTACTCAAGTATCTACAGACCATAAACTGTAGTGGAATAACATTAACTAGATAATTAAATTCTCCACAAATAAGATAACTTATCTTGTGAGAATATCTGTGAGATCCATAGGTCCTCAAATATAACACCAGGGTAGCGAGATTCAAAAACATTGATTCGAATTCTTACTCAAATAATAGATCAAGAATTAATCATCACACGTAAGAATCATTACAATTCCTTATAATCCTCTAACAATAATTAAGTATCTATTTATGATTTGTCAACCATAAATATTTAGATTCATATGATCCGTCAATCATAATTTCTTGAAATCCAAATCATACTTAATCATTTACAGGATACTGGAGTATATGTCCCACATAACTCAGGAAAAGTAAGAATCATTCCAAAATCTTTCCACTAAGAAAATACTGGATTTAGGAATATTCTTTAATTAGAATTCTTAAACTGAAGTGCAAGATTCAATGGTTGCTTACTCGGATTCAGAATTTTAAGTGACAAGGTGGATAGGAGCTTTTACTATTTTTATTGGAGGCAATCTTGTGTCTTGGTTATCCAAGAAACAAGATACTATATCTTTATACTCATGTGAAGCTAAGTACAAGGCCCTTACAACCTCTACTAAAGAGGTATTATGGATCAAAAGGTTAAGTGTGGAGCTCAAGTGCAAAAAGGATGTGTGATTGGATGTTGGATTGAAAGTTGCTTAATAGCTTGTTGCAAAAATACTATAGATAGGGGGTTTTCATATAATTAAGTGGAAGATTGATTCAAATAAAAGCCAATTAATATTTGGGTTTTGCATTTTTCCCATAAGCAAAATTTGATATTAACTTGATGTATTTAAAAACATGGCTTGCAAAACTAAACTTTGAATATGGGCATGAATATCTAAAAAATGTAGGCAAAACTCGTTTTATTCATTCTCATTGGTGCACTTTTGCCCTAAAATGTATTTGAAGGGCAGTTGAAATGCAGTTGAAGTGGGTTGAAAATATGACATGTGCTTTTAAAAATTTCTAGAGAGAGAGCATGTAGAAGGCATTGTGATATATTTATATATATATATATATATATATATATATATATATATAGAGAGAGAGAGAGAGAGAGAGAGAGAGAGAGAGAGAGAGAGGGGCAGCCTGGATTTTTCAATCTTTCAAGGTTTAAGATGAGAAATAGTGATAGTAATGTGAGAGAGAGAGAGAGAGAGAGAGTGTGTATAGTCCCACAACTAACAAAATTATTTTGTTAAGAGCAGTCCAACGGCCCGAAGATTGCAAGATACGGTCTTGCGTAATTGATGCATTCTAATCAAGTTTTCTTTCAACCTTTCTTATTACTGACTTCAATGCCTCCACGCGTTCTAATTTCTCATCTGCGTCCCTTTCACAGAAAATCTTGCTTCCGGAACTCATGTAAGGATAAATGTCAACAATCTGGAAAAGATCAGTTGCAAAAGTCATAGATACTCCATGTTAATTGGCTCATATTCTACTGGAAAAGGCATAGCTACTCCATGTTAATTGGCTCATATTCTACTGCGTAGCGTCATCTTTGAGTAACTTCTATGATCTGTCTACCCAACCCAAATATGGCCTGATTTCAGGTATTCCGGCCCTCTGAAATACTCCAGCTGCACATTGCCATCTCACTTCCATTTCCATTCAGTATATTGACTCATGTATTCTTCTCACATATCTCAGATCAAGAACGTAGTGATATCCTAGTCCAATCTAATTTTCAAAGAAGAAAGAGTACGTACAGTATTATTGCAACTGAAATCTGGAAATTTAAGGAACTGCAGCCACATCTTCAGTGCTAATTTCCAGTACAATACGGAATCAAAAACCCATTCTGAATCTACTAATAACAACAGTACTTTTTAGAGTAAAACCATTTG
The DNA here is from genome assembly GCA_029204225.1 of Diphasiastrum complanatum. Lineage (NCBI taxonomy): Eukaryota > Viridiplantae > Streptophyta > Lycopodiopsida > Lycopodiales > Lycopodiaceae > Diphasiastrum > Diphasiastrum complanatum. The sequence continues at coordinate 22,796,504 of CM055102.1, forward strand.
AAATCTTCTTTAGTTTCTGCTGTTACTGACCAGCTTTTCTACTGGTCGTACTTAGCTTCAATGGCAAAAGAGAGTGTACTTAAAACTATTCATCGAAGTGATGTCAAAGACCTCAAATTTCTGATCGACTCCTAGGCAACACCTTTGGATTTCATTGTTTCCTCACTAGGTTGGATGAGAGATGCTAATCTCACCATAAAAACACACATTGGCAAGAAAACCAACATAAAATAGTATTATATTGTCTCCAAAAATAAACCCATGCAAAATCACATGAAACCAACAATTTTCATCAGTTCACAAATCATCTAAAAATCCTCACCACAATCCAATATTGTCAAACTTTAAACTCATCTAGCTCATTCACAACTAATAGCTCATCAATGAATCATATATATACATGACAATAGTCATCTTTGAAATCGCTGTGATCCGTTGGTAGAGTCACTGGCAAAATAACCACTCTCATCTTTCCTCACAGTTGCATTGGGACCATTGCAAATAACTTTGAACCATTTGACATCAAATATGAAAAAGCTGAATTGCCTAAATCCAACTTCGAGGATGTCATTGATTGTCCCACAATAATCAAGTTGAGAAGACAATAAGTTGGTGTCCGCCATGCTTGCTCGACTCTCTTGGGTAAAATTTGCTATGACTCCACAATCGTACATGTTTCTATTTTTCTCAATGCGCTCAATATGAAAGTGTTGTCCATGCATCCACAATGCATTGTAAATTTTTGTACTAATATAAATATATATGCAGGATTTTAGCTGCTAGCTTTTGAATATATAGGATGCTTTTATATTGTTTTAATATTTTAGAAAAAAATCATGTAGAATTTCTGAAAATGGGAAAGTTCTTCCTTCTAGGTGCTTGATCTTCTGCACGATTTTTTTGTAGATGATGCAGTTGTGGCCTATTGATAGACGACTAATTCCTAACTCCGATAGTACACATGATGGTACCATCAAAATAACTGTTGACCTTGTAACACTAGCCTCTTACCCCTAAATTGATCATGATCAATATGAGCTTAACATTGTTCTCCTGTTGTGAGATAATATGACATACTTTGCCAATGACATATGGTGAGATGATTAAAAAAAATCCTTACTATAGACGAAATCTTTAAGAAGTTTGGATGTGAAGGCATTTTGATTGTAATAAAGGGCATAGAAGACAACCATATCCACCTGACCTCACCCTTCTACTCAAGGACATGACGCTTGATTGGCTATGTGATTCCCTAAGAGAAGCCTCGACAAACAACCAAGAAGTAACAGAGAGAGAGCGGGAATTCGCAAGGGGGTGCAATTTACATGTAAGCTATGATGATCATCATTCATATGTTAGTTAAACCATTTGTACGTGCAATTTTGTACATGTTTGTTGTATCCCTAACCAAACAAAAGAATTTCTCACAAATTTTTTTTTTATTGTTGTTTAAGAAGTAGGCATCCTGCATTATATCTCTGAAGTCGGTTTGATTTGAGAAAAGTTGCTAGTTCCATTACTATACTATGCCAATTTTTTCGAGTACTAGAAATAGGAACATATGTAAATGGTCCTCGGAATAACCTTGGGAAAATTACTATTTTGCAAAATCACTATTTTTGAAAAAAGACAAATTTCAAAATTTTGAGTAGTTGGATGTCAATTAAGTCGATGTTTGGATACTTATAAGATCTTTTAACCATATGAGTATAAATTAGCAGATAAAAAATAGTTTTGTTCAATGCACTATTTTTTAACAAGACGTGGGAATATAAAAATTGACAATCTTTGATAATTGTGTGATTTTAGAATGCAACATTTTTTAGTTGATTTTAACATTTAGTGAGGGCCTCAGAATAGAACTCGGAACAGACCACAGAATACTAAATCTAATTTAGTCAGGGCCTCAGAATAGACCTTAGAATACTGAAGTTAATTTGAGAGGTATATTGAGGCTCAGACAGATTCTTTCTAATTTTTAAAATCTCTGACCATTGTCACGACATTTTTGAAAAAGAAAAAGGAGTGGATGATGGTATCAAGGGATGTACCCGCTGCCTTTGTCGTCTCCCTTATGTGTTGATTTCTCCTCGCTCTCTTTATCCTCCTCACATTTGATTGTTCCTTTTGTTGTTGCTCCTCTTCTTCTTGGTCTTTGCTTCCTCTTGTTGCTCCTCTTGTTCTTTGCTTCTTCCTCTTTACCTACTCCTTGAAAAATAAAAAATGGTGAGCTTAAAAAGAAAAGAGAAGGTGGAGGATGGAGGTTTTTTTATTATTGGATGTAAGGTAAGGCTCTCTCACCATCTCTTTTTCTCACTCTTTTTTTTTTCTTACATCTTAGTCTCCATCTCAATGTGATTGCAATTTGGTTTTATTGACTTCACATTTTTTATGTAGGTTTCTTTTGAGGCAAAACTTGGCGGCAGATCCACAAACGTTTCTTAAGGTAATTGACAAGTCGGAATGGTCATCAAAATAGGCTGGTTTGCAAAATTTTCTATTCCGATGTGAAGTAAAAATTGTCATGGTTATGTTTTGTAGATTTGTATGCTAATTGTTTGGCTCAGACACCATCCAAGCAATTGAGCAACAGAAATAGTAGCAGATCCGGGTACTTGTACAGTCAATATAGACCTCAAAACTCTTGATGCTATTTTGAACAGTATATCATGGGTTATTCTGAGATTCAATTGTATCGATAAGTCTATTTATGTTGGGTGGCTCTTTAGCATGTTTTGTAGTAGTTTGTCTCCTATTTTTTTTGTTGTAGATCCACATTTTGTAATGTAGGACTACAATCAATTTTTCTTTACATTAGGTTTTATGAAAATAGATCTACAAATTTTGATAAATTAACTTTATAATGGGTACATCTATGAGCTGGGGTGGAAATGATATAGTAGTACAAGTCGGAAAAGACCTCCGACCTCCGAATATGTGGATATGTTTAAGGCACTATACCACCACCTATTCCGAGGTGCATTCTGACCTCTACTCATAAATTTTTACATTTTAGAAACAGATACATCAAATGAGAAAAATGTGACTCAACAATGTAACATTTTTTTTAATCTTTCACCACATTGAAGCCTTATTGCTCCCTTCTTGATTACGTTTGTTCTTGATTTGAGGGACTTCATAGAAAATGTTTTTATGAAGCCGCTAGAGAACTCCTAGTTGGCCCAAGAAAACAATTAATTCCTAATGTCAACAATTGGCATAGTCTAATGCTTTAATCTTTGACCCTTATGGCATTTCAAGTATAGTTTGACCATTAGGATGAGTGCCACAAAGTTCTTAACTAAGAAAAATGATTCACTCTCATCCAATGTCAAGAATCTTGAAATTTTTTACCTTGTCCAAATCACAAAAAAATGGACACACAAATAATGAGTTCAAATCTAATCACCCTAATATAGTGAAATCCATTGGAGTAATTTGCATTCAAATTTGAAGTCTTGATTTCCATATCCAATCACCCTTCACAGACTCACTTAGGTCCAAGACTCTTTTTTGTAAGAGTTGGAATGGATCTTATTTGATTTAAAATCATGAGAATGCGAGTAAAGGTAATGAATGATCTACCAGCAGGGGTCGGAACAGACCTCAAAATAGGTGGATCTGTTTCAGACAATATACCACGACCTATTCTGAGGTTTGTTCCAAGGATGAATATTAGCATTTTGGAACTTTTTTTTTAAATTACAATTTTCAGGTGATTTGCTGCTTAATCATTCTACTCCTTAGCAAAATGTGCCACACCATTGCAAGATGTTTTTAATCTCATAGAACATTGAAGCCTCACTTACTTTGTTTGTACCAGACCATGAGTGTCTATTTGTGATTTTTGTCCATAGATTATTAGTTTCAAGTTTTGTAACTAGGCAGGTTGTTGATTACGTTTGTTCAAGTATAGCGTAACCAATAATCGACCACCATTATTTGATTTTAGAGCCTTGATAGTCTTGTTGAGTTGGTTTCCTAGCATACATTTGAAGTGAGTTGGTTTCCCAACATATGTTATACACCAATATCCTAGTTGATAAATTGATCTCTCTCAATTATCTTAGAAATGCTAGTTTCAAGGTGCAATAAGTATTGACAATTATGAGTTTGATTGCATGTACTAGATCTAGCCTATTTCCATATTAACAAGCCAGGCAAAATCCTGAATTCATACCTTTTCAATTTGATACCATGAAGGATTCAAATTGAGAAATATAGCTATCAACATCTTTGAAAGTATATCCTCTACAATACTACTACACGATCTTGGTGGATGTGGTATCAAGCAAAGCCATCTCTTCCAACAAGAGATTGGGAATATTTTAAAGATCAGACTGACTCTATTTGATGCAGTGCTAGAATCTGACTAAGTCTGATTTCTTTTGACTACCACTTATCTAATGTCTTTCAAGTATGGATCCACCCATTTAGTATATTGTCTTCTTTATTTCTCATTTGATCGATCAATTTTGAAGTGTACTATGGATCTTCCGTAATAACAATTTTGAGTATCACAATCCACAATGCATGCTATAAATTCATCAATCACCCACATTGATTATTAAATCCCTGGAAATGGTGCCAAAAAAAAGTTTTCATGTCTCGTTTATTTCAAAGAATTAAGAGGCTACTCTTGCATATTCATCACCATCCTCACAACTTATATTTCAATATGTTAGAGTCAATAGTCATTTTGAATCCTTGACTATCATTTATGAGAATGACAATCTACAATAGAAGTTGACAGCTTGAAAATTAATGATGTTATATATGCCATGGAGGTTTGAATCAAGAAACAATGTAGGAAGTTGTGCAACTAAATGCACTTGTATTAGGACTAAAACAAACCAAACAACCAAATTAGATAATACAAACCAATTTTCTTATGTTTTATCAAAAGATTCAACTCTGGAAAAATTAATTTTAGTCCAAAAAGTTTGCATAGCATGGGCATTATTAAAGGGCAAGTTTACAATTTTACCATATGAGAGTTCTGAATACAAGCTGTACATTATTATGTGTCCTAAATATCAGAATATATAAGTCTTTTTAACCTGGGATTTTTAGTTTTAGTAGATTTTTACTTTACTCTATACGCATAGTACATGTCAATATCACTAGGTTAGTTACTGTAGCAAGTTGGGACACACAATTCGTAATGGGGTCCGACTTGCCATGCAACGGTACCCCCAAAAATATTGTTGACTATATGTACAGTTTCTTTCATTTAGTGAATAGACTTCATCAGTGTGTTTCTAGGGTTGTTGTGTACTCTCTCTTTAAGCTACTACGTGAATTAGTTTGATGTTAGTCTAAAGATCAGTTTGATGTTTAATGCAAGAACATATCGTGACATGGTATCATAGCCTAGGTTAGAAGTGGTGATTCCAACTAGCATTAATTGATCAGTTGTGTCCAGATAAAAAGGACTTACATATTCAGATACTCCTCCTTAAGTCCTAGTTTATCTCACATACAAGTAGCTTTTCTCTAAAAAGCTCAAATTTGTCAACAATAAATGGCTTAGTAAGTATCTTTGCTCCTGTCTTACAATGCACTATATCTATTTCACTATATAGTAGTTTTTCCCTAATGAGATATTTAATTTTTATGCGTGGAATTTTGACAAAGAATGTAGGCATCAAATTCTAACATTCAATATGAAATTCTTTTTCATGCTCACTACTAGAGGCTGCTAGATATTGTTTCTAGGGGTGGATCAATAGAGCTGTCAATTTTGGCACCTCAAAATTCAACAGATTATGAAGTTTTCCAAAATCTGTCAGAAGCACATGGTAGAATTCCTATTTTCTTAGTAGTGTGATAGGCTCACCTCTACAAATTACTCAGTTTGGAAGGTGAGAATGGAGTCGTAGCTTAAAGTGAATTATATCATGAATATTGTTGTTAGTTTGGAGGAAAAGACCATAATAAGCTCAAAACAAAGGTTTTACAAGAGGGCCAAGAAATCTTTTTATGTCATATCTAGATGAATGTCACCAATGAACATTAAAAAAAACTAGTAATTGCATGTCTACAAAGGAATCTTAGAAGACTTTATAAAAGGTATTGATTTTTAACTTAAATCTCAATATAAAATCCAATTTTCCGTGGAAAGATCAAGCATTTGTGATGAACCACTCAATACCATGTGAACCATTTCTAACTATCATATTGGCTCTCCAAGCACCATGATTCGATCTCTCATTCCTTGATGTGTGTGACGAATTAGCTTGCACTCTCATTTTTCACATGAGCAAGTTCAGTTTAGTCCTTAGAAACATCATTTGCAATGGATTTGTTGTTTGATATTGTGCCTTGAGTGATTCCCAAGCACTTTTGCCATGAGGACTTGACTGAAATAATGTGCAATAACATAGTCCCTCACTGACATATTTATCAAGGATATAGCCTTATCCACCCTACTTTTGAGCAGTATATGTCCCCTAGAGTTGTCATTGGCCAATGCTTAGGATATATAATGATGTCCTAGAGGTTTCTCTCCATCAATATGCCCTTCATAGCCCAAGTTTTGTGTAAAAAGACAAACTGTTCCGGCAATTTTTGACCAAAAATTGGTCGAGCCAAAATGCCCCAACAAGGGAAGGACCCACACTGTCCTTACACAAGTACTGAGAGTTTTGACCGCTTCCAATCCTAGGGGCCTCACTGATTATCCAATACTCCCGGGTCAATGAGAGTATTTTAGGCTCTTAGATGTATGACCGCAGGGAGATTGTCTTCACAAGGTCTTATCTAGAGTACATGATGTTGACGTCCGACATCCCATTACAAGGCTGTAGGTGTATTCTTTAGTAAGTCTCAATTGGGCTCACTTCTTGTAGGTAAAAATATTTCTACCCATGGTATTTAGAGATTTCTAGATCTTGCAATAATCGTGATGTGCTGTCATGGGCACCACATTACTCCCCCTTTTCATTCTAGGTACTAGGGTCCCCTTCTCTTTATAGCATTTGAAAATAGCTTAGTGATTTCATCATCAAAGTTTGTGGCTTGCATAAGGTATGTCCTTAGGTCCTGAGGATGGCCTTCATAAGGAGTGGGGTTTGACTAATTGATAATGGGTTTTTCACTTACTTCGTCAATTTGAGCTCCTAAGATTTGGTCAATTTTTCTTAAATTATCTTCTTCTTATGCTCATGCTAGAGAGTGGACCCAGGCTCCAAGGGCCCGCGAATCCTGCAATGCTCATGTATCAACGACACATGGGGAACTGTGTTCTAGGTTTGGCATACAAATGAACAAACATGTTTAATTTCCTAGGCCTGAGAGGATATTAACCTCGCTAGGTGCCCGTGAACCCTCACTCTATATTCCAAGAGGTCGAGATTCAATTATGACACAAAATCGACCCATACATCACACAAAGGACCAGTAATTACTTATGTATTGAGCATAACCACCGTTTACCAGTCAAGTACGACATAAATTCATGACAGAGACATTGCATCAATTGTCTTGGCAAACATTTGATAATATCATTGATTTTCTAAAAACAAAACTCTAAACCCAAATGAGGATTTTAGTAACTGTAATAGGCATTCTAGCATACATCCGAGTGATTACATTTGCCAAAACACAAGCCACGAGCATACTATTTTTTGTATTAAATAACTAGCCCCATAAGGGCCAATACGAGTTTTTGGGAGGCGAGCCACCAAAAAAACTCGCTAACGGGCTCCCTACAGGCTCGTTATCTAATGTTATTAGCACTTTTTTTTTTAATATGTCATTTATACCGCATGAACACCGTAGAAATACATCATTTTTTTTTCTCTTCATTTTTCGTTCTACACCTTATCAGGAAGAGATACAGCTCCTCAGTCCTCACCAATCTCACCTTTCTCAATGTGAGCAACAATGGCTTCTCAGAAAGACTTCCATCCGGCATTGGAAAGCTCATGCAGTTGGTGAGGGTGGATATTGGCACAGACATGTTGGCACGAGCTTTTCCAACTGGTTCTCTAGATTGCAAGCTCTTGAGATATTTAGTGCATCAGATTTCATGGAGCCTTGCCGCTTGATTTTGCCCAACTTCATGTATTGGAATACCTGGATTTGTCTGGGAGTTACTTCGAATGCAGCATTCCTGTGGAGCACACCAAAATACTAATATTGAAGCTGCTACGGTTATAAAGTCCTAAATCCAAGGATCCTATTCTAGGCATGCCAATCACAAGCAACACAACCCTAGACCCTAAACCCTAAATCCTAAACCCTAAACCAACCAATCTAGATCAAACGGATCTAGCCCCCAAGCTATGAATCAATCATTCAAAGAGGAATGAGGCATCACACCAACAGCATCCTGCCACTGGTCATGCTTATACCCTCCAAGGCCCATGCACCACTAGTAGTGCATTGTGACACCTCACTGGACACCTCTGTAGCCTATCAGGGCCATGTCATCCAGTTCTCCAATGACTCAATGATAGACCCATACAAATCCACCATCAAGTATTTAGGCCTACAACCATTAATTATGACCATGTACACATAAGGGCCCCAATTCCCTTATAGTCACAATTAACTTACAGGTTGTTGGTCTACTAGTCCCTAGCGTGGAGATGCATCCGAGTCCAATCATGGGCTTGACATTCTTCCCCCCGTATTCAAGTTCTATCCTCAAAACTTAAAACTGGGAAAGTTTCTCCTTAAGCTTCCTTCTTGTAACCAGGAATCATCATCGTCTGTACATCCCTTCCATCGAACCAAGTACTTGGTAAATATACGATTTTTCAATCGTTTAGTTCTTTAATCCAAGATCCTTTCGGGTTCAAGACGAGATATACCCAATGATTCATCCAATAGGTCCAACCGATCTCCAGATCTAAGATGCTCTCTTTCACGTAGACTCTTTCAGAGACGGCTTACATGAAATACGGGATGCACTTGAGATCCATCTGGGAGTTCAATTGGTAAGCTAAGGATCTGATCTTTTTCAAGATCTTAAACTGGTCCTCTATATCTAGGGGACAATTAGTAGTTTTAGCCAGTACACATTACACTTGAATCCATCAAAATTCTCAAAAAATACGCAACCTCCCACTAGGAAGTCTCTCGGTGATCTTTTCAGGCTTGCATAATGTCGGTCCCCATCCTGGGTACACTAGACATTCTCACGTGCAATCTGTAGCATCTCCTGCATATCATGTAAGAAATCTGCTACTTTTTGAAACTTGGATGCCCGAGTCTCTTCTGCAATGGGTGATATAGGTTTAAAACTATACGTAAGCATTCACGGGCTATAATCGATAGCCAAATGCTTACTATAATTCAATCTCCATCAAGGTGATTACCTCTCCGAGGAGAATAAATATTTTAACTGATCTTCTGATCTTGTAGGTAATCCTTCTTTTAACCGATCAAGTATAATTAGAATCTGAACTATGATTCGTCAATCATAATTCATCGGATTCTTGTCCTATACTCAATAAAAGAAGGCAACTACCAATGATCAGAAGAACTTTTGAACTTAGAGTCATCTCTAGTTTAGCAAATATGGCCTGACCAAAAGCGACCAGTGAACTTGAATCACGAATGTTCACAATATGTCACTTTGGTACCGTAAAGCCTAAATAGACACTCTATGACTACTTGGTCTATACCCGAATAAACATAGTCAATTTGGTAAGGTGATCAGTTGTACCAAAATTCCACTAACCTGTTTATTCATCCGGGATATGAATACTATCCTCTCCTATGGATTAGGTATTTCCTAGAATCCGAGTTATGATTTACCAATCACAACTCTCCAGATTCTTGAGACTATACCATATCATAAGAGTGTATCACAATTCTTAAAAGACACATGAGCTGTTCACAAAGTCCTTTCTACTGGAAAGTTCCAGACTTTTACAACTCACACACGGTGCCAATATAAGGATTGTAATCTAAAAACGCCCTTACTTTAGAAACAACACAGATTGTCATTCCAAAGTTAGGGTCTCAGTTTAGAATATGTCTAGATTTTCCTCTTAAGTTCTAATCTAGAATAACTTAAGATTTATCGGAATCTCATTACGTGAAGTTCTAACTTTTGGCAAACAACTATCCAACTCTCCTGAGTCTTCCGGGATAGCATTCCATCCTTTCCGAATGAGAAAAGATAAGTCCCAAAAAGTTTTCATGTATTCTATGCACTTCCATCAGTAAATGAATCCAAAACGACTCATAAATATTGTGACTTATAAGCAATGCATTTCAACAATAATATCCATAAGTAAGATTTCTATTGTTGATTTACAACAACCAACTCAGAAGTAATGCTTCTAACTCGGTTAGTTGTACTGGATTTAGAAAATGTTTAAATGTCTCGGTGTGGTACCAAAACACCACATTTAATCTGATTCTAAGTCAACTCTAGGTTAATAAGTAATTCTCAATGAGAAATTACTATAACCCAGCGAGAAATTGTTTCAAACACAATTCTCATCAATATGCCTATGTACCAACAACTAGTTTATGCATGCAAATAAACTTAGTTCATGGAATACTTTATAGATCCACAAGATTAAAAGTTTGTACAAAGGGTTTTATTGATCCTACAAAGATTCACCACATAGCATATCTCTACAGATAAATCCTGATCTGTACACAACACTTTCATAACTGAGAAACCTGTAACTTGGTTATCCTCTGAGAGAGAATATTTCTCAAAGAGTGCTATTTCACATCCAAAATCTCAACCAAAGACTACTTAAAAGAATATATTGCTACCATGAATTTCCTTCCTTGCATCAACCCATGGATCTCAGTCCGTACTAAGATCAAGTTGACTATTTTCCAGCAAGGAACAAGTTTGAACAAACCTCCCATCTTGCAATAGAATTCCAAGTTCTGACACAAATCAATCGGACTTGTTACCAGCTACTTTTCTACTGCAAGAGTACTTTCTAAATTTTTCCCCTTTAAACCTGATATCTACTATAATCCATAAAGGATTTCTGTAATATCTAAATATCCTATCGTTTCTGATTCATAAGACATGTCCATTATCGATATAATAGATTTCTCCTTGAATCTCTGACCGATGTTTCTCCATGATAATTCTCTTTTATTTCTACTTCTGCCCCTTTTCAACAGGAAATGCCACGAGTTTCCAAGGGGTGCAGATTATTTGAGATTTGCCCAAGAGAAGAGTCTAAGAAGAGATCCGAGAAAATCTTGAAAGCCAGAAGAAGTGTTGCATCATTGTAAGTAAATACCAGTGATTTCCAACACAATGACAAAATTTTTTCGTTATTACCAAGCTTGAGAATTGACCCGTAAATCACCAAAGGATTACTTGAAGATTCAGGCAGAGAAAACAAATTTAGAAAATGGTTTCATTAACCATCTTTGTGAGATCGTCCTTGGTCAACGGGTAATCGGAATTACCTTCCAAGAAATTACAAAAAAGTCAGGTTAATTTATGAGGTAAGAAATTCAACAATATATCTTTTATAAAGAAATAGCTTGCCGGGTTTCCGGTTTTGTAAATTTGAGATATCCAAAAGAGGGGTCATGACCAATATCTCAAATTTCCGACAAAACACCCGTTTTATGACATATAGTATTTGGCATCTCTAAGATTTACGGCCATACTATGGTCATTTGATCCAGCTAGTTTCAGATCTTCATTTTGAAATTACCTGCGTCCCATACCACAGGTTCTACCTCCATGAAGGCCCTCCACTTTCTGATCAAAGTGTTAGAAAAATTAATACAAGAATATAAAGTTCTCGGGAATTTATAAAATATTCCAACTTCAACACAAACAAACATTCTGTCGCCCCTTTTCACAATCTTTACGGTCACCGTAAGGTTCACAATGATAGATTTAAAATGGGGAAGACAAAAAATCAGCCAAGAGAAACACAATTTTGCAATAAAAAGTAGATTTCTATGGTAAATTTAGCCTTTCCATCTTAGGCTTCTGGGCCGTTTTTAGCCGTGTCTGTTTCCGAAAAAACGACACCTTGGTAAAAAAAAATCCAAGAACTCATGTTCTCGGTTGCCCACCATAGTTAATAAAGTGAATATAATTCATCAATTGTGAAAAAAGCCTTACGGAATTCCTCCAGGAATTCAGCCCAATCACAGTTCTATGGGTTGCGTCCTCCAGTACGAGGAGGCCTTACCCAACGCAAAAACCGATGCAATTCACTTTTTTATTCTAGGACGTTGCTTGGCAAACGATTTATCCAGTCATTAACAACTTCGGGGCTTTCAATTGTTGGAAAAATCTCCGGTTGTTAGCCCAAGCCGAATAACATAATGGCTAAAAATTGAATAGATTTTGCATTCGGTTTTTTCTATTCATTGCACTAATGAAATTCCTACACATCGTGGTCCAAAATTTGCAACCATGTGATTTAATATTACAGGGGGCCATCACGGTCGAGTGATGCGGGTGAATTTTCATTTGCCTCCCCTTCTTTAGAATTTCATTCAATCCATTTGCATAAAAAAAACCAAACAAATTGATAAAATTTTTCGTTCGGTTAAATCATTAAGGGTATACTTTCCTAATCGAGCAATGTTCACAAAAAACATAGTGTTTAACGGACAATAATGTGCTCATAGATTTTTTACCAATGATTTTTCAAAATGGAGCTGATGCAACAAATATGCGGAAAAAATCAAGGTATCCATCCAAAATCTAATTCACGCAATTTTTAAGCCATTACAATTTCAGTTAGCTTTAACTGCCTTAAATTACACAGTCTATAAAGATTAGTAAAAAGCCCATGGAATTAGTAAAAACGAAACCAAAAGCCATTTAATCTCCATCAGCATCCAGCCCCCAAACCCCCCCCCCCCCCCATGCAGAAATTATCCATGCCCAAGAAAAAACTCAGAGTTAACCAACTCTTAGTTAACCTACCTATACCAAACAAAGAATTCATCGGGCCAGAAGCCCACGCGAGCCTCCAACTGTCCGAGCAGCCCGAACCCGAGAGAGCGAGAGCGAGAGCGAGAGCGAGAGAGAGAGAGAGAGAGAGAGAGAGAGGGAGACAGGTTGGCCCGAGGGATGGGAGCGCGCCATCCCTCCACCATCACTCAGCCATTTTTTCAACTGCAGGCAGACATGAGGAGGGCGGAAATGGAGGGCGTAGAGGCGCGATCTGGGAGGCCTTTAGCAGCTGTTTTCTTCTTCTTTTTTATACAGTTTACCATCAACAACTCTCTAAAGTCTGAACTCTACGCTGTTCACATTAGAACGTTAATAGCAGGCCTGCCTTTCTTGCTTTTTGTCTTTATTCGGTTAGCTCAGGTGGTTGGAGCCCTTCTCGTTTGTTATGTTTTCGACAAGCCCGGAACGATTTTTTTTCTCATTCCCGAACTTGAGCGAGCAAATTGTGCTAGCAGCTATTCCGAAGCACATGCATTCGTAATCCAGTCGATTAGGGAACACAAGAAATAAGATAAGAGATGATGGTGGATGTGCAATATACTTGGAAGGAAACATCAACGATTAGCAGTTGCCAGATTAGTATGGGAAGCATCTTAACCATAGAAGACTCTGGAAGGATGAAACGTGCATTGAACATGCAAATTAAATTGATAGAAGTTGTTTGCTTTTGTTGAATAGCACCACTGTTTGCTTCTTCCATCGCATCTCTTCACAACCTGCTTTTGTAATGGATGTATCTCTGACATACAAGCTTAGAAATAATGGATCGTTGTAATTAAGCTTTTTTTGATGCAGGGTTGATGGAAGCGTGCTCTACGAGTGAATGGCTGTCTCTCTTTTCCTCAGTGGCTTTCTCTCTTTTACTTTGTGCAATTTATACGAAAATTCTGGGTTGCGCTCTCTGTATAAACACTCTGTGACACTCTGCCTGATGCATGAAGGTCGCCCTTCACGCCTGAAGGGCACCCGACAATTTCTTTGCTACGCTTTTGTTGCAGCGCGTTCTGGCATATTAAGATGCCTATTTTTACAAAGGAATGGGCAGGCCCTGCTATTAACGTTCGTTAACCGTTCCATGACACAATGCAAAACACAAAGTCATTTTGTCATTCATACATATAGCAATATCAACACCCAGGATGAAGTAAAATATACCTCAGTACTGGTTGTCAGATCGCACTCAGTGGAAAGGGAGGCTCAGTCACTGTTTGTGCTGGTCCACCATTTTCTGTCAAGGGCATGTGGGGCAAAACACTACCCTGCAATCTGCTAGATAGCGCTCTTTGATTTTACCTGTAGATCGTGCTGATTGGGTGCAAACAGACTGTGTGTTGGGTGCTGGAATTGTATATGATGGATTGATGCTTCATGAGGCTCCTATGGGGCTGTGAATGCACATGCACTGGCCATTCTGTGGTTCACCTCAGTAAAATTGTTGCATGGAGTAATCAGGGTGCACATGGCTCCAGTAGGCTGAGTGAACTCAATGTAGTTCATATAATTCAGGCAGTGGGGTAGGTTACTACTATTGCGTGTTCCGATCTCCAAAGCATGGATAATCCTCAGTAACATTCAGATTACTGAAATACTCAGCATGATCTTTCGTCTTAAAGATGTAATGAGAGTGAGGCAACTGTTGATTGTGTGCAGGGTATCGCTGGCCCGGGCAACTACTATGTGGTATGGACCGAACCGGGTATCAATCCTGCCAGCGCTCATCAGAGAAACAAAGGTTGACTTGAGCCTGTATCAAATACTTGGCATTGGGTGGATCAGACACATTGTCTGAGATGCGGTTTTTACCAACAATCTGACTCACGGATTCACTTAATCATTGGAAAATCATACATACATCAATGACAGACATTTTCAAGGGATGCACTCTAGTCTTACGAGTCCTTGCAAAATGATTGGTTCCAAGTAATCAAGATAGTTTTAGCAACAGTGGCCCATCATGATTCCTGCAAGATCCTTGATCCCACACTGGATGATCGGACAGGTTCCTTAGACTACATAGAATACCATGCACTCTCCCTCATAATTTAACCACAAGTAGTGTTGCGAACTGGTTTCACAAAGCATACCTTCTCTCAAAGCACAACTTCAATAGCTTCTTGCAGCCCTGATGACTCTCATGACTCAAGATGGACATTGATGTTGAGAGCAAAGAAGACCAGCCTTGATAACCAAGAGCTCAGCATAACAGTCTTGATAGAGAGTGGTGGGTAGATGGTGAGTGACAAAGGAACTCTCTCCATGCACCACGTCCTTTTCTTTTTATGGAGATGACTTTACTTCACCTTTTTTAGTCTTTTTTTTCCTTTTCTCATCCACTTTGCCACCTTGCATTATTCATTTCAAGGGCGTTAAATGTTAATTTAGCCATTAACCATGTGCCTAGTGGAAAGCCCTTTTTGACGGGTCCTCTGTTATGTCCATGGCCAGTAAGTAGGATTCAGTATACTCCTAGTCTTGGATACACGGTACTCCAGTAAATCAAGTTGTTAGTTATGCCACGTCATACTCGATGTGACCCGAAAGTAACTAATATCCTTGTGAGGCCCAGCACACACTAAATGGAGTTTAGACAAGGTATGAGACAATGTATGCATGTGTAGAGTTATCAATAGCAATTCTATGAATAGTTGGTCCATGCTTAGGACTCTATTCTAGGTGAGTCTATGTATAGGGAACTTAGGGCTATGCATGGCTATGTGCCCAGGTTGCTTTTGGCTCTATATATTGAGGCCAAACTCGCCCTACTCCTCATTGCGATCATTGATTCATTGCCAGGGTTTCACTCTACCTTCATGCTTCTTATTCCTTGGTTTGGGGGTGAAGCTTCTAGAGTTGATTGGTTGCTTCTACTTGGTTGGGTGGTTGCTCCATAGTGTGTTTTCCATTATGGTTTATCTTGTAAGCAGGATCTTAGGGAGCTTCCCTTATAGTGGTATCTGAATTCTTCTGAAAGACTGTTATGTCATATAAATCACTACTTGTGTAAATAGACTTGGAATTCAGATAAATTCTAAGGCTAAAATGTTTCAATTTCTTAAACCATAGAATTTCTTTGTTGCATAAATGAATTTCGATGGAACAGTAGTTTCTATCACTCAGATTGAAAATATTTGATGGAGAAGTCTTGTTAGTAATGAAGTGAATTCTTTAGTGGAAGCACTTATTACTGACTTTTCTTGGATTTAGATATTTTCATATATCATCTTTCCAGTTAACTTTTATATAAAATTTATAATTTCTTTAAAAGGAGGGGTGAAGTGGTGGGATAATATTCTATTTGGGAATCAGTTGGTTGCATAGCTTTCGAAAGAGAACCAACTAGGGTATAGAAATGAGATTGGATCTGAAAGGAATTTCGCATAGATTCAGAGTAAGATGCCTAATTGGAACTTTTCGAATATGAGGAATTCTCTAGGGATTGTGTGGACAATCTTGAATAGGTTTGGAATTTATATCATTATCTATAAGTAGTACAATAAAAGGTCAAAGGTTACTAATTCCATTTTGATTGGAATGGAAGTAAGTTTGATCAGAATTTAAGTCTAAGAGTTCTATATTGGATCAACCTAATCTTAGTTTAAGTATTAGGATCAGAGAGGGGTTAATTAGTGGGAGAAATCATGTAATTAGAGGTAAGTGGGATTGAAAAACTAATAAGACTGAATTTTATTCGTCTCGGAGATTTTCCGAATATGTTATTTACTCATGAGGAATAGAAATATTTTGTAGCTGAGTCACAAGATCTCAGTGAGATATGTGAGTAACATATGTGGGTTCTATAGGAATCTACTAGATAAATATGTGTTTATGTATTGGACCAAAGTGAGATATTCACATATGTGCACGATTAATCTTGTATGAATCTACTGTGTATTACTGGTTACTAGAGTTATTTGGTGCACTTAACCTAGTCGGCGAACATAAGCATATGATTAAGTATTGTTTTGACAGATACTTGCAGAGTTAACAAATTTTTGTATAGAAGATTTATGGATTAACCATTTTTAGGTAAGGATTTGAATGTAGTGTTATACTAGTATAATTGAATTCTTCACCTAGGCATTTGAGATTTCTGAATCATTGGCAATTAACTTGAGTAATTGATTACTCCAGGATGAAGTTAATTGGTAAAACGATCAGTGTGATGTGGATTCACTGGGAACTGATAGTTTTTTGAATTATATGGCTTGTAAGACACATGATTACTGAATCATTTCGGTTCATCAGTTAAAATTGTGTGCATTGGATATCAATACTAGCTCATGAAGCAATAGTCTCCTCCTCTCCTACTATCCCTCCACAATACAAAAAATGAAAAGAGCAATGAAAGGAATGCTCTCTCTATTCCGATAATGAAAATGAATCTTCTATTAAAGTTACGTGGAGTTCAGAGATTTTGAACAATTTAAGTTTCAGTTCCCACAAGGAGGGGACTCAGCTCATTAGTGATCGTATCTCCCAGAGAGCTCAATGGGATAACGAATCATAATGAATCTAAGAATAATATCTGAATTGATATTCAGTAGGACTTTGAATATCTAGATTTGATTCTAGATTGTAATCTAAAGTTTTGTAGTTGAAGATGATTGTCATTTTGGAATGCATTCAGTCTTTAATTACCAGCTGTTTATAGAACTTGAATCTTGCACTTTAGTTAAAGAATCATGTTTTGGAAGTATTCATAAATCCAGTATTTTCTTAATGGAAAGATTTTTGGAATAATTCTTACTTTTCCTGAGTTATGTGGAACATTACTCTAGTATCCTATAGTTGGTTAAGTATGGTTTTGGATTCCAGAGAGTTATGATTGACGAATCATACGAATCTAAAAATTTATGGTTGACGGATCATAAATAGTTACTTAATTGTTGTTAGTGGATTACAAGGAGTTGTAATGATTCTTAAGTGTGATGATTAATTTGTGAAAAATACATTGGCAAATCTAGCCATGTAGAATATTGTACATTTTGTCAATATTGTTTGTTGGTTACTTGAATGGCCAAAGTGCCACTTGTACATACACACCTAAAGTAGGTTACCACGAGTCAAGAGGAGTGGTTGTGTCTATTTGGTAGTGATTCCTACTTTGTAGGATCTAGACCATGATTTATGATGAGATTTGTACTACCATGCACCTACCAAGCATGACTTTTGGATCTAGGCTAGGGTTTTCACATTAGGACAAGAAAGTGGAGTCTACTTACTTATTACATGCTGGATTTTCACCTAACTTTGCAAAGGAAGTGTGTTTTACTATGTATTTCCATTCTTCATAGTGAAGATAGAAACTTTTTGGAGCCTCAAGGAGAAACTCGAGTTTCCTCTCATTGTATGGTGATTACTCTTGATTTCCAATGAAACCCAGATTTGGCACTTTGTAAACACAGGCCGTACTACAGCCTTATTTCCACACGTGTGGAGTTGGATTAGACTATTTGATCAATGCTTTGATTGTCTCTACTTGTTTCCTATCAAGCTGCTAAACTAGATCTTGTTTTCTGATGACTAGTTTTTGATAGATTGTTTAACAAGCATACAATCACCTTGTGGATCATTCAAATATCTATTTATGGTCCTTAGTACTGTACTTTTCACATGGTATCAAAGCCAAGTACAAGGCCATTGATTTGTGTTTGAATCTAATCCAGTTTTAGTAGGTTTTGGTGCAAAAAGCTAGTATTGGAAGGGCGAGCTGGTATCCAGGTTTTGGTGAGGGGATTTGATCCCAAACTCTTTTAGGATCAAAATCCGTACTGTTCACACATGTGGGCATCTCTGAACCAGCATTTAATAACCCATATTCATTAGATCATAGAAAATTCATCTGGTGTCAGTTTGATGTAATTTTTGGTGCAAATCCTAGCATAAGCTACCAAGATCATTAGCCATTGATTAGTTTTAAATTTGTTTCATGAAAACTAATTAATCTAGGCTGATTTCAGACCTTCTTAAAGTGGAAACTAGGTCTTGAAAGTACATCAAAGTGAATGAGAGAGATAGAGTCAGTTTTTATCCAAGAATAGCCAAGATTGGCTTGAGTGTAGTTTTCATCTCATCTTATCTTCATTCCAGCTTGTGAGGGAGTGATAGAACTATGATTACAAATCCAGCTGTTGGATTAGAAGTCAACTTTTGAGTGAAACACTGCAAGTTAGAAACCTTTGTGAGTTTCAGGTCCAAACAAATCTATATCTTGTGTGTAGAATTTTGCTAGTAAGATGGGATCAGTGGGAGCCTACCTTCTAGAAGCTAGTGAGAGGTTAAATTCTACCAATTATGCTATTTGGAAAGTGAGGATGGAGTCACTAATGGTGCTCCAGGATCTTTATGAGTTTCTAATAGATGATGAAGATGAACCTCTAGGTGCACAGGAATTAGTGAGATACAAAAAGAGGTCTAGGCTTGCACTTCACTGTATTAAGATGAATGTAAGCAATGATCTTTTAAGAGAAGTATCATCATGTAAGAGTGCTAAAGAGGCTTGGGAATCTTTAAAATCTATCTATGAGTCAAGTAACACTTCGAGGGTTCTCATGCTTAGGAATCAGATTCTACAAAGCATGAAGAGGAGTGATGAGAATGCACAAGATTATGTGCTTAGAATCAAGTCTCTCAATAGGGAGTTAGCTTCCATTGAATAGAAGATTCAAGATAGTGAGCTTGTTCAAATTGTCCTCAATGGTCTAGGGAGTGGCTTTACAAATTTGGTCCAAAGCTTTGCAATCCAAGACTCTTTGCCTACTATAGAAAAGCTACACAGTGTATTAGTAGCTGAAGAGTGTAGGATGTTGCATACCAACGCAAGAATGAATGCTATTTCTCTGCAGGATGGTGATGAGAAAGCTAATTTCTCATTCAAAAGCAAGAAGAAGACCAATGGCAAGAAGAAGCACTTCAAGGAGACCAAGGAGGAGGATGAGGCTTCAAGCTCAAAGGGCAAGATCAAAGACAAGTCCAAGTACAAATGTTTTTTCTATGGAAAGAAAGGACATTTTGCATCAGAATGTCTCAAGAAGAAAAAGGCACAAGAGAGCAAACAAAGCAACATTGCACATCAGGAGGAGGAGGAGGATGAAGAGTCATCCTTGATGGTTTCCAACAAACCACCATCATCCAAGAGCAACACCAATGATTCTTGGTGGATTGATAGTGGGCAAGTTCTCACATGACATATCAAAAGGACATATTCTCCACCTTACTTTCTTACAAAGATTACATAGATCAATCTATACTACAAGTAGTCAAGAATGTAAGATAAGTGGAATAGGAACAATTCCCTTGTATGTGGGATTATCCAAAATGATGAATCTTGATAATGTTCTTTGTGTTACTAAGTTAACCAAGAATTTTCTTAGTGTTGGCCAGTTAATGGATAATGGCCTAGATGTATAGTTTAAGCATGGAGTTTGTTCCATCCTTAGAAATGATGAATGTATAGCCAAAGGCTTTAAGCAAGGTAGATTGTTTAAGCTTGATGATAATATTGCAGTGGAGAGTGTTAACTTGGCAAAGGTGGAACTATGGCACAAAAGGTTGGGCCACCCCAACTACAAAGCCATGGAATCTATGGTTGCAAAGGAGCTTGCAGTTGGACTCCCCAAGCATTTGTCAAAGTGTGGGAAGAGATGTGAAGGATGCAGCCTCTCAAAGGCTCACAAACTACCCTTCTCAAGATCTAAATCAAGATCAAACTCTCCTCTTGAACTCATACATTCGGATGTTCATAGTTTTTCACATGAGTCTAATGGTGGTGCCAAGTACTATGTAATCTTCATTGATGACTATTCTAGATTTTGTTGGATTTACCTCTTGTCTAGCAAATCAATGGTGTTTGATTCTTTTGTAAAGTTCAAGACTTTGGTAGAAAATCAACTTAGTACCAAGATTAAGGTATTAAGGAGTGATAATGGAGGTGAATATATCTCCAATAAGTTGAATGACTTTTGTAGTTCTAATGGCATAAAGAGGGAGTTGTCATGTCCATACACCCCTCAACAAAATGGAGTGAGTGAGAGAAGAAATAGATCTCTTTGTGAGTGTGCTAAGGCCTTAAGGCTAGATCCTTCTCTATCCAAACCATTTTGGGGTGAAGCAATAACTTGTGCTAACTATTTGTGCAATAGATTGCCAAACCAAGCCATTGGAGGAATCACACCATTTGAAGCTCTATTTGGAGAGAAGCCCAAATTCAAGGATCTCAAAGTTTTTGGATCCACTTGCTATGTACACCAATCCTTGGATAAGAGAAGGAAGGATGATGCAACATTCATCAAAGGCATCTTTGTGGGATATGGTGAGAATAGCAAAGGTTATAGAGTCTTCAATCCCATCACTAGCAAGGTGATAGTGAGTAGGGATGTCATTTTTGATGAAGGACATGCTTGTGAATTGGATGATAATGCTACTAATCATCTTGATGCCAAGGATCATGCTAGGATGGAGGAGGAGCTTCCAAGTGAAGAAGAACTTGAGGATCCACCTCAAGATGCAAGAACTCCAAGAACTCCAAGAAGATCTACAAGGGCAAGATCTGAGCCATTGAGGCTCACCTATGATGGTCAAGGTGATCAAGGGAAGGCTCATCATCTTTCACATCTTACACCTTTCTTACTTTAATGTTAGATGAGCCAACATGCTATGAAGATGCTTGTAAGTCTAAAAGTTGGATGGATGCTATGCAAGTAGAGTATGATGCTCTTATTGAGAATCATACTTGGGATCTTGTGGATCTTCCTCAAGGGAAGAAACCTCTTGATTGCAAGTGGGTGTCTAGATTGAAGTATAATCAAGATGGATCAATAAGCAAGCATAAATCTAGGTTTGTTGCCAAAGGTTTTTTACAAACCAAAGGCATTGATTATGATGACACTTTTGCTCCTGTGTCTAAGCTTGTTACTATCAGATTGATCATTACTCTTGCTACAACCTTCAATTGGGAGCTATTCCAGCTTGACTTCACAAATGCATTCCTCAATGGTTATTTGGAGGAAGAGATCTACATGAGGCAACCCGAGGGCTTCATCAAGGCAAAGCATGAAGGAAAGGTGTGTTTTTTGAAGAAGAGCCTTTATGGGCTCAAGCAAGCACCTAGAGCATGGTACTCTAGGCTAAACTCTTTTCTCATTTCCATCAATTTTGTAATGAGTGCCTATGATCCATCATTGTATATAAGTTTTCATGATGGCATGATCATTATTCTTGTTTTGTATGTAGATGACATTATCTTGAGTGGTAATGATCTAGATGAAATTAGAGATGTAAAAATTGCTTTAGCAAAAGAGTTTCAGATGGTAGATCTCGGCCTATTGAGCTTCATTCTTGGAATAGAGATTATTAGAGGATGTGATTTTAGCTTCATTTGTCAATCTAAATATGCTACATCCATCCTAGATAGATTTGGAATGAAGAATTGTAGAGGCATTGAGACACCAATGGAGCAACATGTAAAGGCATCTATTGATTGTGATGAAGCATCCTTTGAGGACATCACATTATATAGAAGGCTTATTGGCTCCTTGATCTATTTAACTATAACTAGATCTGATCTTAGTTATAGTGTTGGAAAGTTAAGCCAATTCATGCAAAGTCCTCTAGTTTCACATTGGAAGATGGCCAAAAGAGTTCTTAGATACATTTCATTCACTAAGAATTTTGGTATTTTGTAACTAATCTTGGCTTAAGAGCCTATAGTGACTCGGATTTTGCAGGTGACAAAGTGGATAGAAGATCAACAAGTGCCTTTGCCACCTTTCTATGTGATGGAGTAGTATCATGGCTTTCCAAAAAAGCAAGATACCATCTCCCTATCTTCCACAGAATCCGAATACAAGGCCTTGACATCAACATGCAAGGAGGTCTTGTGGCTCAAAAGGCTATTGGTAGAGCTTCATGTCATGGAGGAGGAGATCCCTATCATCTATTGTGACAACCAATCAGCCCAATCACTTGCAACTAATCCTACATTCCATGCAACGAGCAAACACATCGAAATTGCTCATCATTTCGTGAGGGAAAAAGTACAAGCTAAAGAGATCAAGCTCCAACACGTGCCATCATCAAGTTGCTTGGCTGATTTGTTTACTAAACCTTTACCTAAAGATTCATTTGTCAAGCTTAGATCTTCAATTGGAGTTATTGATAAAAGCATTGTGATCTCCAAGGCTAGATTTGAGGAGGAGTGTGAAAAATTGCCTACATTGGCAAATCTAGCCATGTAAAATATTGTACATTTTGTTAATATTGTTTGTTGGTTACTTGAATGGCCAAAGTGCCACTTGTACATACACACCTAAAGTAGGTTACCACGAGTCAAGAGGAGTGGTTGTGTCTATTTGGTAGTGATTCCTACTTTGTAGGATCTAGACCATGATTTATGATGAGATTTGTACCTACCATGCACCTACCAAGCATGACTTTTCGATCTAGGCTAGGGTTTTCACATTAGGGCAAGAAAGTGGAGTCTATTTCCTTATTACATGCTGTATTTTCACCTAACTTTGCAAAGGAAGTGTGTTTTACTATGTATTTCCATTCTCCATAGTGAGAAGATAGAAACTTTTTGGAGCCTCAAGGAGAAACTCGAGTTTCCTCTCATTGTATGGTGATTACTCTTGATTTCCAATGAAACCCAGCTTTGGCACTTTGTAAACACTGTCTACAGGCCGTACTACAGCCTTATTTCCACACGCGTGGAGTTGGATTAGACTATTTGATCAATGCTTTGATTGTCTCTACTTGTTTCCTATCAAGCTGCTAAACTAGATCTTGTTTTCTGATGACTAGTTTCTGATAGATTGTTTAAAAAGCATACAATCACCTTGTGGATCATTCAAAGATCCATTTATAGTCCTTAGTACTGTACTTTTCACATAAGTCTTGATCTTTTATTTGAGTAAGAATTCAGATCAGTGTTTTGAATATCTCTACTCCAGTATTTTATTTGAGAACCTATGGATCTCACAGATATTCTCACAAGATAAGTATTTGTGGAGAATTTAATTTATCTAGTGGATGTTATTCTACTACAGTTTATGGTCTGCAGATGCTTGAGTACAGTTCTTCATTTGAATTGGACCTCCAGTTATCTTAGGAGACAGACAAGTCTATTAACATAAATGAATGCTATTTTTCTTGCATTTGG
This sequence comes from Diphasiastrum complanatum, assembly GCA_029204225.1. NCBI lineage: Eukaryota > Viridiplantae > Streptophyta > Lycopodiopsida > Lycopodiales > Lycopodiaceae > Diphasiastrum > Diphasiastrum complanatum. The sequence continues at coordinate 22,820,587 of CM055102.1, forward strand.
TGCTAGAAATGGGAGCATTTAACTGAAAAGAGTATTTGGGATACTCAGAGCTGAGTTCTAATCATTCTATATCTTAATGGTTCTCCTAGAGTTTCTAGTTAAATGAATTATCATATCTTAGAATTGGCTTTTAAGGATATTTGTACTTGAAAGCTTATGAATTATTTGTCAGAGTTGTGGATAATTTTAGATTGTAATTATAATTAATTTAGTATTTTTTTAACTTTAATCTCTTAAGTTAGGTTATTTCACCCAGTGTTTCATGTAAATGTTTCATGAAGGTGATGTTACTAACTTGTGTGATCTTACCATCAGAATACTCACCACCATGCTTATTTCTTGTCTTTCTCGCATCCATGTCTTGCTATATGGGAATAGCCTTAGTATAGACTAGTTGGGAGCCGTCATAGTCATACTAGAGGGAGCCATAGCTGGTTGAATGCAAAAGATACAACATTGGTGCCGTTGCCACTCTCTTCTCACTATCCTACTTGTTTTGTAGCTTCTTGCTTCTAGTTTTTGCTTTTGTGTGCATTGTTTTGTTACATACTTGCTTAGTTTAGGTAATGATCCTCTTTTTAGCTTGTTTGTATGTTCTTTTTATTGTTTTCAGGTGACAACAAGCTAAGGATCAGCTATCCTCAATGCTTAGTTTATGTAATTATCCTCTTTTTAGTTTGTTTTTATGTCCTTTTTGTTGTTTTCAGGTGACAACATGCTAAGGATCAACTACATTTGCTTAGTTTATGCAATGATCCTCTTTTTAGTTTGTTTGTATGTTTAGACTGATCCACATTTGAGAGAGGGGATGAGTTGAGCCATCCTCAAGAAAACTTGCCATAAAGAGACTGCAAAAAAGAGAGTTTTTTTTAGAAAATTTCCACTAAAAAGAGCTCGCACAACCTATTACCAGATCTTTTAAGCCTTAAGATCCACCAAAAAGGCATGTGTGAATATCAGGAAGCTTCATTTTTCTGATCACCTCATCCTACAAGTCAACAAACAGTGTTGAAAGCCTGCTGCTTCTTCAAGTTGGGGTTTCTGGTTGAAAATTCGAAGAACCCTCTCTCTGTCCAGTCATTTTGGTTGTTGTAAAAGATAGAAGACTGTGTTGTCAGAGAGCCGCTAGTATCCACATACAGTAGAAGACGTGAGATCATAAGCAAAGTCGCTGCCTCCAAAACCCTTTGGAAATCTCCATAGCTGAAAATACGTGAGCAAAAGAGATAGGGTCAGGTGACGGGGGTCACGTGCAATGATCGGGAGCAAGTCCTTAGTGCTTATAAGGAGCTAGCTACTTGGAGGTCCGGTTTTCCCGCACAGATCCAGTGAGGATCATTGGATTTTGATCCAAGCTAATGGATGGTCGTGATAAGGCACTCGGAGAGGACCATGGGCCATTGGATCCTTGATAGCCATTGAATCTTCTTAAATCTATTGTGAACATACCTGCAAAAGAGATAGCTTGTTGATAACTCAACCGTGCATGACTACGTGTATGAAAAAAAAAATATATATATATATATTCTAATACATCATACAAATCCAGTTGTGTCCAATCGGGGACGTAGCACCCAGTGGGATTATTAAGTCACATAATTCTTTCCTCCCATTGTCATTCATTCACACTTGTCTTGCATTTCTCATCGTGTCTCAAGCCCGTACTACCACTGTTGTACATCATCCATTTGATCATCTGCGGAGGCCACAAGAAGCACAAATCATCAACGCATGAAATCTCATCGGCCTACATAAACTGAAGGAATTTCAATTAAATCAGAGATTGAAGCTTTGAACACGCAACCTCAATGACAAAGCTATTTTCAAATGCAAGCAATGATGATTTCGTGGAGAATTGTACAAAGAGCATTGGTTATATTATGGACAGATATGGAAAATCACACAAGACTCGTCTCATTTCTTTTTTTCATCCATTTATTCCCTCATGTTCCACCATGTAATACATCTTGAAATCTTGATCTAGATTGGCAATTTTGATCTAAACAAGCAAGAATAATCAATTATTGATCAAAACACTAGAGAATGACTCTAGACATGTATATTATGACATGTAGTATGGCTACAGAATCAACTTCACTACGTTTAGATTGCATTCACATAAAATATTCCAACACAGATGGTGTAAAAGCTCCAAATTGTCAATTGCTCTAAAATCATAATCTCTCTCACTTGATTGAATGACTTGCAAGTACAAAGAGGATCCTATTCTTGGCTAGTTGAGTAGGTACAACATGTGTTGAGGTACTAGAAAGTCATTAGGTTGACCTACTCATGTCAGTGACCTAACCATTAGGTATACCATCTATGGTAGCTCCTAACTTTTAGGGAACTCGACCAGACTTCCTATCTAACTCCTATGATTAGGACATAACTACCCTAGGCCTATTCTCACATCTGTGAATATGTTCTCACATGTGTGGATTACAATATGTACACTAAACTATGTGTTTATCAAGCTTAATATTTGCAAATTCTCACACTTCCCAAATTAAGTTATTGTATCTTTTGCATCCAACCAGCTATGGCTCCATCTAGTACCGCTATGGAGGCTCACAACTAGTCTATACTAAGGCTATTCCCATCTTGCAAGGCATGGATGCGAGAGAGACAAACAATAAGCATGGTGGTGAGTATTCTGATGGCAAGATCCACTCTCTTTCTCTTTCTCTCTTGTTTTCTAATTACAACACGAGATCTAGCCTAAAAGATTAACCCTAATCCCAACCCTTAATCTAAGGCTTTCCCTTCTAGACTAAGGTGGCCATCCTACCCTCAATCTAATTGACTTGGTAGTGATCAGTTCATATGATATATACGATGTGAGGAAGAAAGCACACTCACAAAGGGAGAACAAAGAGGCAAAATGGGAAGATCCAACTTTTAGAAACAAGATTGCACACAAATGAACTCTCCTCTTCTTTGGAGGCCTCACTCATACTTATAGGCAAGAGTGAGGGCCCATAAAAAATGGGCTTTCTGGGACAAACCCCCAAAAGGCTGAATATTCTAATTTAAGCTTTAAAACTAGAAATATCTGCAATATTCTTAAGTCTAGAGCTAACCAAACATAAACCCTTACAATTATGTCATAAAGGCCCAAGTTGAAAGGTTAAATCCTAGAGTTAACTACCTCTTTCTTGCATTTATACAACATGCCAAGACAAGAGAACTACCTTCTTGTGGGCTTACAATACACATGCCACAGAAGGAGCTACATATGCGGATATTATACTTTATGAACTAAATGCCCATATTAAGAAGTAATTCTCATAGATTCCTTGGAATATCATCCAAAGAATATTCTAGCCATCTTGAATAGGTTCTTTGGAATATCATCCTACATTATCCCCTTCGTTAAGAACTTGACGGTCCCACGCCAAGTGTAATGTAAAGAACTCGGCTCATCATGGATGGTGCTAGAGGAGTAAAAAATCGATGCAGTTTGTAGATCAAGATTTGTTTTGACATGCTGCTCCATGGGAGATGAAGCTTCTAAGAATTGTGAGCAGCTCTAGAAGATTTGAAGTGAATTGGGTTGGAGCTGGCTCCTAATTAATGACTTGTTTCCAATTGCTCACGCAAATGATTCAACAGATGATGTACACGAGCTTAGTATTTATTTGAGACTTGATGTGAATACCACACAAGGGGTTACTGAATGGTAGTGAGATGAAGATGGAGTCGGTGTGATAGGGGGTGTTGTAATCTTGGAAGTAGTGAAGGTGGATATGTGGAAGTGGCTGGATGGATCAAAATTCTTTTGCTCATTATTGTCTTTTGAAGCACTTTTGTTAGCAGAGGTTTTCTATTTGACGTTTCTTGCAACTGTTTGAATTCTTCATGAAGTTTGAGAGCTCTTTAAGCGATCGCGAATGTATAGAGACGTGTGTGGCCTCTTTTTTTTTTCATTTAATGATCAACAAGCTGTTAACATGTCAATTTTTTTTCTTTCTTTTTGGAACTTAAGACATGGCTCAAACATCCTTGATTTTGTTGCTTCAAGTGTTGAACTATATCAGCGGTATGCTACAGAAGTCGTAGATTTGTCTGCTTCACGAAGTATTGTAGTTGATAAATGAGAGTAAGTTCAGATTGATCCATTAGGGAGGAATGAGGACTTGAGACAAGAATGGGGGAAGTGAGATGAAGCCCAATTTTTCTATCTCTACTTTGCCTTGTATTCTGACAAACAGTCGAGGCTAATAACGTACTCAATTTTTTCACTTGTGTATTCTTCTCTTAACATTGTTGCCTATGGAATAGGTAAATATTTCGTGCAAACGGAAAATATTAGGCATATTCCCTAGATTTCGTTAAAATTAACCATACGTTTGCATGTTTTCAAGAATATAGGTGCACAAGATAACACCTTTAATGAAAATGATATAAAAAAAGAGATTAAAAAGTTACAAATTTTTGACCAAAATTTGAAACTTCATTACAAAACATCTTTTGTAAAATTCAATGATAATTACACAACACGAGTATTTTACTAGGAGAATGTTTTTATAGCTTGTCTACAATCTACTAATAGTTGTACAACGAACTATTTACATATGAACATGCTTTGAAAAACACCATTTTATATCAAGCATTAAACTGCAATATTGAGAGACTTGGATGGACGTCATTACTCTTGTAAGGCATATTTACAAATTCTAGTTTAACGTCATCAATGGCATTTTGTACAAGCTGATGAAAACATAATGTCAAGCAATGAATATTCAATGGCTTGTGATATGTAAATTCAATATTTCTCATTGTGTTTCTACATGTTTTAGTTGTAAATTCAAGAAACTCATTATGGGGACAAAAAATACATAAGAAAAATGGGCCATGAACCTTGAATTCGATCCCTGGGACCGAATTGAGCGTTCACAAATTTTTTTTTTGTGAACTCTCAATTTGTTCACGGGGATCACTTGGCGGGTTCACGGCCCATTTTTCTTGGGTAGTTTTTGTCCCCATAATGACTTTTCATGTCACAAACTCATTTTTTGAGCACTTTTTGTATCATTTTGTTCACATGCTCAATACAAATTGACAGAGTTTTAGAATTGCTGTAATTTTCATATCAAGTGTCGAATGATAATATCGCTTGCCAATAACTACAATAGTTTACATGGCTTGCTCATATTTGTCAACATTACAGTGAAAACTTATATATTTTTTGTCCAAAACTTCTATATTTTGTATTGAGAACTTCCATTTTTTATGCCAAAAAATGCTTGTTTTGTGACAAAAACTTTGTTGTTTCTTTAACATTTTCTAAAATTGATTCTAACTATGAACCTTAAGTGTTGTTTTTAATACTTTTTTCGCAAAATGTATAAGTCCAAGACAAATCATTGTGTGTATTTGAATGTCTCTGTTTGTGAGATAAATCATCCATCTAATGTGAATGTCTCTATTTGTGTATGATCTTTTCCTAGTAGTTGGAATTTTTTAGATTTTAGAAGATTGATATAGTCATGAATGTCTTTAGGACATGTAAGTTTTGAAGTGGCTATTTGATAAAGCACCCTTGTGTGCTTGGTCAAACAACATAGAAATATGTGCAACTTATCAAAGTCTTTTCAAGTGGAGCTTTGTAAAAAACAAAATTCAACAATATTTTCAAATTGTGGAGCTTGATAAAGCTTCGGAAATTCTCAAGGTCTTAAAAGCATAGAACTGGTTTTGACATTCTATCAAAAAAATTTATGGGCTTTTGATTTTTAGAAGAGCTCTCACTAGAGTATGGCACACGCGACATGCTACCAATTCAATGTTCCGAATAAATATCACCATTCAAAATGATGACTTTAAAATTTTGGTAGTATAGTGGTCATAAATTTTTTTTTTTATATATTGGAACTTTTTTTCTTGATACTATGAAGCCAAACCTATGTTATGTAGGCCTACTTTGTCCATGTATTTTTGTTTAGAATCTCCAAACACCAACTTTGGCCTTCACCCATGCAATGCAATTATTGTCATTGAACTAGACAAGCAAGTACACTCGTATCCATATCTAGTAGCCATTATGGATGTGACTTCTCTCATTGTGATGGACATTGATAATAATTGCACCTTCTTGGCATGGAAAATGAGAAGAACTACATTGCATGGGTGGAGGCCAAACTAGGGTTTGTAGACTCCAACCACATATACAAGTCTACACCAAGATATTGATGACGGTAATTACTCACAAACCTTCCATGTCATTTTGTGACTGGGCAAGGTCATTTGGTGAGGGATGTCAACTGGTCACTTGTCTATAGTTGTGTGGTGGGTAACCAACATCACGAGAAGTCTTTGAGCTATTTTGTAAGGGAGATAAGAAGCCTGTTTCTTCTTAGGAACACAAACTTGTCAAACTAAAACATGACATAAACAAAGAGGTTGATAAATTTCAAGATTTCAAAACTTCTTATGAACTTTGATAAAACCTCCAAGAATTAGAATAGGCCATGAGATTAGCTTCTTAGAATAAAACTTTTTGAAGTTTTTTTACCTGTATTGGTTCTTTGTCCGATCACACTAACATGCTAGAGAAAGCAACCCATCCTAAGATTATGTTTTATTGTCAAAGATGAAGTGAACCTGTTAAAAGATGTAGTACAACATTTTGAGGACGTCCAAGCAAATGCATGACTTAAAACAAGTTTGGTTTGTCAAAGTTGTAATAATTTTTTTTGTCCAAAAGTCGTGGAGACTAATAAAGCATTTGACTTTCTTATGCGACATTAACATCCTTTGAAAACAAAACATTTCATTGGTAGTTTGACATGGCACACTAACATGCCAGGTCAAGTATCTGAAAAAAGATGTTTGAAGCTTGCAATCAATGAAATAATAAGGTTTTTAAGGATCACATCTTTCAAATCCCAACCTCACTTATCTTGGAAATTTTACCCTATCTATAACAATAAAATAAATTATGGCTGGTCTCATAGGGCAAACAACCAAATAATAAATGCTTTATCTTATTTTTTGATGTAAGGTCTTATTAATATTTATTACATTTTCTATTGGCCACTTTTCTCTAGCACATTGAAACACTAGGCCGAATAGCCCCAAAAAATATCTATAAAAGAAAAATCACTATTTTGGCATGTCCCTCAATGTGCTAAGGCAAATAACCCAACATGATAATTATACTTTACTACAAGGAATAGTAAATATTTTTTTGTGGCATGTTTGTGCAAGCATGTGAGTTAGGGCAATTACTCGACCATAGATTTCGATTTATTGTCTTAGACAAGATAAACTTTGTAATAAATATGATAGTATGTTTCCAAGACTTTGCACAAAGCATGACCTTGAATGAGTAGTTGAGATGTGAAAAGTTATTACCCCATTTCTAGCTAGGTTCATCACCGCTTTGATAGGAAAGTCTCACATAGGATCAGATGTATGACCTAACACACTAGTTTGTTAGGACAAACTACCACTATAATATTTCATTATGAGTACATGCTCATTTCTCTTAAACATTCATAATGCTTTATTGATCTCCTTGACTTTTGCAAAATCAAACTTGGACAAAGCTCATACTTTTTCTCATCATCTTGGAAATGTTTTTATCAAGTCAGTTGCTAACTTTATAAATAGAAAACTTTTAGTGGTTTGTTTTCTTTAGCACATCGGCGTTGTTAGAACAAAAAAAAAAAAAAATAGTAACAAGTTTCAAAAGACCTCAAAAAAAACTAAAACTTAAACACAGAGGTTGGACTTGTCCTACTTTGAACAACTCTTTTCTTTAAAATTTTAGAAGCTTGAATGATTGCAATGACTTTCTTCAAGACATATGAGTTTTGAAGTGTCTATCTTGATAGAGCACCCTCATGTGCTTGGTCAAACAACATGTGAAGCTTTATCAGTCTTTTCATGTGGAGCTTTGTAATATATATATATATATATATAGATATATTCAATGATTTCTAAAAAGTTGTGGAGCTTGATAAAGCATTGGATGGTATTAAAGGACATGATCATTTTTTGAAAGAAAATTTATATTTCTTAAACTTAACACAATGGTATACTAGAGAAAATAGCTTCAAATTTAAATTTGGATTTCTTGTTAAAGATATACTTAACTAAGCAAAAGCTATGGTGAGTTATTCTAAGAAATCAAACAAAGGATAACATAAAGCAAGAGATTGAACTTTGTTGGAGATTGATTGAAATTCCTTAAGAGACATGAGCACCTCAATTATGTCATATATGAGACACTAAAACTGCATGCATATGTCCATTACTATATTTGCATGCCTTGCATGTCACAATGGAAACTTAAAACACGATGCATTTATGATGGCTCGAGCTTTTACAAGGCCATATATGACCAATTCTATGTGTAAATCTACATGCATGTCAATCTAGACATTGTGAACATTGTTGCATGTCATACTAGACCAACTAGACTCTGTGCATGTCATTGGAACTTGATCTACCTAATCCAAACTCGCCTTATTCTACAAGGATATGTGCTCAATTCACACACCTTGAATATGTGCAATCAATTTACATGGGTAGAACTCCCCAAATCAACACATGTAAGATAGATATGTTTTACAATTCTTCACACTCCTCCTTCAAATATATCTATCTGATGTTGATGAAGATCCTTTATGTGTGGATTCTTTGTTTTGTATTTGAAGTGAAGATCCAAAGAATCCATCATAGCAGCACGTTACCAAATCCACGATAAGATCTCTTTGATAGAAATCTTTTCCAAATGCCTTTGAAAAGTATTCCACCAATCTGCCACTATGTCAATATGCCTCCTCTATGCTTGATATTGATTTCGGATTTGAGAAGTCCACATGCATGAAGATTGATGCATAAAAATCTAAAAAATCTGAGGCTTCCATGCTTCATCATGATCACAAGGCCATACAGATTAAGATTATACCATGATCAATATTCAAGATTAAGCACACTAGCTTTATTAGTCCAAACCATAGTTGCACAGAATCGCGTTTCTCCTCCCAGAATCGCAAATATATATATATATATATCTATATCTATATATATATATATATATATATATATATATATATATGTTTTTTTTTTGAAAAAATAGCCTATGGCTGAATTTTCTTTAGGAAATCAATGATCAAATGAGCGTTTTGCCTCTCAGAAGTGCAGTAGATGGGGCACAAACAGATCTTATTTTCAATAGCTATTTGGTTGTTATTTGCTCTGGTTTTCAATAAATGCTCAGGGGATTCCCCCGAGAAACGGGGGGTTTGGGGGGCAGTAGCCCCCGGAGAAACAGGGGGTCCGGGGGGTGGTAGCCCCCCGGTGGGGGATTTGGGGGGGAAACGCCCCCCAACGGTAGGGTCCGGGGCCTACCGGTAAACCCCGGCCCCGATGGTAAGGCCTCTTCATGACTTGGCCTTCCACTCCCTGAGCGAAAACACACTTACTGGGACCATCTGTGATCGTAACAGACATGCTAGAAGTTAGTTTTGAATTTTTATCCTCGACAAAACCCAACATGGATTAATGCACCTGAACTGGACCATCCTGCACCCGAAACAATTGGCAAATTACACAATAATTATGCTCTTGATTAGAGCTTTCAAAGATACCCATATTGCCCAAAACAAAAACCCAAATTTAAAAAAAAAAAAAAACCATTTCTAGAATTTTTTCAAAAATTTCCGAAACGCATTTTTGAACGCGATTCTGAAACGCGTTTCAGAAACGCAATGCAACTATGGTCCAAACACAATGAACTCTATCCAAAATGAATCTCATCTTGAAATCATACTCTAACTTGATCAAATTGAGGCTAAATACTTTCTTAAGGATGTAAGTGTCTTCATTGGATGTTTCACTCACTCTCAAAAGAAGCTCACAATATGTCTCTAAACATGAAAAAAATTCTTTTTCAAACTATGAGTACTAAACTCATTCTTGCTCTTACTCAATTTAAGAGCATACAAATGATGATACAATATCTTGCTTTCCAGATGTTTTTGAAACATAATAAGGTCACCAATGACAAGAATTAATTCCAAACTAAAGACTTCATTCAAAACTAGAATAGTCTTACTTGATCTTTGAGATAAGCAAATCTCAACTAAGCAAGATACAACATCAACCAAAGAAAGAGAATCATAGGTGAGTACAATAGAATGAACACCACCTTCACTTATCCTTTCTTTTCCATCTCAACCTTGTACAATGAAGATCTTCTTGGATATGTATGTTGTGGATACTCCTCCTCAAACCTCGACCCCATCATGAGTAGGCTTTTCTCCATACAATGAACTTTTGATGCATTTAGAGACATTGTGCTCTCGGCCTCTTCCAAGATAGAAACTAGATCTTCATGAAAAACAATAACATCTTTATGCTCAAACACCTTCGAGATAGAGAGTGTAAAGGCTTTGTTGCCTTCCTTGGTGGATAAGCATCCAACCATGATCCATAGGCTTGGATCTACATCCTTCTTTTCTTCTAAGAAACCACATGCAAAGCAATAACTTTCAAGAACACTAAGGTACACAACCTTAGGCTTATAGTTGAACAAGACTCCATATAGTGCAATCCTTCCAATAGCTCCATAACTCCAAAAGGCTTTGCATAATGGAAAATACACATGCACCATGAAACTTGAAGAGACAAGACATAGCCATTGGTTACTTGTGAAACCATCAATAAGAATAGAAAAGCAAGAGCCAAATTCCTTGCTTGTTGATGAAGAAAGGTCAACATCTGAGTGTCCGAACTCCATAGGATGTTTTGTCTTGGTAGAAGACATTAAATATGGATCCATATGTGATTTTGCCATAGAATAAGCCACTATTGGCATGATCTCCTTGACCATTGAAGACATAGATCTGAAATTGGAAACATGCAACTTCCTATGCCATACTTCCTTCTTGGAAACACAACTCATTAATGCAACATCACATGTACTTGCATTCTCATGCACATCTAACTTGAAAATGCCTCCATATCTTGATCCACTTGCTAGGATCTCATCACCTTTCTTTATAGAACAATTATTGACATTGAATTCCACTTCAAAACTATCATCAAATAACTTTCCAACACCAATCACATTCTTTATGAGATTAGAAACATAAAGTACATTGGAAAGTGATAAACTCATAGAAGATGCAAGATTTAAGAAACAAATTCCTACTCCTTCAATTAAACATGCATCACCAATAGATGTGTATATTGAATCTTTAAGTTCTTCAAAAGGTTCAAGAGAAACAAAAGAACTTTTAGTGCAACTCATGTGTGATGATGCACCACTATCAATATACCAAGATACATCATTAAAGGGTAAAGAGGAGAAGCTAGACATCATGAGAGATGTCTCTCCACAACTTGCATGTGAATCTTCTATGGTAAAATTGGCTTGATCTTCTTGAGTCTTCTTCTTGAAGGTAGAAGAATGAGTTGAATCATCTTCTACTCCTCCTCGGTCTTTGTCCTTTGATTTGTCCTTGGTGAAGGCTTGAGAAAATTTGTCCTTGCTCCTCCCTCTTGACTTGTCCTTGGAAAAGTGAGCTTTGCCATAACCACCATCCTTTCTTAAAAGTGTGTTGATCTTCAACAACTTGTTCTTTTTCCTGCATTCTTCAGGAATAAGAACATCATGCAGAGTCTCCATAGATGGTAGCTCCACCATGATAGCATAAGTTTGCACAAAATTTGAATACTCTTTTCTAAGTCTAGCTTGAATTGTCACAAAATTCTTCATACATATGATGTTAGTTGCATTCAAAGCATGGTATGGCTCTGATACCAAGCAACTTCACATATGTGGGAAACCACAACAACAATGTAAATGATCTTTACCATGCTTTATGGTAGCGCGCAGATCACCTGTAGAGTAATACTAAAATCTACATACAGATTTGAGACTAGAGCACAATCTAGAATGCTACAGATCAAAGCTTCATTAGTTCCTCACAAATAGGAAAAGTACACAAGCATAATAATTTATGAAGAAGACACCAATCTCGAGTTAGAGAGAGAATAGAATTACAAGCAAAATAGCATATAATCCAATTTTGACATCATGACCTTACAAAAGCTTGATTTATCATTAGAAATGAATGAGAACCATATGTACATATATAGGAGAGCCAAAATTCATGGTACTACTAGAATTCAATGCATTCCCTATACCTATTCAAGTGTAAACCACCACTATATTGACACCTAACAGCTTGCATGCAAAGATTGCACCTAGCTTCTACCTACTTTATCCAAATGTCAGCTTCTCAACTAGACAAATACAAAACTACATGCATGTGTCCATTACTATATTTGCATGCCTTGCATGTCACATGAAAACTTAGGACACAATGCATTTATGATGGCTCGAGTTTCTACAAGGCCATATTTGACCAATTCTATGTGTAAATCTACATGCATGTCAATCTAGACATTGTGAACATTGTTGCATGTCATACTAGACCAACTAGACTTTATGCATGTCATTGGAACTTGATCTACCTAACCCAAACTCGCCCTATTCTACAAGGATATGTGCTCAATTCACACACCTTGGATATGTACAATCAATTTACATGGGTAGAACCCCCAAAATCAACATATGTAAGATATATATGTTTTACAATTCTTCACAGTCTTCATCCATTGAAGATAGCTTGACACTTGACCTCACGAGACTCTCTAATACAAGAGAGATGCGAAATACATTGCTTACCAGGTTCTAGATAAAATCACGCAGCCAGATAATGTTTCTCGAAGATTAGCTGAGGAACCTATGATGGGATAACAAAGACCTCACATCCTTTATCAGAAAGATGAAGGATATGTTTCTTTCATTACACAATGTCGGAACAGACAATGTCGTAGAAACAAAGAAGTAGCTCACCTATTTGCTACAAGCTTTACCAAGATCCTTCCAGGCCACCTGAACGTTGCTAGCAAAAGATCATGACTCTCGAAAAGACAGTGATCGAGATTCGAGAAGAAGTCAAAGCCCGTGAACACCTTGATCACAAGGACATCTTTGATCAGGCTCTCTACATCAACAAGGAGAAGCCGAAGAAGCAATTTAAGCCTAAGAGGGAGTTAGATCCAAAGTAGGATCGAGACCAACAGACAGAGAGAGCAACCAAAGGTAAATAGAAGAACAAAGAGAAGCCAAAACATCAGGACAACGAAAAGAAGACATGCGTGAGATGTAAACGTGAAGGACACACAGTCGATTCTTGTTGGCTGAACTCGAAGGTCGAATGTATCCATTGCCACAAGAAAGGTGATGCATCCATGGACTGTTATCAGAATTTGAGGAACAATCAACCTCAAGAGAAATGGGAGAACCACAACAGCTCATCCTATATCGAAGAGCCCGAAAGCTCGAAGATGGTGAGCGAAGAAAGGAGGTCGAATACTTTGACAACATATCTATGCAAGATGTGTGTGCAACCTTGACGTTTGGCACACAAGAGGTCATCCTTGATTTAGGAGAAACCTCTCACTTCATTACATCTAGATGAATAATGTTTGAGTACATATTCATCCAGATACATAGTTCTTGGAGACGGATCAAGACATCAAGTGAATGGCATTGGTTTGTTGTGGCACAACACAAATGGCAACGACCAAAGATTAGATGATGTTCTATTTGTACCCACACTGTAGCAAGACTTGCCCCCACTTGCAAGGATAGCAAATGCTGGGATGCACATGACATTTTCAAACGAAACATGCAATGTCATTGATGCCAGCACCAGCACACTAATAGCACAAGGAAGATGAAAAGACAACTTATATCATCTAAAGGTATGCCTACCGATAGATCAAGCACACCGAGCTCACAAATCTATAGATGTTCTATGGCATAGAATTCTATGCTACATGAACTAAATGGCATTGTATCAAGCAAGGCAGCTTGGAGCTATCACAGGGGTAAGCATAACGAATGCAACAAACTTGACAACCTGTGATGCATGCATGAAAGGGAAGATGTCCCGTACTCCCTTCACCAGGAACTCCTTCAGAACGACAAAGATTCTGGAGCTGGTACATTTGGACATCTACGGACCTTTCGACGTGATCTCAGTAGGTGGCTCGAAATACTACATTACCTTCATTGATGACGACAACAAGTTTGCAAGAGTCTACTTCATTCACAACAAATCGGAAGCACTCGACAAGTTCACAAAATATGTGAATTGGGCAAAAAGATGCACAGGAAGCAAAGTGAAGCAGATCAGAATTGATCATAGTGGAGAATACATCTCGAACAGCTTTGTCGACTTCTGCAACGATCGAGGAATCCTTCATAGAAGGACTGCATGCTATACACCACAACCCAACGGTGTTGCTAAAAGTAAGAACATGACAATCATGGAAGCCGCAAGATGCATGATGGCCTACTCGAAAGCACCAAGAGTGCTATGGACTGAAGCAGTAGCTACAGCCGCCTATATCTAGAGCAGGATAGGCAGATCTGGTGTCCCACATGAACTATTGTGGGGTTGAAAGTCCAATCTAATGCACATTCGGATCTTTGGCTGTGCAGCTTATGTACATGTTCTAGATAAACTTCGAAAGAAGGATACCTGGTCGGGTATGACAACCATTCGTCATACTACAAAATATACCTGCCAGAGACAAATCAAGTGAAGACAGTCAGAGACGTCAAGTTCGATGAGACCAAAACAATGGCCGATGATGATTCAGCCAGCTATGAAGTCTTAGGAAAGCAATACTACGATCTGCCAACCATGATAGAGGGAGACTCGAACACTCAGATGAAGATGTTCAGATTCCACATCAGCTGAGTGACAAATCAGACGAAGAAAGGATAGCAAGTAGAACACATGTAAACCAAAATGGCTCCGGACCTAGCCAAAGAGACAAAGGCAAGGACATTGCAGTACCTGTAGAATCTCCCAGGAGATCAACAAGAGAACGAAGAGCACCAGCCAGATTTGTGTCAGGCAACTTGGCTTCGACATCCGAAGAGCTATGTGGATTCAGTGGAGAACCATGTAGTGCATTTTTCTGGTCAAAATTTCAGAATTTCAGCAATTACAATCATTGATGCTGAGTTTCTAGAAGAAAATGTTCTAAATGTATCTCATATGTGCAAAATCTGCTATTATGCCACTTTTTACTGATATACGAATGTGGCTAAGTTAAAGAGTAGCTATGAAATTCTATGGTATGTTCAAATGTCATAATCAATTTTCAAATGACAATTATACCAGACAAATTAGACCTATTTTTACTAAGTTACTATTTTTAGTAAGTTTGTTAAATAGCAATAAGCTATTTTTAGCAGCACTCATAAGTGACTTTGATGGATGATAATATCGACAGTTGCTAAGTAGTTTTATTAAATGGCAATTTTTTGCCATATTGTAATGATGAAATGTACTTTATATCATGATTAATAAAAGATGCCCAGGTACCTTTAAGGCACTGACTTAAGTTTCAAGGAAAGATCCTAAGGTTAAGGGTTTGACGACGATCAGTTGCGGTTTCCAGTGAAAAGCAGTTTGTGACTTAAAAAATCTTGTTACTGAAAGAAGCGAAATGAAAACGGCAGTTAAAAAAATTGTTGATGCAAAGTACAATGCAGACTTACAATCGAACTTGCTGGGTTGATGTCAGACAAGTTTTCCGAGTTCGAAATATTGATATTTTTGGTGATTTCCCTTGGTGGGGATGACGGTTGATTATACCGAGTGTCGGTTTGTACGCGATGCTGAGTTGACAGTTTTATGATGGTTCGTGTTGAATACGAAGTCATGGGTAACACAAGCAGGAATGTAGGAAAAAGTGATACTTAAGAGACAGTTCGACATCCGGGGAAGAAGTCGGAGTTTCGGAAAGCAGAAACCGAATGTGAATGTGGAGGCCAAAATGTTCAAAATAGGCCTAAAAAGCCCTTTGTGCATTATGGAAGGCCTTTTTGTTAAAAAAAAAAGAAAAAAAAAAAGAGGTAGAATGAGTAGAAAGAAGAGACAATGGCTTTCAAAAGAAAGTTGGTTATGAAGAGGAAGGAGGTCGTGGGTTCTGGAGGAGAGAAGAAGGCAGGAAAAGGGAAAAGAAGGAGATGCATTCTACGTAGAGGGAGAAGAGATTAGAGACTGTTCATGCAAGAACTGTGTCAAGAGAGAGATGATCACAGAGCATTCAGCCCCTCAGATTTCCGTTGTGAAAGCAACCCAATGTGCTCATTGCTTGATGTTTGAAATGAATACATAACAAATCCTTGTGAAGAAGTTCAGCGGAAAATGTACACAGCTGTTACAGTTTGTCAGAACTTGAGCCCATTTCCTTTCTTTAAAAAGTTCTTATGAATGATTGCCACTTGCTCTAATAAAGCAATGAAGAGTATGGAGGACTAGCGACCTCTCAGATGCTGTCAGAAATGAGAGTTGGGCTGCTCCTACATTGCAATCCAGACCCGTGAAGGAGGCCATCGCGGCTAGTTTTGCTGCCTGCTACTGAGAAAATTGGCAGTAGTATACTGTTCGCTGACTTTGAAGTTGAATGAATGAAGAACCAGTCAATTCTGCTGCCTGATCCATTAAAGCCTCCTCAAATTTTCTGCAATTTGATTGGTGAATTGATCTGCTGCTGTTCTGAAAGAACGATCTGGGAAGGAAGAACCCACACTACTTCTGTGGAAGAGAGGAACGATTTGCACAGGTCAGAAGAATCTGATTTTGAAGAGATCATCGCTGCCTGGAAGAAAGGAAGACCTGAACGTATCTGAAGAAAAATCTTCTCTGCATATCGTGATTGAAGAGGGTGGCCATCTGCGATTCTGAGCAGATGCGCCCCTGTGTGTATCCGTGAAGAGAAGGGGCCTGTTTTAGTGGAAGGGGGGGGGCGCTAGACCATCGCGATCTGTGCCATCGCGATCTGAGCCTGAAACGAGTGAATGGTGAGAAGAGCTGATCCATCGCGACCCAGCCCACGCCTATTTCCTTGGTTGAATGAGAGAGATGACCCGGCAAAGTTCAACATTGGAACGGGAGTGTGAAAGGAATTTGGTGCATTTACAGAAAATATTCAAATTAACTTTGAAACAATGAATTACCTATTGGACCGGACCCGTTGAGGAAAAGACTTTAGCCCATGGACAGTCCCTTGAAATTTAAGTCAGAGCATAAGGATCTGAGATGAAATCATTTACCTTTTTACTGTATTTTTTGGTTTAATCATTTGGTTAAACATGCAGACTGGGTTCTTTTTTTTTTGTTATTATGAATACTAAGTATCTGTTTTTTTTTTTTAATCTAAAAAAAATGGATTCATGTGCTCAAATTGAACCTATAAACCAAAGTATACAGTAAATGGTATGTTTTTATTGTCTAATGAATTATAGATTTACCTTCTGCTGTGAAAACTCCAGAAAATAAAGAACAATGAGATTTTGTTTTTTATAAGGGAATATTATATATGCTTTTCAAGAGTTAAAATTATTAAGGATTTTCAAATGGCTATAATTTCTAATCCGTAACTTGGATCCAAATGATCCAAAAAGGTAAATTGATCCTTAAAACTCATAGAATTCACTAAGATTGAGAAAAATGACTTTTAAGAGAATCTTATCATAAATTTCTCAGTTTGAGTGATGTGTAATGCTTAACAAATATACTTAGCATGATAAATCAGCTATTGCTAATCCATTGAAAAACATGGAGAAGCTATCGCTCAAAGTGGTTGAAAAACACCATTAGAGCTATATATATATTATATATTTCCAAAACCACATACATTATCATGATAAAACTATTGAAAAAGATGGTCAAGCTTTCATAGATAAATCATGGCAATTGCATCAAAGATTGAATCAAATTAAGTTTGCTTGATTGGAGAGAATACAAGAATTAGTAAATGAAAAACCTTTATATCATTGAGAGGAATATTTGAGATGGATTACTTATGAGGTGAATGGGTTCGAACTTAAGTTACATTCTAGTACAATCTATGGCAATATCCGAACTAGAAACCCAATGACTAGCTTCATAATCATACCAAAACCCCGCTATAGTGTTATGAACACTATTAAGCAACACCACAAACCACAAACCTTCAAGGAAGCCATCGACAATCCATACAAGGACAAATGTATCCAAGCCATGAACAAAGAGATCGAATCAATGAAGAAGACAAGGTATGGACACTGCAGCCAGTACCAGACAAGCGAAAGATAGTGCAATGCAAATGGGTATACAAGTTGAGATACGGATACGGACCAAATGGAAATGTTTTGAGGTACAAAGTCAGACTTAAAGCGAAGGGATTTTCTCAGAAGTATGGCATCGACTACATTGAGACCTTCTCTCCAGTCTTGAAGCATGTGTCTCTACATTTTCTATTTGCATATGCAGCCGCTTATGATTTCAGGATTCACATAGTCGATGAGAAGACAACATTCACATAAGAGATATGCAAGTGAGTACTACATAAAATTGATTCAAACAGATCTATGCCAATCAATCTTGACGGGACTAAAAGTCCCGACCACCGTCCCTGCACCTTTTGTTCCATTATGCAGAATGATCCCAAACGAGGCTGTGAGGCCAATCAGGGAGGACTTGTCTTATCCCAAACGAGGCTGTAAGTCCAACGGTTCATTCATTTTATCATGCACAAGTATGGATGGCAATGTCTCCTGCAATTATTTTATATTGGGATCCCATGTGGCATGTTGTAAATGATGAGTTTGAAGCCGACCTTGCAAGAAACCAAGAGTGGTACCATTTGAGCAACATGATGTTTTTTGTTTGGGATGGGAACAGTAGGTTGAGGGCCTTCATGTCAAACTTGATAAAAGAAGGCAAGATTGTGTTGTTTTTCTCTTCATATCTTTTTTCTGTTTTCATGGGTATGTTCACATGAATAGGGAGGGTTTGTCTATTTTTTGTTTACATTCATTTATATTTTTTTTCTTGGATGTAGCTTTCTAAAGCATGAAGTATTGGCACATTCGTGTGGCTGCCACGTTTATCAACTTTGAGAAGCGAAATGAGAGAGAGTTGCTACTAGCCTTGACTGAAATAAACAGGTAATTGTGTATTTTTGCTATACATATATGCTGATGTCATGCCCCATATCATATGACAATGTGATTAGTTTTTCATACACTAAAGTGCAAATGGTACTAGTCTATGGAATACTCAATGAACTTATTAGAGTGCACTGTAGAATCAATGTAGGATATATCATAACTTTGTTACACAATGATAGAGTTACCCTCAATGTATAACCTCATTCTTTTTTGCAGGCTAAATTAGGCTTATGTTAAGCCCAATCTATCTGACAGAATATTTCATATTAGACAGTTTGGTACAACTGACAAAGAAGCCCTTTTGAAATATATTCCTCACGAAAATTTGATATGGATGGGCAAAGAGCTAGAAAAGGAGACCAAGAGAGATGGAACTGAGAAAACATGGTACAATTGCTCTTTAGCACTATTGAGCTAGATCATCTTCAAGGCAAATCATTATCTCATGGCACTTAAAAGCCATCAAAGAATAGATGTTTATAGCTCCAAAGGCATTAATTTGAATGATCAATGTGAATTCATATGCAGGATGAGTTTGAGGAGAAAACAAAAGAGTATCAAATGCTAAGTCATCCACATCAGGAGAGGAAACAAGACAACATGCCATGAAGGAAACCGAACATCATTTCAAGGTCAAGTGCTACAAGTTGTCTTGAGTAGCCAATCTCGCGAATGGCGATGATTTTTTTCAGGTTGGTCATGACCGTTCCATGGAGAAGCCAGAGCTTCACATGGCTTCATAGGAGAAGCTTGTCCTGGTATCCATTGCCAAGGTAAATAAATTCACTCTAGTACATTCAGTTTTTTTTTTTTTTTTTTACATTAATAAATTTTTAACATTTGAATACAGACTGATTGATAGCGATAAAACTGATACAACTAATTATACTTTATAGCCTAAAATCTTAATATTGGAGTGTAGGTAGTGATGCTAGGAAGGCGAATATAGTGAAAATCATGATCAATTTGTCAGAACACGCACGAAACGCTGTTATGATGCTAAGAGATAAGAATTAGTTTCGTGTATGGATAGACATTGAAACTTTTTGGATATAAGTAGAGAATTTCACATTCCCATAGTTGATTGAGATTGTGGAGTAGGTAGAGTTCATTAGCCTACCCCGATCGTTTTCCATGTACTCAAAAACATGGCATTGACAATTGCTCATTTGCCATACATCCAACTTGGTTAGGAACAACACAAGCATCAAGTTTGAACAACTTACCTTTTCTCTTCACTATAAAAATAAATTCATCTTTCCTCTTCACTATAAAAATATATTCATTCTCCTTCTTTATCAAACAACCATCACCATCAAACTCCACTTTGAATCCCTTGTCAAGCATTGGACTCACACTAAGAAGGTTCTTGGTGATAGATGGAATGAACAAAACATCTTTCAAATTCACATTCCTATTAGTAGAGAGGGAAATAGGAATTGTGCCAATCCTTTGACCTCATCATTGGCCATGTAGATCACCTTATTATCACCTTCAAATGCCATCAATGATGAATAATACTCCTCATGATATGTCATATGTGATGTAGCTCCACTATCAATCCACCGGGGATCAATATTTCGATGATTAGCCAACAAGCAAGCCTGACATAACAAAAGCATCATTTGAATTTTGTTCATCAACACCATCTTCATCAAGAGTTAAATTGGTCTGCTTCTAAATTCTACTAGAAAATCAAGCATTTTTCATGCATAGAATTGATTTTTTGTAAATCAAAACTCAATTTAGGTTTATGAATTTGAGGTAGGCCGATTTCACACATGACTTACTAGATCTGGGTGACTTTTATTGCATTATAGAGACAAGATTCTTATCAACTTTGTAACATTTGCATATAGAATTTGGATGATTCAATTTTTTGTACTTTTGTCAAAATCCTAAATTTGTTTGGATCTCTTGTGTTTGAGGTTGTTGGACTTCTCAAGAGTGTGTCATAACTTCTAAGCAAAGGTCTAAAGGTTGAGTTTGATGGTGACACATGCTTGATCAATAAAAAGGATATTGCCATTGAAAAAGGTAAAAGGCAAGGGAAGTTATTCAAACTAGATGCTTGTGTTATTGCTAACCAAGTTGGATGTGTGGCAAGAGATTAAATGTCAATTCAAGAGGTTTGGGCACAAGAGGATGGGGCATCTCAACTTCAAGTCATTAGAGGTAATGGCAAGAAATCAAGTTGTGTTGGTCTTCCAAGTTCCTTAACTAGCATCTTCAAGGAAAGGTATATTTGTTGGCTATAGTGAAGTGAGTAAAGCCTACAAGGTTTACATTCCTTCTACTAATAAAGTGGTCATTGAAAGAGATTTAATTTTTGATGAGAGAAATATTCCGAAGGTGTCTTCAAGTAATGAGGTTGTGGATGGATCTAACATTCTTGATGTTGATGACATGGATGATGGTACTTTGGATGATGTTGATGAAGGGCCTTCATCAAATCAAAATCCGAGGACATCAAAGCAAAGGCAAAGACCTTCAAGACTCACATATGATGAAAAAGGTAAGCAAGTTGTTGGAGGTACAAACTATGCTTTCCTAAATTCTTTTGATGAACCTACATGTGTAGATGAGGCAATGCAAAAGGAGTGGATCCAAGAAATGGATATTGAGTATCAAGCTCTTATGAAGAACAATACATGGAGGTTGGGGGAGCTTCCCGAGGACAAGAAGGCTATTGGATACAGATGGATCTTCAAAGTGAAGACAAACCAAGATGGATCAATCAATAAGCATAAGGCAAGGTTGGTGGTATAAGGGAAAGTTTCTCAAGATCCTGCTTACAAGAGAAACACAATGGAAAACACACTATGGATAAACCATCCAACCAAGTAGAAGCAACCAATCAACTCTAGAAGCTTCACCCCCAAGCTAGGGAATATGAAACATGAAAGTAGAGTGAGAGCCTGCCAATGAATCAACTTTAAGATGATGTAGTAGGGCGAGTTTGGCCTCCTTATATAGAGCCTAGAACCACGTGTGCACATAGTTATGCAAGGTCCTAACTCCCCTATACATAGATTCATCTAGAATAGAGTCTCTATGCATGGATCCTATATTCATAGAATTGCTATTGATAACTCTACACATGGATACACTGTCCCAAACCTTGTACTAACTCCATTTAGTGTGTTCTGGGCCTCACAAGTATATTAGTTACTTTTGGGTCACATCCAATATGACGTGGCATAACTAACAGCTTGTTTCACTAGAGTACCATCATGTATCCAAGACTAGGAGAATAATAAATCCTATGTACTGGTCATGGACATGACATTCTTCCCCCTTGAGCTGCTCTTGTCCTCAGAAGCTAAACTTAGAAAAATTCTTCGTTATGCTATCAACTCTCTCTCACGAATCATCATCCTCAGTACAACCTTTCCAGCGAATTAAGCACTCAAAAATAGAACGATTTCTCAATTTTTTATCTCTGATCCTAAGCACTTTCTCAGGTTCCAAAGGTACACTTAGCGACAAATCTTCCGAATGGGATAAATCCTCATCTGTTCCAATTGTATCACCTTCATGTAAACTTAGTTTCAAATGAATTACATGAAATATTGGGTGGGTAGATCCTCCTTGAGGATCAAGTTCATACGCCAAAGACTCAATTTTTAGTACAATCCTAAACGATCCACAAAAACGGGTAGACAGTTTTTAATGCTTCCTTGTATGTAATGTCTTAGAATCTTTTGGAATCCTAAGATATACCCAATCATCAACTTTAAAATATTTGGGAGATCTCTTAAGATCGGCATGGTGCTTAGCTCTATCTTGAGCACTTCGGATACTATCCTTAGCCACTCGCAAGATCTCTTGAATATCATGCAGGAAATCAGCAACTTTCTGGATCTTAACAGATTTCATCTCCACATTTATCGAAGATCTAGGTTGAAAACCTTACATAAGCATAAAAGGACTGTAACATGTAGCAGAATGTTTTCTACTATTGTATGCAAACTAAACCAGTGGGATGTAATCTTCCCAATGAGATTGCCTGTGAAAAACATATGTTCTCAAAATATCTTCCATAGTCTGATTAGTCCTTTCTGTTTGGCCATCTGATTTAGGATGATCAGAAGAACTTAAACTGAGGGAAGTTTCCAGAGTATGGAATATTGCTGACCAAAAGTGACCTATGAACTTAGGATCTCTATCATAGTAATGTCACTTGGTAGACCATACAACCGAAATAATCTTTCAACAAAGATCTAGGCTAAATCAGAAGCCTTTATAGTTGACAACTGGTATGAAAGTAGCTAACTTAGTTAACCAGTCCAATACAATTTAAATAGAATCATTTTGTTGTTGGGTCTTCAGAATTCCAACTACCAAATCCATAGATATGCTTTCCCATCTCTTATCAGGGATATCTAACAGATGCAACACTCTTGTGGGTTGGCTTCAGATTTCTCTGGATCGAGTTTTTTTGCCATGTTGAAGGTTGGATTTCTGTAGATCGATGGTAGACGCTCTCCGAGGGTCAGATTTCTATGAATCGATCGAGTATCAAAAACTAGATACCTCTTGCTCCATGAGAATTAATTGCTACAGATCGAACTCGGAGGTCGTACTGTTGCTCTGCTCAAGATTGCATTGATTGCATTGATGACTAGGATCATAAACCTGCATTCTGCTCTCATCGAAATAGCATAGTCTGGATTGAAATTAGTTTCGTGTCTTGAATCAGGATGCTGTAGACATGTTGCAGGAGGAGAACAACTTGCTAAGGATTGAAATATTGGAGTGCATGGTCTGAAGATCGATATTTGCTTAAATCTTGACGACTGAGGTCAAATTAAGAATGCGTGGAGGAATTCCTCGAAAATCGATTTAACCCGTCGCCTTTAATGCAAAGGCTAACCTTCAAGCATATAGGTCATGCCTTATAGTCATAAGTATTGACTTAACCTTTAGAAAATAGAG
Source organism: Diphasiastrum complanatum (assembly GCA_029204225.1). Taxonomy (NCBI): domain Eukaryota; kingdom Viridiplantae; phylum Streptophyta; class Lycopodiopsida; order Lycopodiales; family Lycopodiaceae; genus Diphasiastrum; species Diphasiastrum complanatum. The sequence goes on from CM055102.1 coordinate 22,844,573, forward strand.
CACATGGTGATATGGCCTCAAGACATTGTATGCCTTAGTATGAGCTACATTTAGCATGATCGAGCAGTTGTGAGTAGTGCGTGAAGGTCATATATTGCCAAAGTGCACCATGGCTTATTTCATGAAGATTTGATAAAAGCCAAGATGGGTCGATTTCCAAAAGTTGAGTTTGGTAATAGAGTCAAATCGACTTTATTGTGATTGAAGGATCGAATTTTCCAAAATGACCTTATTGAGAAAGAATGTCCATGCCTTAATGAATTTGGCCTTAAACAGTAAAAAATTTTGTCTTAAGCTTTCATCCAATAGGTGAAATAAAATGTGGATGATGCTTAGAAGTTCAACCATTTAATATGCCAATATCATATATTATATACTCTCAAAATATGCAAGACTCAATAAATGTAACTGAGAATCCGATAATCTATATAAAATGTCAAAAGAAGCTGCTACCTTAGCATAATCCTCAATAAATCTTCTGAAGAAGATGGTAAATCCTAAAAATGATTTAACTTGCTTCACAATTCCTGGAATTAGCCATTCAATCACAATCTTGATTTTATCCTCGTCAATCTTGATCCCATTACCTGTGATCTTATGACCAAGATAAAGCAACTCTTGCTTAAAGAATTCACACTTGGACTCTTTAGCGTAGAGTAATTCTTGCCGAAGTTTCATCAAGATGATTTTTAGGTGCTCTATGTGTTCCTTAAAGGTTTTACTATAGACGAGAATATCATTTAAAAGTACTATCACAAACTTCTCTAAATATGGATGAAAAATAATTTGTTCATCCATTAACCTGAAAGGCAACACTAAGAGCTCATAATGACCAAATCTATAATAAAACTCTATTTTTTGAAAATCTTCCAATTTAATTCTTATTTGATGGTACCCTGTCTTGAGATCTATCTTGGTGAATTATTGAGCTCCACCCAAGTGATCTACAAGGTCATCCATCTTAGGTAAAGGATATTTATTCTTGACATTCACCTTATTTAACCCCTTGTAATCCACACACATATGGAAACATTCATCTTTCTTCGCCTTTAGAAGAACAGGAGTGCCCCATGGTGATTTACTAGGTTGTATATGTCCCATTCTTGGATAATTTTCTATTTGATTTGAAATCTTTGTCTCATCTTTCTAAGAAAACCTGTAAGCTTTTTGTCTAGAGACAGATTGACTTCTTGGAATTAACTCAATCATGTGGTCTGCTGATCTAGATGGTGGTAAACCACGAGGTAATTCAGATGGAAGGACATCTCTAAATTTATTTATGATCTGTTCTTTTATTGCTTGTTCTTGAAGTGGTTGTGCCATCTGTAGGAGATCATGGGTGGCTATTGTTGTTGTCAAATCTGATCACACAGTGCATAGAACGAGCGTGAAAAGGCTGTGACGTCGAGCTTCATAGCCTCTTCACACTCGGAGAAAATTGGGCTTTTCTCTCAACGTGTGCACTACTGGTGACTTAGTAGGCGGACACAAGAATATGATGATTTTAGAGTTTTAATGCGCGGTCGTAGCGGAAGCGAAAAGCACACAACCAGACAAATCAATTAGACAGCCAGACAGGATGTAGAAAAGCATTGTAGTATTGGCACAAATCTGAACACAAAAATAGACAGAGTTATAATAAGATTAAGTATAACAAAGTATACAAGTCAATAATGCAAGTGAGCACAAAACAATAGCAGATATAACCGCGTGCTTCACAAAGCTAATCACAGACTGTAAAGGTTATGAACCTATTACTGACAATCTATTTGAAAGAAAGAATCAATGCGCTAAGGCATCTACAATGTCTATCTCCTTATCTGTGTCGCTTATAGCACTTGTTGTTGAATACCGAGATGGTATTCACTATATACACAAATTTTATAGGTGTGCAGACGAACAAGGTACAAAAGCGGTTGTGCCATCTATAGAAGATCATGGGTGGCTGATGTTGTTGTCAAATCTGATCACATAGTGCATAGAATGAGCATGAAGAGACTGCGACGTCGGGCTTCGCCAAAAATAACGTTGGTGAAAATGCGAAAATCACGACACCCTTTGGCCTTTGGTCTTGTCCTTACCTAAAGACAACCTACGTCCTTTTAAAGGCCAGTATCGAATTTTTAAAGACAAGTGTCGCCTATCATAAATTGCGCATAAAAATACAGTGTCGCATTTTTGACTTTTTTTGCTTGTCATAAAGTGCGTGTAAAAATGTAGTGTCGCATTTTAGGCAAGTGTCGTCTATCATTAATTGCATGTAAAAATGCAGTGTTGAATATTTTGCATTTTTCGCCTGTCATAAAATGCTTGTGAAAATGCAGTGTCGCATTTTTCAACTGTCATAAATTGTGTGTAAAAATGCAGTGTTGTATTTTTTGCAATTTTTGCCTATTCAAGTTTACTTGTAAATATCCAGGCTATGCAACTGTTGCATTTTTCACCTGTCATTCATCTTCGAGCTCCTTCGGTCATCAAACATCTGATTTTCGTCTTCGAGTGTCCTTCAGTTGAAATTGTTATGTGGCGGTTATGGTCTGGGGCAGCTTTTGCCTATGGGCGGTTCCCTTGTAGTTCTCCCTTGTAGTTTTGCAAACTCAAACTCGAAAGCTAACAAAGCTTTGTGGGTAGAAACATTTAGTTTCTTCACTTTTGGCTATCAAAAAGCTCACCTGCTGGCTATTGTTAAAAATTTGGCCAAAATTGGATCTCTTTTGACCCAAAAAAAATCCATTTTAGTGAAAGTTCTAGGAAGGCAAAAAAATGAACTATAACTTCAAGATGAAATTTCTTAAAGAAGAATTGGTTTTTTGGCACGTCGAATCTCTTCAAAAATTTATTATAAAAATTTCTAATGAATTGATTGACAGCTTTGAAATATACATTACAATCTATAGAGCTAGGTTGGAATTCATGATCGATCAAGAACATATTGATTCAATGAAACCATGTTCTATATGATTGCTTCAGACCGTACAAAAATTTATGGAGTTTGCATATCTGGTCTTCTCGACCATTGAGAATGTAGCCTTATGGCTAGATCATATAGATGTCTTCCTCGATAACTCCATTGAGGAATGTTGTTTGTACATCCATCTAGTGTACCTCAAGATCTATTGTAGCAATATATGAAAGTAGTTGTCAAATAGAAGTGTGCTTGATGAATGGGCTAAAAGTTTTGAAGTAGTCAATATTGGAAATTTGTGAGAATCCCCTTGCCACGAGTCGAGCTTTCCTTCTGTCGATACTACTATCTGCTTTGTATTTGATCTTAAAGATTCATTTGCAGTCGATTACTTTTATTTTTGTTGCTAGTTTGGTGACAATCCATGTGTTGTTCCTTAGTAGTGTGTTGTACTCCTTATCCATCGCTTCTTTCCAATGATCTGAATTGGCCTATGACATAGCTTTCTCAACTGTGATTGGCTCCTGAATAGAATAGTGTATCAGACAGGCTGAGTTTGAGTTCTTGTTGACATTCTAGTCAAAGTTACTGGCTGCAAAATTTGACTTTGTGTTGGCTGTGTCAGCTGCTCTTGAGTTGAAGTTTCCTCTTTTTCTTTTGGATCTAACTGTACTAAGTGACTGTTGGAAGAAATCGAAATGATCTTCTGATAAATATCAGCTATTAGGAAAGAAATTGTAGACTGCATTTGATCCTTTCCCTTCAAATCAATAAATTGATTTTCTATAAAAGTCACATCCCTGTTAGTAAAAACTTTACAGGTGTCTATATTGTACAGTCTATATATTGCATCAGAAGTACAATAGCCAACAAAAATAGTCTTGAATGAATGCTCATCTAATTTCTTTCTACTGTCCTTTCAAACATGAGAATAGGCTGTACATCCGAATACTTTAAAATGTTTTAATGAAGGTTTGTCCAAACTGTATGAGGAGTTTTGTTGTCAGGTAAACCTTTAGTTATGCATGTAAGTTGATGTTGATAGAGCATGTTGCCAAAATGATTTAGACAACAGAGCATGAGTTATCATGCATTTGGCGGATTTGACTAAGGTCTTGTTCTTCCTTTTTGCCAGTCCATTTGACTGTGGAGAATAGGAAGTAGCAAATTATTGTACAATGTCATTGGTTGAGCAATAATCCTTGAACTCATTTGAGATGTACTCATCGACATTGTTGCTCCTAAGAGCTTTGATCTTCTTGCATGTTTGCAACTCAACATTTTCCTTATATTTATTGAAGAATTAGAAGGCTTCAGATTTGAGCTTTAGAAAATATACAATAGTCCTTTTAGAGTAGTCATCTATGAATGTGATAACGAATTTAGCACCAAGCAGTGATGGTATTTGCATTGGGCCACATATATTAGTATGTACAATGTCTAACAAATCTTTGAATATGTGGTCTTGATTTGACTTAAATGGCCTTCTTGTCTGCTTTCCTATGATACAACTTTGGCAGACAAGAGGGTCGACAATTCTATTGTCTAAATCGTGAACTACAGAATATCTAGAAATGTAGCCTACTAATGTATGATTAAGGTTACCAAATCTATAATGCCAAATTGATTCTTTATTGATAGATGCTGAACAACTTAAAGCACGATCAGTTACAGAGTTACAATGACTAAGCCTATAGAGATAATCTTGTCTCTTTCCGAGTGCAAGGACTCTCTTGCATTTATCAAGAATTCGACAGAAATCCATTTGAAACTCTACCCATGTCGTAAGTCTATAATTTGACTGACTGGACAAAATATTTGCCATCAAGTTCGGGACATACAAAACATTTGGTACCAGCTTCGACATTCCATTTTGAAAATTCATTCTAACAGTGTCTTCACCTTCAATTCTGTGTGAGCTACTATTTCCAAGGTAAATAAATTTTTTGGTGTTGTAGGTCAAATAGTCGATGAACCATTCTTGATGGCTTGTCATATGTTACATTGTTCCAAAATCGAGGAACCATTCCTCCAATTATTCAACATGATGGCTCACCATGAAGACTTCTTGCTTATCATCGTCTTCTTCAATCTTCTCCTTTGTGTTGGCTGCTTGGGCTTACTGATTTGGTTGTTTCTTCTTGTCATTTTTGAACTTCAAGATTTGACAGTCCTAGATTTCATGGTTCGTCCTTTTGCAGTACTTGTAGAAGAGTCTTTTCTTGTTATGAGTAAATTGTTGATTTTGGATCTTTTGTGACTGTTTTTGATTGTTGTCAATTTGTTGGATAGCTTTCTTCTTCTATTGCTTCCTTGTGTTCTTCTTGATGAATAATTCTTGTGTTCTTCTTGATGAATAATTTTTGTGAGTCGTTGATGGAGGACGAGGATGTTCCATTCCTTCTTGGTTCCTCCTGCAACAACATGATTAAGACTTTGGATAATGTTATATCTGAGTGTGTGGTTATCATCATCACCCGATTTTCATAAGAGGATGGCAAATTGGACAATAAGGTCATTACAACATCATAACCTACTGAACCTATTTGGCGCCATCTGCTCTATTAGAGTCTTGAATTGATTAATGTGATTCTGAATAGAATCACTATCTAACAAGAATTTTGTCCTCAGATGCAGCTTTGAAGTGACATCTCTCACTTTGTATAGTGTACTCAATAAATCCCAAGCCTCTTTTGAAGGTTGGGCTTGTTTAATGTGGCCAATATGTGTGTTGGAGATGTTAAGGGTGATCAAGGCGAAGGCCTTAGCATCTCTGAGCTTCCACTTGAAAATGGCTTGCTCATCGACACTGGGAAATAGTTTGGTTCTAGCAACTATTTCCCAAAGAACCTTGGCCATTTGTACAACCCTCATCTTGAATTATTATAAGTGGTAATTCAAACCATCGAGTTTGTCTACCATTAAAGCAACTGTGATTGTGAATCCATTTGGAATTTCAGTGTATGCAGATAGAAGATTTTATGACTAGAAAAAATTATAGCAAATCTCTATACTATATCAGAACAATCGTTTTGATAGTCAGCTCTAGTTCCACCTCCAAGAATCAGAGAGTAGTGATTATTGCTCTGATACCATGTTGGGATTCGATGGTATTGGCGTCGCTACAAAGGAGCAGCAACAAGGAATCCTCGATGCATGCAACTACGTTTATCGATTCAGACCATCTTCGACGTCTCGAAGTCTGTCCTACTTGATCATAACTTCAAAGTTGCTAGTCTATCGATTAAGTCGATTCCATAGCCATGCAGAAAATACCTTGACTATAGATTTATCTTTGCGGAAGCATTTTAGGTGAGGTATCTTAGAGCGATAAATTGACAGAAGCTATCAGTCATACAAGTTGTTTAATCTACAAATAAATTTAAACAATGTCTCAATAAATTTTGGACTTTTTGATTTATTTAGGACTATTTTCTACATAGGGTAATTGTTGAAGTGGGATTTTCTCAAGTTCAAATCTCATTTCAATACAACTATAACCCAAACAAGACAAATTTGATCAACGAGTCACAATTTAGTTTCTAAAATTTACTGACGCTTTTGTCCAATAGCTATGATCACCTAATATAATTGTAAATAATTCCAATTGTTAGATCAAGGGGGTTATGGTGGATGTTTTTGGAAAATCAGATATAATCATGTCCAAAATTAGTGTCGATTTGAATAACATGGACAACTTTTAAAAATAAACATTGATATTGAGTTTCAAAAGAAACATAAACATAATTTGATCTTTAAAAGAAACATAAACATCACTGAATCATATACTACTTTGAACAAGCTGCATAATAAGAACTCTCGTAGAAATTTAATCATAATGTGTCATTTGCCACTAAAAGTAATTCATATTTATAATTAATGGTCTTGGGCCAAGCCCTACATTAGTCAAGAGACTATTACAAAAGATGCACAACTTTGGTGCAATTCTAGACAAATTTGTAGAAGTTTAACCTTTTAGACTAGTGATTTACTATTTCAATATTCTAAAGATTGAGAATTAGGAACTCTTTTCAACCTTTAGAATTTCTAAAAGCCGTTAAACTTTCTACTTCATGATTCCTCATGGTCTTACAATACACAAGCCATGGAATATGATTTACTTATAATAGGGTGACATGCCCACACCCTAGCATACAAAAAGTCGGCTTTCTTGTAAAAATTACAGCAAATAAGGATCCTAAAACACTTGAAATGATGAGGGAAACAATAGATTATGATTTCATAAGATTAGCACAAGTTGAACCATCAAAATCCATCAAAAATCTATGCTTGAACCTCACTAAATGGCCCAAATCCTTGAAGAAGGCTTCACACGTGTGAAAGTACGGCCTCCCACAGTCTGAGTACTGTACACCAGACCTACATTCAATCCTATAATCATTAGTAATCACAAGTACTCAAACAATTATGAACATAGAGAGCAATTGCATCATTATGAGAGAAAAAACATGAAATTGCTTGATTGATTTTGGTGAGATATCATCACCTATATATACATGATCCATCACGGTTTTGGGCAGGTATGAGTAGCCCTAAACCTATCCCTAATGCTAATTTTGGTGGATCTTTCATCCCTACCAAGTTAGGGTTGGAATCTTGGAGATCCCTCAACAATGCAAAAATTACCAAAAATAGCTCCTATTTTTTCTCCCTTGTATCTAAGCATAATTTGGACTCATTCCAAAGGTTCTAACACTTAGGTCTACTTGAGAACATCCTTATGAATGGAATCCTATGCTATTTGGCACGTGTGACAAGCCACATCATGACCATCTAACTATTTACAAGTCATATGACCAAAACTAGTCAAGCTAGAATTGTGAATTTTTAACATTTCTACAAAATTGCCAAGCTGGATTTACAACTGAATTTACAGAAGGAATTACACATCTTTTGAAGCCAAATTTGGACTTGTTGCAGATTTGGAATTTGCCAACACTCACTAAATTAAATACATTACAACTCCAATAATTATGACGACAAAGATTGTAACCAGAACTCTACAACTACAATTATGAACTCTACTCATCAATATCAACTGCACATTCATTGGATAATTTGGACAGGTATTCTTTGATGTGTGCCACTGATATTTTCGAAATAGATATTGATTTTTCCACAGTATAGCCATGTGCTTTAATTGTTTTTTTCATCTTTGATTTTCATGCATGAATAACTTATCTACATCCATATATTGTGGTCCGTCGTTATTCAGAATCCATTCTTTTTCTAAGCAATTTTTGTACAGCTCCAAGTTGTCAACTTGTCTCTGGTTTCTACACCGTTGATAAGATTTTGGTTCATACCATAATGCTTTAAACTCGGTGGCCAAGCCTTCTGAGTTTTTCTTCACTTCGACAACTTTTGCCACCCAAATAGGTATGGAACAAGGATTTTGGCCAAAAAGCCTCTTGGCTATACATTGATCCTAATAACATTTTTTCTTTGGAAAGATATTCGACAAGTTTTGTGGTTTCCACCACACATGCATCATTGCAATCCTTGTATTCTGGAAACTTCTGGCTCATGAACCGCAAATAATCAATAAAGGACATTATTCCTTTCATTTCATCTGGATCCAGATCCTTTGTGGATGCTAGAAAGATGACTTCATCTTTTGAAAGTACACGCTGCAATGGTTTGAAAGGTTCACTCCATGCGTTGTCTCCATATTAGAATAGCATTTCCATTGCATGGTTGGCTCACCATTCATTATTTGAAAACAAAAATAGTGAGGATTGGTGTGTCCTTCTAAGCCGTCATTTCCTTGAGCAATACAATAATCTATAAATTGTTTCCAGTCTACCATTCGTTCCAGTATTTCTACTTCAATGCTTTCGATACGACCACCACCTATCTTTTCACCAATTCGTGCTAGCATATCTGGCATTGTGTGAACTGATTTGGACTTCAAGGCCCTAGATATGACACTAAAAACCTGATCTATGTCTTTATTGTGTGGCCAACCAAAAGAAATCCCATTTCTACCTTTTGAAAAATGTTATGTGCCACTAACATACAACAAAGACCAAAAATAAATTTATTCTTGTTCTCCCTCCAACAATTGTCAGCTTGAATACGTAAGATCGGAGGTAAGTTACCACGTGATGCTTGTACCTTTCTTATTGCTCGCATTATTGATGTGACAACTTGATTGCTATCATGAGCATGCAAGGTATCAATCCAAACATCACAGAGCAACTTGAATCCATGAACCAATACCCCACAAACATGTGTTTTCAAAAATCAATTCCCCTCTAATCTAGGAGGAGTCTTATTGAAACGGGATAATGTTGTTGTATTTTGATCCATTCCATCAATGATAAGACACATAGACTGCTCAGGATGTTTCCATGCATTAGGGCTAGCCCTTTTGAAGAGTGTCCACATTGCTTGAATGTGCCGGTGTGTTGACAGATCCCCTGCTCTAGAGGATTTGTTGGTTTTGTAAAAGTTCTTTTTCTTACTTCTTCTGCCTATCAGCAGAGACGGTGGGCTTTTGCTTAATGTTTATTCTTGTTTCAAGCCCAAAATCAGGCAGAAGGGACGGGTTCTTGTTGTAGTATTATGTCCTGTCTGTCAGAGGACACCCGGATGGGTCACTCTTGAACTGAATGCACATGCATAATCAACCAAAATGCAAGCCAATGCATTCAACAAATGATCTACATTACTGCTCAATTGAACAATGATAGATTCCTACTTCTACTTTGCTGCAAAATGAACTTAAATCAGATTCTACACTACTTTACTTGCATAAATTGACAAACCAAGAAACAAAAACTAATCTACAACATGTTAGAAGTCCAAGAATCAAGAAACCAACCAGACTTTTGATTCTTGGACATCCCAAGAACATCAAGAACTGGATTGTAAAGAGATATGCAAGAAATACACCACAAATCCAGCCTATTTAGTTTACTTGAATGCTGGCTCCTACATTAATCCACAAGAAAACATGAAATCTAACTCACAACTAGGAAAGCAAGAAAACTAATCCACTCTAAATCCACAACCACACACAATATGAATGGAAGGGCATGATCATAGGAGCATCACTCAAGAAAACCATCATGATCAAGGAGCTTAGTGTAGCATCAAACCCATGGGAAATCTTCTTATTAAGCATGGAGTAGATACAATGCAAAAAGCTCCTCTACACAAAGAGAGAGTCTCTTAAATAAGCAAGAGAGCTTTTTAGGTGGCATCCTAGTGGAATTTCCACATTTCACAAATTACAAGTGGAATAATGCTCTCCACTAGAGGTCACCATCAAAAGGTGGCTCACTCTACTTTCGTTAAGAGGGGTCTACTTGCATTTATTACATTTGCTTAGAAATACTAGTTCCTACATGGTCATTCCATCTTCCGGGATTCACCATGAGGCTTACACAGTTCATGCTTGCCATTACTAACTAGCATTTCTCGGCTCTCATACTCGGCTCTCAGTCTTCATTCGTCTCATCTTCTCAGAGACCTCCCCGGTCTAAGGTGAGAGGTGCTCTTGAGTTGCTCTGTCCGAGTATCTTGGGGATTCGTCAGAATCAGCCAACATCATCCCACCTCTAATGTATTGTAGGACCCACTGCAACTCATATTAGACGATGTCGCTCTGCTTTGCATTGGCATCTTCGATCTTCACTTGGAAAAGTGTAGATCTTTGTTCGCTTACATAGAACCAAGTGCTTATTGTTGCTAGTCTTTATCACAAAAACTGTTTTTCATGAATTGTCGCAGTTTAACCAAAATGTCTTATTGCTGCAATTTGTTGACATTCTCAAAATTGGAGAGCTCTCAGCAGTTTCACAACTTGCATGCTCGAGTGCTTTCTATGTGTCTCTTTGCTTTGTCACTTGTATCTACCATCGACGGTCTCATCTTTGGTTTTTTGGCAGATTCTATCTTTTGGGATGTCTGTATCTTCCATTTGCCTCGGGGTGTTTCCATGGTTTTTCTCTCAATTGAAGTTCCAGTCTCAAGGAAAACCTTTGCTCTGTAGGTTGCACAAACTTTGATTATCAGTCTCAAGGGGATGGATTCATCAAAAATTGGTGGTAGGAATAGTTTTGGATGGATAGTTTGGTAACGGTAAGGAAACATGATGAAGGCTTGGTGGTAGGGTGAAGGAACTGATAGTTCTACAATTGCAGACTTGGACCCTTCCAATGTCAAACTTTGACCACCACTTGCTGGGTGAGGAGCTTGTTTTATCTTGCAAGTTCACGGTTGTCTTCATCTTTCTTTTTTGTAGCTCTTTCTTTTGATCCATTACTTTTGGATCTCTTTGGGTTTCATACGAGGGGATTCAACTATCATTGCTCTAGAGAGTTTCTTTTGATCAAGATTGATCTGACTCATCTGTTGATTAAGTTTTGTCCTTTCCTCCTCAGCTTCTTGGATCTTTCTCTTTATTTCTTCTAGCTACTTCGCCTGCTTCTGTAGATCTTTTGTGGCTGAACAACCAATATAAGTGGTAGTTGATCTCCGCAAGACACTTGCAATGATCTGCTCCCTCTACAATTTTTCTTCTAATTTTTTGAGTTTTTTTTTCAAATTTTTGGGTTTTGAATTATTTTTAGGATTTTCGGATTTTCGTTTTAGGTTTTCGAATCTTTGCATTTTTCAAAATTTTCAAAATTTTTGGAGATCTTTTTCGAAGATTTTCGAAGATTTTTTGGGGGGATTTTCGAAAAGCCATCCGCGGTGGCGGTGGCGGATGGCTTCCTCCAAAAGTTTGTGGGATTTTTCTTTAAGATTTTATCTTCGCGTTTTTTTTTTCTGGATTTTCGGATATTTTCAAGATTTTCACGGATTTTGGAAATTTTTTCAGAATTTTTTTTTCAAGATTTTACTTTCGGAGATTTTCTCACAGTATCGAGATTTTTGGGGATTTTCGGAAAGCCATCCGTCGCGGCGGATGGCTTCCTCCAGAATTTTTGTTTAAAAAAAAAAAAAAAGTGTGAGAATTTTTGAAATTTTTAAGATTTCTAGAATTTTTGAAATTTTTCTTCGAGATTTTATTTTCGCGTTTTTTTTTTTTGGATATTCGGTGATTTTCAAGATTTTTGAAGATTTTTCCGTATTTTCGAGATTTGCGAGGATTTTCGAGATTTTTTTGTGGATTTTTTTTCAAGATTTTATTTTCGTGTTTATTTTAGAATTTTTGGGGATTTTTTGAGATTTTCGAAAAGCCATCCACCGCGGCGGATGGCTTCTTTCACAATTTTTGTTTCCAAAAAAAACAAAAAAAAAGTGTAGTAAGCTATCCGCCGAGGCGGATGGCTTTCTCCAGAATTTTTTTAAAAATAAGCAAAAAAATGGTGGGAGCTTGGATTAGTGTCAATCTGACACATGTCATATGGTAAATACCATAAGCAATTCTGAAAAATGACAGAATTAAAAAAACATGAATATAGGGAGTCCCCAATCTAGATTTCTGTTTGTTTTCAAGATTATCTAATTTGATATCAACAATTTTTTTGAATTTCATTCATGCACTGATTTTTACCCTTTACAAAATGGTAAGAAGTTTCATTTCTACATTTTCTAAGAATAATTCAGAAGCTTTTTTAAAAAAAAAAATGTAGGAAATCATCTGCCCCGGCGGTTGGCTTTCTCCATAATTTTCTTTTTTTGAAAATATCAACAAAATCTTTTTTTTAATAAGCAAAAAAAAAAAAAGTGTAGGAAGCCATCTATCGTGGCGGATGGCTTCCTCCACAATTGTTATTTAGAAAAACAAAAAAAAATGTAGGAACCAATGGATTTTTTTCAAAATAAGAAAAAAACATTTATAGTGCACTAACTAAAGTTGGATGATTACAATTTGGCCAAGCTTGCTATGTTGTTGACGAGAATATGTTCTGATTTTCAGAGAAATCAAGTCTCTTATTTTTTACGAGGGCTTGAAAGATTCCAACAAAACTAAGCTCTTCTAGAACTCATGTTAAAGTGTTTGTGATGGTTTCAAAAAAATCTGATGGTGATCCCATGTTTAGTATGGACGATGATATTCAGTCCCTTGGTTTAATTCAAGGGACACGACGAGATCGTTTTTGATCGCATAGAGTTTATGACACAAACTCGAGATGGGACTGAGCATCATGTTGTTCTTTCATATGAAGACCTCATGCATTTCACTGCCCTGCCTAAAACTCAAGATGAAAATATGGTCTGTTTGAATTTTGAAGGACAGTTGGTGAGTGACATGTTCCTTCTAGCTAGCAAATATGAGAGCTTGAACAATTCAAATGAAAAAATCTTTATGGAGGCTAGCACAATGGTCTCTTCAATTCTCTCAACTTTCAGCGAATTACATGACAGATCGGAGGATCCTTCATTGAACGAAGACAAGAAAGTCGGAGAGGTCGTTGGCTGTTGGATTTATCTCCTCTACTCTTCTAAGTCCTATTTTAATCTGCCTCTATTCATATTGTTGTATTTTTACTTGTGTTGTCGCATAGTCTGCATATTTACATGTAAAATAAGACAGGCAAAAAATGGCACTGTCTGCATAAATACAGACAAATTTTCACAGGCAAAATTACACGTGATTTGTGACAAGCAAAAAAGATGACATTGTCCTACAAATGCCAAATGTGCCCTTATAGAAAAGCGAAGGTACCCTATAAATCAAATTTTAAGACATTTATCAGAGTGTTGCATTTTCGCATCTTCACTTCATTTTAGCGAAGGCTGATGTCGCGGCCTTCTCACGCTCATCCCATGCACTATGCAATCAGATTTGACAATGACAACAACCATCCACGATCTCCCACAGACAGCACATCCACTTTGTACCTTCTTCATCTGCACACTTGTAATATTATGTATATATTGAATACCATCTACGTATTCAACCACAAAAAAACAAAAAAAAAATGCATGTGTATGAAATATAGCATGTATCAAAAGCATATCAGAGATAGACGAAGTAGATGCTTTCGAGCATCGATTCTTTGTATTGTCAGTAATAGGTTTATTCTTTTTTTAGATTAAATTAGCTTTGTGAAACATGTGGTTTTGTCCGGTATTGTCTTGTGCTCACCTGCATTATTGACCTATATATTTCACTATACTTAATTTGATACAACTCTGTTTGTTCTACATTCAGATTGCGTCAATTTTGCAATGTTTTTTTACATTCAGTTTGACTCTCTTATTGCTTAATCTTGTAGTCTGTTCTTCACGAATAATTATTAGTCTAGTTGTTCACAACTAATATTTAGTTTTGTTTTTCGCGACTAATTTGCGACTGACAATCAGTCTAGCTGTTCGTGACGAATTGTCATTATGATGTCTTTATGCTTAATGTTTGGCTACGTAATCAGATCGAACGTGATTTCTATCACTAACGTTCTGTTCGAGTCTGATAGGTGTAGTCATGCTTAGGGAAAGAGTGAGATAGCTCATTCCGTTGTGCACGAACACTTTTAATTCGTGTTAGTTTTATTTCGAGCTATTTTCATTTTTCACACATCTTCTTTTTTTCAACATGGTATCAGAGCTATTTTTTGTAGCCTGATAAGCTTCCATAGTATCAAGACTCTATTAGCTGATAGAGTAATCTTCTCAATCTATTAAAGAAGCATTTTGGTTGACAAATTTACTGTTAGACATTAGTTTGTATCAGTAAAACCCCACAATTTTATTCTGTGGTAATCAGAGTGCTATTGCCTTATCGGCCAACCCTAGATTTCACTCTAGGAGTAAGCACATTGACATCAGATATCACTACATCAGGGACAAGGTTCTCAACAAGGAGGTGAGCTTAACATATTGTAGAACGCATGACATGGTTGCAGATATATTCATGAAGACATTAAGTGTTAATGCACACAACAAGCTTTGTGCATTGCTTAGTTTGAAGATCAAGACATTCACGGATCCAGATTAAGGGGGGTGATGGATTTATCTCATCCTCTCCTAAATTCTATTTTAATCTGCCTCCATTCATGTTGTTGTATTTTTACTTGTGTTGCCACACAGTATGCATATTTACATGTAAAATAAGACAAGCAAAAAACGTGACTGTCTACATAAATACAAGTAAATTTCCACAGACTGAAAAGGTGAAAAAGATGACACTGTGTTTTACATGTGATTTGTGACTCGAAAAAGAAGACACTGTCCTACAAATGCTGAAAGTGTCCTAATAGAAAAGTGAAAGTACCTTGTAGATCAAATTTTAAGATATTTGTCAGAGTGTCACATTTTTCACATCTTCACCAACGTTCATTTCAGCGAAGGCTGATGTCACGACCTTTTCACGCTCATCCCATGCACTGTGCAGTCAGATTTGACAACAACAGCAGCCACCCATGATCTCCCACTTTGTACATTCTTCATCTGCACACCTGTAACATTATGTATATATTGAATACCATCTACATATTTAACCACAAAAAAAACAAAAAAAAAAATGCGTGTGTGTAAAATATAGCATCATGTATCAGAAGCATATCAGAGATAGACGAAGTAGATGCTTTTGTGCATCGATTCTTTGTATTGTCAATAGTAGGTTTATTCCTTTTTCAGATTGGATTAGCTTTGTGAAACACGCAGTTTCGTCCACTATTGTCTTGTGCTCACCTGCATTATTGACCTGTATATTTCGCTATACTTAATTCGATACAGCTTTGTTTGTTCTGCGTTCAGATTTGCATCAATTTTCCAATGCTTTTCTACATTTTGTCTGACTCTCTTATTGCTTAATCTTGTAGTATGTTCTTCGTGAATAATTATTAGTCTAGTTGTTCACGAATAATATTTAGTCTTGTCTTTCATGACTAATTCGCGACTGACAATCGGTCTAGCTATTTACGACGAATTGTCATTCTAATGTCTTCATGCTTAATATTTGGCTACATAATTGGATCGAACATGATTTCTATCACTTACGTTCTGTTTGAGTCTGATAGACATAGTCATGCTTAGGGAAAGAGTGAGATAGCTCATTCCGCTGCATACGAACACTTTTCATTCGTATTCGTTCAATGTGCAAAAAGTACAAAAAGGACCAAGAGTGGATCCTAATCTGTTGCTCAAGAGCGATTGGTTGTCAGATTACTTGATCTATCAATCTAGATTTATTCTAGACACAAAATCCTAACAAGAACAATCATTAATTGAAGATAGGTGTATTTTTTGGTTTCACACGTGTGAAACACTGTCTGAGTATGAACTCCAACCTGAAAATCAAGTACTCATTGATAGAATCTCAAAACAGTCAAAACAAATGTAGACAAATGGAGAGAATCACTCAAAATTGCTTCCAAAATCAAGATTGGTGTCTCACATCGATTATGGCCAAATACGCCTCTATATATACACTTTTGGAGCTCGAGGTACTGATCATTTTCCTACTATATGGAGATCTTCATGGAAATCTTCTAGAAGCAAAAACTCGTCTACTTTAGCTATTTCCACACGTGTGGGCTATCCTCTAAACATGGGATGTTACACCTATTCAAAATATTTGGCTCATGCAATCATTAGATTGGTGCCATGTGTCATATCTCTAGAAAACTAGTTTTTGGTCATTTTAGCCACTAGAACTTGAATTAAAACACATGTACAACATATATGATTATGGTACATGAAAATTACACTAGTTTCACACATGGAAAAGGCTCCACGCATGTGTGTCTATCCTATATACAAGATTTTTGTCCTCTACCAAGCTTATTTTTGCATTTTTTCACACCTCAAAAATCTAGCTTGGTAAATCTAGCATAGATATATCTGTAACTCCAAGAGCCAATCTTAAATTTATAAATGGATCTTTAGGCAATGCCTTGGTGAGTATGTCAATAATGCAATCTGATGATGAAACATGAATAAGCTTGATCTTCTTTGATTGCACTTTCTCCCTCATGAAATGATGTGCAATCTCGATGTGTTTTGTTTGAGCATGGAAGACTAGATTGTTTGCAAGTTGTTGAGCTGCTTGATTATCACAATATATGCATGGAATGTCTTCATTCTTGACCACGCAAAGCTCTTCCAAAAGCCTTTTAATCCAAAGAACCTCCTTTGTTGTTGTTGTCATAGCTTTATATTCGGATTCTATTGATGAAAGAGAGATGGTATCTTGCTTTTTGGAAAGCCAAGATATAGCTCTTCCACATAAGAATGTAGCAAATGCAATTATGGATCTTCTATCCATCTTGTCACCTGCAAAACTTGAGTTCGAATATGCTCTCAAACAAATATTAGTCCTTTCATAAACTATGCCAAAGTCCTTTGTAGCCGAGATATACCTTAACGCCCTCTTTGCTCCTTTCCAATGACATACTAATGGACTTTGCATGTATTGACTCAACTTGCCAATACAAAATCTAAGATCTGGTCTAGTGATGGTTAAGTATATCTAGGAACCAATAAGCATTGTATAGGTAGTGATGTCCTCAAAGGATGCTTCATCACTTTCCTTAGAAACTTTCACACTTAGTTCCATAGGAGTTTCAACTCCTTTACAATCAATCATGCCAAATTTTGCTAAGATTGATCTAGCATACTTAGATTGACATATGAAGGTAAAATCATTACTTCTAGTGACTTCTATTCCAAGTATAACTTTAAGAATCCTAGATCTACCATCTTAAATTCACTAGACAAGGAAACTTTTACATTCTTAATGCCATCTAGATCATTTCCTGTGAGTATAATGTCATCAACATATAAAACTAAGATAATGATCTTTCCATTATTACATTTGTAGTACAATGATGGTTCATAAGAAC
The DNA here is from genome assembly GCA_029204225.1 of Diphasiastrum complanatum. Classification (NCBI taxonomy): domain Eukaryota; kingdom Viridiplantae; phylum Streptophyta; class Lycopodiopsida; order Lycopodiales; family Lycopodiaceae; genus Diphasiastrum; species Diphasiastrum complanatum. The sequence continues at coordinate 22,862,243 of CM055102.1, forward strand.
TTACAATGAATCTAATGGAAATAAGATAGGAATGCAGCCTAGAGTACCATGCTCTTGGTGCTTGCTTGAGTTCATAAAGACTCTTCTTCAAGAGACACACCTTGTCTTCTTCTCCATTTCCCTCAGGTTGGCACATGTAGATTTCCTCTTCCAAGAATCCATTCAAGAAAGCATTTGTCACATCAAGTTGGAAGAGCTCCCATTTGAAAGAAGTTGCAAGACATATGATTAGTCTAATGGTCACAAGCTTTGCAACAGGTGCAAAGGTGTCATCATAATCTATGCCTTTGACTTGTAAAAAACCTTTTGCTACAAGTTTAGGTTTGTACTTATGAATGAAACCATCTTGATTATATCTCAATCTATATATCCATTTACAAGTAAGAGGCTTCTTTCCATAAGGTAAATCAACAAGTTTCCAAGTTTGATTTTCCATTAATGCATCAAACTCTACTTGCATAGCTTTCCTCCAATATTGAGACTTATTTGCTTCCTCAAAACTAGTTGGTTCTTCAAGCATAGTAGTCAAGAAAGTATAAGAGTTGAGTAGTTGAGAATCTTCCCTTTGCTCCCCTTTGTCACTATAAGTGAGCCTTGATGGCTCAATCCTTGTCCTTGTTGATCTTCTTGGCACCCTTGGACTTAGAGTAGGTTCCACTTGGTCTTCATCTTCATGAAGCTCCTCCTTGGCCATAGCATGATCTTTGACAAGTTGAGTGTTGTTGGAAGCCACCTTTCCTTTGGCTTGGAGAGATTCATCAAAAAGTACATCTCTACAAGCAACAACTTTTTTTGTAATAGGATCATATATCCTATAAGCTTTCTTACTTTCACTATAACCAACAAAGATGCCTTTGAAAGAAGTGGCATCTTCCTTTTTTCTTGTTTCTAGAGGAATATGTACACAATACATCCAAAAACTTTCAAATCACTAAGATTTGGCTTTTTTGCCAAACAATACTTCATAAGGTGTAAGTCCTTTAATGGCACTATTAGTCATTCTATTACAAAGAAAGTTTGCACATAAAATAGCTTCTCCCCAAAATGAAATAGGAAGAGATGCATCTAATCTCATAGTTTTAGCACACTCACATAGTGTCCTATTCTTTCTCTCAGCTACTCCATTTTGTTGTGGAGTATATGTATAAGTAAACTCTCTCTTTATGCCATTAGTTTCACAAAACTCTTTCATCCTATTGGAGATGTACTCCCCTCCATTATAACTTCTTAATACTTTCAAGCTAGTATTAAGTTGCTTTTCCACAAGACTTTTGGACCTTACAAAGGACTCAAAAACTTCACTTTTCTTAGACAAGAGATAAACCCAAGAGTATCTTGATTTATCATCAATAAAAGTGACATACATAAGAGCTGCACCATTTGATTCATGTGAAAATGAATGAACATCCGAGTGTATAAGGTCAAGAGGAAAGTTAGATCTTATCAAAGATCTCTTGAAAGAAAGCTTATGATGGAGAGTCCACAAGCTTCAAAAAGCTTGCCACACTTGGATATAGTTTTGGGAAGTCCTCTTTCTAGCTCCTTTGTCACCATGGTCTCCATAGCTTTGTAGTTAGGATGGCCTAACCTTTTGTGCCATAATTCCACTTGAGTGAGCTCCTCCCTTGCCATGTTCATACTTCCAACTATCACATTAGCATCCAATTTGAATAACCTCCCTTGCTTGAAAGCACTAGCAATACATTTTTCATCTTTCAAGATAGAACATGCTCCATGCTTGAAATGTACATCTAATCCACTATCCGTAAGTTGTCCTACACTCAACAAGTTCTTTATAATTGAAGGTACATAAAGAACATTGTCTAGATCTACTTTTGTAGATGATCCTAGACATAAAGGAATGGATCCAACACCTACAATCTCACATTCTTGATCACTTGCAGTGAAGATAAATCTCTTAGAACTATTGTAAGAAAGTAGATTAGAAAAGTAGTCTTTTTGTGAGTCATGTGAGAGCTTGCCCCACTATCAATCCACCAAGTGTCTTGATTAGATGTTTGTCGTGAGGATACCATCAAATATAGATTGCCTTCTTCCTCCTCCTCAAGCACAAGATTGCCTTGATTGTCCTTCTCTTGGGCATTCTTCTTCTTGTAGAACTCGGATGCAAAATGTCTCTTTTTTCCACAAAAGAAACACTTTAGCTTCTTCTTGTCCTTCTTGCTCTTGCCTTTGGAACTTGATGCTCCATCTTTGTTCTCCATCTCCATTTCTTGAGTCTTCTTGGATGGAAACTTCTTCTTCTTGCCTTTCAAAGAAAAGTTAGCTTTTTCATCACCATCATTCAAAGATAAGGAACTCATACTACTTTTGATATGAAGCATTCTACTCTCCTCAATAACAAGCACACTTTGAAGTTTTTCAATAATAGGAAGTGAATCTTGAATAGCAAAGGTTTGAACAAGATTGGAATAATCATCTCCTAATCCATTCAAAATGATTTGAACCGATTCATCATCTTTGATTTTATCATCTATAGAAGACAACTCCTTATTCAAAGATTTGATCCTAAAGACATAATTTTGGGCACTTTCACTACTTCCTTTCATGCTTTGAGGGATTTGATTCCTAAGCATGAGTATCCTTGAAGTGTTCTTGGATCCATAAATGGATTTTAATGAATCCCATGCCTCTTTGGATGTGGTACAAGATGAGATTTCTTTCAAAAGTTCATTACTTACATTCATTTTTATGCAATGTAATGCAACTCTACATCTCTTTTTGTACAAAACCAACTCAACTCCTCATTGAGGTTCTACTTCCACCTCAAGTACTATGTCATAAAGATCATGAAGTACAAGCAAAGACTCCGTTTGAACTATCCAAGTAGCATAATTAGTGGCTAGCTTCAAGCAAAAAACCACCCATTGATGCCATTTTTGAATGTGAAAAAGCACTAGAAACTCTTATGGTTTCTCTAAGAGATCTGAACCTAAAGTCTTCTAGCAATTTAGAAAGCTTATAGACTCAATTCTATCACTCATGAACCAATCTAGAATGATGAAAATTTAGATTCTAGTCTCAAACTTGCAAAATCACTCCTTAATCTATGATTTTTAGCAATTTCTCTCTTCAACCTCAACATACGCTCAAAAAATTAGAGAAGATCAATTAGTGCACCTAATTCAAGCTTCAATTTTAATTTTTTGGCTGATCTAATCCAATAACTAATCAAGGCATTAGACTCACTATAGAAAATGCTTGATTTTACACCAAAAATCACTCAAATTGGGTACATGAGTCAAATTCTACAAATTTTTGAAATTTCTTAGTCAAAATCGGAGATGTACGGCCTCACACATGTGAAAAGGGTTCCTACAGCCCACAACAAGATCTGGACCAAAAATTTTAAGGATACCTATCAAATCCAACTCGCTACACAAAATTTGACTAGTTTCCAAAAAACTGCTAATTTTGGCTTTGATTTGGATTAACCCTATCAATTTCAACAAAATCTCTTGTACTAGGCTCTAATACCATGTGAAAAAAGTACAAAAAGGACCAAGAGTGGATCGTAATGACACAAAATCCGAACAAGAACAATCATTGATTGAAGGTAGGTGTACATTCTGGTTTCACACGTGTGAAACACTGTCTGAGTATGGACTCCAACCTTAAAATCAAGTACACATTGATAGAACCTCAAAACAATCAAAACAAATGTAGACAAATGGAGAGAATCACTCAAAATTGCTTCCAAAACCAAGATTGGTGTCTCACATTGATTATGGCCAAATAAGCCTCTATATATACACTTTTGGAGCTCAAGGTACTGATCATGCATTAGATCTCACACGTGTGAGGATGCCTTGTCACCATCATGCAATTTGACACTTGGATCAAAACTTTCCATTTTGGGCATTTTTGGTCTATTTTCTTACTATATGGAGATCTTCATGAAAATCTTCTAGAAGCAAAAACTTGCCTACTTCAGCTATTTCCACACGTGTGAGCTATCCTCTACACATGGGATGTGACACCTATTCAAAATATTTGGCTCATGCAATCATTAGACTGGTGCCATGTGTCATATCTCTAGAAAACTAGTTTTTGGCCATTTCAGCCACTAGAACTTGAATTAAAACATATGTACAACATATATGATTATGGTACATGAAAAGTACACTAGATTCACTTGTGGGAACAGGCTCCACACATGTGTGTCTATCCTATATACAAGAATTTTGGTCTCTACCAAGCTTATTTTTGCATTTTTTCACAGTTTCTTTTCGAGCTATTTTCGTTTCTCACACACCCTCTTTTTCCCAATGCTGGCCTCGAAGTTGGTCCATTGGAAGAAGACATGGAAGTCAAAGAAGTCGCTTGCCTTGATATTGTTCCTTTTGTGTTAGAACAGAATCCATGCTCATCAAGGAGAAAAGTCACGGCTACAAAAGAAGACCATCTGTATGTAGGGAAAGCACGGATGTTCAACATGGGCGGAAAGCAGCAAGACCTATTGGAAGGATAGAGAAGCAACCGTTGGAGCTCCATGTTAGAATGATTCCGAGGATGGGTAATGCAAGCTCCGAATCAAATCAAGAACATGTCGACATGGATAAATTTGCAGTGACACAAATGTCAACCTAGATTGCTTTTCTACAGATGATGTTGGATAAATTTGGGGTAGACATCAGTTTCATGTGGAGACAAAAAACACTCATTGATCCTCGCTCTTCACAAACCAACGTGCATTGGATTATAATTTTGCTGAACAACTTTTTCAATCTGTGAGTACACCTCGAGGTCCACCACTAGCCTCCATCAACATCACTTTGAGGCCCATATACTATCGGGAAAGTGCCGAAACAATTATTCAATTTGACAATCCTGAAGATTTTGAGAAGGCCTTTAAAACTTTTCAAATATGGAATATGGAGAATAATATAGAGGTATATGCTGATAGAGATTCTGAAGGAAGATGATTTAGCACCAAGGTCGAAGTTAGATGGTCTATCTAAAAATTGGTTTATGGAAAACTGTCGCTTTGAACCAATTGACGGTCAATACTTTTGTTGTGCTTGCAACGATCAAAAGCTTGTATGACAAGTTTGAGGAATACACGCGAATTCTCCTACGATCTGATGAGACATTCAAAAACTTTTTGGATGTTATGAAATTTTACTGTGCAAACCAAATTTCTTATGAAGAACCAGATGTTATATCTGGCCAAGGAGTAAAAATGATTCCGATGACAATTTGATTCTTTAGAAGCTTGAGATATGTGCCAAACCATCTTTGTGATCGCATATGTAAAAATTAATAAATGGGGAGTTGTATTTTGGAAAAAAAAATAAAGATAAGCACATCAAGGAGGGCATGACTTCACTTGTATGTGAAAGTCGTGCTCTCAATATTGTAAAATATCTAATCTCTTTGGAAAACGACCTGCCACCAAATGTGGAGTATGACAAAGAAAATATTAAATTGCCTTCTAAATCTATCAATAAAGGTTTGCCAACGATTGGATGCGGGGAACAACTGGTGCGAGCAACAGAACCATATCCACCCTGGTTGGTGATATTCCTTCATCCTTAAGATTAATTGTAAATAAATTGAAGAAATTATATTTGGCCACAAATATTTCTGAAATAGGTGCCAACACCTCCAATACAGGATGGAGGTTTTTTTGTCAAGTCAAGAATTCTAAAGGCGAAGAAGCCATTTGCTGTAGTGTAGAAGTATCTAATTTTATGAGTGTTCCATATTCTTCGTGGGAACAACCAATCTTGTATATATTTGATAATATAGATTCTTTGGATTCTTCCTATATCGTATCAATGGTGCGGCATTGCATGGCAACCCTCATGACACAACATAAACTTTGTGTTGTCATTTTGTTCTTGGAGCAAGGTATGAAAGAGGGAATAAAGGAAAGCCCTCACAAAATGAAAGATTTAACATGCAAGGTCTTTGAAGGTTATTACGAGCTCGCAGATCCATTGAAGCAGGGCAATTTGTTTGTTCAAAACTTGCAACCAGTGTTGTTTGTCTTATATAACTCAAATTCTTCGGATGATGTTGTTGAACGTGTGCATAGCAAACTTAAATTGTTAACCCTATGCTTCGGCGATAGTGAAAAAACTTCTAAAAGTTTTGTGACTTGTAAACCAGTTCACAAAAAGAGAGCAAAACACTGGTGAGGTGTCAGTAGTATTATTGAATCAATCTCTGCTCCAAGTTGGTCCGAGTGTCTTTATAGAATGTCTTACTGTGTAGCACCGCTCCCAAACAACATTGGAAGAAATTTAATAGTTATCGACAGTGCAGAAAATGTAAAACAAACGAAAGCGTACTTGGAGGTCCATAACACCTTGGAATCACCCCCAAACACAAATTCTTCAAATTCTTTAAAAGAAGAAGATCTTGATCTAGATAAATCTGAGGAGGGTGACGAATATGTAGAGTTAGATATCTAAACAGGTTTACATACATAGTTAAGTTTGTAATGACAGTTATGCCTAAACCAAAAAGGCAAATATATAGTTATCACCTCAAGCGGTAGAAGTTGTTTTCGCTCTTTTTTGATAAATAATAGATACATATATTTTGAAAACTATCTTTGTACATTTCTTATTTGATTAAGTAGCATTGATTCAAATATATGATATGTATATGTGATATTTGATGGCATTTTGTGAATCCTTCATCTATGCAGAGTGGTTGTGATAGCCTTTTTGAACTTCTGAAAAGTAAGTATCAGACATTGTCAAAGTTTTCAATCATTTTGTAATTAAATTCTATTTTGAAATTCTCTTGTCCAATCTCGAAAATGGATTTTGAGGAAGCCCAAAATCAATTGAGACAGTGTTTTTATTTGTTAACCATGAATAATCAAAACATGAATGAAATGAGCATTCAAGATGACATGCACGACCTAGATTATTGGAACAAAAACTATTCAGTCATGAAAAAAATACAGTTTGAATGCATGTAGAGTCATGATATTCCTAAAACAAATCTGGATCGAAATACTAGTAGTGGAAACTTACAACAAATAGTTGTGGATCAAAAGTGTGTCAGCATAGTAGCAAAAATCAACTTGAAGATATAATGCATTTTGAAATAATGCACAAAATGAACAACAGTTGTGTGTGTGTGTGTATGTGTGTGTGAGCAGGTACATTTCTTTTATATCCTCAAGATGTCAATGCTTTCTTTTTTTAATCAATTGATTTTCTGTATACTGCAAAAAATGAATATTGTGTGTATACCCAAGCTATTGTAACATAGTTATAGATACTAATTACAAGTCAATGTTTATGGAAACATCAATCAATTACACCTTGACCATTCAGATCCCAGATGGTGGAACGTGATTCAAGTCATTCCTGGAAGTAAAAGAATTTTTGAAGATATAGATGTCGTGGAGGGCATGGCGCTGCCAACGGATGCAGTTGAACAAGATCATGATGATGGACTCAATGACACATTTTCAGAGGATCATGTGCAAGCTTCACAAGCTAATGATGGTATTGAACACGATGCATCATCATCGGATGGATGACACACCTTCTCAATCTCCCTTGTTGTCACCATCGCCATTAGCTTGTCAACTTATTAATAACGAAGTTATAGGAGATATTTGGGTAGAGTTAGAGATAGACTCGTTTGGTTTGGCACATTTGTCGAATGATGATGCAGCAAATGATAATGAGGAACCACCAAATGAATAAGTGAGGCTGTATGACGTATTCCAACTTATTGTAATATTAATCAGATTGCTCACATATGCAATTGCACTTTATTATTTGATTAGTTGATGTCAACGCATGTGAGTACACAAATTGTGGTCATGATATTTTTGTGACACATAAATTACTTTATTAACTTGTGTATATGGCAACTATTGTTGATAGAAAATGGAATTCAATGTGTTGATAGACAACAATTTTCAAAAGTGATATCTATTTACATTTTGTAACATACCATGGTTTATACCGAGGGGCCTTTTTGTCATCAGTCACGACATTACCCTCGGTGAGCAGAGTATGCTGGAATGCCTCTTGGCCTACTTGACCCTCTCTATAACCCTCCCTGTAACCCTTCTTATAACCCTCCCTATAACCCTCTCTATAACCCTTCCTATAACTCTGAAAAACACGTTAAAATTTGCAAGACTTATATTGAGGCCTAACAGCAGACGAGCGACGCTCGAGCTTTCCGCTTCCCCTCGTCTCGTTTTAAATTGTATCTTTAAAAAAAATCTCAAAACAAGCGTTGAAAGTCGCACGTCTTCTTGTAGTGGAGAGAGGGAGATTGCGAATTTTTCAATCTTTTAGGCTTGTTTTAGGGTTTTGTGAGGTTTAATATGCTAAATAGCTATACTAGTGTGTGTGTGTGTGTGAGAGAGAGAGAGAGAGAGGAGTAGTGCCTTTGAAATTGGTCCACAACTAACAAATTATTTGTTAAGGGCAGTCGAACGGCCCGAAGCATACGGTCTTGCGTCATTGGGGCATTCTGGAATCAAGTTTTCTTCCAACCTTTTTATATTGACTTCAATTCCTCCATGCCTCCTAATTTCACATCTGCGTCCCTTTCACAGAAATTTTTGCTTCCAGAACTCATGTAAGGATAAATGTCAACAATCTGGAAAGGATCAGCTGCAAAAGTCATAGCTACTCCATGTTAATTGGCAACAAGGAAGGTGCTCATATTCTACTAGCGCCATCTTATTTTGACCAACTTCTCTGTCTACCCAACCCAAATATGGCATGATTTCAGGTATCCCGGCCCTCTGATGGTATTGATATTCCAGCTGCACATTGCCCAATGCCATCTCACTTCCATTTCCATTCAGTATATTAACTCACGTATTCTTCTCACATATCTCAGATCAAGAACGTACTGATATCCTTCCGATCTAATTTTTGAAGAAGAAAGAGTAGTACAATATTACTGCAACTGAAATCTGAAACTTAAGGAACTGCAGCCACATCTTCAGTGCTAATTTCCAGTACAATAGGGAATCAAAAACCCATTCTGAATCCAACAGCAGTACCTTTTTGAGTAAAACCATTTGAAATCTTCTTGAATTTCTGCTCTTACTGACGAGCTTGCACCTGGTTGTGATACATTTCTACTGGTCGTATTTAGCTTCAATGGCTAACGAGAGTGTACTTAAAACTATTCATCCAAGTGATGTCAAAGACCTCAAATTTCTGATCGACTCCACCAGGCCCAATGCAGTTCCCGAGGCTTATATTCAGCCTCTGAAGTATCGTCCTGCGAAATCTGATCGAGCCAGCTCTACTCGTCATGATACAATCCCAGTCGTGGATCTGGCAAAGCTGAAAAATGGCCTCCGGCAGGATGTTATAAGTGCTATCGGCAGTGCCTGCGAGGAGTGGGGATTCTTCCAGGCTAGTCAAAATCCAGCTGAATCCGCTGCTTTCATTCATCTACTTATGCCATAACGTTCATTATTCCTTCATTTTTAGTGGCATCTGTTCACCTTCTATAATAGTTAATAATAAATATTAATCTTATCGGTCTGTCTAGTAAAATAATGAATATATATGTATCTGATTTGTGTATCAGATTATCAACCATGGGTTCTCTCCACTCACCGGCCAGAGAATGTTGGAAGCTACAGAGAAGTTTTTCAATCTTCCAGTTGAGGACAGGATGGCCTACTTCTCGTTAGATATGACAAAGCCATTGAGGTATGGGACAAGCCATAACCCGACGTATGATTCTGCTCTACAGTGGAGGGATTACATGTACCTTCCTTGCAAACTAGCCGAAGAGAATGTGCAGACCTGGCCTGCTGTATACCGGTATGAAATCTAACTAACTGAAATGTCACAGTCTCTCTCTCTCTCTCTCTCTCACACACACACACACACACACACACACACATACACACACAAAGCACATCTGACTATCATGTTTTTTCCCAATCAGGAAGGAAGCGCTTGATTATGTCAAAGAAATGAACAATCTCAAAGAGATGCTTCTAGAACTCATGTCCGAGAGCTTGCACCTTGCTCCTAGCACGTTGAGAAACGTTCTTGGTCCCGATATGCTTCACAACATGGTATTGAACTATTATCCTGCTTGCCCTCAGCCAGACCTTACAATTGGCTTCAGAGAACATTCAGACAAAAGCACCATCACCATTCTCTTGCAAGATGGAATAGGGGGACTAGAAGTACATCACAAAGACTGTTGGGTTCCACTTCAACCTCTCAAGGATGCTTTGTTGGTCAATCTCGGCGATGTCATGGAGGTAAATATTCGACATGGCTTTTCATCTCTGCAGATTTATTGAAGTCGAAGCTCTAGTGGTGATTTAAGTGCATGCCCAAGCCAATGCTCTTAAATTTTAGCTTTCTAAACTCAATGAAGCTATTGTAATTTGATTAGAACATATGACGATGCTACTTGATACCCTTGAAAAAGCACTAGCTGGATTTTATAGAAAACTTGAAACGTAAGTGTAGTGAACTATCGATGTAATCTCCAATGTTTGTTTGGTGTACATGAAAACAAGCTACAAAATAGATTAATACACCAGACGCAGTTTGGCCTTCCATTCAATGCGGTAGACTCCTCATCACCGTGGCGTTGACAAATTAATCGGTTTCTTGCTGAGCTTGTAAGTTGTCACCATGATATCACCAAGACGGTTGTAGCCGGCTCCTTGCGGATAGTTGTGAAAAACTAAAATCGCCACTATGCCTTGGAGGCAACATTAATTTGTTGATTCTGACTAAAATGTCACTCCCCCTGCGCCTAAGCGGTTGGGGGGGCTTCTTGTGGAACATACTCACCAAGCCAGTTGCGTTGTATGGAATGCCAGTTGAGTTCAGAGTAGATATGTGTGAATTGATTCATGGAAGTAGCTTTTGTATCCTAGTGCTTCAAGCAAAAGCTACTACGGCTATTATGTTCCAAATTGTATTTGAGCATAGTCTTGGAAGTAGACAATCTTGAATGAGCAATAATTGATTATTGACTGCAGATACTTTCAAATGGAAGATACAAAAGCATAGCGCATCGGGTTACAGTTAACTCAAACTCAAAGCGTTTATCAATTGGATCATTCTACAATGTGGCATATAATGCCATCATTGCACCATTGCCACATTGTGTGGATGAAACTCATCCACTAGCATTTAAGGAGGTAATGTTTATGGATTTCTTCAAAAAATTTGTATCTCGAGACTTGGATGGGAAAAATGCTCTTGACTACGTGAGAATAACATCAATGGAAGAGCCATACTCTTCTAAATAGTCAAACCACACACTTGAAAGAACCATGCTCGTACTAGATGCCAAATTATTGTGCAATTTTTGGTGCTTAGTTTGAATCCATTATTTAAATAAGAACTCATGCCACTACTTTTTGGCATGAGTGAACACCATAGTTATTTGCTCTTGTAGAACCACACAATTAGGTTTCAATAACCTACTCAAACTACTTGTGATAACATGTTAATGCTTTAGCTACCAATGTTAAATATTAACGCTATTGCACTCCCTATATTTTTTTCATTTGCAAAGCCTTTTGAGCTACATGAAAATCTCATTTTGTGTACTTTGTAGTGTGAATTGTTAAATATAGTGATTGCGTTGTGTAATGAGCAACATGTCTTATAGAGTGATTAGGCAACACTTTGGGATTTCATTGTTTCCTCACTAGGTTGGATGAGAGATGATAATCTCACCATAAAAAAAGGGACAACAAAACCAACATAAAATAGTATGATATTGTCTCCAAAAATAAACCCATTCAAAATCACATGAAACCAACAATTTTTATCAGGTCACAAATCATCTAAATATCCTCACCACAATCCAAGATTGTCAAACTTTAGACTAACATTACATCATCTAGCTCATTCACAATAATAGCTCGTCAATGAATCGTCGGTACTGTCTAGTGAAATACCTAGACCTGACGGTCGACAAAAATACCACCGCTTATCAAACAAAGCGGTGCCTATAACTTGCACCCCACGAGCACATCATAGGCAATAAATCGCTCTCAAGCCCATGTAAGATTAGCAAGCATACATGAAGACATCACAAAATCATCATCATTTGCATCTTGAACATCCAAACCATCCTCATCAAGAGTAAGATTACCTTGCTTGTCTCCTTGATCTCTTCTTCTTGTAGCACTCACTTGCAAAGTGTCCTTTGATGTCACAATAGAAGCACTTGAGCTTTGATCTATCCTTCTTTTTGCCACTTGAAGAAGCATCCGCTTGATCTTGCCCTTTAGACCACTTGCTTTTGGTTTTGCAATTGAATTTGCCCTTTGTGAACATAGCATCCTCTTGAAGTGTGGATGTAGATCCACCTCTTGCTTGAAGCCTATATTCCTCATTGATCAAGATCTCTTGAAGATCCATCAAATTTGGCAAAGTCTTTTGAATAGCAATACTTTGAGAAATGTTAGCATGAGCATCCAACAAGCCATTAAGAATCACTTGAATAAGCTCTCCTTCCTTAATGCTTTCATCTATGCAAGCTAACTCATCATTCAATGCTTTCATTCTCAAAACATAAGTACTTGGACTTTCTTCATTCTTTGGCAAACAAGAAAAGATTTGCCTTCTTAGAGTCAACACTCTAGAAGTAGACTTGGATTCATAAAGCTTCTTCAATGAATTCCAAGCTTCCAAAGATGATGTGCACTTACCAACTTCCTTGAGAAGTTCATTGGTAACATCCATCTTTATCATGTGTAGAGCCTTCTTGGCCCTCTTGTCATACCTCAATTGATCTTGTTGTGTTGCTGGTCTCTCCTCCAAGCCTACAACAATATCCAAAACATCATTCATCTCAAGAAGTGACCCCATCCTCACTTTCCACAATGAATAGTTACTTGAGGTAAGCCTATCACTGGCTTCCAACATGACTCCAATTGAGGTTGCCATGTAGCAATGACCTGATCTTCTCTTTCAACCTACTTCAATGCACAAAGCACTCCTTTGAACAACAACAAATGCTTTCAAAAGAAATCACCAAGATTTGAAAGTATTTCACAAATTCTCTTCTAGCACTTATCCAAGCAAATCAATACATAGAATCATTGAATCTTGATCAACCTATGATCTATCCTTAATCCAATGACTTTTGCCACTTCCTAAGATTGAAACACACTCAAATGAAGTCCAGAAACCTCACTATCTAGAGATCCAATCAAAACTAGGGTTTTGACAAAATCACAGAAAATTGACTATTCCAAATCTACATTTAAATGCTTGAAATTTGATATGCAATCTATAAGCCACCACTTAGGCTGAACCAATGATCCAAAAATCGGCCTAATCTAGTATGTAAATTCAAAAATCGGAATTGAACAAGTATACTTACCTATTTAGTGTTTTGATCTACAAAAGATCCAATCTACAAATGCAAAAAATCCGATTTTGGTGTAGAATCCTCTCTAGCATGCTCTAGACTTGATATCTTCACCAAATCATTGATAGATCTGATTTCCTCCTTCATAACCTGAAACACAAGCTTTGATACTATGTGAAAGATTTCAGATCCTTAAGATCCAATCTACTTGAATGATCTTTGGTTAGAAAGAGAAATACACTACCAATCTCACCAATGTAGAAAAATCAGCATCTACACACAGTTTGAGATGCAAACACTAATAGAACTTGATCAAACTTGAATGAAATGATTACGTACTGTTGTTGTCCGTACAAAACCAGCAATCTACTGTATTTCACACGTGTGAATCCAAAAATAGCAAATATAGATCATTCTACACATAGAATTGCAAGCAATCACCAAGATAGTGCACCAATGGATAGTAGAACCCAAGAGAACCATGCATAAGCATGAAATGAGATAGAGAAGAGAGAAGATCACTCTCTCCACGAGTTACATCCTATTATAGCAGGTCCAAACCCTATTTGGCCACTTGGCTTTCCCACCAAAATGCTAACCCTACTAATTTTGGGTCTAGATTCAATGTAGCCAATTTATTCAAATTGAATCTACTCAAACTCGCATTCTATCTTTCCCACACTTTCAATAAGTGTTTATTCAAATGAAATTTAGACTAATGAACTTTGAAAAGTCAACCTCTAAGTCTAAAACAAGTTTTGGCCTCAATATGCCAAATATGAAAATATTGCAAAATGTGATGAAACTAGTTGAATCTTTCACAGGGAACCACAACACCTTTGTTCGTGGACATTGTGGGTACTTAGTGAAGTATGCACACGCAGCCGCTACTTGTGGATCATTTATTGCCTCAAGGAGATACCCGTCTTTATTCTTCCACTTTTTCTTTGATGAATCAATATATCTAAAATAGGCTATTTGCTCAATCTTGTGGAGCATCTTGATAATAGCATTTGGGCCACGAGGGAACCCGAATGGATGCAAGTCTACCACCGCAAAAGATATATTGTAGACATAGTTCCTGACAGGGGGGAACTGTGAATTGACAAGACCTTACAATGACATTGTAATTGGCATATGCCATGTGTTTAGCAAGTACGGACTTTGATACCCAACCATGATAGGAATTTGAAATTCAATCACCTTGAAAAAGAGTTGTGTCTGCTGGTACCAGGTCTGCATCTCTGCAATATCCAGTTTGCACATCTAGATATCAATCTTATTTGCATCCGGGTCGTCTGAACAAGAACTCTGATTGGAGGACATGGTGAAAAACCGAAAAAAATAGTGGTCTAGAAAAAGTGGCTCGGTTGAGATTGGAGACAGTGATAACAGTGGCTTCGGCTCGGTCGAGATGTGATGGATTGTCGTCGCCTCCAGTTGAGATCGAACTGAAAGCGTCTGGTTGAGATCGAACTGAAAGCCTCTAGTTGAGATTGGACTGAAAGTCTTCGGTTGAGATCTGACTAAAAGCCTTCGGTTGATATCTAACTGAAAGCCTCCGGTTGAGATCATAAGCAAGTCTTTATTGAGGAATGGATAACATGATGACCAAAAGAAAGAGAAATGATATGGAGACCCATTTTTTTAAGTTTTTTTTAAAGTATCTAAATTTAAAATGCTTCAAATAAATATATTGTAATGCTAAAAAAATGTTGTATTTTACAAGAAAATAATTCAAGCTAGAAAATTTTGGTCAATAGATTTTCATAAATAACTTAAAATTAGCTTATATGAAATAATAATACTATTCAAAATAAAATCATTAGATACACAACCACTAAAATAACTAAAAAATATTTTTTGCTTATATAAAACAAAAGTTATAGTTTTTTTTTTGGAATTTTAAAAGTTTTTTAAATTACAATTCTTGTATCGTAAAGAATATATTTTAAATTATGATAAAAGTTTTAATCAGTATTTTTTAAAGTTTTAAATTTTTTAAAATCTAAACGTATATCTATGTAAGTCCATTGAATATTTAAACATTTAATAAATGCAACTGAAATTACTTTACAATAATCGAGATTAAATGATTTGTGAAAATATTTAAATCACCTTGAATCTTTTTATTTTTTCAAATTTCTAACAATATTTTTTTTTACAAAAAATACTATAAAAACACATCCAAAATTAGTATATTATAAACTTGACAAATCGTTACAATTTTAGTTTTGGTAATGATTATCAATGTTAAAATTTCTAAAATATTCCAAATTCTTTATTTTAAATCAATAAAAAACAAATTTACGAAATTTACTCAATCAAAAAGATTTCAAAACACAATACATCAAATAATATGAATACAATTATTTTTTGAAACAAAAGAGAATTTTTTAAAAAATCATCGAGGTCATTTATATCTTTTTCTTTTTCTTGAGTAGTCATTCTAGTTTCAAGTGGCACCTCTTCTACAGTGCTCGTACTAGATGCCAAATTATTGTGCAATTTTTGGTGCTTAGTTTGAATCCATTATTTAAACAAGAACTCATGCCACTACTTTTTGGCATGAGTGAACACTATAGTTATTTGCTCTTGTAGAACCACACAATTAGGTTTCAATAACCTACTCAAACTACTTGTGATAACATGTTAATGCTTTAGCTACCAATGTTAAATATTATTGCTATTGCACTCCCTATACTTTTTTCATTCGCAAAGCCTTTTGAGCTACATGAAAATCTCATTTTGTGTAGTTTGTAGTGTGAATTGTTAAATACAGTGATTGCGTTGTGTAATAAGCAACAGGTCTTATAGAGTGATTAGGCAACACCTTGGGATTTCATTGTTTCCTCACTAGGTTGGATGAGAGATGATAATATCACCATAAAAAGAGACAACAAAACCAACATAAAATAGTATGATATTGTCTTCAAAAATAAACCCATTCAAAATCACATGAAACCAACAATTTTTATCAGTTCACAAATCATCTAAATATCCTCACCACAATCCAAGATTGTCAAACTTTAGACTAACATTACATCATCTAGCTCATTCACAACTAATAGCTCGTCAATGAATCATATACATGACAATAGTCATCTTTGAAAAGGAGCACTCTTTTTCATATATATACTCAATGAAGATGTCATCAATGTGTATACAATTCACACAATACTAATCATCATCAACGTCATCAAAGGAAAAACTCTAATATGATGGTATCATAATTAGTTGCCAAATACATTCTATAGTCTTTGTCATTCACTAAGTTGACTTCTTGTCAAAATCCATCACTTGATGAAGATTCTCCAAAAAGCAAAATAGAAGAGGGATCATTTCCACCAAACTTGTAGTAGTCTAGAGAATGATCACATTCTCTCTCTCTCTCTCTCTCTCTCTCTCTCTCTCTCTCTCTCTCTCTCTCTCTCTCTCTCTCTCTCTCTCTCTCTCTCTCTCTCTCTCTCTCTCTCTCTCTCTCTCTCTCTCTCTCTCTCTCTCTCTCTCTCTCTCTCCCCCTACTTGGAGTGATGGGCTATTACCTAATAAAAGCTCCAATCAATATTTAGCTTGTACTTATGTCTTGGCTTGAATATAGCTGTTATGATGCTTGTTGCTCTTATGCTTTTTCTTTTTGTGATTATTATTATTTGTAGGGAGTTTGAGATTTTGATATCAATTTAATGACTTGATATTAGAGCCTTGGTACTAGACTCGTAATTGGTGTGACAAATTAAACATATTAGGTTGTGTGTGAATCCAAAATTTAGGCTGAATTCAAGTATTGTACTATATTTTTCCAATTAGGTTGAATTGAAGTGATGCACTATATATTTACCATAATGGGTGAAATTTGTGATTATGAAACTACAAACTATTCGTTTTGACTCGATACTCAATGAAATTTGGTACAATTTGAGTCAAATAAGATGTTCTAGGCTGCAACAAAGTATCTAGAAAAATGTCCAAAGTTTTGAGATGTGATATAGCCATACTTAAGCTAGCAAGAGCTATAGTTAGGTGCAATTTTGAAATTTGAAGGCAAGTGTAAAGATTTACAAGTGAGGATCCTTATTATTTTGTTGCATGTGCCAAAAGGAGTGCTATGAAGCCAAACCACCCAACCAAGCAAAAACTAAAAGTCAATACCCAGTCAACTTCACTCCCAAGCCACGGTCCTTGAATACAAGAGAGGAGTGGTTTTTGACAAGTATAAATCAAAATCTAAATGTGGAGGAGAGTGAGTTTTATTAGGTATAAATAGACGCTTACAGTCTAGGAATATTCCTTCCAAAAATTTGATTATCATCTAATCACTTTTGATCTTCTCAACATGCATAAAAGCTATCAATATTGCCACAAGCCTAGTCTTATACTTATTGATAGAACCATCTTGTTTGTACTTCGATTTAAACACCCATTTATAGCCAAGAACATTTTTCCCTTGAGGAAGATCTACTAGATCCCACATGTATGATTTTCTATCAATGCATCATACTAAATTTGCAATCCATCTTTTCAACTTTGACTCTTCATGGCATCTTCAAAGCAACTTGTCTCTTCTAACATTGAGTTCATGAAAGTATATGAGGTGAATGAGGTAGAGTCTTCTCTTTGTTTTGTAGAACAACTGATCAGACATATCTTGATTCTACCAACAAAGCACACAGTTTACTTGACAAAGGATGAGGTCTTGCAATCAACTTGAAAGATTCGCGAAACAATGTCTTGTGGAAGCTCGTGGCTTTCTTGTTGAAGCTCAAAAGATTTGCGAACAAAATCGTGTCTCACAAAATTTTATGTTTCTTGTTCAAGCCTCAGATGTTGCAAAATTGTCGCGAACAATTCGCAAAATCTTCAGGACTGTTCTTCAAGCTCACTTGTCACGAAACTATCTCGAACAGTTTGCAAAATATTCTAGCTTCCTTCAAGATCAAGAATTACCATCTGTCACGAACAATTTGCCAATGACGAAAATGTCGCGAAGAGACAAGTGTAGCAAACAATTCGCGAAACATAGAGCTGAAACGAAGGGACAGACTGTCACGAAATATTCGTGAACAGAATTTATTCGAGCCTGAAAATAGAGCATCTATTTGAATATCAACCATTATAAACAATTAGATTTCTATTGTTATAGTATTAAAAGGCCAAAAGACCTGTCCTGTAGCAATATAAATACATATGCACTACTCATTGTAACTAACTCAATCAAAGACACAACAGCGAAATAAGACAACAAGAGATACATATTGATGAATCAGATTCAGAGTTATAAAAATTCATTTTTTGATCAATAGTTTCTTATTGTCTAAATGGTCTTGAGTTGTCTCATACTTCCGCATATAGTATCTTATTGTCAAAAATCAGATATGCAACATCAAGCATTCATCATAAGCAATCACCAAGTAGGGAGGCGGAAGAAGAACACACAATATCACTCAATCACACTAACTTCATACTAAATATAAAATGTACATATTAACCCTGAACCCTGATAGAGAGAGAGAGAAAACGTAGGAGTAGACTGCTAGACTAGCCTACGACTAGTTATAGCTGGTAATAGCTATCAATAATAAAGTACATCATGAACAGTAACTAAGAAGTATAACAATTAAGTTTATCATTGATTTCTAACACTCTCCCTCAATGATAAAATTGCATTCTTCTATGCCTAAGAGACTACGAAGGTTCTCAAATTTACATTTACCTAAAGAGTTAGTAAAAATATTAGCCACTTGATCTTCAGATTTACAGAAAACTATATCAATGGCACTGTCAATTATTTTCTCTCGAACAAAGTGATGATGTATCTAGATGTGTTTTGTTTGAGCATGTAGAATTGGGTTTTTGGCAAGATGGATACAGCTTTTGTTGTCACGATATACAGTTGTAGCATCCACCTGTGATTGACCCAAATCAATAAGTAGTCTTCGTAGCCATATTACCTCTTGTGTAGCATTGCTAACTGCACAATACTCAGCTTCCGTCGAAGATAAGGCTACTGTAGGTTGCTTCTTGTTGTTCCAAAAAATTGCAGCTGTACCATAGCTAAATGTATGATGACTGGTGGATCGTCTATCATCAATATTTCCTGCCCAATCAGCATCAGTATAACCTATCAACATTAGGGCTTTAGACTGATCATACTTCAAGGCAAAATTTAATGTGCCTCGAACATATCTCAAAATACGTTTAGCAACTTTCCAGTGACTCTGACTAGGTTCTTGCATAAATTGACTTACCACACCAACAACATAAGCAATGTCAGGTCGTGTGTGTGTCAAATAGATTAAATTGCCCACTAAGTGCCTGTACAAGTATGCATCAACTTTCTCTGCTTTCATCAAATGCATAAATTTTGGTATTGGCCTCCATTGGAGTACTAGGTGACTTGCAATCCTGCATATTAAACTTATACAATAGATCTTGTGCGTACTTGCTTTGCGTAAGAATACATTGTCTTTCTTTTGCCAAACTTCAATATTCAGACAATAATGCATCAGTCCTAAATCGCTCATGTCAAAGGTATTGGAAAGGTATGATTTGATTTCATCAATTAAGCCCATATTACTTCTTGTAATAATCAAGTCATCAACATAGAGGACAGTGAACATTATATATATATGAGGTTTGCCTAAGAATGTAAAGATTAGGATCAACATCACTCTTTACCATTACCCTTCGCTTGAAGTGTTCATCAATGCAAGAGTACCACGCTCGTGGTGCTTGCTTCAATCCATATATGGCTTTGCTGAGTTTACAAACCAAATGATCTCTTCCTGGTTCAACAAATCCTTGAGGTTGCTCTAAATATACCTCTTCATCCAACACTCCATTAAGAAAAGCAGATTTGACGTCCATTTGCTGGATTTTCCAACCGTAGAAAGCAAAAATTGCAATGATAGAACAAATAGTTACCATTTGGGCTACAGTTGCGAAGGTCTCCTCAAAGTCTATACCTTTCTGCTGCTCAAAACCTCTTGCAACTAGTCGTGCCTTGTACTTGGTGAGTTGCCCATCGGTTCCATACTTCGTCTTGTAGATCCACTTACATGTGATAGGCGTCTTACCATCAGGTAGCTCAACCAAGTCTCACGTTTTGTTCTTTGATATAGCCTCCATTTCTATTTCCATAGCTGCATGCCACTCCTTGTGTTTCTTTGCTTCGTTGAAAGTTTTAGGTTCTTGAGCCATTAACATGGATCCCATTAGGGCTAGATTAATCTCTAGTCGATGTGGAGGTTTTTGATTTCTACTTGGTCTCCTAAGCTCTCCCTGCTCACTTGATTTGGGAGCATTTTCCTTATTAGCATCACCTGTTACTGACAAGTACCACTTAGGCACTCTCCTAGGGGTCTCATTATTAACCCTATCTTTTTCCATTGGATCTTTCATATTGACACCAACTTCTTTCTTCACCTGTACTTTAGCTTTATCATCAAAGGAATCAATTGTCAATTTTATTTGGTCATTTTGACCCATATCATCAAAATTAGCATCTCTAAAAATCACGATCTTTTGTGCATCTATGTCATACATCCTGTATGCCTTGGCTCTTTCATCATATCCAAGGAAAGTACACTTAACAGCTTTTTCATCCAGTTTCTTTCGTTTTTCATCTGGCACATGAGCGTAAGCATCACAACCAAATACTCGTAAATGAGAAACATTAGGTTTCTTTCCTAAAAAATCTTCGTAAGGTGTCTTACCCTCCATGGACTTCGTAGAACACCGATTCAAGATATCAGTAGCTGTGTTGCATGCTTCTGCTCAAACAGTATTTGGCAAGCCCTTGCTCTTAAGCATTGCCCTAGCCATCTCCACAATGGATCTGGTTTTCCGTTCTGCAACTCCAATCTGTTGTGGTGATCCCCTGATCCTTGCAGAAATTTATAAACTCTATTGAAAAATATTCACCGCCACCATCTGATCTAAGGGTCTTAATATAACAGCCCGTTTGTTTTTCAACTAGAACCTTGAACTCTCTAAACTTGGCAAAAGCATCAGATTTCTTGCTTATGAAATAAATCCAAATATGTCTACTATAGTCATCAATGAATGTGATGAAATAGGAACAACCACTAATGGACCTAGTTTGTATTGGTCCACACAGATTACTATGAACAAGATCAAGAATGCCATTGGCTCTTCTTTCTCCCTCTTTGGGAAATCTCTCTCTCTCTCTATGTTGTTTTCGCAAACTGCAACCCTCACAAATTTTTCCTTCAAAAGAGATATCAGGCAATCCAACAACTAGATTATCTCTTTTAAGGATTTTCAAGCTTTGAGCACTAATATGACCAAACCTTTGATGCCAAAGGTCACTTTGGCTATCAACAGTGCTTACCATAGTTTGAGTAAAAGATCTCGCATTCAATTTGTAGAGCATGTGCTTAGATGCACCACTATCAATGTACCAGGTATCCTTAGCTTCATCACTTGTCATTAATGCTGAACAAGTTTGAACTCTCACCTATATCATTTTCGTATTGATCATCATCATATTGATGCTGATCAGCAAAGTTGTCTTCATGATAATTATCATCAAATTGATGTTGATTAGCATAATTGCCCGCTTGCCATTTGTCTTTTCTTTGTTCTATCTCCTTCTGTTTCTTGAAGCATTCACGCTCCCAATGGCCAGGTTTGTTGCAGTACCTACAATTTCTAGGTTTATTTTGTCTGGAATAACCGTGTCCTTGACCTCGACCTTGATTCCAATTGTCTCGATTCAGGCCATCATTGGATTGTTCTTTCCACCTCTTGATTGGTGTATCCTCTAACTACAAGAGCTTGATCAAATCCCTTGTTGTGATGACTCAAGTTCTCTTGACGTTGTTCTTCCTACAAAAGCAATCCACCTAACTCTTCATAGGTTGGAAGATTTTCATGTGTGGCTATACTTGTCACAAACATCTGAGGTGACTTACTCAAACTATTCAATGTCAACTGCATGATCTCACACTCCTGTACTCGCTCCCTACTGCTGCTAATTGGTCACGAATCTCTTTGATCTTCAGTAGGTGATCAGCAACAGTTGCACCATCATCCATCCACAATGTGTACAGCTTCATCTTCAGGAATAACACTCGAGATGTGTTTGTGGTCTCAAACAATGCCTTCAACATATCCCATGCTTCTTTTGGTCCTTCTGAATCCGAAATGTAGGGAATAATTGCATCTCTAACTGATAAGTTGATGACATTTTGTGCTTTCCATTTTCTCCTGTCAAATGCTTGCTGATCTTCTTCAATCACTGGCCTTGTCTCTTCACCTATCACGATCTCCCATAGCTCCTTTTCCATCAAAATGTTCTTCAGTTTAAATTTCCAAACTGCACAGTTGTCGGCTCCTTCCACTTTGCTTGACTCATTGAGGACACTCTTGCTTAGAGTTGCCATTCCTGGATAGACGAGTCCGGATCACAAAAAAAAATGGCTTAGTCTGAACACACAACTTGTCCCCAAATTTTATCATGCCACAGAACTGTATTTTTTTTTTTAGGTTGTACACTTGATATCGGAACAACGTAAGGATGTATGACTGTTCGGGGATCTCTCTAGCTCGCTCGCATGGTTCCAATATTGGTACGAGCATGTGATATCGGAACGAGCGAGGATGTACGACTTTTCAGAATTCTCTCTAGCTCGCTCGCGTGGATACGATATTGGTACGGACATGCAATATCAGAACTACGCGAGGATGTACGACTTTTCAAAAAAATTTCTAGCTCGCTCGCGTGGATCCAATATTGGTACGGATATGATGAAAAGTACAGAGAATATAAGAATTTTTTGAGAGAATATTCTAGATTTCCCACTTTGGCGTGGTGGCTACGCCACGTCCTTTTTGCAAAGATTTCGAAGCGAGCGATCATTCAAACAAACAGAGATCAGTAATGTGAAAAGTATGAAGCCTCAAAACTCTGAATGGCAGTACTAGACACTGTCTGGTGTGATTTACAGTACCTCAAACAAACAGATGAGAGATTTCTTGGCACAACTCTCTGACAAATGGCACTTGACACAAAGACTAAAAAACAATATTGTAAAATTTTTTCCACTCAACAGATTTTCAATCTGTCTGATGCAGCCCTGGCCTTTTTGATGCCTCCGGGACTGTGTCTTTGTTCCCCACTAATAACTGTGAGCTCCAAAACCTATAAAATACACCAAAAAGGATTTCTTCTAGTTGTTTTTGTCTCTCCAAGCTTTCAACTCTTGTGAAGGACTTTCTCACTTCATTCCGGAGCCTGTGACAAGCTGTATCCACTGATCAGGCATGTAGGACTATCGTAGCTCTGATACCATGTCAAAAATCAGATATGCAACATCAAGCATTCACCATAAGCAATCACCAAGTAGGGAGGCCGAAGAAGAGCACGCAATATCACTCAATCACACTAACTTCATACTGAATATGAAATGTACATATAAATCCTGAACCCTGATAGAGAGAGAAAAAACTTAGGAGTAGAGTACTAGACTAGCCTACGGCTCGTTATAGTTGGTAATAGCTATCAATAATAAAGTACATCTTGAAAAGTAACTAATAAGTATAACAATGAAGTTTATCTTTTATTTCTAACACTTACTTCCCATATAATTTTCGCATGCATATTCAATCAGAATAAATATTGTTTAATTAGTACATAGATCAGATAAAATCGTGATTGAAGACACTGATATTTGTTTGATTTGTTCAAACTCGCATCGCATCTGGAGGTTATTTAGAATTAAAAGATGTCGTTGATCACCAATATTCAAGCTAAGATCACTACAACCTTGGACCTAGAAGGTTCAAACTACTTGATTTGAAAATTAAAGGCTTCACTCTTGTTGAAGGGCGAAGGTCTATGGCAGTGGGTAGAACCAATTGAGGAGAAGCCAGAAGCTACTCCTGGCAAAGAACTTCGGGAATGGAGTTTAAAAAATGACAAAGTTATAGCAATTATTGCGTCTTCAGTGCATGACAATATAATGTTAGATCTTACATCAATTTGAAATGCAAAGGATTTATGCGAAGAATTGCAAACCAAGAATGAGACTCGATCTCGTAATCAGATCATGTTCTTGGAAGACCAATTAACTTACCTACAGTGGGACGACAAAGACTTAAACACATTCGTGCAAAAGATTAAAGTTCTGTTTATTTTCTTGCAGAATTCTGGTGCACAAAATACAATTTCTAAGAAAAAATAGCTTATTTATTTTCTTTGAGCCCTACCCAGGTCATTCCACACAACTCGAACCTTATTGACGAAAGATGCGACAATGACACTTCAAAAGGCAATAGACAGAGTGGAGGAGGAAGTAGAAGCTCGTGAATGCTATGACGACAATGGTGATTCAAAAAATGCTCTATTTACTTAGAAGAATAAATTCTCTAAGAAGTCTAAGTTTAAGAGGGAGTCATCTAAGAAGAATGAGTCTAAGACTAATGAACAACAATTTGGAAAACAACAGAAGAATTTTGGTGATAAGAAGATCTGCAACAGATGTAGAAGATCAGGTCACACAGAAGAAAAGTGTTGGCTAAATCCAAAGATTGAATGCATTTATTGTCATAAACGAGGTCATGAAGCAGTAGACTGTTGTTAGAATTTCAGAAACAAAAGGAGCATAATCGATGTGAACCTTCAGATTCAAACTATGTCAAAGACAAAGTAGAATGTTCCAGAGCAGCAGAAGACAAGGCAACAAGGAATTCAGCAGCTTATGTTAGTACTGATCTATGTTGTTCATCTAATTCAATTCGAGAAGTAGTACTTGATTTGGGAGCCACCTCACATTTTGTTTAACAAATTTTGTCTGAGTACAAAAAGACGAACTATTTGAGATTCATTATACTTGGAGACGATTCTAAACACATGGTTGATGGAACTGGTGTACTATGGCTGGACACGAATCAAGGTGACAAGAAACTAGAGGAAGTTCTCTATGTCCCTACTCTTGACAAAGATCTTCTATTCGAAGCAAAGATAGTCGGGCATGTCAGTAACCTTCACAAAGAACTCTTGTAAATTGTTTGAGGAAGATTTTGATACCCTGGTTGCTAAAGGCAACAGAGAAGGAAATTTGTATCACTTGAACATTTGAACAAGAATCGAACAAGTCAATCAAACTCAGGAATTAACAGAGGTACTGTGGCATAAAAGGCTATGTCATATGAACATGGAAGCCTTGTACCACGCCAATAAAATTCAGAGAATTCAAGGAGTCGAAATCAAAAGTAGAGATATTCGAACTACTTGCGAATCCTGTCTTAAAGAAAAGATGACTAGAACACCTTTCAGTAAGGATGTTTATAAAGCAACTAAGGTACTTGAAATTGTGCATTCAGATATTTGTGGACCATTAGGAGTATTGTCGCTAGGTGATGCAAAGTACTTCATAACGTTTATTGATGACTTCAGCAAGTTTGCTGTAGTATACTTTATTCGTACCAAATTTGAAGCTTTCAAGAAATCTGTTGAGTATACGAAACGGCTCCACACCATCTCTTGTACACTCATCTGCATAAATGTAAATAGCACATAGATCATTAAACAAGAAACATGAGCAACAAACTTAAGAAAACTGCATCTTACACACCTCAACACAATGGAATAGCTGAACAAAAGAATCGTACACTGATGGAAGCTTAAAGGTGTCTAATGCCTCGTGCAAAAGCACCAAAGCAGTTGTGGGCAAAAGAAGTGGCTACATTAAATTATCTTCAGAATCGTATTTTGCAATATCAAATACCGGATAAAACTCCTCATGAGATATGGTGGAAGTCGAAGCCAAATCTTGCACATGTTCGCACATTTGGATGCGCTATGTATATGCACACACCAGATAAGCTGAGAAAGAAACGCGATGAAAAGACAGAACAAGGCTTTCTAGTAGTATTCGAGTTACATTCATCATACTATCATGTTTATGTACTCAAAACTAGCAAGATAAAAGTTGGTCGAGATGTTAAATTTGATGAGACGAAATACATAGCAGATAGTGATCTAGTTGGCTATGAAATTCTAAGAAATCATTATGAGCTACCAACGACAACAGAAGAAAAAAAAGCAGAAGATGAAAGAGAGTTACCAGATCCAGCGGGAGGTCAAGATCGAATGCCTGACAGACTCGAATCACCAACTCGAATTCCAGCAGAAAAGCTCAAATCAAAATTTAACTCAAAACCTGTAGAATCAAACTCGAAATCACTTGTGAGAAGATCAGACAGACAACGAAAACCACCAGAAAGGTATGTTCAGAATATTTTTAATACAACCATCAAATTTTGTAGATTCTCTGATGAACCTCAAACATTCGAGGAAGCTGTAGATGGACCAGATAAAGATCGCTGGATTCAAGCAATGGATGACGAAATGTCATCCATGTATAAGAACAATGTGTGGACACTTGCACCTATACCTTATGACAGAAAACCAGTCAAGTGCAAGTGGATCTACAAGATTAAAACAGGTCCTGATGGAGAAA
Organism: Diphasiastrum complanatum; assembly: GCA_029204225.1. Classification (NCBI taxonomy): domain Eukaryota; kingdom Viridiplantae; phylum Streptophyta; class Lycopodiopsida; order Lycopodiales; family Lycopodiaceae; genus Diphasiastrum; species Diphasiastrum complanatum. The sequence goes on from CM055102.1 coordinate 22,889,068, forward strand.
ACATCAGATACAAGACAAGGTTAGTTGCTAAAGGATTTTCACAGAAGTATGGGATTGACTACACTGATACTTTCTCACCGGTAGTCAAACATACATCAATTCGCTTGTTATTCGCGTATGCAGTGGCTCATGATTTAAAAATTCATATTGTGGATGAGAAAACTGCTTTCCTGCACACATAATTGGAAGAAGACTTATTCATGGACCAACCACTTGGTTTTGTAAGCCAAGAATATCCTGAATACGGATGTCACATGAATAAAAACATTTATGGTCTGAAACAAGCAGCGAGACAATGGTATAGAAAGAAGGACGAAACACTACGTTCCATAGGCTTCAAACCTCTATTTGCTGAATCTCTATATCAAGCATGTCCAAAATGAAATAATCATTATAGATGTTTATGTTGATGACACACTTATCTTCTCAAGAAGAGATAAGTTAATTTCAAATGTCAAAAGAGACATTTTTGAAATATTTGAGATCGCTGACCTAGGAGAAGCTAAAATCTATTTAGGCGAGAGACTTTGAAGGTGGTAAGTTGTATCTTCACCAAAAAAAGTACACTCAAAAGATCATTGACCTGGTGCACCTACGTCAAATGTGATGGGCAAGTAATGCATTATAGACACATTTTCAATGGTCCCTTGTGGAAGTATGGAAAGTCATTTACCCAAGTTAATGTGCATCTTCGGAGCCAATGCTAACTCATGTTTGGCCTTTATGGGTTGATGGCTGGTTTTATTGAAAAAGTGGTTACTAATCAGCACAAGAATTTAAGTTGGTTGTCCCAACTCCCCTTGGATAAATGGTTTCATAATATATTTTAAGAGGAAATGACGTTGATTGTGAAGGTGGATTTTGGCATTATTGCATGGTGTGCCCTTTTGCCTATGTTGGAAATTTTGTCTATGTATGGTCCATAATATTTATCTATTTTGCAATAATAAAAAGTTACATAAAACATTTTTCTTAAACAACATAGATAAAGTCAAGAGTCACATTTAAAAGCTGCTGCATGGTTGGTTGTCCATTTGCAAGCCGCCTTGTCACTCTTCATATGGAACTTACAACCACTTTCTTGAGCAGTTGGAAACACACAGATTTATCTCCAAAATGACTTGCCTCCATGTATGGTAAGCATGTGCATACATGCAGGTATAGGATTGTGCATATACACACGTACTCTTCAACAGAAATAGATCAGTAACGTCTTCTGATCCACAATGATGACTATGATTGTATAATGGGCATGTGTATAGAATGTATATTATATAGGATTCAGCATGATATATCGCACTCTTCAACAAAAGCAACAACACTGAAATTTCAATGTGTGTATGTACTTTTAACTTTGTTTGAGTGGTGGAGTCCTTGAATGAGTGTCAAAACCCAAAAAGAAGAATTTAGAAATTACTGTTGTTAAGAAGCATGCAGTGATTTGCTAGGAGTAAAGGCTCACGTGTGTTGTATTTACGGAGGAGGATTGACGGTTACTTCCAGCAGTTCCAGCTTCACATGTTCCATAGAACCGTTACCCTTCTGACGATCATCTAGTTCCTTGCAATGACTCTCTTCAGCAGCAGCTACTCTGGACTTGTACCGGCATGCCCAAAAGAGATAGTTTAGAAAGCTAAGAGAGCCGAGAGCTGTCAGCAGCCAGTAGAAGTTGGCGAGCTTGCTACGATTCAGATTGTTTGGGAGCCACCCAAGATCAGATGAAGATCTTCCCTTGGTAGATTTCTGCACCGCAGACACGAGGGCAGAGCTCAGGAAGTTGCCCAGAGCTGAAGACACAAAGGTGAGAGAAGTTGCTATGGTGCGCATACTGGGAGGCGCCTCGCTATAAAAGAACTCCAGCATTCCAACCACAGCGAGGGCTTCGGCAGTGCCAAAGATAAAATACTGTGGCACAATCCAGTAGATCTTTAGCGGAATTCTGGCAGTTGGGTTGTCGAGGAGGAAGTGATACTTTGCTGTTTTGATTCGCTTCTTTTCTACAAGAGCTGCTATTATCGTTGAGAAGATGGAGAGGAGTAAGCCTAGGCCGATGCGCCGGAGGTGGGTGATGCCTTGCTTGCTTTTTGTGAATTTTCGAGCAATTGGCGCAACGATCTGATTATAGAAAAGGATGGTGATCATCTGCCCCATGATGGGGAAGACTGTAAGAGAGGCTGCTGGAATTTCGAAGTGTTTGCTGATTCTGCGATCCATCGTGCGGCTCTGGCCGATGTACAACGTCGACAGTTGAGCAAGAGCGCAGGACATCACGATCGTGCTTACAAAGATGGGTACGAAGCTCAGCACCACCTTCACTTCTTCAACTTGGGTGATAGTGCGCAGCTTCCACGGGCTTACTGCCTCCTCTAATCCAGGATAAGTTGTCATTCTCGCCGCTTTATCAAGAAAACTGCAAGCATTCCCAACGCAAGCAAGAGTCAGTCCTTCTTAAGATTTTGCATGCAAGCTAGCTATTAGATCAGATGTAAGAAAGATGCCATCATTAACGATTATACTGACAGGAACTTATCGCTGTGGCAGAGGTGATACTCATCAGCTTTATTGTGAACCTCATACAGATAGTCTTCCCCGTTATTCTCTCTTGGGAGATTTCGATTGCGACATGCAGCCACGAGGACTTGAGCAATCTGTGTGACCGGGCCGGAAGCAGTAGCACGGCCGCCCTTTTTGTAGCAGCTATATCCAGCTGAAATGAACAGTAAACTTAGGAGCATAGCCGCTGCTGGGATGGCGAAGCCCCAGGAGCGAGAAACGTTCTCTATTATGTACACGCCTATGGTTACAGAGATGAAGTAGCCCACGGAAATGCTAAACCCAAACCAGTTAAAGAATTTTGACAGCTGATCTCTCCCCCCGCCAGCGTCCGTTTCATCTTGAAATTGTGCTGCTCCCAGCGGAGGCAAGTTCGACTTAATGCCACCTCCTCCAAGGGCAATAAGATAAAGCCCCAGAAATAGTAAAACTTTCTGCGATGTATTTGCTTCTTTGCACGTAGAACTTAAAGTCAAGCAAGGAGGAGGTCGAAGAGACGGTACTGAAGCTGAGAGAAGGATCAAAACACATCCCTGGAAGAAAAATAATTATTACATTGATCCACCATAGTTCTATACTTCTTCAATAAAAGACAATCTTGATCAATCTTTCAATTTTATGCTGAGAAGATGGAAGCAACGAGCTAGCTGCTTTACCAGAAGATCAATCATCACAGAGATAATAATTGTTTGGAATTTGCTCAGCCAAGTATCAGATATGTAGCCTCCAAGAAGGGTGAGCAAGAGTGTCGAACCCTTGAAATTGGTGACTCCGTTTGCTGATACAGTGATGGGAAGATGCATAGAGGCTAGCAGGAACTGAAAGAGATTCACCACAATCTCCAAAAAGGCCAGGCTTTCCAAGGTTTCCACAGCTGTCATGTGAAAAGAACGCGGCCAATCATATTGTTGCTCCATATCTCTAATATGCTAGATTATGAACTCTGCTACAGGTGTATGAGTCGCTACAGTTGTTGATCCTAACGAAATACTTACCGAAGATGAAGAGTGCGGCTTTCCATCCTGAATGCCCTTGATTTCTGTTTTTGTGACAAGCCTGGACGTGCAGAAGCAAGCAAATAAGCAGTTAGCAACAACAAGAACTAGCCTGCATAAGCTTAAGCCTCAGGTGAAAACTCTTAGAGAATGGAGAGAGGAAAAGTACGTTGCTATTGGATGGTCGTTAAATGATAGCTAGTAAGCTACTTATAAATTTCCAAAAAGATCTTGATCTTGCATTTCGATCTATCATAACCGTTGATACAGATTGTAACGAAGTAGCTGAGAAGAGGGAGTTAATATTAACTTTAGATTCTGATTGCATTCTATCGTTTTGATCTTAGATGTGATTATTTCCCAGCAGCAGATCATTAGATTTCATTGTCATAGATAGAGTTTTTTTCGTAGCCCGAGTCTGATATAAGTATATACTAGTTCCCAACGGCATACTAAATCTCGTTGCCATAGCTAGAGGTTATTTCTAGCCCAAATCTGATACAATTCGTTCCCAGCATGCTGATTCTCACAAATGCCATAGCTGGAGTTCTTTTAAGCCCAAATAATATGATCTAAAGAACGAACAAAGCAAACATTCGTACAACATCAGATGGTAGTAAACTTATTTATATTTTATACATGAGCATGGAATAAAAGTTTTGCTAACTATTTGGATATTGTGTTTGCTTATATCCTCATATATCATATTTGGGCGCATTCACTCAGTAACTCTGAAATGTTATTGTCTCATCTTCAATCCAAGATAACCAATTGCTACTTGATAATCTACTGGCTAAGACCACAACTACAAATGCAGTAAAATCTACTCACAACGCTGCAGCCACATATTATATTCATGCCCACACAGATATGGTTGCACTTGTATTTCTCCATCTTATGTTGTAGGAACAATCCCAATCACCATTTCTGGACTTTTGAAGGGGTTTTATAGGCCGGCGTTGTTGTTCATGAAGGTTTGATCTTAAAGGACATGATTATAATAATAATGCATATAAGGTGCTGATTCACTTTTATATTGGCGCATGAAGTTTGGGCATAAAGGCCTTTTGGCATAAAGAGCCAAAAAGTTTGCCTCGAAAAGTTTGTTCATAATAATATTCACGTTGTTTGTTTGTGCCGCGCGTGCCTCAAAAATAACATAACTATACATCGTCATCAGCATGGCTGCCATTTACCAGCATCAATAGACAAATTTCGCATTAAGGTTGCTAGCTACATTTTGACTTATTTTGACTTAGAGAGAGAGAAAGAGAGAGAGAGAGAATGTGTTAATAAGTTGGAGAACACTATAGCACTTCCAACAAGGAATAGCATTTTGAATATCCACGCAATGGAACTACAAGATGGGAGTCCTTTGAAAATTACAAAGCTTTGAAAGTGTGCTTTTTATCTACCAAGTAAAAACTTCAACACTAGAATATTCAAATGATTCTAATCCTATCTTTTCTAAAACAAATATAAACCAAGATGCTCAAGCATTTTTCCTTGTAATACAAAAAGATTGCTTGAAAGACAACTTGATGAGAATGATGTAAACAACATACAATTTTCAAGTTCGACCTTCAACCTAAATATGAAACAATCAATCAACAACACTTCAAAGATACTAGGGTATGATGAATGAGACTTACAAAGGAAAACATTAACTCCACAACCCAAGACATTTCCCAACCTTCAAAGAGGATAGTGGGCCCTCCAACACTTATTATCTTAATGTTGTCACTTTTCAAATAATATTAAAACTACGTCAAAAAAGGTACATTTTTTTAAAAAATAAACATGACACATGTTTAACACTATACTCACAATTTGTGAGCTACTCCTTTCAAGCATAAAAACTCAAATGAACAATCCTTGTGTTGCAAATGTCTTTGTCCAAACTTGTTTTTACTTATTAAAAGCTTCAATCTCTAGTTTCTCTATTCATTTGCACTTTCTTCCAAGCTAAATACTGTGCCAAGGTGATGGCAATACTTGCTCACGGAAGATAAAAGCTTGCATCAAAGTTTTGAACTAAAGGGAAAAAAATTTCCAATGTAAAAATAGAGTATCCTTGAAATTTAACTAACAAGTAAACTAATAAAGTCCAAATTTATTATAAAGTTACATGCCCATAAAGACCATTTTCTTCCGCTAAGCAATTTATTGTGTGAATAATAGCCAAATATTTGTTAAAATAATGGTTTGATTAATTTTTTGAAGCTTCACCTTGGCCTAATAGGATCATTGTATCTTATTGATCCTCCTTATAACCATATAAGAGTTAGAAATCAGAGTCAATCTGATATACATTTTATGTAAGCTCTAAATGTGATATTGTAATTAGTGTACAATTAATTAGATTTGCTGTATTTAGTTGTGTTCGGGACATGTCCCGTTAGGATATATTGATTCAAAACTGATTCCATAGACGACTACTTGGGTTAGCCACAGGTTGAGCCTCAATCACTCATTTTTATCAACTTTACAGGTCTGTGCTTGTAAGTGTCTGATAGGATGTCAGCCTGGCTAGAGGAGGATGTAAGTCTCATGGTGGTAGTGGGATTTCCTCAATTTAAGCCATGTCGCTCATGTGGTCCATGTGTTGGATGGGGACGAGTTAGTTGGTCGAGAGTATGATAGACTCTCTATATGAGCATTGTGTTTACATCATACTTTGTGAGTCAAACCAAGTGGTTTGTTGGTGTGCTTGAGTGTGAGTCAAGTACAGAGTAGCAGGACATGCATAACATCTTTTGGACACTCCAAACATTGCTACAAATTATTATTTTTCACTCTTATCACATTTGATCTTAAGGGAGAGTTAGAAATCAGAGTTAATCTGATATACATTTTATGTAAGCTCTAAATGTGATATTGTAATTAGTGTACAGCTAATTAGATTTGTTGTATTCAGTTGTGTTTGGGACGTGACCCATTAGGATATATTGATAGGGCACTGATCCCGTAGACGGCTACTTGGGTTAGCCGGGTAGCCACACGTAGGAAAATTAGCCTATATAGTGTCTTTTTTATGGCATGTGCTATACTCCGGGGCATGTCCTGAGTTTGTCAGGGCTCTGATAACAAAAAACTTCACAATGTCAAAACATTTCTAAAACTAACATAATGAGTTTAAAATACCAATAAGTTTCGAAAACCTAAGGTTTATAATCCTAAACGTGTTTAAAACCGAAATTTCCTACAAAATAAAAAATAATAGTTATAATTTCTTTGGAGGTCAACACTTTTCAAAAAATCTATTAAATTGATTTTGAGAAAAAATCATGGTTTTCTTTTTAACTTTACCAAGTTTTTCCAATGTTGAAATACAAGTAATAGGAATTCGATGGAAACATAGTCCATTGAATTTTCTGCCACTTGTCATGGCTCGATCATGACAAGTGGCAGAAAATTCAATGGACTATGTTTTTGGAACTAATCAAAATACCGAAACCAGTGTAATGAGACTCAAGAATCAAGATTTGCTAGTGATCAAAAAATATGTAGGAAGCATGGCATTTCTAATGACCCTATAGTTGAAATTCTGATAGAATCTAGTGCAGTATGCAGATCACATCACACAATCACCATAGCCACTCCTCACAAGCTCTCAAAGATGGCACAACAAAAGTTAATAGATTACAAAGAGAAAACTGTACATATAGTAAAAGCCCCAACATGCATGGGCTCGACAAGTGTCAACTCACTGAAATAGGCACTTGTCTAACTAATATGCATGAAAGTTATGTCAACAAGCTAGTACAAAGACTATTTATAGAGTTGAATCTGGCCAATACAAACACAATTTATGTTCAAATTTGTAATTGTAGTCATATGAGAACCATCCATATAATAGGTTTGAATTTTTCTACTATGAACGGTAAATATTTAGATAACAAGGGTGGTTTGGATTTCTTTTCATAATTTTGTAATAATATAGTTATTAAAAACTAGCAACAAAATTTAGTAGTTGAGAAATTTGGACATTATCTTTTAGGATACCCTTTTGTTTTTCATGTAGATCACTATGCATTGAAACATTTAGTGAATAAACCTAATCTTTTAGGTAGGGTAGCTAGATGGGTATTGTTATTAGATGAGTTTAATTATGAAGTAGAATTAAGGAGAGGCAAGGATCATCAAAATGGTGATTATATATCCCGCCTCCAAATGAAAAATCAGTTTGACCCTATTTCTGATGAATTTCCGGATGAACATATAATGCGTATCCAATCAGAAACATCAATTTATATGGACATTATTAACTTTTTACAAGACCAAATTTATCCTGATCATTTTGATAAACAACAAAAAATTGTTTTCCTTTTAAAAGTAGGACCTTATACAATTATAAATAAAATAGGAGCCGACGATAATCTTCGTCAATATTTAGAACCCACCGAAATTGTCACTGTAGTACGTGCACTTTATGAAGAATATTTGGGGGGCCATTATGCTCTTAAAAATACTGCAAGAAAGATCCTTAACAGTAAGTATTGGTGGCCTACCGTCTATAGACATGTTAAATTATTCATTCAAAAATATGATACATGTCAAACGATGGGGAAACCTAGTTTCGTGACACATTGGCCACTTACTCCGATTATTCCCTTAGCACCTTTTGAGAAGGTGGGGATTGATTTTGTAGGGCCTATCAAACCGATGACTCGTAAAACTCGTCGATGTTACATTCTTGTTGCTACGAACTATGCTACCATGATGGTAGAGGCCGAAGCCACGGTTAAAAACGATGCTAAGACTGTAGCAAAGTTTTTATTCAAAACATTATCACACTTTATGGATGTCCCTTGGAACTCATTAGTGATAGGGGAACCCACTTCCTTAATCAGACCATCGAGGCTATGTTGTCATATTTTTCCATTACACATTGTCAGACCACTCCATATAATCCTAAAGCGAATGGACTTACGGAACGGGCAAATGGAATTTTGTGCAAAATTCTGAATAAATAATAGAAACGCATGAGATCAGAAGTTACCATCTCTCTTATGGGCATATAGAACTGCCGAGAAGATCACAACTACCCAGACTCCTTACTATCTTGTGTGAACTCTCATTCCACCTTTCTGGATCAGACTTCGGCTCCCTTCACTAGCAGAAGTCGCGATGGTCAGACCACTCCTCAGAAACAGAGTCGCATGGACTGCACATAGCTGTTTCCACAAAGGATCGCTCCTCAAAATTCCAGCAGAGGTTGCGTTCACAAACAGATCCTTTCCAAATTTTGTAAGTCGCCCTTCACTGAACATGCATTTTCAGACCTGTGCAGATTGTTCCTCGTACTGTAGCGGCTCAGTTCACAGATCAAATGGCAGAGAGTTTGAGCAGACATTAATGCTTTAGACAGTAGCGATGGCTTCCAGCGAGCAGCAGGCACAATGGTATTTCCCACTTCTTCAAATCTCACATATTCAATAGAATTCAGATTTAGTGCAACAACAAACATCAGATCTGGTTCACCACAACTGTAAACAGATTGCAAAAAGATCCCTATCTTGAATCTGCACTTTAGTTTTCTCACAAAGATTCAGTATGTAATTACTTCAAACATAAAGCAATGAACACATTGGGTTGCTTCCACAATGGAAATCTGAGGGACTGGCTGCTCTGTGATCATCTCTCTTGACACAGTTCTTGCACAGTCTCTAATCTCTTCTCTCCACTACGTAGAATGCACCACTTCTTCTTTCCACTTTCCCTGCCTTATTCACGTGAGAGAGGAGAGAGGAGGTGCCTCATGACTAACTTTTCACTAAAGTCATATCTTGAACATTTTGGCTTCCAAAACCATTTTTCCAGTTTTGGGTTTTCGAAACTCCGACTTCTTCTCCGGATGTCGAACTGTCTCATAGGTATCACCATTCCTTCCATTCTTGTCTGTGTTACTCGTGACTTCGTATTCAACACGAACCATCATGAAACTGGCAACTCAGCATCACGTATAAACCGAAACTCGGTATAATCAACCGTCATCCCCACCAAGGGGCAATCACCAAAATATCAATCTTTCGAACTCGGAAAACTTGTCTGACATCAACCCAGCAAGTTTGATTTGTAAGTCTGCACTGTACTTTGCCTCAACAGTTTTTTAACTGCCGTTTCCATTTCACTTCTTTCAGTAACAAGATTTTTTAAGTCACAAACTGCTCTTCACTGGAAACCGCAACTGAACGTCGTCGAACCCTTAACCTTAGGACACCCCTTGAACTTTAAGACAATACCTAAAAATCATCTGGGCATTTTTTATTAACGTCAGTAGAATGAGTACATCGTCATATTACAGTCTCGGCAATGCCGAAAAATCGTAAAAACCCATAAAACTCTAATTTATGTTAATTTTGTTGATTTGAAGGCAATTATTACTGTAGATATCATCTCTAAACTGTATAGAGTAAAACTGACATCATGTATAAATATAGCAATATTGCTAATGCCATGCCAATTTACTTACTAAGAATAGTAAATAACCATTATGAAACCTCTTATAGGAATCAAATAAACTTCAAATAGCTCATTTTTAGCCCGAATTATGTCATCAAAAATTTGGCTAACACGTTGTTTCCTGGAAAATTACATACCAGACAGATGGGGCCTTACAAAGTCATAGAAGTTTTTAACAATGGATCACTCCAGTTAGCCGATCTTGAAAGATATTTACTTGATACTCAAGTAAATGGCTCAAGAGTGAAGCGCTACTATGACTAATTTCCGATGAATATGAAGTTGTTCAGTTTTTTTTGAAAAACATGCATAATTTGTGACACTGTTCACATTTCATCCAACTCGTTATTTCCAATTTTGAAACCACAAAAAGTCCGATACTTTTGTTCCATCCTTTACCTTCGAAAAATTTGAAGAAAAGAAAACAATATTTCGCTAGTATGTTGATATCCATTTATCACGTCTGTTTGTACAATTCTACCATGTTTCCATGTTTATAGCATATTGGAAATATGCATGGAAAGGTATCCAAGGGTGAAATTTCTAGACCTTCCAGCTATAGTACCTCCAACTGCAAATGACAACAAAGTTGAAGGAAGAGTTGGAAGAGGCAAAATTCAATTCAAGCCAAATCCAGGTTTCTAACGAAGACCCAATCCAGCAACAAGATCAAGCAATGCAGATAGATGCACCAGTTGCATCCACATCAGCAAAAGCCATCCATGCCAGACAGATGAAGTCTTCAGGTAGGTGCAAAAAGAGCAATATATTCAGACCGAAGCCGAGAAGACAAAGCTAGCAGTTGCCGAAGTTGTATCAACTTTGCCACAACCTGTAGCACTACCACTTGCAGTCATGCCACCACAAAGCGAAATTACACCTGAGGGGATTGTGAAGCGTAAGAACAAGGTTGTGTATTTACTATTGAGGACAGAATTCCAGTCATTTCAACAAAAAATAACCTACTATCTACCTCCTTTCTATAGCCCAGAACTTCAGTGGAGAATGGATTACCTCCTTCTACCAAAACTTTTTGGCTATACTAAAGACCAATGGGAAAGTCCTCGGACTTTCGCTAATCTAAACACTTTTTGGGCTAAGTTAACAATGCACTAAAAAAGCGTTCTTGCTCATGCCATTGTTCGGAATAAATTCAGTGTGCAAACTAGTTATATTCACGTTGTTATAGGATGCTTGTACATATATATCCAAAAATATTTAAAACATTCATAAACAATATTTTTCTTGCGCTGGATGAGTATGAAATAAGCTAGAATCAATCAGCATTTTTGATGTCAAAGAAGTTGTTCCTAGCCCTAATCCCATCCCTTTCAGATTCTCCAGTGGATTACTAATACATTGATCGACAACCCTCTTGCACCATGGGGCAATTGTGAAATGGGAGGCTATCCCAATTTATCTTTCCAGAAAGATTACCTGTAGAGGAATAACTATTTCCTTGCTACAAAAGGGATGACCATCGAACAAGTTAATGATGAAAATGAAGGCTGAGCAAGAGCCATTTTCCACAGAAAGCCAGCTAGCAGAAAGCGACAAAGACGAATGTGAACAATTTCTTTGTGAGATGTTGTACAACTAAGGAAGGGGATATGTGGAGCCTCATGATCCCACATTATCCAAAGTTATTATTTTATATTGTAAAATTTTTCAAATTTTGTACATGTAAATATTATATAGTGCCTAAATCCATATAAAGTCCTATTTGCATCTTGTAAATTCATTTTAGGATAGAACTCATGACGTTTTGTGCGACGTTCTATAGAGACACACTAGCGCGGATCCCAACTGACATCTTAATGGTTGGTGAACGACGCTCATGTCAGTGTTCGTTTCTATATGATCGACACTCCATGCCATTGTAAAGGTGCACAGATTTGAATATCAATAGAGAGAAGAGAGCCAATTTCTATAAGCTTGAGCATTCTTTCCCTCTGCCATCTCTTATAGCATTACTTCTTAGCAAATGTGCGAATACACTCTGAACGATCTATAACTGCTTGTGATACTCGACTATCTGCGCCACACACCTTTCATCTTTTACTGAATTTCAGTTACTCTAACTCAGATTTTCAGACATCATAGAGAGCGACAATTCTAACTAATAATGTGCAGAGAATTAGCCGAAGCTGTTAAGCATAACCATAAGCAAAACTTCTTTCAATTCTGAATGAGCTATGTGTTCAGATAACGAAATTGTTTGATGCTCTGTTCTGTTTGCTTCCAATGATAAGAACTAATTCTCTATGTTCGATTAGTAGAAATCATTAGCCAATTCGATTATGTTTGATGAATCTATTTGCTAGTTGCAATCTGGTCTGATTGCTTATTGTTATCCTAAGAGCTTGGAAGATAAAGTAACCTTTATAATCACAGACCTTGACCAAATCGTTTTATCGTTGGTGTTACTGGATGTCAATTCACTCAATATCTTTGGATAACCAGTTATGGCGCTGTAGTATTCATTGTGAATATTACACATCACATTCCATTCACCTTCTTACATACACTTATCATACAAAAGCTGAGATTATTCTCTCTCTTGGGGAACAATTAAACCTTTTATACTACTTAATTCACTATAATGACTAGGCTGCCACAACAAACAAGAAACTTTTGAGACTCCAATAGAGAATGATGTCCAGGAAGGATCTTTCACCACCGCTTAGAGGATCCCTTACAAGATGTTTCATAAATGTATCTATATATATGTAGCACACTTCAAAACTAAACATCATGCCAAGCCATGGAATCCAAGAAATTTTGTGCACTTGAAGATACATCAATTAAACTAGTAAATGCATACATAATGTTGCCAAAGACAACTTGCCTTGCCTGATCCTCAAGATCTTCCTCCTTTTGATGATCCTCCTTAATGCAAGCAAGATCACACTTTGCCAAGATCTCCTCCTTTGCCAAGCTCACTCTTTCAAAAGCAACACTAGCTTCCAACTTAAACAATCTCCCATGTTCAAATCCCTTTGCAATGCAAACATCATTCTTCAAGATGAAACAAACACCATGCTTAAAGTTGACATCTAAACCACTTTCTAAGAGTAGACCAACACTAAGCATATTCTTGGTGATTGATGGTACATAAAGGACATTTTCTAGATCTATGTATTTTGAGAATTCTAAACACAAAGGGATGGTGCCAACACCATCTATCCTACACTCTTCATCATTTGTAGTAAAACAAAACTTTTTAGCATCATTGAATGAGTGTAAGGTTGAGAAAAAGTCCTTTTCACAAGACATGTGGGAGCTAGCCCCACTGCCAATCCACCAATTGTCTCTTGAATTGTTATTGCTTGTTGGTGAGGATGTAGATGCCATCAAGAATACATCTAATTCATCCTCCTCCTCCTCCTTTGCAAGGTTTCCTTGTTTGTCCTCCTCCATTTGGGCTCAGCCTCTTGTAGCATTCAAATGCATAATGCCCCTTCTTTCCACAAAAGAAGCATTTATGCTTTGACTTGTCCTTTGAGCTTGATGCATCATTCTCTTCTTGGTCTCCTTTGGATGCTTCTTCTTTCCATTGGTCTTCTTTTTTACCTTGAATGAGAAATTGGATTTCTCATCACCATCCTACAAAGACAAGAAACTCATACTAGATTTTGCATGGAGCATCCTACACTCTTCAACCACTAATACATTGTGAAGTTTTTCTATAGTTGGCAAAGTGTCTTAGATGGCAAAACTTTAGACCAAATTTGCAAAGTCATCTCCTAGACCATTAATAACAATTTGTGAAAGCTCTCCATCACTAATCTTCTCTCCAATGGAAGCCAACTCCCTATTTAGAGACTTGATTATGAGTACATAATCATGTGCACTCTCCTCACTTCTTTTCATGCAAAGTTTCTAAGCATGAGAACCCTCGAAGTGTTACTAGATTCATAGCTTGATTTTAAAGACTCCCAAGCCTCTTTAGAACTTTTGCATGATGATACTCCCCCCAAAAGATCACATTCATTTTCACACAATGAAGTGCTAGCCTAGATTTTTTTGTGTATCTCACTAATTCATGTGTACCTATAAGTTCATGTTCATCCTCAATCAAAAACTCATAAAAGACTTGGAGCACCAAAATTGACTCCATCCTGATAACATAATTTGTAGAATTCAATCTCTCACTAGTTTCTAGAAGGTATCTCCAGCAGATCTCATCTTACTAGTGACTTCTACAAACAAGAAATAGATTTTATTGACTTGAAACTTTCAAAGGTCTCACACTTGTAGTGTTTCACTCAAATTTGATTTCTAATCCAACAAATGAACTTATAATAACAGTTCTATCAGTCCTTCACAAAGCTGAAATGAAGATAAGATGAAGTGAAAACTATTTTCAAACAAATCTTGCCAAGAATTGGATTTGATTGTCTCTAGAAACTCACTAAGGTCTCTTTCTTGTAGTGTTTCACTCAAATTATATTTTATTCCAAAAAATGGACTTATAATCTCAGTTCTAGCAATCCCTCACAAAGTTGGAATGAAGATCAGATGATGTGAAATCTACTTACAATCAAATCTTGCCAATTTTGGCTATTTTTGGACAATAATATGACTATCTATATGGCTCCCTTGATACATGAGCTAAAGATTCTATGGCAAGGAGTCCAAGTGAGCGATATATCAAGACCACATAGACAAAGAGATTTTGTGGTAAAGGGGATCTTGATGTGGACGATGCATGACTTTCTTGGATATGGGAAATGTTCAGGTGAGATATCCTTGTTATTGGTTCTCAATTCATGGTACTAGATCTTATGTGTATTCACAAATTTTCTTTCAATTAGAACATTAGAGTCACAATTAAGTTGGCTCTTCTGTCTCGATGTAGGGCTCCAAACTAGTGGCTACAATGCATCACCATTTGTGGCGAGTATTTGCAAGCACCACTCACAACATCTATGATAGATGGTTTATGAGGGCCACACTTGATACCTTCCACCCGATCACCCTATGCGTGATGGGCTTGTTTGTCGACGTCCCAAATCCATGAAGGTACAATACATATTTAGGCCAATTAATGTACATGTCATTCATGTATTTTATAGTTGTAACTCTCTTTGGATTTCTTCTAGCGATAATCTACATTAAATGTGTGTGCTTGTTTGTTAATATTGTAGGCAAGCGATTTTCTTCAAATTTGGAGATCCAATCAAGATCTAGGGTGACTCCCTCCTGGTATGAAGAGGCTATCAATATTACATAAACTTCCATATTGGGAAGAATTGTTGATAAACCATCTTTTGGACCCGATACACATATTCAAGAATGTCGGGAGTTCAATTTGGGAGCACTTGACCGGGTCAAAAAATAGAAAAGATGCACGACATGACTTAAAAGAAGTGGAAAGATGGCCGACTTATGGCCACAAATGGTGGGGAATTCAATTGTCCTCCCAAAGGCTCCATGGATCTTCTCAAGGACAGAAGAGACAATTGTAAAAAAGGCAATAGCCTCATTTCGAACTCTGACAGGACACATGCGATGCCTAAAGGGTGCCTTCACAAGGGACAACAAGCTAAGTGGACTAAAATTTCATGAGTGGCATAAAATTTTACAGGTTGGCATGGCATGTTTTTTTTACGTTGCTTTCACCTCAACATTGTGGATTACATTTTATAGCATGTATAATTGTAATTTAATGATGTTCCCTTTACACATAACTGTATCTCAATGACCAAATTGTTTTTGTGCATGCAGTTTGTGCTTCCCTTGGTGCTGAGAGGGTTTTTGACATAGGAGTTAAGGAGTGCAATCTACAAAATCACTAGTTTGGTGAGGTACGGTGAATGCGACTCACATCATTTTTTCTTGGGGTGATTCAAGATGATGATTTTACTAACGTGTATGTCATTTGTGTTTACTTTTCTTTTGAAGATACATTTCATCCAAGGAGATACCGTTGGCATCCATTGAGGTGGCAAGACAAAGCTCCATCGAGGCAATGTGTTTGATCGAGAAGCACTTTCCCACATCCATTCTCACCATTCAAATGCATCTCATTGTACATTTGGTAGATGAGGTGGCCATTGCAGGTACATCATCTACTTGCATCAATTGCCTATTCTTACTCCATCCTAGACTATTGCTATTGTGGTTATTGCAATGTTCTTGCACTAACATTGATCCATATTTTTAATTCAGGTTGGACCCTCTTTATAACCCTCTCTATAAATGTCTCAAAAAAAATCTCAAATTTGGTAGGCTTACACCAATATACTCCTCAAATTAGCTTGAGTATTCCGATGTATGTTCCGAGGCCCTTTAGTGAATTGATAACCCTCTCTATAAATGTTTCAAAACCAAGTTTAAATTTGGTAGGCTTATACCGAGGCCAAACACTGGACCTGAGGCTTGAGCATTTTGCTCTCCCGCAACTCATTTTATAACTATCTTTCAAGGAAATGCTCAAAAAAAGCCTTGGTAATCACCTGTCCTTTTGTAGTGAAACTACAACATCAACATGGAGATCGAATGGAGGAATGTCTGGTAGGTGTTGAAGACAACCATGAAGGGAGCAAAACAATTAGACGTCTGAGACAACCATGCTTCCTTTGAGATTAGACATTTCGAATTGAGTGAGCATCAATTGAGAAAGAAAATTATCAGAAAGCATTTGTAGTGGAATACACATAAGAAACTAGAGAATCTGAATTAAACTTATTGTGAATACAATGATCAAATCACGATCCTGTGCCCAAGAATGGTGCACAATAGTGGCACACTATGTGCAGTGATCTTACTTAGCTAGCTATAGATCAAATAACTATCTGTTAGCTCTTTGGCATCTAATTTCGGATATTGCTCTTTCTAGCATGGCTACGGCTGTCTCCCATCTAGTCGATGCTAAGCCTTCTTCCTACTAGCATGAATATGGATGCTAAAAAGGCAATGCAAGCATAGGGTGAGTATTTTGAGGGTAAGATCTGCTCTTCTCTCATTTCTCTACTAAGGAACTAAACTCAAATGACGGCTTAACCTAAAATCCAACTTCCCAAAGGCTAAAATTATCACATAGGAGAACTCTCAATGGAAGAAGATAAAGCTCTATTATGCAAATGAGGTTCTTCTGGCAAAATGGACTCTTCCACTCCTATATATACTTGGAGCGGTGGTCACTTACAAAAAGGCACTATGGGACAAGTTATAGATGGAGGTGTCGTCGTCTTTCGTACAGAGCTGCGTCAAGTAATTCCTTTCAAAAGGTTGCCCTCTATCGTGCTCTCCTTCATTCGAGAACCCCAAGTGGTTAAGGATATGTGGTGATATAGGAATTGGATCATCGTCTTTGCATATAGGGATCCTGAATATTTAGAGCTCGTCATCAAATGTAGAATAAGTCGCACGCACCAGGCATTCATGTTGCACACCTGAGAAAAGTTGTGTGTCGAAGTTTAGCCGCTCCAAGAAAGGACGAGCCGCTGCTAGCTTCTTAGAAAAAGAAAGAAAGCAAAAAGCAAAAATCAGTAAGCAACAAAACGATAGCAACAAGCAAGAAAAGAAAAGCAACAAGCAAAAAACACCAAACAAGAAATAGCTTAAAAAACAAGAAGAGTAGCTAGAAAGTAGAGAAAGCAAAAAATAGAACGACAACGGTACCAATATTAGCTCTCTGGCATCTAATTACAGCTAAGGCTCCTTCTAGCATGGCTATGGCTATCTCCCATCTAGTCGATTCTAAGGCTTCTTCCTATTAGCATGAATATGGATGCTAAGGGTAAGATCCACTCTTCTCTTGTTTCTCTACTTGGGAACTTAACTCAAATGATGGCTTAACCTAACCCAAAATGACGGCTTAACCTAAACTTCCAACTTCAAAAAGGCTTAACCTACTTGTGAAAGGTCCAACAATAAAATAAAATTTGGTTCATAGGGAGAAATTATATTACACAGTATAACAACCATAAAATTGTCATAGAGGAGAACTCTCAATGGAAGAAGATAAAGCTCTATTATGCAAATGACATTCTTCTGGAAAAATGGATTCTTCCACTCCTATATATACTTGGAGTGGTGGTCACTTCAAGTAAGCCACATAGGCTTAACTTAACTTTCAATTACATTGGTGTCATGGGACAAACCCCCAATGGACCATAAACAACTGAACTTACTTAGACTAGCTTAAGTTCCAATGTTCTAGACTTAGGCTTAAAACTAAATAACCTTAAGCCGTTACAGCATGGTGTAAAGGCCTAAACTTGACTAATCCAATTTTAGGCCTAAGTTTATATCCTTTTCAAGATGGCTCGAATATACTTTGGAATATCAGCCTTTACACTATATCTATTCCTTGAATAGCTTCCACTCTCTTAAATATCTCTGATTCTAAGAATTTAGATAATTAAGACGCAATGGAATTCGCACAAAGACTCTAATTCACTCTTCTCCTCTTGCATATCCCACTTCATGAGTGGACGTTTTGTACATATACATGGAATAGTTACAATGATTGTGTGAGCAACGAGCGTGAAACAACGTAGTTACTAAAAAGTACTAAAGTGAATTGTAACGTGGTCTGTGTTGGACGAGACAATGTGGATAACATGGACCTCGAACTTGAAGATCTCGAACTCGAAAGAGATCGAAGGAGATGTAGAACTCGAAGACCCCTCGAACTCGAAGATTTCGATGTCGATCCTATTTTCGCTCCAATTGATTGATTGCACAAACGTTCGACTTCAGATTTTTTTTAAAATGTCTATATTCAAAATGCTTTGTAATTTTATATTTTCATGCCAAAATAAAATCTTTATTTGTGAAAAACTAAAATTATACTTAAGAAACTAGATATAAAATTCTAACAACATATTCGATATTGTACATATTTTAAATTAATTAATACTAAATAAAATCATTATATACAAAAATACTAGAATCAACATAAAAATTTATTCTACTTATTCGAGAAATTTCTTGCTAACAAATATTTTGCATGAATACAATATGAAGTCAAATCAATATTTTTAAAAAAAATTAATTTTTTAAAATAATAATTTGTACAGATTCAAAAAGATTTCGCAATTTAGGTCTATAATATATAGATTTTAATTATAAAACTTTTACTTAAATATACATCTAAAATTACATGACTTTTGAAAATATTAAAATTATTTAAAAAGAATCATTTTTTTTTATCTTCATAATTAATAACTTGAAATTTTACTAAAAAATTTCTACATTTCAATAGATGAAATATTTTACAATCTCAATAATATTTATTAATTTTTTGAAAATATGATTTTAGAACAAATTCAAAACAATATTATCAATCCAGAACAAGATTCATTAAAATAAACATTTAGTAATTTATCTTATAGAGTAAGATTAAAAAATGAATTTTAAAATATTTGAAAATATTTCAAGTAACAAATAGTAATAAAATATGTAAATGAATTTAAAAATTTCATGCCAAAAAAGTTTAATATTCACATATTCAAAATAATCAGATGAGTACACTATTCCCAAAAGTCATGAAGGTCATTGACATCTTTGCGCTTTTCTAGAGGTCCAGCCTCAGTAGAAACAACGACAACTTTTTCCACGGTTTCTTCTACAATTATAACATTATAATCTTGAACTAGTACATCTGCAAACTCCCCTTTGTCACCCACTTTCCTACTAGCGGGAGGTTGTAGTTCTTTGAATAGTGAAATTACAGAGTTTTCGTCAAATTCTATAGACTTTCCTACCTTAGTTAACTCATCCGGCAAAGCTAAGACTTCATTCGTATTTTATAAATTCTACTAAGCTATAAGGTGTGAAAAAATGTCTACAGGATGATTAATTAATTGTTGTGACTTTGGATAAGATCAAGCCATGGAATTTTCAGCTTCTTTATTACTGTCAAAAATTGAAACAAGTTTCCAAAATTGGTCAGTCCGATGGTGTTATAGTGCAGCATCGAAGGTTTGTCATTCAATGAATAATAACCAATGGTTATGTATTCAATCTTGTTACACAACCGTGCACCACCAGCATTGCAAACATTGGGCTTGTACCTATAAAAAAAAAATTAAATCATTAGCTTAACTTAATTATCTATGTTATGCTAAGCATAGAAGATTAAAATCAAATTATTATCTTAAACAATTATCTATGCTAATCATAGAATACTTAAAAATTAAAACAAATAAAATTTAGTTTTAAGAAAGACATACCATATAGCATTGTCAATCCGAACATTGCAAAAAGTTAGAAGAACTTTTTGCACTGAAGCCGACTGCCAACTTGAATAAAATATTACAACTTTCCAAATAGAAAAAGTTGTGATTTCAAGAAATCCTTGCATCACACTATGGATCTTAGTGAATTTGAATCGAGAATCATCATTTAAAGATTCTGTCATCTGAAATCCGTAGGGGATGTTTGCTATGCAAAGAGTATAGAGTCTTTTCTTTTAAAAAATTGAATTCTCCCTACAATCTCCTCCTTTCATAGTGTAAAGAACAATGGATCATCGAAACATTTCGGGAGGAAAATCTCTGTCGAATCCTCCTCGACAATAGTCTCACCCCCTATCAATATTTCTATGTCTCTTTCTTCTGTCTTCACTTTAAGAATATGTCATTTAAATTGCTTTTTCTAGGACTTTATTTTTCTTGTCTTTAGCCGACTAAAAGAAGAGAGAATGCAACTATGCTTAGCATAAGATGTACAAACAAAAAATTAAAAAATTTGATTTTAAGAAATATAAAAATGAACATAATGGATAATTAGTAAATTACATCTATACTAGGCTTGAGATCCTAGCAAAGAGAATATGATTATTATGCTTAGCATAAGATATGAATGTTTTTTATAAAAAATTAATATATTTATCTGCTAGGCATGAGTGAAGTGAATACCATATCTCTAAATAATATCAAAAAAGAAGTGAGAGTTTCATTTTTACTGCTCAGAGGATACAGCCTCTGGCACTCCTCAAAATCATTATAGCTCAACCTTATTACTAGGGCCTTTTGAACTTTCATTAATAATTTATGCTTGTTTTAGAAAATAAATTAATGATCAATATCACAAAAGAATAACAAAATTCGTAATTACTATTAAAAAAAATTATTAACATAAAAAAAATCTGATCTCTAAAATTCCTTGTCCATTTCAACAAGGGAGAGCTGACCATCAATAATTATCAAGAGGAGACTGTTTACAAACTCGGAAGAATTTTTTTCTTGTATGTTTTTCCACTCAAAAATACCCATCTCTATTGGTATGGGTTTTAATGTGTGTGTGGTGGCAACAATGTTTTTTTTGGATTTTGAGCCTCCTTGAGCTAGCTGGCCTTTTATTTCAAACTTTTCTTATTTTTCAAAAAATTTATCCACAAGCGCTCAAACCTGAAAAAAAATATTGTAAAGACAAAATATTAAAAGCTTTGTAACTTTTAATTATTTAATGGTAAAAATTTTTGAACCAAACACTCAATGCTAAGCATAGCAAGGCAATTAACTGGCCATTTCAAAATGCAAGCTGATAAAAATTATCATATTTGATTGGGCTCTACGTTGGATTCTTAGAATAAAATGGCAAGTCTGTTTCTTGAGCACAAAATGCTTTTAGCTCCAACTGGTTAAAATCTCCAGCTTTGGAAACTTTGACAAATTTTTTATGAAAAAATTTAATCCTTTGTATGACCATCATCTTCATCCGATAGTCTTAGTCAATGTTATGGTTGCAGACAAGAAGTTTAGCTTCTTCCACTGTCAATCCACTGAATGCAATGGCACCAACAGTTTGGAAAGAAGCAACATGAGAGTACTCCTGAGACAGTGGTTTTTTAGCTTGTACACTATGAATGCCTCCCAAAACAAAAAAAAATGATAATTATCTATAGAAGAAAAATTAAAATTGACAACAGATAAACATTCAGTAGGTTCTACCAAAATAACAAAAGGTGTCACAATTGTCTGCATATGATCTTTCTAATTTTTAAGTTATGTACATGTGTTTCATTGGGCTCTCGAACCTCCATTGGTCGATCTCCAGTAGAGAGATCAATGGGAGGACGATTGCACTTGGCTATATCAAAAATCAAAATAGTTTTTCTAAAAAAAATTTATTTTATGAATTTCATCTCTAAGTTTAGAGATCTTAGATGAATCTCTCAGAGGTTGGATAGAGGTTCCAAGCAAAATTAAAATACTTTTTTATTTATTTTTACTTTCTTAAGAAAGTACTTTGGGTCGTTTGGCCATTGATTTATTTTCTAGACTTCAGTTGTTGGATTTGTTTCCTCTACTCTCCCAAATCCCATCTTTAATTTGCCTCCATTAATGCTACATATTTGCTCATGTTGTCACGCAGTCTGCACATTAATAGACAAATTCTCACAAGCGATGAAAGGACAAAAAACAAAGGCTGACATCACACTCTCTTCACGCTCACCCCACGCAACTGCGCTAACATACTGAACAACGATTGCAGCAACCCACGATCTCTTACAGACAACACATTTCGAGAGGAAAATCTCTGTTGAATCCTCATCGACAATAGTCTCACCCCGTGCCAATATTTTTCTCTCTTTTTTCTGTCTTCGCTTTAAGAATATGTCATTTAAATTATTTTGAGAGGACTTTATTTTTCTTGTCTTTAGCCGACTGAAAGAAGAGAGAATACAACTACGCTTAGCATAAAATGTACAAAACAAATAATTAAAATTTTTGATTTTAAGAAATATAAAAATGAACAAAAATAATTAGTAAATTAAATCTATATTAGGCTTGAGATCCTAGCAAAGAGAATATGATTATTATGTTTAACATAAGATATGAATGTTTTTTATAAAAAATTAATATATTTATATGCTAAGCATGAGTGAAGTGAATACCATATTTCTAAATAATATCAAAAAAGAAGTGAGAGTTTCATTTTTACTGCTCAGAGGATAAAGCCTCTGGCACTCCTCAAAACCATTATAGTTCAACCTTATTACTAGGGCCTTTTGAACTTTCATTAATAATTTATGCTTGTTTTAGAAAATAAATTAATGATTAATATCACAAAAGAATAACAGAATTTGTAATTACTAGTAAAATCATTTATTAACATAAAAAAAATCTGATCTCTAAAATTCCTTGTCCATTTCAACAAGGGAGAGCTAACCATCAACTATTATCGAGAAGAGACTGATTACGAACTCGGAAGAATTTTTTTCTTGTATGTTTTTTACTCAGAAATACCCATCTCTGTTGGTATGGGTTTTAATGTGTGAGTGGTGGCAACAATTTTTTTTGGATTTTGAGCCTCCTTAAGTTGGCTGGCCCTTTATTTCAAACTTTTCTTATTTTTCAAAAAATTTATCCACGAGTTCTTAAACCTGAAAAATAATACTGTAAAGACAAAATATTAAAAGCTTTGTAACTTTTATTTATTCATGATAAAAAATTTTGAACCGAACACTCAATGCTAAGCATAGCAAAGCAATTAACTAGCCATTTCAGAATGCAAGCTGATAAAAATTATCATATTTAATTGGGCTCTACGTTGGATTCTTAGAATAAAATGGCAAGTCTGTTTCTTGAGCACAAAGTGCTTTCAGCTCCAACTGGTTAAAATCTCCAGCTTTGATAACTTTGACAAATTTTTTGTGAAAAAATCTTTCTTTGTATGACCATCATCTTCATCCGATAGTCTTAGTCAATGTTATGGTTGTAGGCAAGAGGTTTAGCTTCTTCCACTGTCAACCCAGTGAACGCAATGGCACCAACAGTTCGGAAAGAAGCAACTTGAGAGTACTCTTAAGACAGTTGTTTTTTAGCTTGTACACTATGAATGCCTCCCAAAACCAAAAAATGATAATTATCTATAGAAGAAAAATTAAAATCGACAACAGATAAACATTCAGTAGGGTCTACCAAAACAACAAAAGGTGTCACAATTGCTTGCATATGATCTTTAAATTTAACTTTTAAGTTATGTACATGTATTTCATTGGGCTCTCAAACCTCCATTGGTCGATCTCCAGTAGAGAGATCAATGGGAGGACGATCGCACTTGGCTATATCGAAAATCAAAATAGTTTCTCTATTTTTATTTTATTTTATGAATTTCATCTCTAAGTTTAGAGATCTTAGATGAATCTCTCAGAGGTTGGATAGAGGCTCCAAGCAAAATTAAAATAGTTTTTTATTTATTTTTACTTAGAGAAAACTACTTTGGGTCATTTGGCCATTGATTTATTTTCTAGACTTCAGTTGTTGGATTTGTTTGCTCTACTCTCCCAAATCCCATCTTTAATCAACCTCCATTCATGCTGCATATTTACTCGCGTTAGCGCGCAGTCTGCATATTAACATGCAAATTCTCATAGGCGATGAAAGGACAAAAAACAAAGGCTGACGTCACACTCTCTTCACGCTCACCCCACGCAGCTGCGCCAACAGACTGGACAACGATTGCAACAACCCACGATCTCTTCCAAACAAGGAGTACAATGATACTAGTAGATCCACGAGCTACCACTATGCTTAACTATGATTAGACCACACTTTGTCACCTCTTAATCCTATTGGACCATTGATCCATGCACCTCTTAATTCTATTGGACTATTTTTTAACAAACCTCAAATTCCTATTGGACCTCACATGGTTCTACCTCTAAATCCTATTGGACCTCTTAGAATTCATCAAACAAAAGCATTACACTTGTCTACACTCTAATTGGCATGAGTTTAGCCTCTTACTCTATTTTGGCTCAATAGTGGCATTACAATTGGAAATGCATAATTTGCCATCTATGCCAAATTTGTTCCTATCAACATCCTACACCTAGATGCTTGATATAAAAACATAAGACCTCTATATCTAACATAGATAATCTTTTTCAATTCTTCACAGTAAGGTGCATTCATTTACATGGAAAGTAGTGCGGGCAGATGCGTGAAGAAGTTAGAAAATGATATTATAATTACTTTATAGTTATTTATCTCTCTCCTACATGGCATTTCTTATAGGGCCCTCTTTGGGCCCATATTTTCTCTAATGAATACATAAAACAAAATAGCTGAATGCATTGAGACGAATACAAGACATGTATATAATAACTAAATTTGAGTCTAGTGCAACTAGTCTCTAGAAATTAATATACAAGATAAATTAAACCAAATTTTAAGATCATTCTAATTAAATCCCTACTCATTCATATTTGTGAGAAGGCCAACCACAATTTTGTGATCCATCCTCGTTGGTTTGTGACAAGGCCAACTACAATATTGTGAAGAGCAAGGCTAGCCATGTGCTGATGCACATAGGCATGTATCGGATTATGCCTGCATATGCAAACCATGCCTACGTGCATCATTACATGGCTAGTCTCACTCTTTAGTTATCCCAAGCCAATGAAAACTGAGTTTTGCATACTGTTCTATTTCTGTGTCCAATTGAGGGGTTGCACGAGGGGAGGGGGGGGTGTGTTAAGGGGTTCAAGGTTCAATACTCCTAAACTAATGAAAACAATAGGGATCTGCTTGATAAGAATATAATTTTGTACAATCAATTGCAAAAGAGTACGTCATTGAGGGATTCAAGGTGTTTTTGATCAATTCTTTTGGATTTTTGTACGTAGGCCTTTATTACGATCAAAGTTTATTACTAAAGTATATTGCTGATTTTTTCGATTTTCAAAAATAGATCCAGACCAAGTTTTTATAAGAACCACTTGTTCCTATATAAGGTTCTCAATATATACTATTTACATTTTGTAGCGTAGGACTACATTTAATTTTATTTACATTAGAATTTAGGAAAATAAATCTACACATCTTAGAAACAAATCTGTACTTTTATTGATAAAAATGTTGATAATGGGCACATCTATCAACTAGGGTGAAAATCAGTGGAGATAGAAACATATCTCGGAGTATGTGAATCTGTTTAAGGCAATATACCATCTCTTATTTTGAGGTCCATTTGCTCATATATTTTTACAATTCATAAACAGATTATATGCTAGATTATTACTGGCTCATAAATGCTAGATTATGTACCTCTGCTCATAAATTTTTACATAAAATAATGTTTGTCTCCTATTTTTTGTTGTAGATGCACGTTTTGTAGCGTAGGACTATATTAATTTTATATTACATTAGGATTTATGAAAATATATCTACACATTTTACAAAAAAATCTCTTCTTTTATTGATGAATCTGTTGATAATAGGTGGGAATCAGTGGAGGTCAGAATAGACCTTGGAATATTTGGATTTGTTTAAGACAATATACCATCTCTTATTCTGAGGTGCATTCCGACATCTGCTCTTACATTTTTACTTTTTAGAAAAAGATCTCTGGTAAACATTCGCAATTTGTGCTTGAAGAATGCTAGATTATTACCACCCCAACTGATATATCATGATTACAAAATTCTCACCCTAGTTGATACATCAAAATAAACAAAATTTGACTCAATACTACCACATTTTTTAGATTCTTTTACCACATTGAGGCCTTCATGTTGTCTTCTTGATTACGTTTGTCCTTGGAATGATGACACTTCTTAACAAATATTTTTATGAACCCGCTGGGGAACTCCATAGTTGGCCTAAGAAAACAAATGATCCCCACTCTCAACAATTATGTCTGTCCTTCAAGTATAGACTGACCAATAATCGACCACAATTATTTGATCTTAGAACTTTGATAGTCTTGTTGAGTTAACAGCCACAGATTATGCAACTAAATGGGTTGAGGCTCGGGCAACAAAGGACGCCAATGCAAAGACTGTAGCTTGTTTTCTTTACGAAAACATTATTACATATTTTGGTTGTCTTATTGAGCTAGTTAGTGATCGCGCCTTCTCGACATATCTTACGATGACGAGAACAAAAACATGGCCAAGTCAGCATAATAACTTAGAGCACCCTTAGAAGTTGCACTGTATTTGCAAGCCAATGGCGTGAGAAGTAGAAATAGATATATGCTCCAATGGGCCAAAAATAAGAAAGGACCCAAAGTAGTTAAAAATGCAATTTGGTTTATAACTTTTAAAATAGTCAAGTTCTTATGGCACATGGTTTTGGGTGCACCAAAAACTTTAATCCTAGCTTTGTCTATAAGTAAGGATTGCAAGGGATGATAGTTGCTCCCTTGGAAGAAAAGTTCATGTATTTGAACTCTAGATGTCAAGCTTGGAAAAAAGTGCTCCATTGTGCTTGTAAAGGCAGTTTGCACTTGCAAGGGAATCAATGGTAGAAGCCTCACAACCTTTTATGTATGTCCAACTTGGTGATGTATTGGATCTTGAGAAGTATTTAACTTTGTCACCAAAATTTGGCGCTAAATTGCAATTCGCCTTCACATTCACTACTAGGAATTTTGTTTTGTGAATAAACTAATATATAATATAATGTTGATGCTTTAGACACCCAAGTGCCTCTTCGTCCGCGCGCGCTCGCTCGCTCGCTCGCTCGCTCGCTCTCTCTCTCTCTCTCTCTCTCTCTCAGGTATCCGGTTTAAATATATTCATCTCTATATAAGATGTATTTTTCTTGCTTGGAGTGAGTGAGTGAGTGAGTGATATACGTTCGAATTTAGGTGCAATATCTGCGTTGAGAATTTTTTGATGGATAAAAACCAGGTGCCGCACAATCGTAGATGGGATCGGCAGCGGGCCTCCGCTGGGAAGCGAAAACTTGGCAATCCTATAGCTAGCAACAGCGGGAGTGAGAAGAAAGCGGCAGACGCAGAACAGGTAGCCGGAGGGAATAGAAACAATGAGGGCGAGGCAGGAAGCAGTCATGCAGGCCCCAGGAATCGCAATCCCGCCTCAGGTGTGCAGATCAACAACAACAGCCAGCCGCCAGATGACAACGCCGCTGCAGATGCAGAGATTGGACAGGGGGTTGCGGCAGATGCTGAGGATCATCGTGGACACTTCGAGGCTGCATATTCACAAATTAAAGTCGATTCGGACTCTTTCATTCCAGCCATTGTAAGCCCGTATGGCGTGGTGATGACGTTTTGGTCAGGAAGCAAACCAGGTCGCAAAAAATCGGCTCGCGATGATAACTACCTAGGCTGCCGTCTTTACGATGCGGAAAATGGCCTACATGAGGCATATGTCTGGTAAATAATTCTAAATGAGGATATAATTTGATATATCTTTCGTTTAAGCTACTTTCAGCTTGGTTTTTCTGTCTCCCTCTCTCGAATTATATCACTATCTATTCCAAGACTCGGTATCTATCCAGGCTGAATCAAACAGAGGCGGACCAAATGCACGATCTGTTTAAGAATCCGAAAAAAGAGGGTGCAAAAAGAAATCAGCTTCCTATTGGTGAGCGTAGAATTGCAACAGCTTTGTTCGTGACGTACTTTGCATAATAATGAAAGTTTTTCTATTGTCAAGTAAAACTAATGGACCCATTATTTGATCTCATCCTGTAATGTTCTTTTAGGACTCTGGAGGGAAAAAGAAAAAGCTGCCAGGTAATTAATAAAATCATTTCGGGTCATCTGCTTTGATAATTAAACTATACACAATATCTTCGTGATTCGCCTGCAACGATCACGGATCTACAATTAGCTCAATACTACGGATTCTGTAGTGGAATCGAGATGTCTTCTTATCCATGAATGCACTGGAATGGTCCAGCATAACACTGACTCCAACCTATAAGTGTTTATGCGATCAGGACATTTGACAGAGCAATGATAAAGCTTAGAATGCGAACATATAACTTCCATCCTCCAAGATACGCAAACGAATTGCACAAGGTTCACTGTAGTAGCACATTTCTGATTCTGTTTCATGTACTGATTCTACATTTTAATCACGTGTTTTAGTACTTCCTGCTCCTATCCGTGATTGCAATAGGCAGCTTGTTCGTTCATGAATCTAACAAGCACGACCTCATGTTTTTCCTCTTCGAAGTATATGGGTATCGAGGACAACATAGAGTTTTTCCGGAGACTGAGGGCTGATGAACTGAATCTCAGCGATCAAGAAATGAATCCAAGGCCTGCAAAAAGGTAAGTACAAAGATTTTTCTTTTTTTTCTGAAGCAAGAGTCTTTGCTTTTCTCTGGAAACTTTCTCCTGCACTCATCCCGCTAGCTGGAGTTTGCGGCAACAATTAAGTATAGCTAAAATTACTTATGTGCTGGGAAACCAATAGACCTTTTTAGCCCAAACCCGAATCTTAGCAAATAGAAACTGCACCTTAGAAATCATTTTGTAGGTTACGATTATTGTGTGAGAAACTCAAAAAAAAAATAGACTCTGGAGAAGATACGTTTTCTTCCTGATATCATTTCAAAGGCAACATCAACACGCACGCAAACAAATGCTCTCAGATATTTGTTTCAGCGATATTATGTGTCTGTTGGGATTAGCTCTGAAAGATAAGAGGTTGCTACATTATATGTAGGAGGAAGGCCAGCGCGGCACTAAAGAAGCTAGCAACAGCAGCACAATTAGGAGCACCACCAAAAAGAAAAAGACCAAAGAACCAACAACAACAAGAACAATAACAACAGCAGCAGGAGGAGGAGCAACAAGGTACGAAGTACAGGCATTAATCAAGCTCTTTCCCAAATACAAGAAGTCATAATCTTACGAAAAACCTTTATTTTCTCTGACGTATTTGAGCCACTTTATTAATATGCACATAAACAATCAAGCAGACGATGAGATCCAAGCTGAGTTAGAGCAAGGAAGCCGTAAAACTCCAAATGAGGAAGGCGTTCAATTTGGCGAGGCAGATTGAGAACAAGAACATCAAATTTTCATCGAGTGGGAAAATGATTCACGTTCATTTACGTCGGAAGAAGAAATGCATGAGCAAAACACAGGAATTGGAGCGACCCATGAAGATGATATTTCTAAGTCGCTAGAAGTTTTGAACCAGCAAGCATCTGCTGCATGACGACAAGAACAAGGAAATTGTAGAAGTTGCAATACTTGCACTTCCATAGTGGTCTCGTTATGGTCAGGTGCTGCTGTTTATTAACAAAAAACAGGATCCTTAATATGCCATAATCTGCCTTATTATTTTTAGTAAGTCAGCTTTGAAAGGCATAATTTCTTGAACTTTCAAAATGAAAGGTGAAGTTGTTTCGCGAGAGAGGCCTAGGTTCCTTCCCAAGCTTTTAAGCTTTTGATATTGGAGTTACGTGAGAGAGAGAGAGAGAGAGAGAGAGAGAGAGAGACACACACACACACGCCCACCACCGACACACACACGCCAACCACCTGCTGATCTTGGGGAAGTGCCACCCGATTGTTTTTGGATTTTGCTCTTGAAGCCATCAGAAAACACTCTTGAAGCCATCATCAAAAAACTGATATATCAAACGAGGTGCAACAATTGGCCATCATTGTTGTCTGAAGCTCGCTGTTTTCTTCAAGCCATTTAGAAAAGATTAAGTGCAAATTTGATAGCTGTGTTCAGACATTTGTTCTTTGAAAGATGATCTGTTTTTTAATCTTTATTCTACCTCGACTGCTGCTAGTAGACTCAACAATCTGACAAAATCTGAAATTCATTGAAACTCATGAATAGATGAAATGCGCTAATAGACTCTACAATCTACCAAAATCTGAAAATCATGAATAGATGAAATGCGCTGGTAGACTCTCTGGCGGATTAAATCCTGTAATCCGCCGTATCTGTCTAGTTGCATACCATATCGTATATGTTTAGTTGGGACCATACCGTATCTGTCTAGTTGCGGACCATACATTATACGATATTTATACTGATCGTGGCGTTATAGGCTTGGCAGCAGCAGCAGCGGTCACTCCTTGCTCTCACCTTTCCAAGCCTTCCGTGAGCCTTGGATCTAGATATTTGCCAAGCGTGGCTTCAGATCCGCTACTCCATCGTGGGCAGGAGTGATCATGGCAAAGGCAGCTCCTCTTCTGGCTACCGCAAGAACAGAGACAGAGAGAAATTTGGAAGAACAGAGACAAAGAGAAACCCGGGCTCATGATGTTGCGATGTATGAATACGGTACAAAAAGTATTCATACAATATTAAAAAAAAAAGTGCTAATAATGTAAGATAACGGGCCCCACAGGGTCCGTTATGAGTTTTTGGGGGCGGGCTCGCCCTCCTGGGCTCGCCTCCCAAAAACTCATAACGAGCCCCTACGGGGCCCGTTATCTACTACGCTATGGTCAGTTGCTGCCGATTCTGTTGTAAAAACAGGATGCTTCATAATACATAATCTGCCTTACTATTTTTAGTAACAAAGATTTGAAGGGCAGCATAAGTTCCTACCTTTCAAAAGTGAAAGGTGCACACCTAAATTAAACGCTCCGCAGAGAATTCTCTGTGAAAGGTGCAAGCATTTCACGAGTCTGCAATCCTTCAACTGGCCGCTGCCACACACACAACCAACATACATGATTAGTTGCTTTTGGGATTGTGATTAGTTCCATTTCCAGACAAGATTTACAGACACTTACGGATCATTCCACTGTTCAAGTTGTTCCAATAACCGTGAGTCTCCGAGGCCTGTGATTGAGTACTACTGTCGCAGGTGCGATGAAAAGACGACAGAGAAAAGACCAAGGTGCTCACTAATTCACAGGTGTGATGAAAAAATGGCAGATAAAGACCAACGTGCTCACTTTGTTTGACGAACTGTGCAGCTAGCACTATTGCAACATGTGTGACAAACAAAAGATAGATCAAATGGAAAGCAAGATGGACTTCTTGCAATTGAAGTGGCAGCCTTAAGGTACTAAGGAAGGCGACAATGTGTCTACAAGTGTTTCATTTCATCTTTTCTGCTCTTATTTGCGTTGCAGTGCATGACACTATCTGTAGTTTCAAGCTCTGCCCCGTTTGCAGTGGATTTGTGTAGATTAGGCATTTGGGTGCTGGTATTTGTGTGCCCTTTCTCGGTACTGCTCCTCAATCCAAGGATTAGATCCTCTCATCAGTGCTCTTGATCTTGATCTCGATCTCGATCGAGAGAGAGAGAGAGAGAGAGAGAGAGAGAGAGAGAGAGAGAGAGAGAGAGAGAGAGAGAGAGAGAGAGAGAGAGAGAGAGAGAGAGAGAGAGAGAGAGATACTGACTCACCGGGGCTTGCCCTCCTGGGCTCGTCCCCCCAAAATCTCATAACGGGCCCTCTAGGGCCCGTTATCTAATACCTAATGTATAGTCTGAAGTTTTTCTGAAAAAATATAGTAAACAAACAATAAATGTGAGTGATCAACTTGCATGTTTCCTCCTTCTTTGTCCTTTGTTGCCATGTATCCACCATGACACTCCATGAATGAGCCTCCAGCTTCATCTTGCCATAAGAAACCATCAAGCCTTGAAAATCCATGAGTAAGTGAGCTCATTTATGATACTAAAGTAGCACCACATGACTCCATAAACCAAGCAAGTTTTACTAGTCCATCTTCAAGATCTACTTGACACAAGAAAATGACTATGAATTCAGCAAAAAATGACAATCTCCAAACATTGGCACTAAGTATCTCAACACTTGAGAACTTAGCCATGGATGAGTGATATAATGAGCCTCCAATAGATTCATTTCCATCTACAAAACCAGCCAAGAATGCTAGTACAAATCCAACATCAAAATGATGCTCACCAATGTAGCTAGTTTTACCATATCTTGACAATTTGCACACATCCACACAAAAATGCTCAAGCATGAGATAGTACAAGTAAAGTAGACTTGAAAAACATTTCATTGATGCTCCTTGGACCTTACTTGAGTCTTCAATAAGCTGCAAACATAGATCCAAAACATCTTTGCCAATTACCTCTCCTTTGATGCTCTTGACTAGCTCCAAATTGCCAACTTCCTTTTTGCCTTGTTAAAGCCCTTTGAGATCAACCTCTTGATCATCAATTGATATTAGCCAATTTTTTAGCACACAAAATTGAGCTAATTTTCAAAGTTTCATGCAATAACTTCTATGGTTTCTAGGAAAAGTGGATTAAATCAAAGTGTGATCGGCACAGATTTGGCTAGTGTAGCCCATGCCAAAGGGATCCCAGTTCACCCAAAAAGAACTAATTTTTAGATAAAATTAGCCTTAGAGTTGGCTATAAGGTTTTATTTTGGTTGATGTACGCCTGATTTCATCTATGTAACCTCGGGTGATTGTTTTGCTGGTTACAATCAGATAGCAATGCGGAATGAAGATAAGCTGAAAACCACATTCATGACCACGTTTGGAGTTTTTGCATACCACGTAATGTCATTTGGGATGTGTAATGCTCCTGCTACCTATCAGAGATTTATGAATGAGAGTTTCAATAATATCCTAGATGATGATTTAAAAATATTCATGGATGACCTATGCGGTGCTTTTAGCAAGAATGGACATTTATTTGTACTTGAGAAATGTTTTCGAAAATGTGCTACTACCTGTATTGCCCTGAATGCAAATAAGTGCGTATTCGGCGTACCATATGGAGTGTTGTTGGGCTGTATTATTAGTAAATATGGAATAGCTACCAATCCTAAAAAATAAAACTACTCCTAGCTTTGATGGCTCCGACTACTATCACTCAGTTACAATCCTTTTTGGGAGGTACCAAAGATTATAGACCCTATGTGATGGCTTATGCAACCAGAGCCCACCCCCATAATGGATTGTTGAAGAAAGACATAGTATGGAAATCGATACATTGGAGGAGCTAGATGAATAGAGACTAGCCTCCTTAGTCCATCAGAAGACCTTTAAGAAACAGATGAAGTTGACTCACAATCAAAAGATAAAAGGTTACTCTTTTTTCCTAGCTCAACTAGTACTATTCAGAGATCCATGTCATGATCTTATGCCCCAGAAGTTGGTCTTCAGGTGGAGTGGACCTTATGTTGTAAAGAAACTCTACGACAATAATACCGTGAAGTTGGTTGATCTATCAAGCAAGGTGTTCAAGCACCGAACCAACATTGATAAAATCAAACCTTATTACGTCTAAAGAGGGGCAAAGATTTTACTTGTACAGTGTATAATATTGTTATGTTTTATTTTCAGGGTTGGAAAAAAGAATGAAAATGAAAAAAAGCAAACAATTAGTGGATGAGATTGATATGACAAACAAGGAGACCTATAACAAACAAGATCGAAACAACACCGAGATAGATAAATGGGGTTCTGGTTTATCTGTACCTACGATAGAGATTATACAAACCAAGGTGAGAAGTTTTACTATGGATGCAAGATCCAGGAATGCTAGGATAGATTCAAAACTAATGTGGGAATGGGACAATCAGGACAACTTGTCCTACTTATCCGTTATGTGGGAACTTGGATTAGTGGAAAGGGCTTTAATAGATTGTGAGTAGGACAGCCCTTGTTGATCTCACTATGATGATGATAGTATCTATTTCAATATAGTTATCATAGATGAAAGAACCTTGGATGAAATTTTAGAAACAATCCATGTTAGAAAGACAATCTGTGCCTATTTTCAACCTGCCAAACGAAGTGTTCCCAGAAGATTGTGACACAAGATCACTACCTTTATGGGCGGTCTACACTGGGGTACAACTGTTGTCACCTACCCAACTCATCTAAGAACATCTAGAAGACAGGCAAGTTGTAAGTGTAAAGAAAGAAACTATATATATATATATATATATATATATATATTTCTTTTACGGTTGGAAGTTTGGAGGAGTGCCTGAAATGATTATAACTCCTCCGGAGACAATGGAGGGAGATCAAAGTAAAACCATACTCATTGTTTTTTGATAAGGCCTCTAGAGATACAGAGTAGAGAGGGGCCATTGGTGTGATTTTAAGGGACCCATAGGGAGTAGAAGTGGCTAGCATGGGAGTTTTTATTGGTGAGAGATTCACCAACAACATGGCAGAGTTTAAAGCACTTATTTTGGGTTTCCAAATGATAGTGAG
The DNA here is from genome assembly GCA_029204225.1 of Diphasiastrum complanatum. Taxonomy (NCBI): domain Eukaryota; kingdom Viridiplantae; phylum Streptophyta; class Lycopodiopsida; order Lycopodiales; family Lycopodiaceae; genus Diphasiastrum; species Diphasiastrum complanatum. Next base: position 22,923,943 of record CM055102.1, read on the forward strand.
AGCACAAAGAAGGATATCTTCTATAAGGATTATAGGAGACTCACAACCTGTGATATATGGTATGAATGAGAAACACCGAATTGCAGTGAACCATCTTTTTCAATACCAACTGATCCATCCATCTATGCATAATCACATAGCATTATTGAGGACGGATTCCGACATCCGACGTGGGTGTCATGTGGCAAATTTTCTTTGAGCTGGCATCCTAGTTGGATGTCGAAATCCGACACATTTTTAAATCTGTTAGATTCTGACATCCAGATCAGCAATCCGTGTCGATGATTGAATGTTTTGGCTTCTAAAAATTATGTCAGAATTTGACGGATCCTATGAATGTCGAATTTCGACACTGTGTTTGTATTGCTTCCCGCGACCTCCATTTTCGCGATACCTTTCCAAAGAAATTTTGGCGCTTGGAAGTGGAGGAGCTTGGAGAGCTTGGAGCTTGGAGCTTGGGGAGCTTGGAAATTCATATTTTGGAGGTTTTCATTTGTTAATTTAGTTGATTTTACATGTTTTAGATAGATAGATAGATAGATAGAGATAAATAGATCGATAGATAGATGGAAAGAGAGAGAGTGTGTGTGTAAAAAAATTTGTGACATTTGATTTTTAAAGAGAGTGTGTGTGTGTGAGTGATTGAATTTGTGAGAGAGAAATTGAGAATGAAAGAGAGAGAGAATGAAAAAATGAATTAAAGGTGAATGAGTTGATTTTAATTTTTGGTTTCAATTTTTTGTTTTGAGAAAAGAGATTGAGAGTGAAAGAGAGAGAGAGAAAGAAAGGTTATGTGTATATAATAGAATGAATGAATTGTTAATTAATTGATTTTATTTTTGGTTTTGATTTTTTGTTTTGAGAAAAAAGATAGACGTTGAAAGAGAGAGAGAAAGAGAGGTAATGTGTGTGTTTGTGTCTATAAGAAAATGTATGAAATGTGAATGATTAGGAAAAGAAAGATTGTGTGAAAAAAAATTGATATGAATGAATTGATTCTGATTTTTGGTTTTAATTTTTTGTTTTGAGAAAAAAGATTGAGAGAGAGAGAGAGAGAGAGAGAGAGAGAGAGAGAGAGAGAGAGAGAGAGAGAGAGAGAGAGAGAGAGAGAGAGAGAGAGAGAGAGAGAGGAGGGGGGGGTAATGTATGTATAAAAAAAGGAATGAAATGTGAATGAATTGATTTTGATTTTATGTTTTCAAAACAAAGATAGAAGTTGAAAGACACAGAGAAGGAGAGGTAATGTTTATGTTTTTATAGGAAAAAGAGAGATTGTGTGAAATTTTTTTTATGAGAGAGATAGAAAGGTAATGTTTTTTTAGAGAGATATTTTGTGTGAAGAGAGAGAGAGAGAGAGAGAGAGAGAGAGAGAGAGAGAGAGAGAGAGAGAGAGAGAGAGAGAGAGAGAGAGAGAGAGAGAGAGAGAGAGAGAGAGAGAGAGAGAGAGAGAGAGAGAGAGAGAGAGAGAGAGAGAGAGAGAGAGAGAGAGAGAGAGAGAGAGATGTAATGTGTGTAAGGCTTTTAGCATAATCAATTCATTCACTTGAAAAGCTTTCTTCCATTCTCTACATGCACACATCATTTTTTATTTTATCCATAATAATTGTCTAAGAATTCTGACCTCATTAGCATAGTCACTTTTGATATTGCCCACTGTGATATCCTTGGATTCCTATTAAGGCTCTTGGAGAGACACTTGGTTTGTATCAATGGGTGTAGCTAAGTTTCGCATTTATATTGTCACTTAGGCTTTCTTGAAGGATGTTTCAGGAAGGTCGTAGTCTCATCGTAGGTGCTCAAGTTCACTTAATCATACATGGTTGAAATTTCATACTCAATTTTCTTTGCAATACTCAAGGGGTCAACTCACATTGCATGTGTGTGTGTGTCTTGAGAACCCACATAACCTCATCTACTCTACTCCTTAGCTAGCGCCCTCTATGCTTCTCATAATCAACAATGATGATAGCTCCTCCTCTTGAAAATCGCTTATTAGCTCCTTTGCTCCTCAATTGAAAACTCCTTTTCACCTTGACGAATGACGTTCATCAAGAATGCCCATGAACTGTCCAAGTGCGTGCCATACAACTAAGCTTTGATGAACAATGTTCGTCAAGAAATGTTGTTCAATTTTTCTTGTAAAAGAAAATAGATGAGACTTGCACAAGACTCAAAATTACTAAACATGCCTTATAGGATGTTAAAATTGAAAAACAATCCATATTGATTTCTTGCCTTGCTACAAATGTTGTACCATGCAAGTATGTAGCTCATTAATGCATAATGCCAAGTTTGGTCTACATAGAACTCGAGCTACATGGTTATGAAATATCTAGATTGATGAATACAACTTGCATATAGTTTGTAGACATAGAATTAGCAAAGTCATGCTTGTAGAAACTCGTGGCAGTTCACATGCATTAATTGTAAGTGATCCATAGTGACATGCAAGGCATGCACAAAATGTAATGGACACATGCATGATGATTTGGACATTTCTAGTTAGAAATAGTACACTTGTAAAAAGTTGATAGAATTTCATGCATGGCAAAAAAATGTCACATAGACTCTAGATGTCACTTTAGATGTCATTTCGTAATGAATGGATGTGCTTCTACCTCGAGCTACCTCAAACTCCATAAATATGTGTAGCTCTCCTCACAATCAATGATGAAGAACCAAAGTTCTGTAGCTATCTCATGTCATTTTGGATCTAAACTATTTTGTTTTTTATCTCTCTACTTTTCTCTCTCTAACTTGTGTTGAAGCTAATGCTTATACACTGATATCTTGTACTTTTGCTCATAATTGATTCATTGCTATCATATTTAGTAGCTTAGCATGCTAGATTGTGGTTAAGCCATTTCTTCTGAACTAGATCTTGCTAATCAATCTAGAATCAGGTTACTGTTGGCACAAAGCTTAATTAGATCCATCATACTTGTGGGCATTCCCCACACGTGTGAAATCTGGAAATTTTGTCATGGTATCAGAGCCAAATTAAGCTTTGCATGCTAACATCACTGATTGTACAAGAATTATATCTCCCTATCTTGAGTTTTGGGGCCATGCCTATGTTATTTATATTGTATACTTTATTGTACATAAAGTTATGTGAATCGAGCACATAACCTTCTAGAATAGGTCGAGTTTGAGTTAGGTAGATTCAATCTTGATGTCATGCAAAAGTTTAGATTACATGCAATGCCATTCAATGTGCATGCAAGCAACATGCAAAGTAGTTTTCATTATCTACACATGTCTAGGCAATTTTGAGAGATGACATGTAGTACATGCAATATCCATGCATGCAGTTATACATGTGGATCCCTGTTAGTTGAGTTAACTAAGTTAAGTGGACTTTCCATGCAACTCCACTGTAGGAGGTGAATAAACCTCCAATAAGTTTAAAGACTTTTGTGAGGAAGAGGGAATACAAAGAGAATTTCTTGTTCTTATACTCCTCAACAAAATGGAGTTGTTGAGAGAAAAAATAGAACTTTGTGTGAATGTGCAAAAGCCATTAGGCTAGAAGCATCTCTGCCTAAAGAATTTTGGGGAGAAGCAGTTGCATGTGCAAATTATCTTTGTAATAGGCTTCCTAATGTTGCAACAGAAAGAAGAACACCATTTGAGATGTTGTATAAGAAAAAGCCTAAGGTAGATCATCTTAGGATCTTTGGCTGTGTATGCTTTGTGCATGTACCTTTAGAGACTAGGAAGAAGGATGACCCTAGTGCTATGAAAGGAATTTTTGTAGGATATGCATCTACTAAAAAAGCATATAAAGTATATCTTCCCTCTATTGACAAATGTTGTAAGTAGAGATGTGATCTTTCATGAAGATCAAAAGCTTAACTTGGATGAAGCACAAATCAAGGAGTCTCATGCAAGATCTACAATCATCAATCTTGATGCTGCTCAAGAAGTGGTGAGGCTGAGGCTTGAGGACGAGCAACTTCAAGCACCTACACCAAGAAGATATACAAGAGAAAGATCTGAGCCAAGAAGGCTCACATATGATGAGGAAGGAAGGCAAGTGGAAGGTGAAACTTCCTATCATGCTCTCTTCATATCAGATGAAGAGCCTAACGATGTCCAAGAAGCACTTCAATCCAAGAAGTGGGTTGAAGCAATGACCCAAGGGTTTGAAGCCTTGATGTCAAACAACACATGGGAGCTTGTGGAGCCACCAAACAACATGCAAGTAATTGGATGTAAGTAGGTTTGCAGGATCAAGTATAAAAATGATGGATCCATCAACAAATATAAAGCAAGACTTTGTGCCAAAGGCTACTCTCAAATCAAAGGTCTTGACTATGAAGGCACCTTTGCACCAGTTGCAAAAATGGTAAAAATTAGAATACTCAAATCTCTTGCATGTTATCACAATTAGAGGATGTTTCAGCTTGATGTTTCTAATGCCTTACCTTGAGGAGGAGATTCACATGGAGCAACCACCTGGATTTGTGAAAGAAGGTGAAAAATCAAAAGTTTGTCTTTTGTTCAAAAGTCTCTATGGACTAAAACAAGCACCAAGGTCTTGGTATGCAAGGCTCAACTCATTTCTCATATCACTCGGATTTTGTCTTAGTGAATATGATCCCTCTTTGTATATTGAGTTTGTTAATAACTTTGTAGTTATACTTCTCATCTATGTAGATGATATCATTCTTTGTGGAAATAATGAAAAGCTAGCTGAAGAAACTAAGATGGCACTTGGTAGTGAATTTAGGATGAAGGACTTAGGAGTTTTTCACTATATTTTAGGCCTTGAAATTGACTATTGGAAAGGTCATGCCTTCGTAAGTCAAAGTAGATATGCACTTTCCATGCTCAAGAAATTCCAAATGAAAAACTGTAAAGGCATAGATACACCAATGGAGCACATTGTAAAAGTTCCTATGAAAGATGATGAAAAATCCTTTGAGGACATCACTCTTTATAGGAGTCTTATTGGCTCACTTATATGGGTAATTGTGACAAGGCCTGATCTAAGCTTTAGTGTGCATAAGCTAAGTCAACACATGAAGGATCCAAAGATATATCATTGGAAGTTGGCTAAAAGAATCTTGAGGTATATATCTTCTACCTTAGACTATGAATTAATCTACAAAGGAGAATATCTGACTTGGGTTGCTTTTTCAGATTCAAATTTTGCATAGAAAATCCACAAGCGCTTACACAATTTTTCTTGGAGGGAATATAGTTTCTTGGCCATCAAAGAAGCAAGCAACTATATTTTTATCATCCTGTGAAGCTGAATACAAATCTCTTACAACCACAACAAAAGAGGTTTTATGGATCAAAAGGCTACTCTTGGAGCTAAAGTGTTATGGAGGTGAAAATCTTCCAATTATCGAGAATGATAACATCTCAACTCAAGCTCTAGCAAATAATCTTTTGTTCCATGCAAGGAGCAAACATATCGAGGTAGCTCATCATTTTGTAAGAGAAAAAGTTATTGGGAGAGAGATCTTATTGGAGCATGTTGGATCTTCAAATTGTGTTGCAGATCTTCTCACCAAGCCATTGCTCAAGAATGTTTTTGTCAAGATGAGGTCTAACCTTGGCCTAATTTCAAAGTCTATGTTGGATAGGAACATATATTTTAAGGAGGATTGTGAAGATTAGTAAAATTATATCTTCCTATCATGAGTTTTGGGGCCATGCCTATGTTATTTCCATTGTAAACTTTATTGTACATAAAGGTATGTGAATTGAGCACATAACCTTCTAGAATAGGTCGAGTTTGAGTTAGGTAGATTCAATCTTGATGTCATGCAAAAATTTAGATTACATACAATGTCATTCAGTGTGCATGCAAGCAATATGCAATCAGTGCATGCAACATGCAAAGTAGTTTTCATGATTGCACATATCTAGGCAATTTGGAGAGATGACATTCAATACATGCAATTATGAGAATAATCTCACTACAACCCAATACATAAACACATTCTTATCTGGTAGATTTCTCAAAAGCCCACATCTGTTACTCACATATCTCACTGAGAATCTTGTAATCTCAGCTATAAAAGTTCTCATGAGTAAATAGCATATATGAGAAATCTCGGAGATAAATAACATATTCACTCTCACAAGTTTTCCAATCCAATTTACTTCTAATAACATAATTTCTTTCACTCAATCGACCCCTCCCTGATCCTAGAACTCAAACTAAGATTAAGTTAATCTAATACAGACACTTTAGACTCAATATTCCGATCAAACTTACTCTTATTCCAATTAAAATGGAATTAGTAACTTTTGACCTTTCACTCTATAACTGCTTATTAATAATGGTTCAAACTTCAAACCAATTCTAGCTCCAGATTATTACACATAATCCCTAGCGAATTTCTCTTATTCAAAAACTTCCAATTTGGCATCTTACTAGAGATTTGTTCAAAAATACCTCCAGAAAATCCCATTCCTATACCACAACTAGTTCTCTTTAAAAAATTATGCAATCAACAGATCCACAGATAGAATTTCAGATCGGAGTGACGAGGCTCGGTTGAAGGGGAAGTCAGGACTTGCATGAAGTTGTATGTGGAGGAGTTAGGCGAGATGTTAGTGAAGGGGCTCGGTTGAGTTTCCGTCTGGTGAGGGCTTGGACGAGTTCAAAGAGAAGGAGTCGGTCGAGAGAGAAGCGAAGGTGGAGTCTGTTGAGGTCAGTTGGAAAATGGGAGATGGTTGAGGCAGTGTGGAGGGTAGTGTGGAGGGTGTGTGCAAGAGCGTGATGAAGGGGTGTGGCTGATGGAGTGTGTAGAAAAAACAAGATGAAGACACTGTTGCAACAAGGTGTGGTGTATGAATGTGTCTGAATTCAAGTGGCAACGGGCGTCAAATGTTTACAGATTCTTCATTTGTCTATTGATGCTTTGTTGTTCTTTTTTACGATATGGTTACAAAATAGTGTGTTGCATGTTACCAGGTTGGGATGTTTCCAGATTATTACATTCTTGTTTCAAAGCCCAGGTTAGGCAGAAGAGAAAGAGCAATGTTTATACTTGTCCTGTCTATCAGAGGATACTCGAGGAGGTCGCTCTTGAACCGTATTCACATGCATAAATAGTCAAAGAGAGACTACATTGATTTTGGATATTAACCAGTGTGATCGACCTCCTATTGATCCATCCACTGGAGATCAACCAATGGAGGTCCGAGAGCCTAATGAAAAACATGTACATAACTTAAAGATCAAATTTAAGGATAGTTCTCTCTCTCTCTCTCTCTCTCTCTCTCTCTCTCTCTCTCTCTCTCTCTCTCTCTCTCTCTCTCTCTCTCTCTCTCTCTCTCTCTCTCTCTCTCTCTCTCTCTCTCTCTCTCTCTCTCTCTCTCTCTCTCTCTCTCTCTCTCTCTCTCTCTCTCTCTCTCTCTCTCTCTCTCTGATCACCAACTCTAAGGAGTCAGCTACTGATAAAAGGCATTCTCCGCTATCTGACCTTACGCATCATAATCCTCTCATATCTCTTTTGCCCTCACTCAATTACATGTACATATACATATCAACTGAAGAATCTTGTACTAGCTTAACTTTACAATTACAAGATTGATAACAACTGTAAAACTGATCAGTGGATCAGTTTGTTGATGGAGTGTGAAGGCTTTTTGGTTTGATAGCGACTATTTGTGTATTTTTTGGCAGACTAAAAATGCGACTCCCTTTGGCCTTTTGGCCTTTGCCTTTACTTGAGGACAACCTTCGGGATTTGTAAGACACCTTCAACATTTGGAAAACACCTTCAAGATTTGTAGGACATTGTCTTTACCTGTAGGACACCTTCGGCTTTTTGTAGGGCAAAGTGTCTAAATTTTTGCCTGTGTAATAACACGTGTAAAACTGCAGTGTCGGGTTTTTCGCCTATGTAGAAACCCGTATAAAACTAGAGTGTCGCCTGTTAGACACTGTATGTAAAAATGCAGTGTCGCATTTTTCGCCCTAATTGTCACCTGTCAAAAACTTAGTATAAAAACACAGTGTCGGGTTTTTCGCATTTTTTGACTATGCAAAAATGTGGTTCAAGATGCAAGATCTTGGAAAAATTCCCTATATTCTAGGATTAGAGTTTGACTTTCTTAAAGATAAAGCTTTTGTATATCAATCCAAGTTGAATTGTAAGAGTATAGAAACACCTATGGAGCAAAATGTAAAGGACTCTAACAAAGGTGATGAAAGATCTTTCATGGACATCACAGGCTCCTTAATTTGGCTCACAATAACTAGACTTGACATAAGCTTTAGCGTTCATAAGTTGAGCCAGACTATGCAAAATCCTTCTGTTTATTATTGAAAAATGGCCAAGAGAGTGCTTAGATATATATCTTCAACTTTTGATTTTGGTTTATTGTATAAAAGTGAAGATCTTTCTATTATTGGTTATTCTGACTTGGATTTTGCAAGTGATAGAGCAGATCAAAAATCTACAAGTGCTTATGTCATATATCTTGGAGGAAACTTTATTGTTGGCTTTCCAAAAAGCAAGATACTGTATCACTCTCATCATGTGAAGATGAGTACAAGGAACTCACTACAACAACAAAGGAAGTGCTTTGGATCAAGAGGTTACTAGTGGAGCTAAAGATAATAATGCTTCTTGGTTTCCAAGGGGAGGCTCGAACCTGAGACCAAAGAAACTTTGGATGTCAAGCTAACCAACCAAGACAACCCCGTTGGTTTAAAGATAATAATGGAAGAGGATCTACCTATGATCATGTATGACAACATTTCAGCCCAAGCCTTTGCTAACAACCCAATATTCCATGCAAGGAGCAAACACATCGAAGTTGCACATCACTTCGTGAGAGAGAAGCTCATTGGAGGTGAAATCAAATTGAGCACATTGACACATCATCTTGTATTGCTGATATGCTCACCAAACCTGTGAGCAAAAGTTCCTTCATCAAGCATAGAGCCAATCTTGGAGTTATACCAAGATCCATGTTCAAATCGATATAGATTATTTTTAGGAGGAGTGTTGAAATTGAAAAACAATTGATATTGATTTCTTGACTTGCTACAAATGTTGTACTATGCAAGTATGTAGCTCATTAATGCAAAACGCCAAGTTTGGTCTACATAGAACTCGAGCTACATGGTTATGTAATATCTAGATTGATGAATACAACTTGCATACAGTTTGTAGACATAGAATTAGCAAAGTCATGCTTGTAGAAACTCGTGGCAGTTCACATGCATTAATTGTAAGTGATCCATAGTGACATGCAAGGCACGCACAAAGTGTAATGGACACATGCATGATGATTTGGACATTTCTAGTTAGAACTAGTACACTTGTAAAAAGCTGGTAAAATTTCATGCATGGCAAGTGACAAATGTCACATAGACTCTAAATGTCACTTTAGATGTCATTTTGTAATGGATGGATGTGGTTCTACCTCGAGCTACCTCAATATCCATAAATATGTGTAGCCTCAACAAAATGGAGTAGCTGAGTAGAAGAACGTCACATTGTTGGAAGCTGCACGATCCATGACAACCAATTCCCATTCACCTCAAACATTCTGGACAGAAGCAATCTGCAGAAATACTCTAGCACTAAAGCAGTTGATTCCAAGACATCGTTTGAAGCCTACTATGGATACAAACCAAGCTTGAAACATCTACATGTTTTTGGATGTCTTTGCTATGCCCAAGTGCCATCTGATCTAAGGAAGAAGATGGACCCAGTAAGCTGTAAGGACATCTTCATCGGCTACTCAACGTCTCATAAAACTTCTCGCATCTATGATGTTGATTCAGGTCATATCTCAATCAGCCATGATGTTGTCTTTCTTGAAGACAAGTATCACGATTTCAAACAGAAGTAGCTGATGCAAGAGTATGCCACAACAACTCCACCATCCGTCATTATGCAACGACCTACAATTGTTCAGACATTGTCCCAACATCTCCGCTTACCATCGATGGGCCTAGACCCACGATTGTTCAACCACAAGATGCTACAGTCCCAGTCATTCACCAAGGAAAATCATCCACTCAAGCACTTGCAGCTCGAAGGTCTGCAAGACAATGACAGAAACCTGATCATTTTGTCCCTTAGGCATTCATCAATCACGATGAACCTGCCATAGTTGCAGAAGCTCTGTGAATGCCCAATGCAAACAATTGGAAGGCTGCCATGGATGCTGAGTATCAGTCTCTAATGAAGAACAAGACTTGGAGTCTTGTCAATCCTCCTACTAGTGTAAAACCAATTGACTCCAAGTGGATCTTTAAGCTGAAGCTTAAACTAGATGGATCCATATCCAACTGGAAAGCTAGACTAGTGGTTAAAGGCTTTGAACACGTATATGGGATAGACTACACTGATACCTTTAGTCCAGTGGTAAACCATTAGTCTATTCGTACCTTACTGGCTATAGCTATTGTAGAAGATCTGGACATTCACTAGATGGATGTCCAGATGGCATTCCTACACGGATTCATACAGGAAGATATATTCATCTATCAACTAGAAGGTTATGTCCTTCAAGGCAAGGAGCATCTGGTATGTAAATTGCATAAGGCTTTATATGGTCTTAAGCAAACTCCCAGGGCCTAGTATAATAAAGGTAATCGCTTCTTGTTGCAACACAGTTTTACTTCTTGCTCTGCAGACTACAATGTATATCTCAGGCGTAAAGGGTCAAGCTATGTCATAATAGCATTATACGTTGATGATTCTTTAACTATAGTCAATTCAGATTAGTTATTACAGGAAATCAAATCTCTACTTTCATCAAAGTTTGAGATGACTGATTTAGGCCCAGTCCATTACCTTCTTGGTATGGAGATCAGCAGAGATCGCATAGGCAAAAGAATAACTATGAGCCAAGAATCTTACTTGACTAATGTACTTCATAGATATGGCATGGAGGACTGCAAGCTCATAGACACACCTATGATATATGAGTTAAGCTATCCAAAGACATGTGTCCCAAAACTCAAGCAGATCAGCAAGAAATGTGCAGGTATCCTTATCAGTCTATCTTAGGATCTATTATGTATTCTATGATCTACACACAACCTGATCTAGCATATGTAGTTAGCACATTGTCTCAGTACATGTCCAATCCAGGCCTACAACATTGGAAATCTCTAAAAAGCATACTGAGGTACATTCAAGCTACAAAGCACTATGCATTGAGCTATAATGGCGATATAGAAGTTGCACTCACATTGACCACTTATTCATATTCAGATTGGGCTGAAAACATAGATACTAGAAAATCCACATCAGGCTACATTTGTTTCCTTGTAGGAGGACCCATCTCATGGAACAGTAGAAAGCATAAATGCATTTCTCTGTCCTCCACAAAATCTGAATATGTTGCAACTACATCAATAGTGAAAGAGATAATTTGGCTAAGGAGGCTGCTGCAGGATCTACAATTCTCACATATCAGTCCAACAATACTCCAGTGCAACAATCAAAGCTACATAGCTCTATCTCTGAACCCACGAACTCATAATAGAACTAAGCATATAGAAGTTCAATTCCATTTTCTTAGAGAGAAAGTTCAGAGTAAAGATGTTGTACTAAGTTACTGTCATGCAGACAATATGTTGGCTGATATTTTGATAAAGCCATTGTTTAGAGATAAGTATTCTACTTTAGTAGGTATGTTAAATCTCAATTGCAAATCACATTCATAGCAGTTAGCTTAAGGGAGAGTGTTGGAATTTACTCTAAGTCCTACTCATCCCAACAACCCTCCTTTATTCTCTAATTTTTTCTCTCTCAAATGTAACCTACAAAAAATGAACTATTTTTAAACAGTCTGCATTTTTGAACTAATTGTCGCTACAGTCTATTTTTTTTTCCAAGTGCAATCTTGGTTTCCTCAACTAACTTGATACAACTTCCTGTCAGAATAATATCATCAGCATAGATAAGAATGATGACAATATCTTTATCAAAAAACTTGACATATAAGGAACGATCATAGTTACTAAGATTAAATCCTAGTGACTCAAAAAAGGTGTTAAGTCGAGAATACCATAACCTTGGAGCTTGTTTCAATCCATATAAACTTTCGAAGAGCAAGCAAACTTTTTCTTTGTCATGGATGAACCCAATAGGCTGATCCATATAAATCTCTTCTTCTAGATACCCATTTAGAACTGCATTAGAGACATCTAGTTGAATAACTTGCCAATTGAAAAAACAAGCAAGAGAAATTATGATTCTAATTGATACCATCTTTGCAATTGGAGAAAAGGTCTCCTCATAATCAAGTCCATAAACTTGAGAAAAACCTTTAGCACAAAGCCTAGTCTTGTACTTGTTGATTGTTCCATCTTGATTATACTTGATTCGAAAAACCCACTTGCAACCAATTGTGTGCTTGTTGGATGGAAGATCCACAAGCTCCCATGTCTTATTGGCCATCAAAGCATCATATTCCTCCTTCATGGCAAGGTACCATTCCTTCGAGTTGAGAGCATCATATACATCCTTCGGCTCCTCATGAGAAATAAAATAAGCACAATTAATGGAGTTGATTTCTACTTGCTTGTCTCTATCTTCATAGGTAAGCCTTCTAGGCTTGGATCTTTCTCTTTGAGATCTCCTTGGTGAAAAGATTCGAGGAGACTCCTCCTCAATTCTTGGCCCCATATCTCCATGATAGTCTTCAAGAGTGATGATTGGAGTATCTTTGTGAGAATCTTTGAGCTCGGCCTCCTCAAGAATGTATTTTTTATCTTCATGGAATATAACATCTCTACTCTCAATTATAGCTGAGGTAGAGGGAACATAGATTCTGTAGGCTTTCTTGTTGGATGCATATCCAACCATGATTCCTTTAATGAAATTAGAAACATGGGCACATTTACAAAGCAATCACAACCAAAAACTCTAAGGTGATCTACCTTAGGTTTCTTCTTAAATAAGACTTCAAAAGGTGATTTTCCAGCAAGTGCATTGTGAGGTAATCTATTGCACAAATAGTTTGCACAATTTATAGCTTCACCCCAATATTCAATAGGCAAAGAAGTTGCTATTCGAATTGCTTTAGCACATTCACATAAAGATCTATTTTCCCTCTCAGCTACTCCATTTTGAGATGGAACCCAACGGGGTTGGCTCAGTTGGTTGGCTTGGCATCCAAAGTTTCTTTGGTCCCAGGTTCGAGCCTCCCCTTGGAAACCAAGAAGCATTTTGAGATGGAGAATAAGCACAAGAAAACTCTCTCTTTATTCATTCACCTTCACAATAATCATGAAACTTGTTGGAGATGTATTCACCTCCTCCATCACATCTTAAAGCTTTAACTTTGAAAGAAAATTGTTTCTCAACATAAGCTTTGAAGACTAGGAAGTGATAAAAAATCATAGCCTTTGAAGAAAGTAGATACAACCAAGTATATCTAGTAAAGTCATCAATAAAGGTGACAAAACATGTTGCACCACCAATACTTTTAGAAGAGAAAAAATGTACATCTGAATGCATGAGCTCCAAAGGATGAGTAGCCTTTATAAAAGACTTCTAATATGGCTTTCTATGTGACTTTGCAATGGCACAAGCCTCACAAGGCTTGAGATCTTTAGAAAGAGATTTTGGAAGACCAATAGCCTTCACCTTCTTAACCATAGAAGACATAGATTTAAAGTTAGGATGACCCAACCTTCTATGCCACAGCTCCTCCTTAGATAACAAAGCAACTTCACAAAGGTTTGCATTCTCATAAGAATTCAACTTAAAAATTTCACCACATCTAGATCCATCAGCAAGGATCTCATCATTTTTCTTGGTAAAACAAGTAGTGGAGTTGAACTTTACATCACAACCATTATCAAGCAACTTTCCCACACTAATTAAATTCTTTGTAACTTTTGGAATGAAAAGAACATTAGAAAGTGCAAGAACTTTTGAATAAGCAAGTTTCAATGGAATGTTGCCAATTCCTTCTATTGGGAACTCATGATCATTAGCAGTATAAATAGATCTCTTGAGTCCTTCGTAAGGTAAGATTGAGTCAAATGACTCCTTTGAACAGCACATATGTGAAGAAGCTCCATTGTCAATGTACCAAGCTCCATCTTTCTTGAAAGATGATGATGAAAAACTGGACACCATGAGTGATCCTTCTCCATCATTTGCAACATAATCTTCTTCAATCTCTTTGGAGAGATTAGCTTGCTTGAGTTGGTTTTTCTTCTTAAAGCAATTAGAGGCATAGTGTCTCTTTTTGCCACAGAAGAAACATTTCACTTTCTTTTTCTTGGTCTTTGAGCTAGAAGGATGAGATGTATCATCCTCTTCACCATCTTTGTCTCGATCTTTGGCTTTGTCTTTGTTGGATGCTTGAGAGAACTGGTTCTTACTCCTTCCTTTCTGCTTGCCTTTGACAAAGAGGGCTTTGTCACTTCCACCATGTTCAAGTTTGTTCATCCTGGAGAGTTTATAGCTTTGTCTAGATTCTTCAGAAATAAGAATTCCTTGGAGAGTTTCTAGATTAGGCAACTACTCCTTAATAGCAAAAGACTGAACAAGATTATCATAGTCATCTTTCAAGCCATTCAGTATGACTTGAACTAGCTCATCTTGGTTAATAGTAACACCAGCACAGGAAAGCTCTCTATGTAAATCTTTAACTCTCAAAACATAGTTAGATGTACTCTTTTCACTTCTTTAGAAATTTTGGAAAATTTGATTCCTAAGAGTGAGTATTCTAGATGTATTCTTTGCTTTATAGATGGACTTTAGCACATCCCAAGCTTCTTTGGCTATAGTGCAAGATCCTATCTCTCTCAAAATTTCATTAAATACATTCATCTCAAAACAAAATGTTGTCACTCATATTTTGGACCTATCCCTGTCCTCTTTAAGAGCTCATAACTCTTGCTAGACATATCAGATTGATTTGGTTTTGATTTTTATAAAAAGTACAGATCACAAGCTTTCCATCAAGCTATAAGACTGCTATCTTTGGATCTATAAGCAAGGAGAACAAAGGGACTGAATATCTCTGATTTTCAAACGTGTGGAATTCCAGAATTCCATACTACCACATTTCCGGTCTGAAAATTCAGTTCCAATCCGATTTGATCCATATACACTTCAGAGAAAGGTGAGAAAAAGTACAAAACTATTTTTTTTGCTTGATTTAGCTCTCAATTTCTTGTACAATCAGTGATGTTAGCATGCAAAGCTTAATTTGGCTATGATACCATGATAAAATTTTCAGATTTTACACGTGTGAGGAATGTCCATAGGTATGATGGATCTAATTAAGCTTTGTGATTAGCACAGTAACCTGATTCTAGATTGATTAACAAGATCGAGTTTAGAAGATATGGCTTAATCACAATCTAGCATGCTAAGCAACTGAATATGATAGCAATGAATCAATAATGAGAAAAAGTACAGAAGTCATCTCCGTTGAATTTGTTGATCAAGCGGATCTCTAAAGTTGAACCTTCCATAGCAATCATGTAACAGAGATGAAACACAAACAGAAAGAACAGTTCTATAGAGTTAAAATAAGTCCTAGACTCTAGTAATCCAATGAACCTTGGCTCTGATATCACTTTTGTGGGAGCAGGCTCTGATACCACTCCTATGGAAGCAGACACTGATATCACTCTATGGGCAGAAATAGATATCAACACTAATACCACTTCTATGGGAAGAAAAACAAATTGTTATAACCAAAATTGTGGATTACTTGGAGAATGGAGTTACGATCAGTTTTTTGTGTGTGAAGTCATATTATCAGTGTAGGAGTCATAGATGCCGTAAAAGAAAGATTGCAAAAACAATTAGGCGTCTAAGACAACCATGCAATCCTCTAATATTGATAACCTGATATTAAGAGAATGTAAAATCAATTTAGGCGTCATAGACAACCATACAACTCTTTGATAATGGTGTTTGTGTAAAAGGGAGTGAGAATTATCATTCAACAAGAATGCAATGAAGTAGAACAATAGCGAATGTATATAATGAAAGGTTGTAAAAATAACAATCAGACCACAATATAGTTGCACTGATAAGCGCGTGATCCTACTAGCAGATTCAAGAAAACTATTAAGGTTCTAAAATAGTTCTCTCTCTCTCTCTCTCTCTCTCTCTCTCTCTCTCTCTCTCTCTCTCTCTCTCTCTCTCTCTCTCTCTCTCTCTCTCTCTCTCTCTCTCTCTCTCTCTCTCTCTCTCTCTCTCTCTCTCTCTCTCTCTCTCTCTCTCTCTGTGATCACCAACTCTGAGGAGTCAGCTACTGATAAAAGGCATTCTCTGCTATCTGACCTTACGCATCATAATCCTCTCATATCTCTTTTGCCCTCACTCAATTACATGTATATATACATATCAGCTGAAGAATCTTGTACTAGCTTAATTTTACAATTACAAGATTGATAACAACTGTAAAACTGATCAATGGATCAGTTTGTTGATGGAGTGTGAAGGCTTTCTGGTTTGATAGCGACAATTTGTGTATTTTTTGGCAGACTAAAAATGCGACTCCCTTTGGCCTTTTGGCCTTTGCCTTTACTTGAGGGCAACCTTCAGGATTTGTAAAACACCTTCGACATTTGGAAGACACCTTTAGGATTTGTAGGACACTGTCTTTATCTGTAGGACACCTTCGGCTTTTTGTAGGGCAAAGTGTCTCAATTTTCGCCTGTGTAAAAACCCGTGTAAAACTACAGTGTCGGGTTTTTTGCTTGTGTTAAAACTCATATAAAACTAGGGTGTTGTCTGTCAGAAACTGTATGTAAAAATGCAGTGTCACATTTTTCGCCCTAATGGTCTCCTATCAAAAACTTAGTGTAAAAACATAGTGTCGAGTTTTTCGCATTTTTTGGCTATGCAAAAATGCGAGTAAAAAAACTAAACTGAAGCGACAATTAGTTCAAAAATGCAGACTATTTAAAAACAGTTCATTTTTTGCAGGTTACATTTGAGAGAGTAAAAATTAGAGAATGAAGGAGACTTGTTGGAATAAGTCGGAGTTGGATTAAATTCCAACAGACTGTTTAGATGAAAAAGTAATAGTGTAGCCCTCATTAGTTATCTTACAGATTAACAACAGGTTCTTGGATAACTGCGGTACGTGAAGAACGTTGGGAATAGAAATATACAGACTATTTTTTAGCACAATTTTGATTGTCCATTTGCCTTCAACACTGATGGTGCTTGAATCTCCGAGCTAGATGAATTGCGGTCTGGTACACGCTATGTATCCTAAACTCGTTTATTTGAATTTATTTCATGCACTTATTAACTCTACAAGGTTGTATTTTTTAAAAATATCTTTTATTGCTTGTAGCAATTGTCCCAATCGTATCCTCAATGTCTTGTGACACATTTCCAAGTCACAAATCTAGCGGCAATCGCAGGTCGTCTCGTTTTATATCCATGAGAGACAATGAGGTCCTCAGTTATATGGATGGGATGTCCCCCTCACGTGTAGGCAGGATCATGGAGAGACTACAGGCCCATTGGGATGCATAGAATTCGGGTAAGTTGTCCACATCGCCTTGTTTTGAGGAGATCCAGTCTCCACAACCCTCTAACGGAGGTGTTTCCCCCTTCCACGAGGGTCTATCTGGCGGGAGTCCCTCCCTCGCGCACTGTAATGCCAGTGCCTCCTCCCGATATTCCGGCCGAGAAAAGAGAGATCGTAGGAGTCGTCCCCTCATTGGTGGCTCTTGTTGTGGCAGTGACACCGATGATGTCGTGTTTCATGCGGCCTCGAGTCCCGCACATCCTCCTAGCAGTCCTCGTCATAGGGATTTCTTACTCCGAGAAACCCTAATCCAGGAAGCAATGCGAATGGCATGTGATACTATGACTCCTGCATCTGTCACACTTGATTATCCCGACACCCCCACACTCTCTCCTCACATATTTCCTTCTTTGGTACCCAAGCCTCTTATGGGGTCTCCATGGCATCGTGATTCCTTCTCTGCCTCTCCAATAACTTGAGTACTGCCTGCGTACTATTTGAATATGCATATATGTACCCATCATGTGTGGGAGACCGCCCCACGGTGGGATCGCTAGTCAAACATTTCAAATTTTGATCCTAAAAAGAGATCACTTTATTCCAACGTGCCTTACGAAAAAACCCCAAGAGCAAAAAGAAATAAAATAAATGGGTGTAGGGTAGACTTACAAAGTTGGCTTGAAAATATCCTTCAACGCCATTGCTCAAGTGAGAAGCCCTCGTGGCCTGTAGGGACTCTGGCTGCCTCTCGCTGCTGTCTGAAGCGTTGGAGATCATTTCTATATCTTTTTTCGCATACTTCTAGTCCTCTTTCTCCATGTGGAAAGGCCTGCCTCTCTCAAATTTAACTGCATCTCGGATCTCCGATTTGCAGTGGCTCATCACAGATCCCATGTGGCTCCTCATCCATTTTCGTGTGAATTTTATGTCCTGGGATGGGACAGGAAACTTACTACGCAACTGTTCAATGACACGATTCTTGTGGTTATCACTAACATCACGCTAGTCATGAAACATGTCTCTGGGAAAGTGTATATAAATGAGCGCCCTCATGCACGAGATGACCCTCTTACCATGGTTATTCTCAATGATTTGACCATCCCTATCTATGTCATACAATGGTTTAATGGTAGATGGTGGCGATGTGGCCATGGGAGTGTCTATGGAGGTGGCCTCCAGTGTGAGAGATGTGGCCCTGAGAGTGTCTGCGGGGGTGGCCTCAAGTATGGAAGATGCCCCGCCAATGGGAGAATACTAATGATGTGGGGTGTACGTAATGTGTTGGGAGAGAGAATAGGCAGGAGAGGGGGAGGGGGGGGGGGTGTGAAAGATTCAACTAGTTTATTCATATTTGCTATATTTCCATATTTGGCATATTGAGGCCAACTTTGTTTTAGCTTAGAGATTGAATTTTCAAAGTTTATTAGTCTAAATTTCATTTGAATAAACACTTTTTGAAAGTGTGGAAAAGTTAGAAGGCGAGTTTGAGTAGATTCAAATTTAAATATTGGGTACTTTGAATCTAGACCCAAAAATAAGTACGGTTAGCATTTTGGAGGGAACACTAAGTGGCCAAATAGGTTTTGGAGCTGCTATTAAGGGAGAAAACTCATGGAGAGATACATCTTCTCTCTTCTCTATCTCATTTCATGCTTATATATGGTTCTCTTGGGTTCTACTATCCATTGGTGCACTATACTTGTGATTGCATGCAATTCTATGTGTGAAATGATCTATATTTGTTATTTTTGGATCCACACGTGTGAAATATAGTAGCTTTCTGGTTTTGTACGGACAACAGTAGTACATTATCATTTTATTCATGTTTGATCAAGTTCTATTAGAGTTTGCATCTCATTTTGTGTGTAGAAGCTGATTTTTCAACATTGGTGAGATTGGTGGGATTTTCTTCTTTTGTAGTCCAAGATTAGGGACATGGATTGGATCATCAATGATCTGAAATCCTTTGCATGGTATCAGAGCTTGTGTCTCAGGTTATGAAGGAGGAAATAATATCTATCAATGATTTGGTGAAGTGTCAAGGCTAGAGCATGCTAGAGAGGATTCTATACTGAAATTGAGTTTTTTGCTTTTATAGATTGGATCTTTTGTAGATCAAAATCTTATATAGGTCTATTAACTTGATAAATTCCAATTTTTGATTTCACATACTGGATTTGGCCGATTTTTGGATCATTGGATTAGCCTAAGTGGCGGCTAAAAGATTGCATATCAAATTTTCAGCATTTGCATGTAGATTTGGAATAGTCAATTTTTTGTGATTTTGTCAAAATCCTAATTTTGATTGGATATCTAGATAGTGAGATTGTTGGACCTCATTTGAGTGTGTTTCAATCTTAGGAAGTGGAAAAAGTCATTAGATTGAGTTAAGATTCCATGATTCTATGTGTTGATTTGCTTGATATAAGTGCTAGAAGAGAATTTTTGAGATAGTTTCAAATCTTTGTAATTTCTTTTGAAAACATTTGTTGTTCTTCAAAGGAGTGCTTTGTGCATTGAAACAGGTTGAAAGAAAAGATAAGGTCATTGCTAGATGGCAACCTCAATTGGAGTCATGTTGGAAGCCAATGATAGGCTTACCTCAAGTAACTATTCAATGTGGAAAGTAAGAATGGAGTCACTTCTTGAGATCAATGATGTTTTGGATATTGTTGTAGGTCTGGAGGAGATACCAACAACACAACAAGATCAAGTGAGGTATGATAAGAGGGCCAAGAAGCTCTAGGTGGTATGGTATTGAAGCGTCTCAAGATTTTGTCCTCTAGAATAGGATCAGAATTATAACATCTCTTGTTCTCCTCAAATATATGATGGGTAAAATGCAAGGCTCGGTTGATTCCATTATCTCCCCAGTCTCGTTGCTTCCAAAAGAGATACTATACGCTGATGATACATGATTTTCATCCCGACTAACAGGACAATGTCCAAGTGAGATGTATTTATATAAGGAATATCAGATCCTAGCAGAAGATTTTTGTTGAACATCTTCCCTAGCTCAGAATTTTGTGATGCATGGAATGTCTCTACTATAATGATACTTTCTCACCTTCTCAAAGCACACCTCGCTCTCTAGAAAAGAATTAGAATTCGAATCTCTCGAGAATGATGATAATTTATAATGGGCAAAATAAGAGGCTCTGGGCATCTCATAATTTCACCTAGACATGTGACTCCTAGGATAGATATAATCATTTGTTGATATATCAATTTTATCCCGATGTTTAAATACAATGTATTGACATAGGGAATACCTGGTCCTATGGAAAGATTTAATCGCAACATCGAAATGATTTTCTAGAGTACTCTAAGCCATGTACCCAGTGGTTTTCTCAACTTTCAATGAGAGTTTGTAAAATTTGTCTTTCCACTCTCCAGTGATTTGGTACTCTCTTCTCTCTATGACAGACAATAAATTCTTCAATTTATAAGAAAAGATTTTTTTAAGTGCAATATCCAATCCCTAAACATCTCGGTTTTTAGATGTTCTATAGTGAGAGACTAGGAGCTGTATATTCCAATGGGGTATTCTAGCCACTGTGTTCCTAAGTGAATATGCCAGCAGGTTGAGTTTTTAGCTCTAAATAGTATATTCCAACCATGTCGAGTATAGACCTACCTCTTGTATTCCAAGGAGATAGGGTGAGATTACCATTCTAACATACAGAGGCACATATATGATTCAACTCTCTATTTCAATGACGATTCACTAAAACTTTTCTTAGTTCATATCCAGACACCAAGTACTCAATAACATTCTCAAAAGAATTCAAATTGTATGCTAAAGGGTGATACTTGAAAGTAGTTGGCGGTTCCTTCTCCAATCAGCCCATCAAGAAATCTAAAACCCGAGAGGGTTCTTTCTTTGATGACTCCATCTTTTGATAGTAATGTGGCTCAAGATATTATCGCAAAAAATGATTGAAAATGTATCTTTTTTTTCAACTCTCTGAAGTGCGATGGAATGCAGGGACAATTCATCAATTATACCTATGACATTGTTGGCATCTTCAGAGCCTATATAATCTGTTTACTAGTTCTTCCTTGTTTCTTGTTTACAAAATCTGTTTTTTGGCTGTTTAGAGGCTTGTTGGCATTTTCTTGAATGTCAGCTTCTTAGTTCAATGCCAAAACCAAGTAGAAGAGACTGATATCAATGTAGTAAATGTCCTGCCTGTCAAAGGACAATCCAGGGAAGTCACTCTTGAACTAATGCACATGCATAAACAACCACTCATATATGCCAAAACATTCAACCATAAAATTAGTGTGCAGATCCGTTGAACAAACAATAAAATTCTACTTCTACTTTGCTGCAAAATGAGCTAAAATCAGATCCTACACTCTTTTACTTGCATAAATTGACAAAACGAGAAACAATAACTAATCTACAGCATGTTAGAAGTCCAAGAATCAAGAAACTAACCAGTCTTTTGATTCTTGGACATCCCAAGAACATCAAGAACTATAATGTTAGAGAATATTCAAGATTTATGCCACATTTCTAGCCTATTTAGTTTACTTGAATGTTGGCTCCTACATTAATCCACAAGAAAACATGAAATCTAATCCACAACTAGAAAAGCAAGAAAACTAATCCACTCTAAATCCACAACCACACACAATTGAATGGAAGGGCAAGATCATAGGGGCATCACTCAAGAAAACCATCATGATCAAGGAGCTCAATGGATGCATCTAACTCATGGAGGCTCTTCTCATTTCAGCATGGAGTTGATACAATACACAAAAAGCTCATCTTCACAAAGAGGGAGTCTCTTAAATAAGCAAGAGAGCTCCTTAGGTGGCATCCTAGTGGAATTTCCACATTTCACAAATTACAAGTGGAATAATGCTCTCCACTAGAGATCACCATCAAAAGGTGGCTCACTCTACTTTCTTTAAGAAAGGTCTACTTGCATTTATTACATTTGCCTAGAAATACTAGTCCCTACATGGTCATTCCATCTTCCAGGATTCACCATGAGGCTTATACTGTTCTTGCATGTCTTTCCTAGCTAGTATCTCTCAGCTCTCATACTCGGCTCTCAATCTTCATTAGTCTCATCTTCTCAGAGACCTCCTCGGTATAAGGTGAGAGATGCTCTTGAGTTGCCCTGTCCGAGTATCTTGGGGATTTGTCAAAATCAGCCAACAGACATATGAAACTTGAATATCTTGCACTTCTGTCAAAGAATCCGATTTGAAGAATATTCTTAAAGTCCAATATTTTTTTAATGGGATAGATTTTAGAGTGATTCCTATAATTTCATGAGTTATGTTGTGTTGGATCCTCTTGTGATTAATTAGTGCGGAATAGTAAAGAAAACTCAACATAGAAAATTATAATAGGAGCTCTACCAAACTATAGTTTCAGACCTTAATTTAGATCGACAAGAGGAATGTCTTGTAGGTGTCGAAGACAACCATGACAAGAGCGAAGCAGTTAGGAGTCTAAGACATCCAAGCTTCCTTTGAGATTAGACATTCCGAATTGAGTGAGCATCAATAGAGAAAGAAAATTATCAGAAAGCATTTGTAGTCCAGAGGATTTCCGACCCTATTAACGAGGCCTTTATGAAGAATTTTTTTTTGAATAAAGATCACAAACCTCGGTATACACCATGAAGTATGCCTTGGCACGAGATCCTCGATATATCCCTCGGTAATCGAGGCTTTTTCATCTAATATATACCGAGGGACCTCGGTATATCCCTCTAAAAAGGCTATGTTTGACATGTTTTTTTCGAGGGATATGGTATATCCCTTTCAAAATGGCACCCTATTTCAAGGATTATTCCGAGGGTTAAATACCAAAAAATAAATAAAAATTAGGGCAGTTGGCTCCATTCTGCCCTTAAAATGGACTCCATCCAGCCCTAGTCTTTTGCACCACTTCTAATAAAGTTGGTAAGCAAAATCATTTGTTCATTATTCTTAATAAAACAATTTGAGAAATTTATTTGAGTTACATATATAACACCTAAAAAATGATGAAGGAAACTTAAATTCAACAAATATACATTCATACATAAATGTTCCAAGTACAGAGATATGTTACAAATTGGATCATTGAAATATACCTAGTTATATTTAGATCCAACTGAGGTGTCCTCGTCCTAGCCATTGACGTTTCAATCGGACTCATGTGACTATGATGCATGGGATTGAGACTATGATACTTGTATCCAATGAAGATGATTCAGTTATCTGTGAAATGTGATGAGAGTGAAAGTTAGACCACATGAATGTAGTGAAGTTAAAGTATATCTTGAAGCCATATATTCCTCAGATCTGGAATATCCATCCGAATCAAGGCACATGGAAGACTTGAAGTTTGTGAAAAAAGGATTTCCCAAAAATCCACATTGTGTCAAACAACAATGGGAGGTTGCTAAGTAGCTACAGGAGACTTTAGGGACCATCTCACCTGGGCAGTGGTGGCGAAGGTTCTCCCATCATCGTTATAACCTTGTCAAATGGCTCCATTTTGTCCTAAAACTAGACTCCATGCAATTGAAGATCCATGTAGAGGACTTAACTTGAACAAATTATATATATTGATGTTTTAATTACAAATATATATCAACACTCTCTCTCTAAGCATAAAACATAACTAATACATAACGCATAAATTATGATCCTTCAAATCAAAGTAATAGGAGTAAATTAACATGTAGCATGAATGAGTAGCATGAACGAGTAAGCATGAAACATAAATCAAGATACTACGAATTAGGGTAGCATGAATTGGTAATCATGAAACATAAATGAATGGCATCACACACACACAGGCACACACACACCCTAAACCCTAAAACCTAAACAAAGAAAAAAAAAAAAGAACATAGTACATTTCTAATCAAAACTCCCGAATCGTACGATTATATCCTATTCTAGAATATCACCACATGCTCCCTCCCTACAACGTTTGGGCTTTCTTGTGGAACTTATCGTCCAACAAGAAACATTTGAACCACGTCTTTAACGGAAGAAAATGAAACCTACACACCTTCTTAGAATTGGGAGTGTTGGTTACCTTTAACTCTTCCATGATCTCTCTCTCTCTCTCTCTCTCTCTCTCTCTCTCTCTCTCTCTCTCTCTCTCATCATGAAAGATAACTAATACATAACACAAATTATGATCCTGCAAATTGAAGTAATAGGAATAAGTTAAGATCCTACAAATTTTAGTAGCTTGAACTAGTAAGCATGAAACATAAATCAAGATACTACAAATTAAAGTAGCATGAATTGGTAATCATGAAACATAAATGAATGGAATCAGACACGCACACACACACACTAAATCCTAAAACCTAAACTCACACGAGGAGAAAAAAAAAAGAACATAGTAGAGTGCTAATCAAAACTCCCGAAACGTATGGTTATATCTTATTCCAGAATGTCGCCACATGCTCCCTCCCTATGGCATTTGGGCTTTCTTGTGGAACTTATCGTCCAACAAGAAACATTTGAACCACGTCTTTAACGAAAGAAAATGAAGGCTACACACCTTCCTAGAATTGGGAGTGTTGGTTACCTTTAACTCTTCCATGATCTCTCTCTCTCTCTCTCTCTCTCTCTCTCTCTCTCTCTCTCTCTCTCTCTCTCTCTCTCTCTCTCTCTCTCTCTCATCATGAAAGATAACTAATACATAACACAAATTACGTTCCTGCAAATTAAAGTAATAGGAGTAAGTTAAGATCCTACAAATTTTAGTAGCATGAACTAGTAAGCATGAAACATAAATCAAGATACTACAAATTAAAGTAGCATGAACTGGTAATCATGAAACATAAATGAATGGAATCAGACACGCACACACACACACTAAATCCTAAAACCTAAACTCACACGAGGAGAAAAAAAAAGAGCATAGTAGAGTGCTAATCAAAACTCCCGAAACGTATGGTTATATCTTATTCCAGAATGTCACCACATGCTCTCTCCCTATGGCATTTGGGCTTTCTTGTGGAACTTATCGTCCAACAAGAAACATTTGAACCATGCCTTTAACAGAAGAAAACAAAGGCTACACACCTTCCTAGAATTGGGAGTGTTGGTTACCTTTAACTCTTCCATGACCTCTCTCTCTCTCTCTCTCTCTCTCTCTCTCTCTCTCTCTCTCTCTCTCTCTCTCTCTCTCTCTCTCTCTCTCTCTCTCTCTCTCTCTCTCTCTCTCTCTCAAATATTTGCTTTTGATTGTTTTTTGGATCCATTTGATGGTGGTATTTATGAAATGTGCTAGAATAATTTTACTATAAAGGTCACTTCCTAGGTCTTGATAGAGTGAAACTAACCTTTATTGATGGATTTGTTGGACTCAACTTGTATGTATGTTCTAAAAAGCCAAGTATACTACTACTTTTGTATAACTCCATTCAAACTTGTGTTTTAAAACCAACTCACTTCCACTATCGGGCTGATTGGTCCAACAAAGTCGATTTCCCACTTATGGAAGGCTTCGCCTTCTATAATGGGGGTCAAGGGTGTGAATTCTACTTTCGTATTTTTCTTGGCTCATTGGTGACAGCAAATGTGTCTTTAAATAATGATGGCCACCACAAGCTTGCTTGAAGGATAATCTTAGTTGTTGCTTCAGCAGAGAAGTGTCCGCCGCCAATGCCCTCATGAGCCTGAGATATGATAGGTCGTATCTCAAATTCATAAGCGCATCGTCAGATAATACCGTCAATGCCCCTTTTGTAAAGTTAACCTGCTATTAGCTGAAAGGGCATTGCTTTTAGCAAAAATTCTATTTTTGCAACTGTATTCAGGCCTTCTGCATAATGTCTTCATCTTTAATGTACTACCACCGGATTATGGTACTATATGGCAACAACATACATCAACGGTGTTTCATTCCCTCAGCATACAACAGACTTACGCACACAATGACAACTTCTATGCTCAAGACAACTACATTTAGACAATGTGACAATAGGATTTTCATCACTAGCATCTCATAACACTTACTCAATCAACATTCAGAACTGTATCAACCACATACTTCACTGGATCTCCTCCACCACCTCTCTGAAAAGCTTATGTTGTCAAGCCATCAACCTCTTACTATAGGTAGATTTACCCAGAGTTAACTCTCTAACCAGTGGCATTAGAACTCTCCTTCTTTAACTTAGTTAAAGAAGGAGACCATGGTCGCAGACTCTGCCTTCATTTTCCTAACTCTAAATACTCCACTGCTCAGCTTTTGTCACGTAGCATAAGCGTCTCACCCCCAACAGGTTCACATACTCTCTCTCTCCATTCTAACAGGGTTAGTTAAGGGTGTTGGCTCAATTGGTTATCTTGACATCCAAAGTTTCTTTGGTCTCAAGTTCGAGCCTCTCCTTGGAAACCAAGAAGCATTCTAACAGGGTGGTAGGACACAGGTGTAGTAGAATAGCATGGTGCTCAAAACTCTCCTTCAATCAGCATCACTAGTTGAAATAACTCAACTTCATCAATAGCAGCATGGGGGGTGCCATCTTTTAGCAGTAGCACATCAGTATTACATAGCAGCATATCAACACAACATATCAAAGCATATCAACACAACAGCACAACATGATAGCAGAACATAGCAGAAGAATAGCAAAAGAGCAGCAAAACAATACAAGAGCAAATCTCTTCAATAGTGTCTCCTCTGAACTCAACGTTTTGTGGCATTTTATAGAGGGTGGTAGAGGGCCATCCTTCAACCAGTTATTTTGTCATTCTTCATCCTTTTCTCTCTATTTCAACATGTGAACAAGAAACCGACCGTTCCTGAAAAGCACAGAGATTTTTGTATTAGTAAAAACTTGGTAAGTACATCAAAATTTTGCTCGACATTGCCGGCATTTTATATCCGGGTCAATTCTAAGGCCGTAAAAACTTCCAACTAGTGACATTTAGGTGGGCTGAGACCTATTTCTACATGGACCGGCATTTTTTGCTTGGTCTTACAAACTTTGGCCTTTGTCAAATATTTTCGACGGTTCTTGTGATCATTTTTATAGATCTATTACTTAGTATCTAACAACGTGTCTAGCCACTTTAAGAGCATGATGGGACCTCTTTTTGGTCCAATATTTTGCGTCAATTTAAGTAGGATTCACAGTATTTTGGTGCTCGCCAAATGCTCTTTCTGCTCAATATTAGCCTGATTTTTGCCACCAAAATTTTGACTAACAGTAGTCGTCAAAATCCCAATAAGTAACTACAATACAACAAGTTAATTATTGCTCTTTTTCAACTCTCTCCCTTAATAATTAACGTTTTGCATGTTATCAACAAGAAAATGATTCATGGAACATGCCTCCATGATATGTGTAGTTGAACATAAAGCTTTACATTTCTTCTCTATGGTGGAAAGTAAAACAATGTCTTGCTTTTTATTTGACCATGAGAAACCAAAAGCACACCTAGTGGGTGATCTTCTATCATCTATACTACCACTCCAATCAGCATACAGATAACCTTCCAGCTTCAATAAATCAAATTGTCTTGAATAGACTAGACCAAGATCAAGTGTGCCTTTCATGTACCTCAAAATGGGCTTGGCTACTTTCCAATGTTCCATAGTAGGTGCTGCCAAAAACTGACTCACCAAGCTCACAATATAACTGATATCTGGTCTAGTGGTGGTGAGATAAATAAGACTACCAACAAGTTGACAATACAAAGTACTATCATCAACTGGACCACTCTCATCAAAGACTACCAACAAGTTGACAATACAAAGTACTATCATCAACTGGACCACTCTCATCAATCATCAACTGGACCATTCTCATCATAATGTGTTAATTTATTACTAATATCACTAGGCAAAGTCAAGGATTAGCAATCAAACATATGAAATATTTCTAAAACTTCATGAGAGTATTTGGCTTGTGAAAGCTTAACATTGTTTCCATTTTGCCACACTGTTATACCTAGGTAGTAATATATCAAATCTAAGTCTGACATCTCAAAATGATTACATAAACTAATCTTGATAGACTTTACCAAACATTTCCTATGAAAATGAAGTCATTTACATATGCAACACTACCAAAGCAACATCATCACTAGTAAGCACATAGATATTAGGATCAAAATTCGTCCTCAGAAAACTACTAGAGAGAAAGTAGGTATCTATGTGACCATGCCATGCATGCGTAGTGCTTGCTTTAGACCATATAGCACTTTCCACATACTTTTTCCTCTTGGCCTTTGACTACATATCCTTTTGGTTTGGAGCATATAAACTTTATCTTCCAAGTTGTCATTCAAGAATGCTGATTTCACATCCATTTCATGTATTTTCCACAATGGTGTGATTCTTTCTTTTGGCTACTCTATTGTTATGTGACATATGAGCTTGAATAAATTGTCTCTTGATTCCTTATTGTGAAAAATATATTCAACTAGTTATTTTAGTCATGTTGAGTTTATGTGGCAATTTTGAGGCCAATATGCATTTTCAACTTAGAGATAGACTTTATAAAGTTAATAAGATCTAAAAACAGTGAGTTTATTTGATAACTTAGGCAAGTCGATAAGGTCAAATTCATACTTACTCTAATTGGTTAGTAGAGATGCATTGAATTTAGTCATTTTAGATCTAGGGTTTGGAAGAGATCTAGAAACTTCCATAAGTAGATAAGCTTGTGTAAGAGCATCCAAATAGGGAAAGGGGATGTTCTAAATAGGCTACAAGAATGGGAGAAATTCATCTCTTTCATTCTTCTTTGATTCATTCTTATGGAAGATATCTCTTTGGGTCCTACATCCATTTTCTACATATTTGTGATGATATAGTGGATTTTTGTGTATAGAATGCTATTTTTCTTATGTGTTTGAATTTCCACGTGTGAGTACTACTTTTTTATGACTTCTGTATGGACTAGAATAGTAAATTATCATATCTAAGTATTTATGACAAGTACTTGTTGAGTTTTCATCTTCTATGTGTAGTAGATGCTTGATTTCTACATT
Source organism: Diphasiastrum complanatum (assembly GCA_029204225.1). Taxonomy (NCBI): domain Eukaryota; kingdom Viridiplantae; phylum Streptophyta; class Lycopodiopsida; order Lycopodiales; family Lycopodiaceae; genus Diphasiastrum; species Diphasiastrum complanatum. The sequence continues at coordinate 22,953,391 of CM055102.1, forward strand.
TGTAGTGATGCTAGATGTGTTCTCCTAGTGATCAGAGGGCATAATTAGGTCCTTGTGATCTGTTTAACATGGTATTAGAGCTTTGTTGCAGGCCATATTTTGAGGAGAACCCATTTCTAGTGAGTGATTTGGAGGTATCACCAATTCTAGATTGTGCTAGAGTGATTCCTTGTCAAAATCAAGCATTTTCAAGTATAGAATGAGATTTTTGTAATCCAAAACTCAATTTAGGTCATGCCAATTTATCTCCCTAATAGTTGGATTGTAGTGATTTTTAGTGCATAAGAAAAAGAAAATATCATTCTTCAAGATTTTATATCAAGTTTCTAGCTTTTGCATGTAGAATGTGAATGATTCAATTTGTGTACTTTTGTGGAAACCCTAAAATTGATTGGATCTATTGTGTTTGTAGTTGCTGGACTTTTCAAGAGTGTGTTTCAATATTAGAGAGCTCAAAAGTTCATAATATTGTAGGTTGATCATCTGTTGATCAAGTGTCATAATTCTATTTCTTGGATTTGCTGGTTTTTGTGCAAGAAAGAGATTTAAGAGGTTTCATATCTTTGTGATTCCTTCTTGAATCCATTTGTTGATTTCAATAGAGTGCTAAGTGCATTGGAACAGGCTGAAAGAGAAGATCAAATCATTGCAACATGGCTACAAATGGAGGCTTTAGGTTGGAGAGCAACGATAGGCTTACCTCAAGAAACTATTCAACTTGGAAGGTGGGAATGGAGTCTCTCCTTAAGTTGAATGAGTTGATGGACATTGTTGTAGGTGTGGAGGAAAGACCTTTGGAACCTCATGAAAAATTGAGGTATGATAGGAGGGCAAAGAAAGCTCTTCATGCTATAGAGATGAATGTGACTAATGAACTTCTCAAGGAAGATGGCAAGTTCACTACCCCTAGTGAGGCTTGGGAGTTTTTAAAGAGAATTCATGACTCCAAGTCTACATCAAGGGTCCTAACCCTTAGGAGGCAAATCTTTTAAAGTTTTTAAAAGAAACATGAAAGTGTTCATGCTTTTTTTCTTAGGGCTAAAACATTCAATGATGAGTTAGCATGTATTGATGAAAGCATTAAGGAGATAGAACTTGTTCAAGTAGTTCTTCATGGATTGTTGGATGATCATGATAATCTTGCTCAAAGTTTTTCTATTCAAAATACATTGAAGACTTTCAATAAACCTTGGAGAATGAGGAGTTTAGACTTCTATCAAGAGGAGGATCTACTTTCATATCTCAAGTTGGAGAGGAGGAGGTACTTACATGTGGGTAGCTTATCAAGATCTTTGTCAGGTTCTATTTCTGATGTTTTGAACTTTATTACCTAGCCACCCCTTCAGGATTGATGTAGATGTTGTTGTAGAAACTTCTGAATTTCCTCCTCAATGGTTAAGAGTCTTCGAAACAATGGTGCGACCGTAGAAGTGGATGGCCTTGTTTTGGTTTCTTGTGTAAAAATAGCAACAAAAAGGATCACAAATCAATTGAAATGATGAGAGAAGCAGTTATAGATTATGATTCTATACGATTAGCACAATTTGCTCCATCAAAATCTACCAAATTATATGCTTAAATCTTACTAAATGGCCCAAATCCTTGTGTATGGCTTTACACGTGTGAGTGTACGGCCTCCCACAGTCTGAGCATAGTACACCAAATCCACACACACTCCAATAATTATTAGAAATCACAAGTACTCAAATAATTACAAACATAGAAAGTAATTGCACCAATATGAGAGGAAAATCACATAATTTGTTGATTGATCATCACCTATATATACATGATCCATCTCGGATTTGAGCAGGTATGAGAAGCCCTAACCCTATCCCTAATGCTATTTTAAGTGGATCTTGCATCCCTACCAAGTTAGGTTTCTAATCATGGCGATCCCTCGACAATGTAAAAACTACCCAAAATAGCTCCTATTTTCTCTCTCTCTCTTGGATCTAAGCATGATTTGGACTCATTCCAAAGGTGATATCACTAAGATAAACTTGAGAATATCATTATAAATGGAATCCTAGGCTATTTGGAACTTGTGACATGCCACGTCATGGCCATTTAGCTATATACAAGTCATATGACCAAAACTAGTCAAGCTAGAATTGTGAATTATTAACACTCATCATCACAATCTAGCTTGGTCCTAACATAGCTTTACTAATCACTCCAAATTATGATCTGAATTTCATAAAAGGTTTCTTTTGAAGTGGCTTAGTAAGTAGATTAGCTACACATTCATTGCTTGGAACATGCCTCAAAGCAATCTCCTTGGCTTGCACCTTTTCTCTCACAAAGTGATGACATATCTCGAGGTGCTTAGATCTTGCATGGAAGATTGGGTTAAATGCAAAGTGTCTGATATATTGTCAGTGTAGATGATTGGCGCCTCCTCTAGATCCATGATCTTTGGCTCCACCAATAATATTTGTGAAAGATTCAACTAGTTTGATCACATTTGCTATATTTCCATATTTGGCATATTCAGGCCAACTTTGTATTTAGACTTAGAGATTGACTTTTCAAAGTTCATTAGTCTAAATGTCATTTGAATAAACACTTTTTGAAAGTTTGGGAAAGTTAGAAGGTGAGTTTGAGTAGATTCAAATTTGAATGTTGGGTACTTTGAATCTAGACCCAAAAATAGTAGAATTAGCATTTTGGAAGAAAAGCCAAGTGGCCAACTAGGGTTTGGACCTGCTACAAAAGGATGTAGCTCATGGAGAGAGTGATATTCTCTCTTCTCTATCTCATTTCATGCTTATACATGGTTCTCTTGGGTTCTCCTATCCATTGGTGCACTATGCTTGTGATTGCATACAATTTTATGTGTAGAATGATCTATATTTTCTATTTTTGGATCCACACATGTGAAATACAATAGCTTGCTGGTATTTGTATGGACATCAATAGTAATCTATCATTTCATTCAAGTTTGATCAAGTTCTATTAGAGTTTGCATCTCACTTTGTGTGTAGATGCTAATTTTCTACATTGGTGAGACTGGTAGTGTATTTCTCTTTCTAACCAAAGATCTTTCAAGTGCATTGGATCATAATATCTAAAATCCTTCACATGGTATCAGAGCTTGTATTTCAGGTTATTAAGGGAGAAATCAGATCTATCAATGATTTGGTGAAGATATCAAGGCTAGAGCATGCTAGAGGGGATTCTACACCAAAATTGAGTTTTTTGCTTATGTAGATTGGATCTTTTGTAGGTAGAAACCCTAAATAGGTTTACATATTGATCAATTCCAA